>CAMZMU010000033.1:49701789-50301789 GCA_947311845.1 Poa pratensis | reverse complement strand
ATATTTGCATCATATAAGGGTTATATCAATGTTTTATAATGATTTTGGGAATACTTCATAGTTTTCCCATTTATTTGGAATTAACCCTGTTTTTCCAGAAAACGTCTTTTTTAGTGTTTCAGACTTTCCGGGAGCTTCGGGACTCCAAAAAGGGCAAGGTCAAAGAGCACGGTTCAGAATTTTCGAGACGAACGCAATGGGCTTAAATTGAAGACCAGAAGCCCAACAGGCTGGAAATGGGAGGGTCCCACGCGGCCTAAAGTACATGGCCGCGTGGGCCTATCTCGTTTCCACCTCGGAGCTCCGTGGCCGTCGATCTTTCGTCCACCGACTTCGTCTTGACCTAAAAACCTATAAAAAAGGTCTCCTGGCGTTTCGCGAAAGGAGGCGGCGGAGAAACAGAAAACCACGAAACAGAGAGTCAGAAGGCTGCCGCCGGAGAAGATCGGAGGGGGGAAACGCCGCCGGAATCACCTCCGGAGGGCTCCACCCCCCTCCGGCGTGTTCATCATCGACATCTACAGCAAGATCATCTCCATCTCCCCACTGTAAACTCTTGGCAAACATGATGTGTGGTGCAATATACTATTCCCTTGATCTATTGTGTCTCATCTGTGTTTGAGAAGTGATTTGTTCATGGCACTTGTGAAATAGTTCGTTGATTGGTTGCATACAAGTGTTGTTATCTTTTATGATTGTCTTTATGTACAATATATGAGTGCACGCATATGTTGGGGAATGCATGTAAGGTGATCACCGTAGCGTAATGGATTGAGTAGGACATGTCGGAGTAGAGAGAAACCGGTGTCTGAGACTTGAAGTTACTTTATGGGGGATATATATGGGGGACCCTAGAACTTAAGGCTATGGTGGGACAATTATGTCTTAATAATTCTTGTGCTGCACATTTATTTGGCCATGAGATCCATCATAAGAGTTGTGTTATTGCTCATTTACTTGGCTACACCTATTTATGGCTCCCACCTAAAAGAAACAACTAAGACTGAAACATGTGCTTCACTAATTGTGACAACCACGCGAATGAAATAACAATTGCTAGAACATTTGCTCCCTTGAGATATTTGCTACTTGAGATATTTGATACTTGCTGCTTGAGAAAACTGCTGAGAGAAACTTGCTCTAAGAAACCTGTGTCTGAAACTTGCTTGAGAAACTTGCTACTAGATAAATCCATTCCACGTCACTTGCTTCCATTAGTTAGATCCTTTCATATTTATTGCTTTGCATAAAAGGCCATATAAGAGGGTTATAGGGCTTTAGAGAATAGATAGTTTACCTTCAGCTCCTCGTGGGTTCGACACTCAAATACTTATCGAATTGTGCTACAGTGATTCCTTGCTCTTGGGATTGTCACAGGTTCAGGGTCAAAAGGAGCTAGAGGTGAATCTTCAGATGACTGCATTCACCAATTCAACAGTTTGCATAGAGGAGATCGTGATTCCTCTACACACAAGCATAAACAAGAACTTTATCAAGGGTTAGTGAACTAAATCCCCAAATAGCAGTTCTAGTTGCAGGATTTCAAGAACAGAGTGCCACAGAATACAACATCTAGTTCAACAGTTGCAAATATTCAGAGAAACACACAACCTAGTCTACTGTACTCTAAAAAACAATCAATAGTTGATCCCCGGCAACGGCGCCAATTTGATCAGTGTAGAATTAGGGGGGTTTATGTCGTTCTCTCCACAGGGATCAAGCTAATTACAGTTCTTTGTTTCCAGAAGCTAGGCTAAATTCGATGGTTTGGTTGTTTACTGAAGAAAGGAAGTGGTTTTAGCAGGTTTTAAGCAGACCAAGGGTTTAAGAGCACAAAGATTACAACTTTCTTGTTTGTCAGGCAAGATCACTTCAATTTAACAAGCAAAAGGGTGCTAAGGAAGATATTGCAACATTCAAGCATGCAGAGATAAATCATACATGTCACAGACTAAGCAAATCATGCACATATCAAGCAAAATTCAGAAATAACAGAGAACTGTGTCACTCAATTCACTGTCAAAGCCAGATCATACAAGCTCTACACACAGATGGATGATCTACTAGTTTCTACTCTGTTTACACAGAGAATTGGAGAAAGGATCCTTGGCTGTTGCTCACTGAAGCTTGTCGAAGCAGAGGGAGCAGAGAGGAAGACAGGGTCAGATGCAGATGAAGAGGAAGCAGGGGAGCAGACAGGGACAGAGGCAGAGTTGCAGATCATGAGCTTCAGTTCACCATGGCCTTGGGCTTCTTCTTCTGATCTCCATGTTCATCTTGTTCTTGTTCTTGCTCTTGCTTGTTGTTCTTGGGGTTCTTGGTGGTTGGTGGAATGGTGAAGTGTTGGTGGCCGAAAAGTGGAGTGGAGTTGTGTTGTGGAGAAGGATGGTATGGTTGGATGCTGTGGTGGCCTTGGTGCTTTATAGCCTTTTTCCCTTTGTGGTGGAGGTGTGATGCGAATTGGTGGAGAGGGAAGGTTCCCCCCTTCTCTGTGCACATGGGGTGTTCCCCCCTTTTCTGCCTTTTTGCCATTTTAGGCTTTCTTGCTTCTCAAGTTGCTCTCTTACCTCTGTGCTTATTCAAACTTATTCAAACTCCTTATCTCTTCCCCTTTGCTAGTCCTCTTGGTGCTAAGGTAATTCTTCAACTTGTGCTTGGATACTTTACTGACAGAGACATGGGTCTCTTTACTGAAACATGGGTAGCTTCTGCATTTCAGCCTTGGTCACTTCTGTGCTTCTGCTTGGGTCACTTCTATGCAGAACCTGGGGTAACTCCTTTACCGAATCTTCTGAAGAGTGTGTGCCTTTGCGCACTGTCCTGCAAATACAGTCAAATGCTGTGAAATGCAGCTTAAATCTTTTACTGGACATTTGAGTTTGAGCAAGATTTGAGATTTTAGGGTTCAGAAATATGCATATAAACTAGAGTGATCAGTCATGAACTAATTTCATGCATTGTTTTCTCATGTGTTGCCACTAACTAATTTTTTTGTGTCTATTGTTGGATATGTGCAGATGATCCTAACAAATTCTCTATACATTTAGATCATAATGGTTTTTTTGTAGTCTGAAGGATGATTTGTGCTATGAGAGTGGGAGTGAGGATTATTGGGACAATTGCAATACAGATACATTCTCACTTTGTGGATCGAGCAGTTTATTAAGCAAGGAGGGAATGAGATTACATCGAGAACAAGTGTGTACTGGTTACTTCCTGGGAAAAGTATTTCAGATGGCCTCTGTTTGATTGCGACTGATTCTCACATCCTTGCTATGATGGCAGCTGTGAGTGAGGAGAAAACATTGTGCCTCACCATGGACCATACCAATTTCCTGAAGAATCTGAGAGAAGATGTGCCTCTATGAATCCCTATAAAATATACATGCCATAATGCTAGTGCAGAGACAATTATTGGAGAAGGCCAAGAAATTGCTAGCTCATTTGTAGTTGTTGAGTTGAGCTTTTATTTAATTTTTTGGAGCCTTTTATCCTTTTGAGCTTTGGGAGAGTTTATATTTTTTAATCTTGTGATCTGATTATGTTTACCACTCACTAATGCAGATGGTGACGATGAAGAAGGTGACACTGACACTGAATTCGATGACAGTGACTATGATGTAGAGGATGGTGATTGACGTGGGCCTACCTAACGGGTGCCCCACCATGAAGGTACCTGGTGCACGCAAGGACTAGGGCCCGGCAGGCGGCCCACTAGGAGACAGCACTCGAGGCCCACGAAGGGGGCCCAAAGCAGGCAGCGTATGCCCCAAGGCAGGCGAAGCTTATGTCGGTAGAGACCTACCTTACCTGTAAACCTAATCGGTTGCGAACTCCCGAGACCCAGCCCTATATAAAGGCTGGGAGGGCCGCCGATCTAGGGTACGTTCATATTCCACCACCAAAGACCTAGCGTGATCGACATCTTGCCGGGATCGCCATTGTAACACCTCCATAATATCAATCTCAGACAAGCAGGAAGTAGGGTGTTATCCTTCGGGAGCCTGAACCTGGGTAAATCGCCTTGCTTGTCAGCCGTGGTAACTACCAGCGCTCCATCTCTCCCCTTCTCAATCAACCTGGGGTACTCGACCCTGAGACTTGCCGTGGCCACCCCACGTTAGTGATGATGACCTATTTCTGGCTAATTCTGATAAGGATGTTAATGACAACAATGAGCAAAGGGAGATAATTGGGGAAGAGGATGATGCTGGTCTTGAGCATGATGACTTAAATCTGATAAAGGATCAACACATGGAGCTGAAGTACAAATTTAAAGAATTCAATCCTGAAGTTGATATGGAAACGCCAATGTTCAAAATAGGCATGGTTTTCTCCTCCATGCCAGAATTCCGAAAAGCACTAAATGCATATAGTGTGAATGAATGAGTGAAGCTGAGGAAACAAAGGAATGAAGCAACCCGGCTAGATGTTGTATGTGATCAAGGTAATGGGAAGACCTAAAAAGAATAGGAGGAAAACTCTTGAAGAAAAAGAAAAAAAATGGAGTGAATTTTTTTATCGAAATCAGGCCTGACAATGCATTGTTTAGTGTGCGGAAATCCAAACCACAACAGAAAAGGATATGACAAATGGGTTTTGGAGCAGAACAATGTGGTCGATGAAGATTTGATGAGCCATCTATTTTGCAGGTATAATGCATATTATGCCACTTTTGAACTTTTGCTTATTTGTTGATGATGCCTAACATAATCAGTATTTTTCCTTACCCCTTTTGCAGATTATAATGCCCCTTTGGCCAGACCCTAGGAATGATCCAACAAATCAAGTGCAGAGCATGGTTTACACGCTGGACTTTTTACATCTAAAACAAATATTGATATATATTTTTACATTTGTCGACATGTGCATTGCACGTGCACGATTACTAGTATGTTGGATAACCTAAAACCGTTGGATGCTATGGCCGCAGACAATTCTCCTGACAAAAGCAACCATTGCACAAACACACGTTGTCGACGAAAATAAAATGATAAAATAGACAAGTACCAAATCAAACTTAGCTAAATATCTGGAGGGAAAAGCCACATGGTAGGATGAGCATGACCGCATACGTAGTACCCTACTGACTTGGCATACCCGAGGTTGTCATCAACGCTTTCTTCTTCCTTGTAATACACACGGCAACCATCTTTGTTCGAGCTTGTCAAGAACTCCTTTGCGTTGTCAGGAACTTGGTATTTCTGTTTGTAACATATATTGTGGGAATAGTATATGCGGTTCCTTCGCGGCCCGCCGTTCTCACCTGTTGATACATTCATCGCCTTTGAGCAAGTCGGACCCAAGAAAAGGGCCTGGTTGCCCAGGCCCATCACCGGTACCCACTTGTAAGAGTGGTGCGACGTCACTTGGTCCATGTCAACATTAACTAGCTCCATCACCATGAAAAAAGCCCCACATATTTTCCCCAAACAAGGTAACCTGGTCCAGGTCCTCTTCACGGCGATTGCAAGCTTGCCACATAGCTCAAGAATGTATATGCCTTGTGCATCTGGACCGCTCACACTATTAAAGAACACATTTTGTATGAACCGATGGTTTTTAATGGACAGCCAGTGGACGGCTCCAAACACCGGCATGTGAGATTTGTCCAATGTGACCTCAAACTTGGCGATCTCAATGTTGTTTCCCACGAGGCAGTACAGATGGCCATTGCAGAATGTGATATCCTTGACTGGATTCCCGCAAAACTTTCGTGTCTCCCACTCACACTCTGGACTGCCAAGGCCGCGGATCATGGCTTCATGCTTGTCGGTGATGGCGGCAAGGATACAACCGCCGGAGGTCGGCGAGTCAGAGAATATTACCTTCCGCGTGACAATTCTCCTCCTCTGATCCACGGGCACCATCACCTCAGCACCGGAGAAGACGTTCACGATGTGGAGTGGCGCCTCGTAGGCTACCCAACCGCCGGGGTGACAGCCGACGAAGCACCTCCCACCGGCCGTCTCGTTCAGGCGCGTGACAAGCGGCAGGATCGCGCCGTCTTCAGGGGAGTACACGCGCTTCGTCTCGCCCCACTCGTGAGGGTCGAGGAGCAGCCACGGGTGGACGCGGCGCGGGGGGCGCGTCAACACGAGGGTGCGCCATGACGCGCATGCTGCGGCGAAGCGGGCTTGATCGAGCGGGGAGTCCAGTCGCGCGAGGACCATGCCGAGGATGTCGTCGTGGAGTCCTGACCATCCCCTTGCCGCCCCCGACGAGGTCCCTGGGACGCTGCCGTCGCCTCCGGCGGCCGTGCGCGTCGGCTCCATCTCCATACGTGTCCGACCGTAACTCGTAGATCGATCGGTGGACGAGTCTGACGTACGAGAGAGATAAGAGCTTATGTTGTTTTTTTCTTTTAGGGAAAAGAGCTTACATACATTTTTTTTTACATACATGCGTGTGATAGACCTAACCGGCCACGATGCGCAGGCAGTAAAGGGCTAAAGCCCACGCACAGCCCTGCACAAACTAGACTCCTGGCCCATCTAAGCCCAGGCCCACAGGGTAGTACACGACTTGAAACAATCGAAAAGAGACGACCAAGACCTGAATTTTCTGTATGCACAATTGTCTGAAAATACCATGAATTTGAGGCAATGTTCTTAATTGGGTTGATTTTGGCATTAAGGTGGATAATTATGCATGGCAGCATATCTGCTGATTTTTCTGTTGATACAATAATTACGCTTGTTTAAGTCTGTCTAGAATGGTGGAACAGATCCAAGCAACACAAATAGTACACAACACGCTGTGACCTAACTTTGCAAGCTCATGAGCTATTTTGTTGCTAGCCCCGTTAAATTTGAAGAATATAACATATCAGCCAAATATTGAGTCAGGTTCTTGATCTCCTTGACCGTGCATGATATTGCCAACTTTGCACAGTCGCAGTCAATCTAAACCGTTCCAGCTGTATGTGCGATCGCAGTTTGAATTGAGTGCAGCCCAGAGGCAGCTTCAGCGGCTTTGGCCGTGGCACAATTTTGCAGGTTTTCCCATGCAGACAGGATATATAACCTTACCAACATCATTACGCATCAGAGCACACATGATCCATTCTGTTAGACTATGTATATAGTAGCTTCAGTAATACGTGTTGTATACGTATACCCGTAAACTCTAACCTGTAATTCATATAAGAGTAAAACGCACCTGGAGTCTATCAAGTTGCGGAGTTGGAGCGGATTGGTCACCTACTGAGAAAATGCTAACTATTGGTCACTAAGTTGTGTCAATGTTAAACGTTAGTCATTCCGTCACTCCCACCGTTAAAATGCTGACGAGGACGATGTTTTTTTTACAAAAAAGACCTTAACCTTCTATTTCTTCTTATTACTCAGTCCTTTTCTATTTCGTTGCAACAGCACAAAAAAGGGGATTTGGGGACTGCTGGACCAGCAGAGCACACTTTCAATCTCAGTCCTGCTCGGTGGAGGCGAGGAGCGCCAGCAGGGGAGGCTCGCCGGCGGCGACACAACAGGGAGCCGGCCCGCTGGCTGGAGATCGCCGGCAGGCTCCGCCCTCCGTGCCGTCCAAGAGGCATACGCCCACCTCTCCGAGACCACCTCCGCTGGACTCCCTTCCGCTCCTGCTCCTCCCGGCGGCGCCTCTGCCGCGGGAGACACGTTCTGGACTATCTGCCCCAGCTGCTGCCATGTGCACCAGTATGGGCGCGTGCTGGCTGGGTGCTAGCTCAGGTGCCCGAGCGCCGGGTGCTGGCAACCATTCGTGGCCACCGAGATCCCGTGTCTGCCGCCTATTGTGAACCAACATGTACTACTCCGCCTGGGGTTTCGTCCCAATGGGCTTCCCTAAGGCCTCTGATGTTGAGACTAATGGTGGACAAACTAATGCCAAAGCACCGCCATCAAATGTGAGTGCTGGTGGTGGCAGCATGGCAGCCCGCAAGAAGGTTGGCCCTGTCCCCAAGAAGCTCGCCTCCGGTGGTGTGGAGAGCGGCATTGAGCCAACTTTGCTTGCGCCGGAATGGAATGGGAACGTGGAGTCTGGACTCGCAGCGAGCTCAAGGAGAATTAACATCGCAGCGAGCTCAAGGGGAATTAACATCAAAGAAATAGGAAAGGATCGAGTAATAAGAAGAAATAGAAGGTTAAGGTGTTTTCTGTAAAAAAACATCGTCCACGTCAGCATTTTAACGGTGGTAGTGACGGAATGACTAACGTTCAACATTGACACAACTTAGTGACCAATAGTTAGCATTTTCCCAGTAGGTGACCAATCCGCTCCAACTCCGCAACTTGAAAGACTCCAGGGGCGTTTTACTCTTCATATAAATACATGAGAGCTGAACCCATCAAGGGTATCGTGCACTATTCCCCAAACCCTAGCTATGTCTAACATGGTATCAGACGACGCGTTCAATCCGCGCCGCACAGCTTCCGCATCCTCTGTCGCCGCCACGTCGGCCTCTGCCGTCGCGCCGCCTCCGTCATCCCTTGCGACGAGGTCGCCCTTCATGGCGTCCGCGCCGCTCGCCTGGGCTCGTCCCGCTGCTCAATCCTCTGCCGCCGCTGCAGCCGCCCCGAACCCTTCTGCGCCTGAGTCGCACGTGGCAGCGCTGCCCTCCACGGCTGCCCCTGCCCCGGCGTCCTCCGACGACGGACCTCATGGGCCGACCTCCTACGGCACACAGGTGCCGTACGGCGGGTCTTACCCCGCACCGTACGTCGCCCCGCGTCCCGCGGTGCCCTACGACGCGCCTCCCGCGGCGTCCTACGACGGTGCTGCGGTCTATGGGGCGCCCTACGCCGCTTACCCGACGGTGGCGTACGGATCGCGCCCGCTGCCATCACACGCCGCGCCTCCGATGGTGCCGTATGGTGTGTCGCCAACGATCCCCTACGATCATCATCTCCACTACCGCTCACCATCCTCCAGCGAGGCACTGATCCCGTATGGAGCCCCGTCCGTGCCCCGCTATGAATCACAGTTCTCAGCACCAGCAGCACCTGCAGACAAAGAACCGTTCCACTTTGCCCATCTCGTGACAGTGAAGCTCAATGCTGATAATTATCTCCTGTGGCGTGCTCAGATTTTGCCGTTGATGCGCAGTCATTACCTGGAGGGGTATGTTGACGGCACGCTGCCGTGTCCTCCGGCCATGGTTCCAGTGGCTTCGGCCGACGGTGGTTCTGTTATGGCGCCAAACCCTGCGCATCGTCGGTGGGTTGCGCAAGATCAAGCAATTTTGGGTGCTATTCAGTCCTCGCTCACCCCCTCCATGGCTGGCATGGTGGTTTTTGCCGCGACGTCGAGGGACGCCTGGACCACACTTGACTCCAGCTTCTCCTCGCAGTCCCTGGCACGTTCCTCTGCTATTCGTAATCAGCTGGGTGACATCAAGAAGCATGACCTCTCTGTCACGGCCTTTTTCAACAAGGTTAAAAATTTGGCCGATACATTGTCTTCTTTTGGGCAACCCCTTCGTGACGAGGAGTTCACCTCGTACATCTTCAAGGGGCTTGATGAGGACTACGACTCCCTGGTGGAAAACATCAATGGACTTGAAACACCGATACCGCCACGGGATCTCTACTCGCGTCTCCTGAACACGGAGCAGCGCATCTCCGCTCGCCGTTCCGTGGGGACCTACACCGATGGCTCGTCAGCCAATGCTGCTCACCGTGCTGGTTCTCGTGGTGCCAAACCTGCTCCGCCACCACCACCGACCCTCCAGCCTCGCCCGTCCGCTCCCGCCCCTCCCACAGCTGGGCGCAAGCGGCTCGCCTGCCAGGCGTGTGGCGGTGGGTTGAGTGCCAGCTCTGCGGCATCGAGGGGCACTTGGCGTCTCGCTGCCATCGCCGCTTCAAGCGCGAATTCCTCGGCATCGGGAACAATGGGAAAGGAAACGAGAAGCAGGCTGCTCTGGCGACACAGGAGTCTGGGTCTACTGTGAGGACCCCAGACTAGCTGTCCAAAATCCCCTTGTGCCTACATATCAGCGATCCCATGATCAGTGCGTCGCTGAAGCACAATTAAACTGGTAACCAAAGAACATCCATACATACCGAGTTTATTTACTTACTTGATGGAAGTGATCAGCTTCAACAGGTACTTGCAGCGGAAATCACCATACAACGTGGAGCCCAAGTCATTTGCCTTAACCCTACAGGCAGCTGACTGGGAAGCGCCCTAGTTCGCAAAGACGCCAGTGAACTCCTCTTCTTGGACTGCTCTTCTTCTAAAGTCTGGCTAAGACAATAGCCAGGGACGAAACCAATATGAGTACATTTGATTGTACTCGCAAACTACCCCCGGACGAGCATGCACTAGTTTTATTTTTTTATTTCATAAGTCTTTTCTTTATTGAAAACATCTCTATATCTTTATTGAAAAAAGGTGGGAAGAATTTTATAACTTTTCATAAGCCTGGTATTTTTAGAAAACATCTCTAGCCTTTGTTGAAAAAGAAAAGAAGGCCTTGAGATCTTTTTCCTATAAATCTTCCTTTGTAAGAAATCCTTTTTTTTTTTTAACGTTTCCCCGACAATAGATGCTTGTTGAAAAAGGTAAGAAGTTCCTTTTAAAACATTTTCCCGAAAATCATCCTTTTGTTATTTCTCTAAAACTCCTCCTTTTTCCCGACCAGATCTCAGCCTGGTCCAATCATCGTCAACAACCTCATACCATCTCATTGGTATAGGTATGTAACGTCACCTTCACTTCCTTTCCAAAACTCAAAGTTTTATAAAAACTTGCACATGGTCTTAGCAGTTCTTCCCAACTGTCCATATCCGAGGACTCGGCTATTCGAATAGTTTTACCCTCTGCAGAGGTAGCACGCTTTTCCCACACCCATCCGGTCACTCATCGTGTCAACCACGTCCCGCCATACCAGGGGTATGCGAAGTTGAGTTCCCGGCCATAGCCTGTCCTTTGCTCATGCTAGTATAGGATCCTACCGCTACGAAACCGGTTCCATCGACACTTAAATCCATGCCCGTCGGAAACTAAGTGTGAGGACTTCGTAGTTCTGCCCGGCGGACCCAAGGGAGCCCTTCAATCCTCTTTCTTCTTTACGCTCATACCGGCTTCCGGTAGACTTCTATTAAGAGGACCCAGGTCAGGGGCAGGTCACCAAACCATCCCCTCATGGAACGAGGTCATCCTCGTTGTTGAGGCATCCAGTACTAACACGAGCAAATTATATGACTACGCCCTTTCCCATATGTGGGTAAATGTGGTCGCACAGATATTTGGCTGGGGATCTAAGTACAAGGACACAATGTGCATTTTTCATAAACAACTTTCTTCACCCTTCTTCACTTCCATGCCGACATCTCGGCATTTCATCTTCATCCAAGTAATTTCAAAGGAGTTTTGAATTAACATTGTTTTTCCATCCTATAGTTTTAGATAACTACCATAAACTCCTACATAGGGTGGCAAAAATAGTTTTCTTGTAGTTGTAAGATGGTTTTCAAAGTCTTTGATACTTGTGAAACTCATGTGATCAAAGTAGATGTATATAAATGCAAGCTCAGTGAAGTAGCTTGCCTGATTTCAGCATGATGTCCCTGGACTTCTTCTCACTGATCAAAGAAATAAACTCCGACCCTTCTTCAATAAATCCTTTCCAGCGATCCCCCGGTAACGTTTATATCTAGCGTCGCAAAAAGAAAAGAACACAATCAACACACAGTAGGACACTCCAACAACAGCATCAAGCAATACTAACAAACACAATCAAGAGGGAAAACTATCATTTAACAAACAAGTTGGGCAATCACCACGCTACTCATGCTTATAAGGATATGGTTAAAGTTGTGATTAAGCATCTTTATTTAAATAGGAAATACTTCAGACAAAAGTTATCTGTAAACCAAAATATCTCACCAAGTGAAGGTGAAGACATTAACATGAACAAGCAATACCTACAACTACTAAACTACTCAATCAAGCATCACAACAACTCTCAAGCATCACACACAGCTACTGCACACACAAAGCAACACAATTTGATTTCAATTTAATTGAATTGACTATTATTTAATTAGGCCTTAAATATGGCAGAAATTAGTGGTGCATGTTTAATTGCATAACTTGGGTTCTGTTGGTCACAAAAATACAAACTAAATTTCTACAGAAAGCTACTGATGTGTAGAAGACCACACAATTGGGTTTGATTCATTTGGAGTTATTAAACTCCCTACACAATTGTTTTATTACAGAAACTATTTAATCAAGTTTTTGCTACAACTCAAGTTATTTTTATCCAAAAATCAAATCCTTTTAGGGGCATCTAACCTTGACTAAATGTGACCTAACAAAATTGGTCCTAACCCATTTGGATTAACCATTATTTTTTTATAATTGTTTTAGTCCAGAAAGGTTTTCTAATATTTAATCTAATGCCAATTAATTAATAATGCTCAATTAAATCTACCAAAATTAGGGGAGCTAAAGGATGGCAGTACTAAGCTAACAAAATTGGTTTCATGTTATTTGGACCAATATACTCCAGAAACAATTCATATGGTGTTTTAAACCTTCTGTGGCATTTTAAATACCATATTTTAGTTAATAATCTAAATGAGATGAGACCACTTTGGTGAGTTAAAGATTTTCATAAGATTTCCAGAACATTTGAGTTTGATATATTTGGATTCCTACTTCTCGAGATATTGAATTTGGTTTACTTAAATTCTCAAGCACCCAGGCAAAATTGATTATTAGTTGGAAACATCATATTCATCTTTAACCACATGTTTAACTCAAACAAGATTAGCACAAGCCACCAACAGTACTAACATACTTTATCATGTTAAAGATCAGTAACACACAAGCAACAGCACCACAATAAACAACAATAAACATAAACCACAAATTCATAACTAAAAGCAATTAATCTAATTTCTTTTTATTAGTGGCAGAACAACACTTTTACTAAAAATTTCACCTAGATAGTTCTGTAAATCAAACAACCATGCCAAGCTAGGAATATGTTATCCTACAAACATAGAAGACAATCCAATTGGATTTACTCTAAAAATCATTTCACAAAAATCTACAAAAATCACTAAAGTGCTACTGGTGTGTTTACAAGGATGATTAGAACTTTTGTTTTAGGAGTCATTTGCATACAAGACCAACTGATCTAGAAAGGTATCACTTCAAGAATTCCAGAGAATTTTAGTTTGCAATATTTGGAGTTATAAAACTCTAGATATTGAATATTTAGTGGAAAATACCCTTTCTACAAGATTTAATCTACACAACAAGTAAAAATGTATTTTGGCAAGCAACCAGTTCTGCATGTCTAAGAAAACTAATAGGAACACAACAAAATTTGAATCACTCAAATATCTACCCTAGATCCACCACAAATGATTTAAACCTATACTGCCATTTAAACAGGAAATGAAAATGGATATTAGATCTACTGGAAAAATAAGTGAATGGGCCAGATCTGCCCAGATCCGGCCGTGCAGTGAAGAGAGAGGCCCACCCAGCGGCCCATGTACGCGGCAAAGCGGTACGCGGGCTTCTTCTTCCTCGCGACAGGCAGAGAGCAGCGAGGAGAGCAGGGAGCACGGCGAGGATGGCGACGGCTGCTCCGGGCTCCTACAAAGAAATGGTGATGTCCATTAGCTAGCTGGCGATGAGGGGAGCTCGGAGAAACAAGAATGGCGGAGATTGGTGGACGGGGCTGCTCGCGAGCTTCCCGGCAAGGTGGCGGCCGGAGAAGAAGGGGATGCGGACGGCAACGGCGATCCCGGGCTTCCCTCTGCGATTCCTCGCGCAGGGAGGGAGAAGAGAGCACGGCGGTGACGATGGCGGTCTTTGATTTGAACGGGGTGGTTCCAACTGCCGGCGATGCGCGACGGCGGCCGGAGCTAGAGTTCGGTGCCCGTGGGAGAAAATGAGAGAGAGAGGGCGAGTGAGCAAGTGAGGGACAAGGGAGAGCAGAGGAGTGGCGTGGGGTTCTTCTCATCTCCTCCGCAGCGGCAAGTAGGGAGGCAGGGGCGAGGCAAGGGGAGGGGAGCACGGCGTCGTCGGCGTGAGGAGCACGGTGGGGTGCCGTGCGGCACTGGAGCTACAGGAGGTCAACGAAGCTTTTGCAAAACGCCCCCTGAACTTCTTTTTCCTCTCACAGAAAGGTCCTCGGCTAATTCTTTTATTCCCTTTTTAAAACCAGTAGGTTTTCAGTGATTTAATTGGGGTGCTTAAACATTTTACAAAAAATTGAGAAAATTCAAGTAGCCTCCCACCTACATGTAGAAGCTCACAAAAATTGGTTTTGCAAAATAAAATGTTTTGCTCCATTTTTGTTCATAGGTTTTAAATAGGTCATTTTGGTAATTACTAAATTACATTTCTTTAATAATTTGAAACAAGTGATAAAATATTGTGTTGAACTCTTGGAAATGCTTTGACAAATATGATGACTTCAAATAAGTTATAGAGAAATTAATTATTTGAAGAAATAGGGAATTAGGAAGTGGAATTGATTTATTTAGAGCATTTTTACTTATGACTTTAATTTCCTCTGGTGGAATAATTTGAGAGGTGGATTTTAATTTGAAAATTATGTTTACTTGAGGAGGGAGTGAGATGGGGTTGAGATGATTATCAATTCATCTCATTCCTAGAATAAGGAAGTTCTGAATGTTTCCATAAAATAAAGGAATAGACAGGGAGGGAACTTTTATCAAAGTTATTTCCCAACTTAGGAATTTAACTTAGGTGTGGATAATTCTAAAGGGTTTGTGTTTGTTCAAATCACATTCCAATATTGTTGTCAGGGGTGGTTTATCTTAATGTTAAGCATAGTTGAGGAATTTATCCTCACAAGCAAACAACACACAATATCAACAACACCACAAGATCAAGATCACAGAAATCACAAGGATGATGCATTCAAAACAAACAAGTTACATACACAACATACCAGTCAACTCAAGTCACACAAGGTCAAACATAGCAATATAAAGGAAAACACAATCATTAGTGAAATAATTCAAAAAGTTTTTGTTGGTTCTGAATTTTGGGTCTTATTTATTCTTATTATAAATTTGGGATGTTACAAATCCTTCCCCCCTTAAAATAAATCTCGTCCCGAGATTTGCCCGGGGTTACAGGGGAGTACGAGGGCACGGGTTTTGGGCTGAATATACTTCCGAAGTCGATGCTCCTTTAGTGAGGTCGCCATGTGAGATCTTAACAACTTGATGTTGCGAGGCCTTCTATTGGGTAGTTGTATAAGAATGTGGGTGTCTTTTATGACATCGAATTGCCTTAGTCATACAAGAAGAATTTGTTAACAAGGTAGCTAGTCTTGTCATCAAACTACTTTTCATATTCCAGAGGCTGAGATGTACTGAATTATCTGACGTTCTGTTTATTTGTATATGACACTCAATTGTTTGAGCATACAAAAGTGAATTGCTAACAAGTTCATGAGGCTTGTTACCAAAGTACTTTTATATAACACGAACAGTGGAATATCACATTATTTCTAGAGAGGTTAAGAAAAATAGATTCTGATATAAGAGTTTCCAAATACTCAATGATAGTCTGGTATATCGCTCCTTTGGTTCCGGGTCTTCACACAGCTTCGCAGGTGTCTTCACATGTAAGTTAGAGTGCACCAGAATAGTTAGGGTTTTCCCGGAAAACTTTGGGGTTGAGGGGCTGATGTTAATTTTCAAGGGAGTTGGGTGCCATACCTTAAACATCAAACTTATTATACCTAAGATCCTAAACGTCCAACTTTACCTAGGCCTCTAATTCTTGATTTTTCAAAATGCCATTCCAAAATCTCTGGTAAGGCCACTACTATCAACTAGTTAATTTAAAACATGGTCCTTGCCCAGGCTAAAATTATTAATCTGCCCTCATCTTCCTTGGGCATAAACTCTTTATCATGGTATAGTTCAATCTATCGGGTACCCATCAAATCTTTTTAGGCATAGTCTTCCCATTGCCTTCTATCACAAAAATCATAGTGCTCCACCAATTATTTCCTGATTGATTTTTTTTCCAGATAGGCATACCTCATAATATCTGACTCCTTCAGGTTGCCATTTTCCCACGACCATATCATCAAAGCTAAATGAAGCATCCAACAATCATGTGATCATACCATCCAGAATTGACCCACTTTCTAACCAAATTCAGATTGTTATCTCAACACTTTTGGGCCTTGATCTCATAATCAAAGATAAATGATCTTTCTAAGAACAATCCAAACAGAGCGTGACAAGCTCTGAAAACTACTGTCACCTAGAATGCCTGGCTACTAGACCAAGTCATATTGATTCCTAGAATCCGATAAACATTCATTCATCCTCCACCAATTATTTCTTGCATACAACGATCTGCTCATTTGCTAACTCATCTTTGACCACTTCCTATAATTCTATAAGAATTTATTACAAAGGTCACTTGCGCTAAGAATCACCCTAAACATTCCAACACAGGAGTATTCTTCTTAATTTACTTGCTTCTAACCAATCCAAATATCATTTTATCAGCAAGTGCTTCCTAAAAATCCAATAACTTTCACCTGTATTTCTAAACCTCAAATCAAGGGTCACATCTTCTAGCTCCAGATAATCACCAATGGTTGGGGACCACAACTGGTTAGCCCCAGAGCATAAATCAGATATATCATTTGTCCAAATCCAATTAATTTATCGATCCACTCCAAGTTTTTACTTCTATTCTAAACCCCAAATTTTTGATATTACCAACATCATCCAACAAGTTTTGATCTCATCAACTAGATTCTTAAGGGATCCTTTTAACTAATAATCTTAGAGTTCAACACTCTTATATCCTCCTAAAGTTCTCCTTTCCACCAAATAGTTTTGAGTCGTCCTATGGCATCTCTTTCCTTTGTCTAGAAAAAGCAGTTAGTAGCTTTGCAAAACTTGGTTAGATGAGAGATTTAAAATTAGATCAATTAGGTTAGTTATGTTAGTTTTCATAATCTTTTGTTAGTCCGACGGGATACGACTAATGTCATCTAACGTCGGGTCTTGAATCTTCATCTTTCTTGATAGCTTGATGTGGTTGTACAAAACGATGTATGAAGGCCGCTATCCGTCTTGCAGAAGGTCGTTGAGTCTTGGGCCTCAGGGTTGAAGTAGAGAGTATTCGATATCTTGTTCCTTTTACTAGGACAAAATTTTCTGAAGGGTTTTCTAAGTCGGACTTTCGAAAGGGTACAAAAATCTCAGGCTATTTGGTTAAAGATCGGGGGTCTTTTGTATCTTGCGGAACTGTCAGTTCTGTTTGGGAGATGGTTTAGATGAGAGGGAAAAATACCTGAGAAGATTTCCTAGGCGGGTTTATATCCGCAACAAGGTGCAGCTATGGACAAGAGGTCAAGAATGGTTCTTTTGGTTAGGTGACAAAAAGAGTTTTTATAATAAGGAGAAATTTTTGAAATTACTTTGTGCTGCCGACAAGGCGTGATTGTGAAACACACATGAAAAACCTCACACAAACAGAGCACACACAAGCAAGGAACTTCACAGACAAACAACACACAAGGTACATTTAGTACCAATGGACGCCTACTACTCGTGGTAGTCGGGTAATATAACTAAAGCTAGGGGCCTTGGTTATACATGGTTGATGAAGTCTTCATTTCGTCACCTTAGGCTTCAGCTGGAATACTTGAGATTGTCGAGGTTGCAACTTGAGTAGAATTGTTGACGTTGAGCGAGGGTCTTCGGAAGTCTCTTGCTTTGTTGATATTGATGATCTTGGCATTTGCAGATCAATCACCTTGATGTTGAATGTTGAATATTCAAGATGGATGCTTCTTCTCATAGGTGCTAGCTAATTAGGTCTCCTTTGGGTTCATCGTCTAGTATTTTGAACGGGTAAGAGGGAGTAGAGAAATCCTTGGTAAATCTTAAAATAGAAGGGTAAGACTCAGAAATTATTTGAGAAGGTGAGAAGAGTGGAAGTCATGTTTGGACTTCCCTAGATAAAGATATATTTTTGGTATTAATATATTTTTAACAAAATATTTGCTTTCCTAACTAACGTCCATGCTAACTAAGGTCTGTTACAGTCAGGATGGCTCTGATACCAAGTCTGTGAGGACCCCGGACTAGCTGTCCGAAATCCCCTTGTGCCTACATATCAGCGATCCCATGATCAGTGCGTCGCTGAAGCACAATTAAACTGGTAACCAAAGAACATCCATACATACCGAGTTTATTTACTTACTTGATGGAAGTGATCAGCTTCAACAGGTACTTGCAGCGGAAATCACCATACAACGTGGAGCCCAAGTCATTTGCCTTAACCCTACAGGCAGCTGACTGGGAAGCGCCCTAGTTCGCAAAGACGCCAGTGAACTCCTCTTCTTGGACTGCTCTTCTTCTAAAGTCTGGCTAAGACAATAGCCAGGGACGAAACCAATATGAGTACATTTGATTGTACTCGCAAACTACCCCCGGACGAGCATGCACTAGTTTTATTTTTTTATTTCATAAGTCTTTTCTTTATTTAAAACATCTCTATATCTTTATTGAAAAAGGTGGGAAGAATTTTATAACTTTTCATAAGCCTGGTATTTTTAGAAAACATCTCTAGCCTTTGTTGAAAAAGAAAAGAAGGCCTTGAGATCTTTTTCCTATAAATCTTCCTTTGTAAGAAATCCTTTTTTTTTTTAACGTTTCCCCGACAATAGATGCTTGTTGAAAAAGGTAAGAAGTTCCTTTTAAAACATTTTCCCGAAAATCATCCTTTTGTTATTTCTCTAAAACTCCTCCTTTTTCCCGACCAGATCTCAGCCTGGTCCAATCATCTTCAACAACCTCATACCATCTCATTGGTATAGGTATGTAACGTCACCTTCACTTCCTTTCCAAAACTCAAAGTTTTATAAAAACTTGCACATGGTCTTAGCAGTTCTTCCCAACTGTCCATATCCGAGGACTCGGCTATTCGAATAGTTTTACCCTCTGCAGAGGTAGCACGCTTTTCCCACACCCATCCGGTCACTCATCGTGTCAGCCACGTCCCGCCATACCAGGGGTATGCGAAGTTGAGTTCCCGGCCATAGCCTGTCCTTTGCTCATGCTAGTATAGGATCCTACCGCTACGAAACCGGTTCCATCGACACTTAAATCCATGCCCGTCGGAAACTAAGTGTGAGGACTTCGTAGTTCTGCCCGGCGGACCCAAGGGAGCCCTTCAATCCTCTTTCTTCTTTACGCTCATACCGGCTTCCGGTAGACTTCTATTAAGAGGACCCAGGTCAGGGGCAGGTCACCAAACCATCCCCTCATGGAACGAGGTCATCCTCGTTGTTGAGGCATCCAGTACTAACACGAGCAAATTATATGACTACGCCCTTTCCCATATGTGGGTAAATGTGGTCGCACAGATTTTTGGCTGGGGATGTAAGTACAAGGACACAATGTGCATTTTTCATAAACAACTTTCTTCACCCTTCTTCACTTCCATGCCGACATCTCGGCATTTCATCTTCATCCAAGTAATTTCAAAGGAGTTTTGAATTAACATTGTTTTTCCATCCTATAGTTTTAGATAACTACCATAAACTCCTACATAGGGTGGCAAAAATAGTTTTCTTGTAGTTGTAAGATGGTTTTCAAAGTCTTTGATACTTGTGAAACTCATGTGATCAAAGTAGATGTATATAAATGCAAGCTCAGTGAAGTAGCTTGCCTGATTTCAGCATGATGTCCCTGGACTTCTTCTCACTGATCAAAGAAATAAACTCCGACCCTTCTTCAATAAATCCTTTCCAGCGATCCCCCGGTAACGTTTATATCTAGCGTCGCAAAAAGAAAAGAACACAATCAACACACAGTAGGACACTCCAACAACAGCATCAAGCAATACTAACAAACACAATCAAGAGGGAAGACTATCATTTAACAAACAAGTTGGGCAATCACCACGCTACTCATGCTTATAAGGATATGGTTAAAGTTGTGATTAAGCATCTTTATTTAAATAGGAAATACTTCAGACAAAAGTTATCTGTAAACCAAAATATCTCACCAAGTGAAGGTGAAGACATTAACATGAACAAGCAATACCTACAACTACTAAACTACTCAATCAAGCATCACAACAACTCTCAAGCATCACACACAGCTACTGCACACACAAAGCAACACAATTTGATTTCAATTTAATTGAATTGACTATTATTTAATTAGGCCTTAAATATGGCAGAAATTAGTGGTGCATGTTTAATTGCATAACTTGGGTTCTGTTGGTCACAAAAATACAAACTAAATTTCTACAGAAAGCTACTGATGTGTAGAAGACCACACAATTGGGTTTGATTCATTTGGAGTTATTAAACTCCCTACACAATTGTTTTATTACAGAAACTATTTAATCAAGTTTTTGCTACAACTCAAGTTATTTTTATCCAAAAATCAAATCCTTTTAGGGGCATCTAACCTTGACTAAATGTGACCTAACAAAATTGGTCCTAACCCATTTGGATTAACCATTATTTTTTTATAATTGTTTTAGTCCAGAAAGGTTTTCTAATATTTAATCTAATGCCAATTAATTAATAATGCTCAATTAAATCTACCAAAATTAGGGGAGCTAAAGGATGGCAGTACTAAGCTAACAAAATTGGTTTCATGTCATTTGGACCAATATACTCCAGAAACAATTCATATGGTGTTTTAAACCTTCTGTGGCATTTTAAATACCATATTTTAGTTAATAATCTAAATGAGATGAGACCACTTTGGTGAGTTAAAGATTTTCATAAGATTTCCAGAACATTTGAGTTTGATATATTTGGATTCCTACTTCTCGAGATATTGAATTTGGTTTACTTAAATTCTCAAGCACCCAGGCAAAATTGATTATTAGTTGGAAACATCATATTCATCTTTAACCACCCATGTTTAACTCAAACAAGATTAGCACAAGCCACCAACAGTACTAACATACTTTATCATGTTAAAGATCAGTAACACACAAGCAACAGCACCACAATAAACAACAATAAACATAAACCACAAATTCATAACTAAAAGCAATTAATCTAATTTCTTTTTATTAGTGGCAGAACAACACTTTTACTAAAAATTTCACCTAGATAGTTCTGTAAATCAAACAACCATGCCAAGCTAGGAATATGTTATCCTACAAACATAGAAGACAATCCAATTGGATTTACTCTAAAAATCATTTCACAAAAATCTACAAAAATCACTAAAGTGCTACTGGTGTGTTTACAAGGATGATTAGAACTTTTGTTTTAGGAGTCATTTGCATACAAGACCAACTGATCTAGAAAGGTATCACTTCAAGAATTCCAGAGAATTTTAGTTTGCAATATTTGGAGTTATAAAACTCTAGATATTGAATATTTAGTGGAAAATACCCTTTCTACAAGATTTAATCTACACAACAAGTAAAAATGTATTTTGGCAAGCAACCAGTTCTGCATGTCTAAGAAAACTAATAGGAACACAACAAAATTTGAATCACTCAAATATCTACCCTAGATCCACCACAAATGATTTAAACCTATACTGCCATTTAAACAGGAAATGAAAATGGATATTAGATCTACTGGAAAAATAAGTGAATGGGCCAGATCTGCCCAGATCCGGCCGTGCAGTGAAGAGAGAGGCCCACCCAGCGGCCCATGTACGCGGCAAAGCGGTACGCGGGCTTCTTCTTCCTCGCGACAGGCAGAGAGCAGCGAGGAGAGCAGGGAGCACGGCGAGGATGGCGACGGCTGCTCCGGGCTCCTACAAAGAAATGGTGATGTCCATTAGCTAGCTGGCGATGAGGGGAGCTCGGAGAAACAAGATGGCGGAGATTGGTGGACGGGGCTGCTCGCGAGCTTCCCGGCAAGGTGGCGGCCGGAGAAGAAGGGGATGCGGACGGCAACGGCGATCCCGGGCTTCCCTCTGCGATTCCTCGCGCAGGGAGGGAGAAGAGAGCACGGCGGTGACGATGGCGGTCTTTGATTTGAACGGGGTGGTTCCAACTGCCGGCGATGCGCGACGGCGGCCGGAGCTAGAGTTCGGTGCCCGTGGGAGAAAATGAGAGAGAGAGGGCGAGTGAGCGAGTGAGGGACAAGGGAGAGCAGAGGAGTGGCGTGGGGTTCTTCTCATCTCCTCCGTAGCGGCAAGTAGGGAGGCAGGGGCGAGGCAAGGGGAGGGGAGCACGGCGTCGTCGGCGTGAGGAGCACGGTGGGGTGCCGTGCGGCACTGGAGCTACAGGAGGTCAACGAAGCTTTTGCAAAACGCCCCCTGAACTTCTTTTTCCTCTCACAGAAAGGTCCTCGGCTAATTCTTTTATTCCCTTTTAAAAACCAGTAGGTTTTCAGTGATTTAATTGGGGTGCTTAAACATTTTACAAAAAATTGAGAAAATTCAAGTAGCCTCCCACCTACATGTAGAAGCTTCACAAAAATTGGTTTTGCAAAATAAAATGTTTTGCTCCATTTTTGTTCATAGGTTTTAAATAGGTCATTTTGGTAATTACTAAATTACATTTCTTTAATAATTTGAAACAAGTGATAAAATATTGTGTTGAACTCTTGGAAATGCTTTGACAAATATGATGACTTCAAATAAGTTATAGAGAAATTAATTATTTGAAGAAATAGGGAATTAGGAAGTGGAATTGATTTATTTAGAGCATTTTTACTTATGACTTTAATTTCCTCTGGTGGAATGATTTGAGAGGTGGATTTTAATTTGAAAATTATGTTTACTTGAGGAGGGAGTGAGATGGGGTTGAGATGATTATCAATTCATCTCATTCCTAGAATAAGGAAGTTCTGAATGTTTCCATAAAATAAAGGAATAGACAGGGAGGGAACTTTTATCAAAGTTATTTCCCAACTTAGGAATTTAACTTAGGTGTGGATAATTCTAAAGGGTTTGTGTTTGTTCAAATCACATTCCAATATTGTTGTCAGGGGTGGTTTATCTTAATGTTAAGCATAGTTGAGGAATTTATCCTCACAAGCAAACAACACACAATATCAACAACACCACAAGATCAAGATCACAGAAATCACAAGGATGATGCATTCAAAACAAACAAGTTACATACACAACATACCAGTCAACTCAAGTCACACAAGGTCAAACATAGCAATATAAAGGAAAACACAATCATTAGTGAAATAATTCAAAAAGTTTTTGTTGGTTCTGAATTTTGGGTCTTATTTATTCTTATTATAAATTTGGGATGTTACATCTACTCCCTTCTATCATGTTGATCCTGCGTGGTACATGGACACAGGCGCCACGGACCATCTGACTAGCCAACTCGACAAGCTGGCCACGCAGCAGCCCTACAATGGACATGATCAGGTCCGCACCGCCAACGGGTCAGGTATGCACATCTCGCATGTTGGTCAGGCATCTCTTCTTTCACACACCACTAAAAAATTGCGTCTTCTTGATATACTACGTGTTCCGTCAGTTACTCGTAGTTTGCTCTCCGTTCCTAAATTTACTCGTGACAACAATGTGTTTGTTGAGTTTCATCCTTTCCCTTTTTTTGTTGATCCTGCTCAGCCACATCATCTGTGTCGCCTTGTGAAGGCACTCTATGGTCTCAAGCAGGCTCCTCGTGCTTGGCATGCACGGCTTGGCGCTGCTCTTCGTGCGCATGGGTTTGCACCTTCTACAGCTGACACGTCCCTGTTTATTCTCCAGCGACCTGAGGTGACTATGTATATTCTGGTTTATGTTGATGATATCATCCTTGTCAGTTCTTCGGCCACTGCTGCTGATCGGTTAGTTATTTCTCTGGGTGCTGATTTTGTTGTTAAGGATCTGGGTAAACTGCATTATTTTCTGGGCATTGAGGTTACTCATTCTGACAGTGGTTTGACTCTCACTCAGCAGAAGTACTCTCAGGATCTGTTACGTCGTGCGGGTATGTTGCAGTGCAAGCCGGCTACTACTCCCATTTCTGCCACTGACAAACTGCCAGCTCTTGGTGGAGACTTGCTCTCTTCTGATGATGCCACTGAGTACCGTAGCATAGTTGGTGGTTTGCAGTACCTGCTCATTACTCGACCACACATCTCATTTGTAGTTAATCGTGTGTGCCAGTATCTTCATGCGCCACGTGATCCTCATTGGTCAGCTGTTAAGCGCATATTGCGCTATGTTCGTCACACTGCTTCCTATGGTCTGCATCTACAGCCTGCACCTTCTGGCCTGCTGTCAGCTTTTTCTGATGCCGATTGGGCTGGTAGTCCTGATGATCGGCGATCCACGGGGGGATATGCAGTGTTCTTTGGTCCTAACTTGATCGCCTGGCAAGCTCGCAAGCAAGCTACAGTGTCTCGGAGTAGTACTGAAACTGAATATAAAGCCGTTGCCAATGCCACAGCTGAGATCATCTGGGTGCAGACCTTACTTAGAGAGTTGAAGATCTCTCAAGCTCAGCCTCCTGTTTTTTGGTGTGATAATATCGGTGCTACGTATCTGTCATCAAATCCAGTATTTCATGCCCGAACAAAACATATCGAAGTTGATTATCATTTTGTGAGGGAACGTGTTGCACAGAAGCTACTTCAGATAAAGTTTGTTTCTTCAAAGGATCAGCTTGCTGATATTTTTACTAAGCCCTTGCCCTTACCTTCTTTTGAAGGGTGTCGACGCAATCTTAACCTTCTTAGTATTTCAGGACATAGTTAAGATTGAGGGGGAGTGTTAGACTATGTATATAGTAGCTTCTGTAATACGTGTTGTATACGTATACCTGTAAACTGTAACCTGTAATTCATATAAATACATGAGAGCCGAACCCATCAAGGGTATCGTGCACTATTCCCCAAACCCTAGCTATGTCTAACACATTCCATGTATCTTCACAAAATGCCTGCATCGAAATCCAGTTTAGCCCAGCCATTAGCAGGTTTCTTCCATTGTTCAGGTTGCTCCTTCTGGATGTGAGTCGGACTGACACAAATAAGACTAGTAGCTAGTAAATTAACAAAGCCAAATTGATGGACTATACCGGCATACCGCTAATGATACTGATTGATTATAGATTATTTTTTACAGAAATGTTAACAGTGCACAATTTATCAAGAATCATGATGATGCAAAATACACTTGGTCTAAATCCGAGAAAAATTCACCCCCCCCATCTCCACCGCACTAAACCGAGACTCAACCACACATATTCATCTTTTAGACGAATATATACATCATCAGACCTAGTCGTGCATTTTAGCAATGATTGTAATTCGCGAGATATCTAGCACATGCGTTATCTAAAAAAAATGGAATGTGGGATTTTATCTTCAACACTCCGTGACAAAGGATTCTCATGATTGAATTTTTCTTAAACCTATTCAAGCCTAGTCATATATTTTAGCAATGTCTTATGTTCACGAGATATATGTCATGTGCCTAATCTCAAAAGAGATATAGCATGTGGAACTTATCTCTAACGGCCGGCGTTCAAAGATCTGACATCATTGATTATTACCTAATTTAGCATCCTTGTGTTAATATGGGGTATGGCAACATTTAGTATTTCCATCTATTTTTACAGCAATTTGGGAGAGTCTTAAGAACATCCTTATCCATGAGGTGTATCATGGGTGCATTTCTGGATTGTTAATGCCCCACACCCCCAGTTAAATTTCTTCCATCTATGTGACCCTAGAACCTGCTGCTCAGGCCTATATAAAAAGCAAGGACACCTCACACATCTATACCACACCTTTCGCTCTCGCATCACAAAGTTTTTTTTTTTTTTGAACAGGATCTGACCACATAAATTAGGAAACTCAGCACACATTACAAACAGGTCCAAAAAGAAACGACAATTACAAACGGACCCAGTAAAATGCAAAGAGCACCCCAAGTCTCCGGAAGGAACCACGATCAGATCCACCCATGCGCTCCCGAGCACCTAGACCACGCCGGCGTCGCCGTACCACCATCCGCAGGGAGAGAGCACCTCCACCACATGTAGACGACCGCTGAGCCGTCCGCCGTGCCGCGACGGAAACCGAAGACGTTGAACGAATACGGCCACATCACCAGCTCCCTTGCTCCACCCATCTTCCCGCCGGCACGGCGCCATCCAGGACCATCAGCTGCAAGCTTCTTCAACCTCCAGACGGCCACTCCCTCGCCACCACGGCCGGCCGGAGTGAAACCAACGAAGAGGACCACCACCACCACCTCCAGAAGCAGATCACCACCACCCACCAACTTCCCCCCACACCACCACGGCCGGCCGGAGAAGTGAGAAAGGAGGAGGCCACCCGAACACAAACCCCAGCTTCGGCCAGCCAAAGAAGGGGAACACAAACCTCACAAGCTCCCCGATGAATCTTCCACTGGCTCGGCTTCACCAGACGGAGAGAGAGCCGGAGGACGAGATCGCGGCACCGCACCTTCCCCTCCGCGAGAAGGCGACGGAGATCAGGCCACTGAACCCTAACTACCAGCCTATCTACACGCGCGGCCACTCACTCGAGCTCCTCCCCGCCTCCCGGCGCGTAACGGCAGCCGGAGGCGAAGGGGAGCAGAGGGAATCGCCGGCGAGCGACCAGATCTGGAGTCGACTGGAAATCGCCTCTCAGGGCACTGTAGCGAAGGAACGAGACGCTTCGTTTAGTGGAGATTCTGCATCACAAAGTTGTTAACCCCGTAGCACCAGTGAGTTATAGCAAAACCACCTGCGAAGGTTACCATGGCGACGGCGATGGCTTCCAGCATGGTCGGTGCCCTCTTCCTAGTCCTTCTGCTGGCGCTCACCCGAGCGATGGCCAGATCTTGCCGACCCCTTGTTGCCGCATCAACTGCTGCGACGGCAAGCCCGAGTGCTGCGACCCGGGGCACGGCCCGCAGGTGCCCATCACCGCCGCGGCACCGTCCACTTTTCAGGCCATGGCACCGTCAACTTTCCAGGCCGCTACCACCGCCGTGAAAGCAGGGCCGTTCAATCGCAAGGTCTTTGCCGGAAACTAGCGATCGCCTCACATCTTCAAAGTTTGCGCCGGCCAAACTATCTAGCTACGTCACTAAATGTATATGGGTGCGTGTGTTGGCACCCAGATAGTTTAGCTTAGCTGGGTTTAATTATTCGCCTATGATACTTAGCTTGTACTCCCATTGTTGTACTTGCTGCATGTATCCATCGCCATAGTTATTACTACCTATATAAAAGAGGTGCACTTTAAAGCTCCCACAGCCACCATGCACTGTTCATGTGAACAATTATGAATAGTGTTTTGATCGCCCGCCGTCGCTGCCCGATCGGACGGTCGCTTCCGTTGGCCTCGCGCTGCCTCGCGCCCTGCTCGCTGCGTGTGCCTGCCATGCACTACTCAAACTGACGCACATGCATGCGATCCACTTGCAACCAGCTAGCATGCACAGGAGACGTGCACACTCCTTCCACAGCCATGGACTGCCGGGCCCCACTCGAATGCATCTTATTATTACTACCGATATTAGCTAACAGTGTATATTTTTCTTTTTCCGTTTTTGATCCGAACACAAAAAATGAAATATTTTGTGAACCGCGTTTCCAAATCACGATCCGTTTTCGTGAATGGATTAGTCATGTCGACAATTTCAAAACTAGATCCATGTTGATATGTTTTGATGGAATTTTTTTGTGCACTGTTCGGAGTGTGCAGTTTATACTGCTTTTTTTGGAGTATTTTTTGTCTCACGGAGAGCGGTGGGCCCACGCGTTTTTTCCCGCAGAAAAGTTCCCGCCTTTTCAAAAAATTGTGAATCGGTCCTCCGACATAAAACACGCGTACGGACCCTACGCTTTTTTGCAGAAAAGCCCACGCGTTTTCTCCTACGTTTTATTGCAGAAAATTCCCTGCGTTTTCCAACAAATATGAAAGGGCCCTCCGGTCTACAGTGCACACACGCGTCCACGCTGTCCGACTAAGACCCGACAGCCCGCGCGGCAATTTTGCGGAAAGACCCTCGCATTTACCAAAAATTGCGCTTCGTTCTCCTTTTCATGGTAATATGTACACGAAATATATGCTCGCCCACGAGCAGGTTCCACTCCCGTGATCCGGCATAACACACGCGTGCGGACCCTACGCTTTTTTGCAGAAAAAATCCCCGCGCTTTCTCCTACGTTTTCTTGCAGAAAAGTCCCTGTGTTTTCCAACAAATATGAAACGGCCCTCCGGTCTACAGTTCACACACGCCTCCGCGCCGTCCGCTTCAGACCCGACAGCCCGCACGACATTTTGCGGAAAGACCCTCGCATTTCCCAAAAATTACGCTTCGTTCTCCTTTTCATGATAATATGTACATGAAATATACGCACGTCCACGAGCAGGTTCCATTCCCGTGATCGGTTTCGAGTTTGGTCGACTCTAGCTCTTTAATTTCGGATCCAAATTCACAAAAACATTCGACGAATTTTGTCAAATTCGTCGCACTCAGACATACGTTCGAAATTTCCTTTGACGAGTAGATGGATATCACCCTTCCAAACAACTTTCATGTTTTAACATTTTTTTTACGGGCATATACATATTCCTCTTTAATCTTCAAATTTGTTCTTTATTAATTATAATCAGACAGATTAAGTAAACAGTTCTAACTTTACGCAGTTGGTAATTCCTACACGTCAATTAAATTCATCTGTACTAAATATCCATTTACACGTTCCCCTTAGTTTCACTTTACATTTACCATGTTGTTCGGTTCAGAATCGTTTTCACTTTGTTCACTTTACTGCACATAATTATGTATCCTCTTCGTCTTTGTTGTTCATTTTTTGTTAGAAGATGTTCGATTAGTCGAATTTGGCGATGACATTAATTTATCCCTTGCTTCCTTGCTTAGCCAAGAAAATTCTTATTTAATTTCTGGATGTAAGTGTGAAAACATTGTGTCTTTTTAGATGATCTCATGTAAGTTTGTGAGCATATTGGTCAATTACGAGACTACTAACGACTTAAGCAGTAGTGAACAAATTGAATCCACTATTACTAGATATTTTGTATTGGCTTAAAATTATTTGTACCTCAAATTTCACATTAGAGTACTGAGTGGTGATAAAATCAAATGCAACCGGCTATGTTTCTTCTATACGATGAGTCAATTTCTTGATTAGTTATAACTTATAAACTGGACAGTTCTCAATTATGCTTTCTAATATATATATTGCTGTAATTAAATGCATTTTGTTGCTGGATATAGATTTGCTCCCAACATGTTTTAACTTCTACCAAAATTGTCACTACTCTTTCTCACTAAGGTCGAGGCGTGCCGCCGCGCCAAATTTACCTTTCCATTGTAAATTCAAAAAAAAAAAACCCATCTCATCCACGATAATTTCCACCCGATAATATTTAACCACAACAGACAAATTAACGTGAAGGTTATCCTTTTTGTAAAACATTTTAGGATGAGAAAATAAAATCATAGTTCAACATTTCAATCTGCTAAAAAATTTTGGAGATACTCCAAAACATACCGACATGCTCGAAAAAAAATGCTACCTATTTACGGCAAAATATGACCATATTTCACCATGTTAATTCAGTAAATATTTGCATCCAATCTAAAAGAACTCACTTTAAATATGAAGTTAAATTAAATATTTATGACAGCATACGCGCATACTAAATATTTTCAAAAAAAATTGTCAACATGCAAAATTAACATTTCAACCACACGGGTGCGGCGTGTCGCCGCGCCGAAATTTAACTAGTAATAGATAAAGGCTAGAAAGGTTCACAGCCTCTCCCACTGTCCACGTCACCTGCGATCGCCGGCCGTCGGATCACCGCGACGGACGACTGAGATGCGTCCATGTCGCCTCCAAAAAGGAATGTACTGTTCACGACGATTTTTGTCCAATCGTTGCGCGCCATGTCGCCCGGTTACCGCATCCACTCAACCCGGTCACCCGGTCATCCCATCATATGTGCACTGTACGATCGCTACCGTGCGCGCACTCACAGTGCACCGTACACCCCGTCATCCCGGTCGTCCCCATCGCTGTGCCTGTAGCAGCGCTACAGTACGCGCACTCCACTGCGCACCGTGCACAGTGTTTCTACAGTGCACGCTGCAGCACATTTTTTTTTTTCAAAAAAAACCGACGCCCGCGCGGCGCCTTTCAAAAAGACTGTCGCATTTACCAAAAAATTACGATTCACTCTATACATGAAATATATATGCGCCGACGAGTAGGTTCTATTTCCGTGATCGGTTTCGACTTTGGTCGACTCTAACAGCTTAATTTTGCATCCAAATTCGCAAAAACATTTGACGAATTTTGTCAATTTCGTCGCACTCACTCATCCGTTTGAATTTTTCTTTCACGAGCAAATGGATATCATCCTTTCAAACAACTTTCATGTTTTAACATTTTTATTTCGACGGACATATACATATTTCTCTCTAAACTTCAAATTCGTTGTACTTTAGACTGTGCAAAAAAGACAAATTCCGTCAGATTTCAAAATTTTAAATAAATTTCTTGATGTACTGCAACAATTCAACTTTCTCCAATTTATTTATGTTGTGTCATCACACGGTCACGACGTGTCACCGCGCGAATTTTTCTAGTAAGAGTTTATATCCTGCTGGAATAGCTCATTTGAAATTCACGTCCTCCTGCGACTACAGCTATTACTAACTATATGAAAGCGGGGCGATTTAGCGAGCTCGCCGCGCTCGGGCTACTGTTCTAAGGAACATTAGCTACAGTGTTGAACAGTACCGCGTGGAGGGACCTATTGTAATTTCTAGAAAACTGAAGGACTTTCTTGCAAAAACGCCACAATTCCCCTCCCTCTTCTCTCTCCCGCGCGGTGCCGAGCCCGCCGGCGACGCCGACGCGCGCCGCCGCTCCGCTCCTCCCCGTTCGAATCCAGCCATGCGGGGAGCTCCGCCGTCTTCCCCTCTCCCTCCTCGCCAGAAATCGGCTGCTGGGCCGCCGCGAGGGCGCCGGAATCGCCGCCGCCGCGCTCCGCGTCCGTCGCCGGCGCTGCTCCGGCGACCAATACGCGGCGGCGCCGCCACCAGCGGGTAGCGCGCGTCGAGGCGCCGTCCGACGCACACCCGCGCGCGTCCCAGCTCGCGCTGGTTCGCCGTCGGCGTCGACGGCGCCGCCGCGGCAGATCCGGCCACTGTGACGTCGCCCACATGTCAGAATTTTTTTTTTGGTTTTTTTGTTTTATTTTTTTAAGAAAATTGCTAAATGCTGGAAAATCAATAACATTAAATATATCCAACATGAAAATACAATAAATATGTCAAAGTGGCCACATAAAAATGAATGCTCAATATTTATGCCATATGATCGAAATTCAAATTTGAATATTTCAAATTTTTTAGTGCCTTCGAAATTTGCCCATTTCGTAAACGTTAATGAATTCAAATCTGGATAACTTCCCAATTTGAACAACTTTCAAAATCTTTGCATTTCAATAATTTTGACTCCGCGCAATTTTTAAATGTGGACATTTCCAAAATTAAATTTAGTGGCCTTGAAAAATATGACGAATATATCAACATAGACACAAAAATAACCGTCGCCTATTTATGGCATACAATCAAATTCCATATTTAAATATTTTAAAATTTCAGATACATTTCAAATGTGAGCATTTAATAAACGCAAAAAGAATTCAAATACGACAACCGTACCAACGCAAACACACAAAAAACGCTAGCTATTTACGCCGCCTGATTAATTTCCATATTTGAATGTTCCGAAATTTTGAATTCCTTTCGAATCTGAGCATTTAGAAAACATACACATAATTAAAATGTGGAAAACTTCCCAACTCTACCAATTTTTGAAATTTGAACAACTTACAAATACAAACTTTCCTTTGACTTCCAACAAATTTAAATCCGAAAAACATTTGAACGCGGGCATTTACAAATTTGAATTCTTTACACCGCGGTAATTACAGATACGATAAAAAAGAGCATGACTACAAAAATAAACGTTGACTATTTATAGCATATGATCAAATTTCATACTTGAATATTTCAAAAAACCAGATGCCTTAGCTTATAAGTGCAAACTTTTTTTCCCAGTCCCGACAAAATTAAATATAAACAACTTTTGAATGCAGACATTTACAAACTTGAATTTTCTACGCCTCGGTATTTTTTCATTCAGACACGCGGCATGCGCCGCGCTAAGTTGCCTAGTAGTGTCTAACGATAAACCATGATCGCAACACAGATGATTACATCGTGCTTAGGAAGAGAACAATGCAAAGCGAATCCTTCAATTAAATCTGCCGAACTTTTCTTTTCACCTGAAATCTGCCGAACTTGAATCTACTACAGTTGCTCCGTTCTCGACCAAATCGACCGCCTTCTCATCTCCCAGAACACCGATTGAGCACAACACCCCACTGGCCAGTTCAGTCACTTGCACGACCAGGCCCGACCCTGGGCCCATGAGCAAGAGGGGCCTTAGATATGCAGTTTCTTGGGTAAATTGCTCATAATTTTTTGAAGCCAAGACAAAAGGTCTGTCTTATCCATTAATTGATGGGGGGATGCCCAACCGGGTAGGCCCAGAACCCCGAGTCGGCCTTCAAGGCCGGGTGGCCCAAAGCCCACCCGGTGTACATCTTCCAGGATACCGGGTCCCCGAGGATCCCGGTATGACGGCTCGGGGAGGCGGCAGCAGATATCTTCGAATCAGTCTGCGATTATGTATCCCGAAGAGTGCGCTCCACGAAGCCGCACATGTAGGCAGGATAGCTAGCGCCGCCAGCGGAACCCGTCATTCCCTGTAAACCCTAGCCGGCTCCCTATATAAAGCCGGCAAGGAGCAACCCTAGAGGCGGACTGATCTCATTCCATAGCCTCCGGAGCACCCGCAAGCTCTGGTGCGCACACCATTGTACACCTCATTCAGATCCAAATACATACAAGCAGGAGTAGGTCTTTACCTCATACAGAGGGGCCGAACCTGGGTAAACTCTGCGTGTGCAACCTCTCTATGAATCCTACGTCGCCTGGCTCACACCCGAGTTAAGCCACCCCGTATGGCATCTGCCGTGATTACCCCACGACAGTTGGCGCCCACCGTGGGGCCAGCGATCGCTGGAATTTACTTCATGGAGAGTCCTGAACCCGGCACTGGCGTCTACTTCAGCCCTCAAGCCATGTCGGGTCGCGGTGACATCGTCACCGGCAGCTACTTCGAGCACGGAGGGATCGGCTACGTCGCCGATCCACACACTTGGGGCAGGCCCAACTACGCCCCGATCACTCGCGCGATGGCTATCCCGTTCGGGACTGCCGTCACCGCCTACGTCGGCTTCTGCGGCTCGGATGAGGAAGGAGTCGCCAACAACTACGATGGTACTTCCTCCCCCGTTGACCCGCTTGACGAAGCCGCTGTCGACACTACGGCTGCAAACCACTCTGCACCCGCCCCATCCGCCGAGACCGTCCAGATCTCGAACGACGACGACACCGGGTCGATCTTGCCCGTTCTCGACTATGAGTCGGAGGGCTCGACCGATCTGGCCTCGGACGGCACGGCAACACCCACCCACATCTACATGACGGGCGAGGCGGCAAACTCTGCTGCCGCCAAACCTGCGGCAACAAACGCCGCCACAGCAGAGGCCAACGCGCAGAAGCAGCGCGACCAGGCACGGCGCGAGCAGGAGGCTCGCGAAAAGCAGCAACGTGACGAATCTCTCGCCGCCCTGCGAGGACAAGCAGGTCGGGCGGCTGACCCACTCAGCACCCCGATCACGCCGGCGAACGTCGTCGACCAGGCGACACAGCTCGAGCAGCTGCGCCGGAAGATGGCCCTCCAGCAGGAGGAGATCCGCTAGAAGGAGCTGGAGGTCGATGCTCAGTCGACCGCTCTCTCCGCGGTCACTCGGCATCACAAAAACCGCAAGCCGCGGCTTAATCCTGATGCACCAACTCGCGCGCTCGACAACGCCTTCGCGCGCGAGACAGAGCTGGAAAGGCAGCGCGACGAGTGCCGCAGGGCCCAGCCCGGCGGCTCGAGTCAAGTTCCGCCTCAACCTCGCCCGACGATGCCGCCTCCGGCACCGTGGCCTCCTCCGAACCCGGCTCGTCCTCAACCCCAGCCGCGGAACGACGACGACGCCGACCTCGCGATTTTCGGCACCCCAGTCGATTGCATGACTGCAGCCGCCTCTCTCTTCAAGAGGATCCGGGTCAAGGACAACCCCTATTGGAGCAAGGGGTGCAAGCTGGTGGACAAGGCGCTGGAGCTGCAGGAGAACATGTCGCAATCTGACGGCAAGCTCTACTCCAGATCGCCACCCAGCGAGAAAACGGCCTCGGCACCACACCGAAGCCAGGGAAACAAGGGTTCCCCCAGGCGTGACGCTGCCCCACAGCCGCCACGCAGTCGGCACGAGGAGCCGGCAGTGTCGAGCAACGCGAGGGCTGGAGGCAACCCGCCTCGGCTCGCCCGCAACGACGCCCGGCACACCATCAACAACAACCAGGCGCAGGCACGCTCCAATCACTCCGCTCCAGATCTGCGCCACCACCTCAACGACAAGCGCGCCGAGGCGACGCGCAACAACAACGACGACGACGACGTCGGCCCTAGATGCTTTGGACCCGCCATCAGAAGCGAGCGTTTTCCTAGCAGCTTCAAAGGACCGAGAGAGGCGCCCAAGTACAACGCTGCCATGAACCCGAAAACTTGGGTCCAGGACTACTTGGCCGCCATGAGCATCCAGAACGCGTCTTCGCTCTGTTGTGCGCGCTATTTTCCTCTCATGCTTGAGGGAACGGCTCGCACTTGGCTCAACAACCTCCCCAGGAACAGCGTGAACTCCTGGGGCGAGTTGAAGAGGCTCTTCATCACCAACTTCGAGGGGACCTGCAAGCGCCCGGCCACGGTCGAGGACCTCAAGCGCTGTGTCCAGAAGGAGGGCGAGCCCACTAGAAAGTGGTATCGCCGAGTCGCCGACCTCATCAACTCGGCAGAACACCTCAGCGTCGACACGGTGCACTCCCACCTCGAGGACAACACCACCTTCGAGTCGCTCAAGCAGAAGCTGCGGCGCTCGCACAAGGGTGACATGATGATGGGCCAGCTACTCGCCATCGTGCACAAGTACGCCGAGTCCGACGTCACCAAGGACGACTCCGAGGAGGACGACGACGAGAAGAAAGGCGGCAAAAACAAGAGCAAGGCCAAACACTCCAGCGCTCATAAACGCAAGGGTGAGGGCGGCACCGAGCTTGTAGCCGCCACGGCTGCAGGGGGCCGCGGCTTCAAGAGCCAACACGGCAACTTCCCGCGAAAGAAGCTCACCGCCACAGAGATCCTAGCCATGCCGTGTAGGTATCATAGCATACCCGACAAGCCAGCCGGCCACACCACTGACGAGTGCAGCTGGACTGCAGAAATTGTCAAGGCCAAGACCGGTGCCAAGAAGCGGGCACCCGACGGAGACGACGACGGTGAGCAGCAGCAGGGCATGCCTCCCACTGCCGGCTTCATGGGCCACACCTTCGTCGGCCTCGATTCCAGGCGGGAGGAGAAGGTCATACGGTGCGCCGTCCACGCGACTCTGCCAGACGTGCCCCAGTGGCTCGACTGGTCAGAACAGCCGATCACATGGAGCCGTCAAGACCACCCGCCCCGCGTCGATTACCCGGGCAAATTCGCTCTGGTGGTCGCGCCCCAGATCAAGGGTTACATCTTGACCAAGACGTTGATGGACGGAGGGTCGAGCATCAACATCCTCTACTACGAGACGTTCCAACGCATGAAATTGCGTGACGAACAGCTAGTACCCACCATCACCACCTTCCACGGCATCATCCCAGGAAAGAAGGCCTACCCGCTAGGCAAAATCGCACTCGACGTCGTCTTCGGCACCGCCAAGAACTTCCGGCTCGAGAAGATCTGGTTCGAGGTGGTGAACTTCCGTAGTTCCTACCATGCGATCCTCGGGCGACCCGCCTTTGCCAAATTCATGGCAAGGCCCTGCTACGCCTACCTGAAGATGAAACTGCCGGGTCCGAACGGCATCATCACTGTACACGGCGACGTCGACCGCGCCATCGAGTGTGAAAAGGGCAACGCCGTCTTTGCCGAGTCCGTCATCGCCACGGAACAGCTGGAGCAACTCAAGCTGCAAGTCGACCCCAACGACATGACCATCGTCAAGAAGCCGACTCTGGACTCACGCGACAAGTTCCAGTCGGCACAGGAGACCAAGCGCATCCCGCTGGTCGAGGGCGACTCCTCCAAGACGGCGGTGATCGGCTCGCACATGGACGTCGCGTGGAAACCATCTGACATGCCAGGCGTCCCGAGGGAGCTCGCAGAGCACAAGCTCAACGTTGACCCCAAGCTGAAGCCAGTGAAGCAGTTCCTGCGTCGCTTCACTGGTGAGAGACAGAAGGCTATTGGCGAAGAAATAGCCCGGCTCCTAGCTGCCGGGTTCATCGCCGAAGTCATACACCCGGAATGGCTTGCCAACCCGGTGCTCGTTCTGAAGAAGAACGGAACATGGCGGATGTGCATCGACTACACAGGCTTGAACAAAGCCTGTCCCAAGGATCCATTCGCATTGCCACGCATCGATCAGCTGATCGACTCGACGGCAGGGTGCGAGGCGCTATGCTTCCTCGACGCCTACTCCGGGTACCACCAGATCAAGATGGCGCCCGAAGATCAGGAGAAGACGTCTTTCATCACGCCCTATGGCGCGTTTTGTTACGTCTCCATGCCCTTCGGCTTGAAAAATGCCGGAGACTTACCAGCGGTGCATACAGAACTGTTTGCACGAGCAGATCGGCCGCAACGTCCACGCATATGTGGACGACATCGTCGTCAAGTCCAAGCTGAAGACAGACCTGATTGCCGACCTCACGGAGACATTCACCAACCTCCGCAAGTACAGGATAAAGCTCAACCCGGAAAAATGCGTCTTCGGCGTACCCGCGGGCAAGCTCCTGGGCTTCATCGTCTCCGAGCGAGGCATTGAGGCCAACCCAGAGAAGATCAAGGCGATCGAAGCTCTGAAGAAGCCGGAAAACCTCCGGGACGTGCAGCGGCTCACAGGCTGTGTCGCTGCCCTCAGCCGTTTCATCTCACGACTCGGCGAGAAGGCCATGCCCTTGTACCGGCTCCTCAAGAAGTCGGACACGTTCACCTGGAACGACGAGGCAGACGCCGCCTTGACGGCACTCAAGAAGACGTTGGCCGAGGCGCCGATCCTCGCATCTCCACTAGAAAAGGAGCCGATGCTCCTCTACATCGCTGCGACCAACCGAGTCGTCAGCGCGGTGGTCGTCGTCGAGCGCAAGGAGGAAGGCCACGAGCAACTGGTCCAGCGGCCAGTTTACTACGTCAGCGAAGTCCTGACGGATTCGAAGCAACGTTACCCGCACTACCAAAAACTTGTATATGGTGTTTTCTTTGCTTCAAGAAAATTGCGACATTACTTCATGGGCCACCCGATGACGGTGGTCAGCTCATCTCCCTTAGCTGAAATAATCCGCAATAGAGAGGCAACTGGGCGCGTCGCCAAATGGGCCTCTGAGCTGCAGCCTTTCGGCCTCAGCTACGCAGCCCGCACTGCGATCAAGTCGCAGTCACTATCCGACTTCCTCGTCGACTGGATGGAGACACAGTTGCCGGCTCCAACCTATGAAGCCGGCAGATGGACCTTGTTCTTTGACGGGTCAAAGATGTATGAGGGCTCGGGGGCTGGAGTCGTCCTCACTTCTCCCCAAGGCGACAAGATGCGATATGTGCTGCAGATACACTTCACGTGCACTAACAACGTCGCCGAGTACGAAGCCCTCCTACATGGCCTACGCGTGGCCAAGGAGATGGGAGTTAGCCGTATCAAATGTTACGGCGATTCCGACCTCGTCGTTCAGCAAACGATGGGGACCTGGGATGCAAATGATCCCAACATGGCGGCTTACCGCCGGCTCGTCGATCAAGTCGGCGGCCACTTCGCCGGCATGGAGCTGGAGCACGTCGACCGAAGGAAGAACGAGGCGGCTGACGCACTCTCTCGCTTCGGGTCTAAGCGGGACCGAGTCCCACCCGGCGTCTTCCTCGACCACCTGCACAACCCGTCGGTACGCCCGCCGGCCGAAGTCGACATCGCCAACCCGCCATCATCAGATGCAATTCTGGTGGCGGTAACCCAAGAAACAAACGACTGGAGGGAACCCTACATCGAGTTCCTCACCACCAAAAAGCTGCCAGCCGACGAGGTCCTAGCACGGCGAGTCGTGCGCCGGGCCTCAGCTTACGCCATCATCAACAGCGAGCTCTACAAACGCAGCACATCGGGAGTTTTCCTCCGCTGCGTCGAGCCGGAAGAGGGAAGGCGCATCCTTCATGAGATCCACTCGGGAGATTGCGGCCACCACGTCGGCGCTCGCAACCTGGTCGCCAAGGCGTTCAGGCACGGTTTTTTCTGGCTCTCTGCTCATCAGGATGCAGTCGACATCGTCCGTCGGTGCATCGGGTGCCAGAAGTACGCCCGGCAGGATCACCTACCCGCCGCGGCTCTGAAGACCATCCCTCTGACATGGCCATTCGCAGTCTGGGGAATAGACATGGTGGGCAAGTTCAAGACAGCTCGCGGTGGCATGACACATTTGCTCGTCGCAGTCGACAAGTTCACCAAATGGGTCGAAGTTGAACCTATCAAGAAACTCGACGGCAAGACCGCAACCAAGTTCCTCCAGAAGCTCATCTTCCGATTCGGCTACCCGCACAGCATCATCACTGACAACGGTACAAATTTTGCCGAAGGAGAGATGAAGGCCTTCTGCAAACAAAAAGGCATCCGTCTCGACTTGGCGTCCGTCGCCCACCCGCAATCAAACGGGCAGGCGGAAAGAATGAACCAGACAGTGCTAGCCGGGATCAAGCCGCGACTTCAAGTTCCACTGGAGCGAACACCGGGTTGCTGGCTGGACGAGCTACCAGCCGTACTCTGGGGCATCAGAACGACTCCAAACCGTTCCACCGGCTACACGCCATTCTTCATGGTGTACGGGGCGGAAGCCGTCATGCCGACCGACCTCGAGCACGACTCGCCTCGGGTCGCCCTCTACAACGAGGAAGAAAATGAAGAAGCCCGCCTGGTCGGCGTCGACCTCCTGGAAGAAGCTCGCGAACTCGCACTCTCCAGGACGGCGATATATCAGCAAAGCCTGCGCCGCTACCACAGCCGCCGGGTTAGAAGTCGCTCTTTCCAGGAAGGCGACTTGGTTCTTCGGCTCATCCAAAAGTCGAAAGGGATGCACAAGCTCTCGGCACCATGGGAAGGACCGTTCGTCGTTAGCAAAGCGATGGGCAACGGCTCCTACCACCTCGTCGACTTGCGTGAGCCGAACAAAAGCTCCAAGTCGGAAGAGGAGACCAAGCGTCCATGGAACATCAGCCTGCTTCGCCCCTATTATACATAGTATCCATTGTAATACTGTGTAATCAATCAAGGAAATAAAGTCGATACACACCCGGCACGCTCGGGGGCTATCGTTTCGATTCAATTATGCTTTCGAGTCTTTATTCTTCCTACTCACACGTTATATGATTGATGGGTTGTCAAAGAGAGCCGGATGCCACGATGCGCGGCTCACCACTGGACCCCCTGCTCACGAAGCAAAATCACAAAAATTGTTGTTTTCTCCCAAGTCGTCAGCTACCCGCACAAAGTGAAGAAGTAGTGCAGCCGGTTCAAACCTAACTTGACAATGAAGCCGCACTCGGACTTTGTCACCATGGGTACCGCGCGCGTCACGAAAAAATCACGCGAAGCACACTTGGCGAGGTCGCACGATCGACTAGCTTACAAAACAAGCGAAAAACAAACAAAGTGACGGAAAGCGCACAAAAAACAAGCATGGGAGTGCCAAAACAAACATTAATAAGCCGCAGAGGCGCACGCTGAAACGCGACCCGGCACATATCATACTTGTTTCATTACATAATATTTTTCGCCCGCAGGCGACAAACCCTAACTACTTCAAAATAACCCCTCTTTTGAAAGCAGGGGAGCAAACTTCAAGACGGAGGAGCCGCCCGAGCAGAAGACGTCGACGCCTCGTTCGTCGCAGCCGGCGGTGGCAGAGCTGAAGCCCTTTCGAAAAGGTACTCCGACGCCGGCTCCCTGTCCGCCACCTCGCCAAGGTCGTTGCCCTCAGGCACCACGTCGAAGACGAAGTCGTCGTGGTCGACCATCTTGGCAGCCCGGCAGGCGTAAGGGGCGCAGTACTGGAGCACCGGCTGCAGATCGATCTCCCGGCCGCTGCTATCGGTGGGGATGCTGGCCGTGATCTTGTCCACGTTCGTCTGCCTATACCGGCCTCGCACAAGCCCGAGGGCAATGCACGCGCCGGCTCGGGCCGACGACTCCCGCACCCAGGTGATCACCTGGGGCATCAGCTCCAGAACCCGCAACACCTTGCAGACGGGTGCGGGGACGCCTTCCTTGGGCGACAGCATCTGGACGACCTTGCTGGCCCGGCCGTGAACGTCACGGGCGAAGACTCCGAGCCGGTGGACATGCTCCGAAGCCGTCAGGCCAGCCGTCTCCTCGCCTGCTCAACAAAACAAAAATCAACAACAAGGCCACAAGTCAAGTAGGCACAAACTGCAAAGGGTCGCATGAAATCTTTACCCCAGATGCCAACGGCGAGGGTGGCAAGCCGCTCGGTCAGCTCCTTCATCTCGCGCTCAGCCTCGCCGGATTTGCGCTCGAGCTTCTCGAGGTCCTCGCCGTACCCCTTGGTCGCCTGGGTGAGGGCGGCGTCCGCCTCCTCCTTCTGCTTGCTGAGCCGCTCGCAGGATTCCTGCACCGCGGCAAACGCCTGCGTGTGCCGGCTCTCCTGCGCGGCCAGCAGTTGCTGGTGCTCAGCGACGGAGATGAAGCCGTCGCGCGCCTTCTTCAGCTCCTCCTGCAGGCGGCGGGTCTCCTGCTGTTCGGCTTCGAGGAGCCAGGACAGCTCCTGCAGTTCACAAGACAATAAACAATCAAGAAGAGGCATGGGGGCTACGCCACGGGTTACCTCTACACCAACATTTGCTAACCCGGGGGCTAGCCCCAACAAAAAAAAATAATACGCCGGTCAGGAACCCGGGGGCTACGTTCCGAGTGGCATACACACCCGCCACCGGCCTGCCTCTACATCGACATTGGCAAACCAAGGACTACACTATTCGCCAAACTTTGCATCCAGAAAACTATGAAGACCCAAGCCGCTTTCTACGAACGCGACTCGGGCCTTGGGGGCTACATATACGCTACGGACGCAACAGGTGCAAGAAGGATTCTACGTACCTGGTGCGCATCCATCGCTGTCTGGATGGCGGCTCGGAAGTCAGGCCGGGGCGCAGATGCACCCGGGACGGAGCTCGGGGGCTGGGCAGTCAGCCCACCCGACGAGGAAGCCGTCGCGGTGGCGCGGGTCGTCGTCACCACCAGCGCCGTCTCCGGCTGAGGCGTGGCATCCACTGTGCCAGCCGGCACGGTGTCATCAATAGTGGCCCCCTCGGGTCGAGGGGGCACAATAACTTCGTCGCCTCCGCCGGTGGAAGGCGGAGGACTCGGCGCTCTCGTGGTCGGCTCCGTGACGTGCGCGGCAGGCTCCGCCCGCTGGGAGTCGCTCTCCAGCGCGTCCTCCATGTCACTGAGGGACGCGTCCTCAGCCCTGCGACACTCGCACGGGTCAAACTCAAGATAGCGTTTCCAGTGGAACTTTGGATGAGGATCAGCAGCAGACCTGTCACCCGCAGGTGGAAGAGTTGAGGTCCGAACTCCTCGGAAGCGAGGCGCAGGCGGCGAGTCGGCGCGAGCCCTCGCAGGGATGTCCCGCAAGGCCTTCTGCCTCCGCTCGGCAACGACGGTGCGCTGCACGGCAGCCCCAGCCGATCGCTCCGGTGGCGGCGGCGTCGGGTTCGCCGACTTGGAGCGCTTGGAGTTGGGCCCGGCGTCCTCAGCCGCAGGCCTACGCCTCCGCCGGATGCGGAGCGGCTGATCATCTTCATCATCTTCTTCAGCAGGCGCCGGGTTCTTGGACCCGGCGCGTTCTTCTCTTCCTTCTTCTCCTTCCTCCTCATCCTCAGACAGGATGGGGATCGGTTGGCGGGAGGAGAAGGCGGCTCGTTGCCCATGGTGGCGCTGTCGGCTTCGTCGTCAGAGTCGCGCTCGACGACGTCGTTGGGGCCGGCAAGCACCGTGGGAGCGTCTCCGCGGGTCGGAGGCAACCCAACAAGCGATCGAAACTCCTGAATTCGACAAAGCAGGAAGGATCGGTATAAAAAGACCAAGAAAAGGAAAGTGTTTCGAATCGTCAAGCAAAGGGACTCACCTCAGGAGCCGGATGCTTGGCGGAGTAGGCCTCCAGGCCGCCCACGATCCACTCGGGGCCGGGTGGACCGTGACACGCTTCATCCGCAGCGTGAATTGCTCTACCGACTCGAACAATGTCGGGTCATGGCGCTGCGGGTCCTTCGTCCCCTTGTACTCGCAGATCAGCGAGGGCCGGTGCTGCAGAGGTGCGATCTTCCTCTTCACCCAAGTGGCGATGAGGTTCAGACCCGTCAGCCCTCCGTTCTTCAGCTCCTGAAGCCGCGCCATCAGCCGGCGCACCATGGGCAAGTCGGCGTCGCGCGGCAGCTCCTGAAGATTGCGAGGCCGGCTCGGCGATGGCGAGAAGCAGGGGATCCCGATCTCGCCGTCAGGCGCCGGCTCCCGCATGTAGAAGCCCGACTTCCTCCAATACACTTTGGAGGGGAGGCCGAGATCCAGGTAGTCGACGTCGCCGCGGACCTGGAAGTTGAGGCCGCCGCAGGGCGCCATGTCGCCGCCCTTCCCCAGCTTGCCGTGGAAGATCCACAGCCACACGGGAAAACGGGGCGCACCCGAAGTAGCCCTCGCACAGGGTGACGAAGCAGGCGAGATGGAGGATCGAGTTGGGCGTCAGGTCATGCACCTGAAGCCCGTAGAAGTCCAAGAATCGCCGGAAGAACTCCGACGTGGGGAAGCCCAGCCCGCGCTCGAGGAACGCGAGGAAGGCGACGAACTCGCCCGGCGATGGCCGCGGGCGAGGATCCGCGGAGGCGATGCGCCACCGACGCTCCGACGCCGGCGGCAACAAGCCCTCGTTGGCGGCTTGCTCCAGCGCCTGCGCCGTCACCGACGACCTCTCCCACTTGTTCTTGGGCGCCACCATCTTGGCCGGAAGAGAGGCGGAGGAGCAAGAGTGTCCAATGGCTGCGGCGGCGATGCGGCGAAGAACTCAGGCGCGAGCTGCTTGAGAGAGAGACGGCGAGCGCAAGGAAGGATGAGAATGAACTCACCAGCCGCACTCCCCTGCCGTTTTAATAGGCACAGTGAGTGGAGCCGTTACCGCAGTAAATGGCGCCGCCCACGTCCCACGTCGCCCACTATCGCCACGTCGCACGACCTCGATTCCCGCGCGACGCCTCGGTTTCCACGGGAGCGTGCCGAAAAATGCGGCTCAGATTCGGCCACGTCGCTCTGTCACGACGTTTGGACCGATGGATCGGGCGCGTGCGGGTCAAGGAGCGTCATCATTGCCACTGCTCCATCCCGAGGTGGAGGCAGTCGATGCGCCGTCAAGTCCCATCAATCGACTCGGCGCCAGACAGACAAACACTACAGGACAAACGGTCAAAGATGCCGTGACGTCAGACGGAGAAGGCGAGGAGACAACCCGCACCGAGGCGAGTCGGGATGGCAAACGTCCCGACGGGCACAAGCCGGCATCAAACAAAAACTTGAGTTAGACCGGACGTTAAAAGCCAAAATCCACCACTCCGAGCCGTTGTTTTCTTTTCTCTGTTTCAGGAGTTCGTTCAACGACACGACCCGGCAGTTCGCAAGACGAAGACCAAGCCGGAGACGAGTCCCTGACGAACTCGGGGGCTAATGATGGGGGGATGCCCAACCGGGTAGGCCCAGGACCCCGAGTCGGCCTTCAAGGCCGGGTGGCCCAAAGCCCACCCGGTGTACATCTTCCAGGATACCGGGTCCCCGAGGATCCCGGTATGACGGCTCGGGGAGGCGGCAGCAGATATCTTCGAATCAGTCTGCGATTATGTATCCCGAAGAGTGCGCTCCACGAAGCCGCACTTGTAGGCAGGATAGCTAGCGCCGCCAGCGGAACCCGTCATTCCCTGTAAACCCTAGCCGGCTCCCTATATAAAGCCGGCAAGGAGCAACCCTAGAGGCGGACTCATCTCATTCCATAGCCTCCGGAGCACCCGCAAGCTCTGGTGCGCACACCATTGTACACCCATTCAGATCCAAATACATACAAGCAGGAGTAGGTCTTTACCTCATACAGAGGGGCCGAACCTGGGTAAACTCTGCGTGTGCAACCTCTCTGTGAATCCTACGTCGCCTGGCTCACACCCGAGTTAAGCCACCCCGTATGGCATCTGCCGTGATTACCCCACGATATTAATTAAGAAGAAGGTGTCCGGTTTATTAGCTTGAGAAACCGGGCGAAAACCATACAACGAACACCACGGGGCGGAGCCCACACAACACGTAGAGTCAAGCTCAACTCACCACTCCGGAGCCGGCCGGCCAGCACTCCACCCTTACTGGAGAGAAGAAGCCGTAACTGCTATGGGAGGAGCAGATACATGACACTCCAATATAGATGAAAGCGACCAACCCTCCGGGGAGTCTCGACGACGACCAACACCGAGAGCAACCTTGTCGCCCACACGACAGAAGGCGAAACACCCTCGATGATGCAGAAAACTCGGTGCTGCCGCCCCGACATCCAACTCTCCATCACGCCCTGCGCGATTCACCTGGACCACTTTCTGGGGTCGCCGCTCCGACATGCCACCGCTCGCATTCCAGCTGCAACATCGCACAAACTGCCCAGGGCAACTACCCACAGACCACGGCCACCATACCACATCCGAGGCCACTGCCTCGACATACTAAAGATCGCCCCTCGCTGGGACGCATCGACCGTGCCGACAACCTCGCAACCCTTGTAGCACGAAGCCGCCACTCAGACTCTGTCGAGCCGCAACCCCACTTCGTTGGCTCACCACTGCACAGCAATTCGAGGCCGCCGCCCCGACATGCTAGAAAAAACTCGAAGCCGAAGCCGACGCCTCGACGTCCACACACCCGCCGATGAGACAAGCTAGCATGGCAACACAAGGCATGTGTACTGAGACTCCAAGACGACGCCCCCAAGGAAGAAAACGACAAACACGATGCAGTCGCCCGCATTGTCGACGACAATGCAAGGTTTTCACCCGGAGGAACTTGGCGAATTGGGGTGACAAAGGAAGAAGAGGAAGGGGGGGGGGGTGTGGGGGGTGCTCCACGATGATGCCTCGAAGGAGGGGAACGACGTCGAAGACGCCGACGCCGCCGACACTAACCGAGATCAGTGCTAGGCTGTCACCGGAGCAAACCAACACCATTGTCACCACCGCTTCCATCAATCCCGACCACCACCGGCAGCAGGTCAACCACCACAAGCCGAACTGTGCCCAACAGCGAGCCGACATCAGCGTCCACCAAGCACCACCAGCAACAACTCCTCTGCAACACCCCATGTTGTGTCATCGACGTCACGCTCCCCGGGCACAAGAAACCCGGTCACCACGGCGGCAGGCTGACCGTCAGCAGCCACAACACGTTTGCTGTCCCGCCCCACCCACGACAGACCTGCGTCACCGGAGCCGCTGCTGCGGCGTGCCTACGCCGGTGACCCGCCATCGCCGTCCCAGGCGGTCCCGTCGTCCGCCCGCGCCGCAACGAGAAGGAAACCACCCCCGCCAGGGAGGCCGCCGCCACCGCGGCACGGAGGCCGGCGGCATCAGCAACGAGGGGGACAGAGGAGGAGGGGGCTGGCGGCAGCGTGATTTTCGCCTCCGGTGCCGCCCTAGGAGCGACACGGGAGGGAGGGTTCCCTCTGGAAAGTTGACATCTCTTATTCCTACGTGTATTGCTCATAATCAAGAGCAAGGGAACTAGTTTCACAAAAAGTGCAAGGGAACTATCGCAGGAGGCCCATACTTTTTTTGAGGCAATGGAGGCCCATAATGAACACCACCTTTTGTACCTATTCTCTCTCAGAAGTTTGTCACCTGCTCATCAGCATCCACTTTGCTGTAATATGAAGTCACCCAGGGCTTACTGGCTAGCACCACGGATGGTGGTCTAGGCAGCCTGGGTTCGAATCTCAGCTTCTTCTTAATAAAAGTAGTGTCTAGTTCCTCCTAGGCACTCATTCATTTTTCGGTTTCGAAAAAAAAAACTTTGCTGTAATATTATGAAAAACAATGCTTCGTGTGAAAGTACACATAGACAACCCTACCAACAAGATAGCTGCATACAGGATCGAATGTCGACATGGCATGTCACAGAAAGATACGACTGCAATAGAAAATGTTTTCCGGGAACTAGCTATTTTGTTTCTTGCTTATTATTGTAAGTGCACCAGGCAGAAATGTTACTCCTCCCCTTCAAGCTCAAGTGATCAAATTCTGACGATACACATTACCAAAGCGATTGAGCTGCATGCACCAGAACCACATAAACAGTGGATTTCTAGCACCACTACTAGAAGGAGAACTTGAACACCATGTCATGGCTGTACACCTGCCCCGGCCTGACGATCTGCGATGTGGGAAATTGGGGCGGTTCACGGCGTCGGGGAACCCCTGCGTCTCCAGGCATAGTGCGCCATACCGGTTGTACACCTTGCCGCCCTTCCCTTCACCCCGCTCAGCCCGTTGCCCGTGTAGAACTGCACCCGGGCTGGTCGGCCCACAGCTCCATTGCCCTGCCAGACACGCCGTCGCGAACCACCGCCACCCGTCGAAGCTGCCGCCGCAGTCCGCCAAACTCCCCACCATCCACTTCGTAGTTGATGTCGTACCCCGTGATGCCATATGGCGCAGCAGCCCGCCTATGCGCGAGCCCACGGCCGCCGGCTTGCGGAAGTCGTAGGGCGTGCCGGCCACGGGCGCGAGCCGCCCCGTCGGGATGAGCGCGGCGTCCACGGGCGTGTACCGGGAGGCGAAGAGACGGACCTTCTCGCCGAGGATGCTGCCGCTGCCGTGGCCACCGAGGTTCCAGTAGGCATGATGCGCGAGGTTCACCGGGGTGGCCCTGCCCGCGCCGTCGCGTTCATGTGCACGCTCAACACGTGTGGGCTCGAAATCTGGTACGTCACGTACACGTCCAGGTCGCCTGGAAACCCTGTGTGAAGTTCAGCTCCGCTTATTCAAAATCCATGCATACTAACAGCAATTCAGTAACAATAGCGCAATCACGTCAAAAGAGAAGTAGTAATAGTGCAATAACAAAGTGCGAGAACTATGGAAGCAGATTTGCAGCTCCCGAGCTGCAGTGAACCTGCTATTTGAATTTTTGAAAATTTCAAATTTATGTTTCAAAAAAATCAAAAACAATTCCTAAGATACATATGCATGTTTCTTACGTGCGTGCCAATTTATGGTGCAAAAACGTCGTATTTCGAGCTGTATAAAAATAACAAAATTCTAGTCAGTAAAAAGCACTAGTAGAAACAGGCCCTTTTGTCCAGAGCCAGTTTGGGCTCTAGTTCCGGGCAACTTTTTAACCCGGACTAGAGGGTGGGACTAGTCCCGGGTCGAAAGATACGAGGCCGCAGAGCAGTTGTCCCGGGTCGTGGGGATGCTCTAGTCCCGGCTCGTGATACGGCCCGGGACCAAACGTCTGTGGCAGGGCTGCCGCATGGCGGGGCCCGCGCGGGCACCGCTGGTCCTGGTTCGTATCACGAGCCGGGACCAGAGCTCAAGCTTTAGTCCGGGCAAGTGATACGGCCCGGGACCAAACGTTCCCTATATCTCTCCTGCCACCCCGAGCCAACTCTCCATTATTGAGCTCGGGCCACACCTCCATTTTTCTCATTTTTCACTCTCCAAAGCTCAATTTGATCCCATTTTTCTCCACTATTTGTCAATATTGACGGCATCCAGCTATCCAAGGGTTAGCAACATCATCTCTTCTTTTGGCCTTCCTAATTAAGCTCATTTCATTGGTAGTTTAGCTCATTTCATTTTTCTAGTGCTAGCTAGGTGTTTGATGAAATGCCTAAGTAGGGGATTTCATTTGTTTTTATGTGCAATTTAAGCTCAAACTAAATTATGATTTGTGGGTTTTAGTGTCGTCCTGTCCCTGCCCTCACCGCCGTTGATCGCCTGCGCCGTCCCCATCCTCACCGTCGTCGATCGCCTGCGCCGCCCCGTCACCGACACCACCTCGGTGAGCCTCTTGTTTTTATCTTTTATTTAAAAAAAAATTTAGTTGTATGATTTAGATGCATGATTATTACTTGTATAATTTTCTTATTTGTATAATTGTTTGTTATATATAGTGTCATGGTTTTGACATCTGTCCACACCGGCTCTCGTCCGCTCTATTATTCAGATGTGGTACGATTGTTTGTTATAACTATTTGTTTAATTTCGTGTTTATAATAATTATGGCAACCAACTTGACATAGATATATTTTTATCTAGGAGGTAGTTGAACCGGAAATTCCAAAAGACCCTATTATCGAGTTTTTTGAAAAAGAAATCAATGATTTGAAAGAAAAATTGAAAAGATGTGAAGATCTTCGTCTCCAATGCTCGGAAGAGAAGATCAACTTGGAGTTCAAGTTTGCCGACGTCGTCGATGAGCAAGAGATCAAGATGGAGGCAAAGATGGAGGCAATGCGCTTGGATTACGAGATCAAGATGAATGCAATGCGCTTGAAGCTTAAAAAATTAGAAAATATGCCATTAGTCAAGAGGCTTGGTATCATTATGTTGTTGGTTCAATATTTACCATAGTTGCGATTTTTATCGCATTTGTCGTTGAATTTAAATTCTTTAGCTAGTTGTATGTTAGTTTCAATTAATGTATGTTTAAGAGAACTATGTATTAGATTTGGTCACTACTCTACTTTTTTTTAAATGTGGTGAACTTGTATTAATGAATTTGGTCACATATCTCATGATGTAGTGTAATTTGTCGATTATGTTCGTTTGCCGTAATGAGTTATAGCAGTTTTATTGCGTTTGATATATACTTATATAATGCAGATGAGCCATCCATGGATGTACGCTGACCGACGCTCTAACGAGTACATGCAAGGCCTGCGTTCTTTTCTCGATGTCGCTGAGGCAAACAAGCGGAATGGTTTTATGTGTTGTCCATGCCGTAACTGTCGGAATGAGAAGGATTACTCTTCCTCAAAAACCCTTCACATCCACCTGATTCAGTACGGTTTCATGTCCAGCTATAATTGTTGGACCAAGCACAGAGAAAGAGGGGTTATAATGGAAGACAATGAAGAAGAAGAGGATCATGAAACTATCCTACGTTCCCTGAACACGGTGGTACTACAATGGGGGAAGACGAAGATGAAGAAAAGCCAATTGTTGATGAGCCTGATGATGATCTTCGTCGGGCCATTAATGATGCACATATGAACTGCGAAAATGAAAACGAGAGGTTGAAGTTGGAGCGCATGTTAGAGGACCACAGAAAATTTTTGTACCCAAATTGCGAAGATGGGCAGAAAAAGCTGGGTACCACACTGGAATTGCTACAATGGAAGGCAGAGACTGGTCTAACTGACAAGGGATTTGAAAACTTGCTGAAAATATTAAAAAAGATGCTTCCAAGAGATAACGTATTGCCCCACAGTACGTACGAAGCAAAGAAGATTGTCTGCCCTTTGGGATTAGAGGTGCAGAAGATACATGCATGCATCAATGACTGCATCCTCTACCGCGGTGAGAAGAACGAGAATTTGAATGCATGCTCTATATGCGGTGCATTACGGTATAAGATCAGGCGAGATGACCCTGGTGATGTTGAGGACGAGCCGTGCCCCAGGAAGAAGGTTCCTGCCAAGGTGATGTGGTATGCTCCTATAATACCACGGTTGAAACGTTTGTTCCAAAACAAAGAGTATGCCAAGTTGTTGCGATGGCACAAAGAAGACCGTAAGAAAGACGAGATGTCGAGACACCCCGCTGATGGGTCGCAGTGGAGAAAAATCGATAGAGAGTTCAAGGAATTTGCAGATGACGCAAGGAACTTAAGATTTGGTCTAAGTACAGATGGCTTTAATCCTTTTGGGGAGCAGAGCTCCAGTCATAGCACCTGGCCTGTGACTCTATGTATCTATAACCTTCCTCCTTGGCTGTGCATGAAGCGGAAGTTCATTATGATGCCAGTGCTCATCCAAGGCCCGAAGCAACCCGGCAACGACATTGATGTGTACCTGAGGCCATTGGTTGAAGAACTTTTACAGTTGTGGCGTGAAGAAGTGTACGTGCGTGGGATGAGTACAAACAGCAGGAATTTGACCTACGAGCGTTGCTGTTTGTAACCATCAATGATTGGCCTGCTCTTAGTAACATTTCAGGACAGTCGAACAAGAGATACAATGCATGCACACACTGTTTAGGTGACACTGAAAGTATACATGTAGGTAGCAAGAATGTGTACCTGGGCCATCGTCGATTTCTTACAAGACAGCATTCCGTAAGAAAGAAAGGCAAGCATTTCAAAGGTGAGCCAGATCACCGGACGAAGCCTACCTGCCCTACTGGTGATGATATATATGACATGGTCAAGGATTTAAAAGTAATCTTTGGAAAGGTCTTGGCGGACTATCTGTTCCAAATGACGCTGAGAATCACGTACCCATGTGGAAGAAGAAATCTATATTTTGGGATCTACCCTATTGGAAAATCCTAGAGGTTCGATTTGCAATCGACGTGATGCACGTGACGAAAAATCTTTGTGTGAACCTGCTAAGCTTCTTGGGCGTGTATGGAAAAACGAAAGATACACCGGAATCACGGCAGGACCACCAACGTATGCACGACCGAGACGACCTGCATCCAGAGAAGTATCAAGGTCTTGCCAGCTATGCTCTTACCAAAGATGAGAAAGAGATCTTTTTTGAAGTTCTGAGCAGTATCAAGGTCCCGTCTGGCTTCTCGTCGAATATAAAGGGAATAATAAATATGGCAGAGAAAAAATTTCAAAACCTAAAGTCTCATGACTACCACGTGATTATGACACAATTACTTCCGGTTGCACTCAGGGTCTTTTACCGGAAAATGTTCGAGTACCCATTGTGAAGCTATGTGCATTCCTCAATGCAATTTCTCAGAAGGTAATCAATCCAGATTCTCTACCAAGTTTACAGAAGGATGTGGTCCAATGTCTTGTCAGCTTCGAGTTGATCTTCCCACCAGGCTTCTTCAATGTTATGACGCACCTCATAGTTCACCTAGTCGAAGAGATTAGGATTCTCGGTCCTGTATTTCTACAAATATTATCCCCTTTGAGAGGTTCATGGGAGTCTTAAATAAATATGTTCATAACTGTGCTAGGCCAGAAGGAAGCATTGTGAAGGGCTATGGAACAGAGGAGGTCATTGAGTTTTGTGTTGACTTTATTCCTGACCTTAACCCGATCGGTGTTCCTCAATCACGCCATGAGGGGAGACTGCGTGGAAAAGGCACGCTAGGAAAGAAAGCAATAATATGTAGAGACGGGCATTCATTCACTCGAGCACACTACACAGTTCTACATAATTCCAGCTTGGTGGCTCCATATATCGAGCAACACAAGAATATGTTACGCTCGAAATACCCGGAGGAACTTGAAGATTGGATTGCTAGAGAACACGAGAAGACTTTCGACGGTTGGTTGCAAACACGTCTCATTAATGACAACACAGTTGGAGACGAGCTATACTCGTTGGCCAGTCAAACATCTTCGACTATATTGACTTTCAAGGGTACGAGATAAATGGGAATACATTTTACATGAACGCCCAACATAAAAAGAGCACCAACCAAAACAGTGGTGTCCGCATTGATGCAACAAACAACAATGGGCAAAAGGACTCATATTATGGTTACATAGACCAGATATGGGAACTTGACTATGGACCTTCTTTTAAGGTCCCTTTGTTCTGGTGCAAATGGTTCAACCTGTCAGGTGGGGTAGATATAGACCCGCGGTACGGAATGACTACAATGGATCTCCAGAATCTTGCGTACGTCATGGAACCATTCGTCCTAGCCAGTCAAGTGGCTCAGGTTTTCTATGTGAAGGACATGTCCAGCAGACCGAAAAAAAAGAAAAGATAAACAAGCGAATCCATCATATGATGAGCCAAAGCGCTACATAGTTCTTTCAGGGAAAAGAAACATCGCGGGAGTGGAGGACAAGACAGACATGTCAGAAGATTACAATAACTTTCATGAGATTCCGCCCTTCAGAGTGAAAACTGACCCAAGCATCGTGTTAAATGATGAAGATTGTCCATGGTTGCGGCGCAATCCGAAGAAAGGGACACAGAAGAAGAAGTTTATACCACGACACTAGAGACAGATGTTGTGGTGATGTGTAATAATGTAACTGTTAGTGATTTGTAATAATGTATTAAACCTTTTATGTAACCGGATGTTGTTAATGATGATTAGATTAAAATAAAAGAGATGATTATTACAAATTTTAAGACAATTAGATATTGACAGATTCAAAAATATGCAAAATGGCAAAATGGTTAATAGTTTGAATAGTTAGAATAATTATTTTAGAAAACAGAAAATGGATTTGGATTAGTTATTCAAATTCAAACACTTTTCATGTTGAAATTTTTGTCAGATTTAAAAGTATGCAAAAGTTATTAAAATTCATATTCAAACACTTTTCAAATTTTGGCGCTAAAAAATTCATATTCAAACACTTTTTGGGCGCGCTGGTTGGTGGCACCGCGAAAACACTTCTAGTCCCGGCCCGTGCCACCAGCCGGGACTAAAGGGGGTACCTCTAGTCCCGGCTGGTGGCACGAGCCGGGACTAGAGGCCCGTGGATATAAATACCCACGCCTCCGCCCCGGGCCGAGCAACCACCCGGGACCGACCGGATAAGCCTAGGCGAAGCCCTGCCGAAATTTTCCGTCGCGCCGCCGCCGTCGCTCCTCGCGCCGTCGCCTCTCGATCCCCACCCGCGGCCTCCTCTGCGCCCGCCGCCGTCGACGCCTCTAGTGAGGTCCCCGTTCTCTGCCCTCTCCCCCTCTCACCCTCAAACCCTAGATCTGCGCCGGCGGGGATGGAACCAAGGCCATTGATATATACAGGGCCTAAAGGCCGTTCTTACATAGGGGCGGCGGGCCACGGTGGATTGAACCACGGTGGCGCCGGCGCCGTTCTTACATAGGGGGGTGGTGGCCACAAAACGGCCGTCTTACATAAGTTAAAAAAAGGCTCGCCGCCACCGGAGATCTAGTCCTCGTCGGAGTCGATGAGGTAGTAGGGGGGGGGGAGCCCACAGGTGGGCCGGCGGTAGCGGATCCTCATCCATTGGCTGGTGGCGGTGGCGGCAGCTCCTCCTGCGGTGGCGGCGACGGCGGTGCCCAAATGCCGCCGGTCCATACCCAGTTCTCTTCGACGGGCAGTGGCACGACGTGCGCCAGCTCCTCGTTCTCCTCGGCCTCCTGCTCCTAGACCAGGTACTGCCACCACGTTAGTGGAGCCCCCGGTGGCGGCGGTGGCGGCGGCGGCGGCTGGGCCGCGGCCAGCACCTGCTCCCAGCGCTTGATCTCGTAATCGACGAGTGAGCGGCGGGAGGCCTCGTAGGCGGCCTGCATCTCCGGGTCGTCGTCGTCGAATACCTCCTCCTCGAACCACAGCTCGGGCTCCTGGCCGGGCGGCGGCACGGGGTAGGTAGAGGTCCGGCGGGAGGAGGCGGCGGCGGCGCGCGATCTCCACCACCCTGGCCCGCCGCGCGCAGGGATCGGCGGCACCGGAATCCGCTGGGGATTCAGGTGCCAGTTGTCCGGCAGGTGGACGTCGGGCCAGAACACCGGGGTGGCATTGTTCCAATGCCACCAGCATTCCGTGACCCGGACGTACCGGCGCATCCGGGTGCCTTGCCTCGCCGGAGGTGGCGGGGAGCGCCCTGCCGGAGGTGGTGGGGTGCGCCGGCCTTCCCCGACCATCTGCACGCCCTGCGGCGTGAGGCCGAATGCCTCCGGCGGTGGTGGCGGAACGCGGCGGCGCGCGGCAGGAGAAGGAGGTTGCGGCGGCCTTCTCTGGCCGGAGGAGCTGCTGGACTCGTGCTGGTTGTTCGGTTTCTTGAACCACCGCGACATGGCTCCGGCTCTGGGCTAGGGTTAGGGCTGGGGGATGGCTGGATTTGGTGGGGCGGCGTACGGGCGGCGGAGTCCATTTTAAAAGGACCAGGCGTGGGGAAGACGAGGGGCGGTGGGCCAGCTTTGACCACGCGTGGCCAGTGTGGATAGCCTCACGTGGTCGCGGCCGTGTGGTTGGGATACGTGGCCGCTGGGTCGCTGGCAGGTGGCCCAGGGTGGGGAAGGCGAGGTGGCCGTGTGGCCGCAAGTGGACGCGGCCCCCCTTTGACCGTTCGTGGACGGGTGCGGAAGACGAGGGAGGTGGGGGAAGAGGAGGTGGCGGTGGGTCGCTGATGCATGTAAAATGCATACATGAACTTTACATTTTATTACATGTTATTCCATGTTATTTGCATCATATAAGGGTTATATTCATGATTTATATTGAGTTTTGGGGATAATTAACAACTTCCCCATTTTTCTGGAATTAACCCTGCGCTGTCAGAAAACCCTTTTTTCTATATTTTGATGTTTCAGGGACCCAAACGACGTCCAAATGATCTGAGATTTTACGGGGATCACTTTTTTGGAAGGAACGAAACGTAGGCGCAAAGGAATCGAAGAAACGGAGACCAGAAGGCCGAAAGGGGTGGGCCCACGCGGCCAGATTCCCTGATCACGTGGGACCCACCAAATGGCCCTCGGGCCTCCGCTGCCGTCGATCTTTCTTCCCGAAGCTTCGTCTTGACCTAAAAACAACTATATATAGACCCCCCCCAGGGCTTTCGCGAAAGAGAGCGCCGCCGAAACACAGAAACCACGAAACAGAGATCTGGAGCTGAAGATTGGAGGGGGAAAACTCCGGCGGGGCGCTGCCGGCGTGGTCTCCTTCCCCTCCAACAACATCTCCACCGACACCATGATGAAGAGGGAGTAGTCCACCTCTGGACTATGGGTTTGTGGAAGTAACTTATGTATCTCTCCTCTCTATGAGCTTCACTAATTAGTACCGTATGAGCTGCTGAACATGATTACGGTCATCTATGTAATTCCTTTGTGGTGGATCTTTATTATGAGTTAATACATGTTTGATATTGCAATGGTTTTGTTTCAGTTATGAAAGTAGATGCATATTATGTACCTCGTTCTTATCTACTTGTCATGATCAAGCATGTTTATGAGAGCATGTGAGGGGGAACGTGTGCATTAGTTGGACTAACGGGGGGTGGCTAGTGCAGTGAACGTGAGAGAAAGTTCTGTGATCCACTTGGGTTTTCTACCTTACTTTGTTGCCTCACTAGGGATAAACAAAAATACCATGCTACCGGAGAGTGGATGTGACCTTGGCCACTATCTCCATGATTAGATCTAGCATGTTCTTATTTTAACTTCATGTCATTGAACTTATTGCTATGCTCTGATTTATCTTAATTACTAAGGTGTTATGATTTACTTCGCATCTTGGTGGAGCATAAGAGAGAAAACAACTTATACTTGAGATCTCTATGTTAGGACGTGATGCCCATATTATTAATAAGTTGTCAAACCATGTCTTGCCATCTTTCATGTTAATTTTAGTGTTCCATTGTCTACCACGTTATCAAGAGAGAGTGCATTTGTGAAACCATGAACCCCGGTCCATTTTTAATCATAAGAAACACCTTTCCAACACTTTTATCACCACTTTTGTTTGCTGCCATTATTAAATCCGAAAATACAAAAACACTTTTACATCTTGCATTCATCATAAAAAACCCAAAAATATCATTTATCATTACAGCCATCATCCTTGCATATTTATTTTACCATCATTGCATATTTACTACTGTTTGCATATTTATTTTATTATCATTCTCACACCTTGTGCTTGACAACCACTTGGTGAGGTTGAGGGCACAAAACAATTTATTTTGTTGCAGGTTCTCAAGAGAAGGATAAGGAGATAACACCTGAAATACTGGTTCCCCGAGAGTTCGATATTAAACCCTCGAGTCACCCCTCGTGGGGAAAACTGTCTTCCACTACTACATACACTCTGCACTTGGAGTCTCAACCTAACCCATTTACTTTTCACGCAGGTAACCACACGAAGGGCTGTCAAGACCGTTTTCTGGCGCCGTTGTGGGGTAACTACGTGAAGGGCCATCAAGACGTTTTCTGGCGCCGTTGCCGGGGAACCTTAGCTGAAAGGTTTATCCAAGGATCACTCACATCAAGTCAACTTCATCACCAACTTGTGTAACAACCTAAGCTTGGGGAAGTTGCACCTACGTGAGCATCATCTTATCCATCTTTACCTACAATCATTTTATTTTGTTTTGTTCTTGCCTTGCATATCATCTTATATTTCGGTTTGCATTTTTTATATTCAGTTTTGCATTTTTGTGTTGCATTTGTTATTTCGAGTTGCATTAGTGTCATTTACTTTCAGTTTTGCATAAAAAATTAAAAACACATAAAAACTTGTTGAAATGGGAGATAGAACTAAATTGTGTGACTACACAAACACTCCTAATGATCAATTTATTGCTAAGCCTATCACCACACCTGAGATTACTGCTGAGAGCTATGAAGTTAGTCCTAGTTTGTTAAACTTGATAACTAGGGAACAATTTGGTGGTAGTGCTGTTGAGGATGCCTCTATGCATCTTCATGATTTTATTGAAATCTGTGACATGCAAAGTTTAAAAATGTTGAGAGTAATGTCTTAAAACTGAAATTATTTCCTTTCTCACTTAGAGGAAAAGCTAAAGAGTGGCTACATTCATTACCTACTGGTAGTATTAATTCTTTTAATACATGATATTTTGTTTGAAAGAGTAGATCAACTCACTAAGGAAGTTTCCTTATTAAAGAACATCATTATATCTCAAAAAGAAAAAAAAGTTGAGGAAGTTAAAATGCTTAGTGAAGTTAAGGAACCATTTGTTGATTTAGAGAAGTGTAGCTTGCATGAATTAATTTCTATCTTACAAAAATTTGCAAGTGATCCTTCTGTTAATATTAACCAGGCTGGTTTTGGTTCCTATATTGCTAATCATGTCTTAAAAGAAAAGATTGCTAGGTACAATCAAGAAGCTATGATACCACCTAAGCTTGGGGATATCTGGATCCCTAAGGTACTAGTAACCATTGGAAAAGAGACACACCATGCCATTTTAGATCTAGGATCTAGTGTCTCTATATTATCTAAAGAACTATATGAAGTCCTTGAACTTAAAAATATTGAGAAATGCTCTATTGAACTTGCACTTGCTGATGATTCCATTAGACATGCTCTAGGAAAAGTAAGTGATGTTATGGTAGAGTTACACATGACTTTTGTGCCTGTTGATTTTCTAATCATGGACATGGGGAATAAAACCTCTAGTCCTATTATTTTGGGAAGACCTTTTCTTCGTACTACAGGTGCCATTATTGATTCAAAGGAAGGGAATGTGAAGTTTCAGTTTCCACACAAGAAGAGCATGGAACACTTCCCAAGGAAGAGGGACACACCAAGGTTCAAGCTCCCTCATGAGCTACGTCCCCTTTGATTATCAAGTAAGTAAGCCTAGCTATATGGCTATAAAGAAAGCGCTTTACGGGAGGCAACCCGGTTGTTTTTGTTTGAGATTTTCTTTGAGTCCTCTTGCTGTAACAAGAGAGTAGTTTGTTAGTTTTGTTTCTGGGATTTTTAATAAAGAACCAAGTTTTACCTATTTTGGGTTTGAAAAGTTGCTATTCATTTTCGGAGAGTTTTCTGCCTGCACGAAGTCTGTGCACGGTTTGATTTTTCATTTTTTATCTGTAACTCCGATTGAGCTGTAATTTGAACTGTAGCTTCAACTTTTCATCCTCTGTATACGTGATTTTTTCAGATTTTTCTGACGAGTTTAAGTAGGGTAGAAAAATGCGTTTTGCTGCTGCTGTTTTTCTGGACAGATTCTGTCTTGATATTGTTTGATGCATTCTTTGAGCTTTTTGCTTGAATCTTTTTGATTCAATTGAGTTTATGAGTAGGCATACAACATTATATACTCTCTGGACATTCATATGAATTTTTGCCTAAGGATTTTATGCAGCAAGGAACCTATTTGTTTATCACTACTAATATCACCCCACAGAAAAGAAATGGGAGAAACGGTGTTTTGAAGTTTTTTCACAGGGATTAGAGGAGCTGCACCAAGAGCTATCCAAGGATGGTGAAGACCATAAGCTTGGGGATGTCAAGACAACCCCACTAGACCAACACACTCTCGGTTTGCACACGTCTAACTTCTGTTTTTCGATCAAAGCACTTTATCGTATAAACTTGGAGCGTCTGTTTTTTTTTGCTTTTGTTATTTCGGTTTGTTAATAAGACCACCACTATCATTTATATATGAGAGAGCTACTGGAAGTTTGGGTTGAATTATGTTGGATGCTATTAAATATATTGGGATAGGGATGTTTGAGTTGATTTTAAAAGATACATATAGTTGCATAATTCATGTGCTTTGAATGAATGTTAATTTGCAAAGTGTTGTCAAGAGCTATCTTTTACCATGTTTAGATGTTGAATTTTAACTTTACTTGGTTTAACATGGATTGATTAGTTCTATGGACACTTATGCATGCATTTAGATGGTCAACTTTCTCCCTATTGCTAGCCCAAAAATTACAACAAGTAAAAAGCTTGTTTCCCAACACCTTCAACCAAAGTTTTTCCAGTGAGTCCACCATATCTACCTATTAGCTTTATGCTATTCCAAGTATGTTTATCATGTTATATTGTGTTATCTACATTTCTGAATTTAAATGCTTATGTTATTGATTGTCATGGGAAAAATTGGTTAAAAGCTCTCACGAACTTGATGCACAATTTACTTTTATTGCATTTAATAAGCATGAACCATTGTGATTAAAATTATGAAGTTGTGGGCTTGACAATTGTTTTGGTTGGGAGTTAGCCCATATGTGCTGTCACATGGCAAGCTTTCAACATTGCACTTATTTATATTTAGTTGATGTCATGTACTTTTGTTTATGGATGCCTATCATGGGTGAAATGAATGTGGATACTTAGTAAGTTCAAAGAGTTTGTATAAATGGTTAGAGAAATGCCTGGGCCGCTAATCTAAGCCATGCATCATTCATGGTGGAAATTTACAGCATAACCATAATGTTCATTCAGTGATGCACCTCATAATAAAAAGCTATACCCATAGTAAATAAAAGAGTGCTGAGATTGTTCATTGTCTGTTTGTCTTGTTGTTTTGACATGGGCTTGTTCATGTCAAGGGGCAAGAGGTACCCCAGTGCAGTTCTTGATGATACTATTATTACTTGCAATGACCTTTATTTGAATTTACTTTGTGGACCAAAGTGAGTAACACATGGTGTAGGTACTTGTATTCAAGGGACATGAGACATTCAACCAATACATTGTCAAGCACACCACTCATATTTGCTTTCACTTTAAACATTAATCATTCAAGATGCTATGATAGGGGTAATGAGAGCTCCACACCAATGACTACCACATTGCAAGCATTAACTTAAGTAGAAGTGTTTGGAAGTTAGATGAAACTTATTCATGCTTTACCTCTACTTATTTATCTATCCAAAGTGTCCACCTTTTATATTCAGTTTTCATAAGAAGTACTCTATGACCACCATAGGATGTTTTTACTTTTCATTATGCATACATTTGGTCCATAGTACTTTCTTCTATGTTACACTTTGTGAATTTATCATTGAACATCTTTACATTGAGTATTTGATATCACTTCATAATTTATCTTGCATATTGTTATTCCTTTGAAGAATGAATCATTTGACTCTATGTAGCAATAGTAATCACCTTTGATATCCATTGATAGTATTAAAATGCAAAGTCCATGTTAGTTTTATCACCTTCATACTCGGGACGAGCATGGGTTAAGCTTGGGGATGTTGATGCATGTAAAATGCATACATGAACTTTACATTTTATTACATGTTATTCCATGTTATTTGCATCATATAAGGGTTATATTCATGATTTATATTGAGTTTTGGGGATAATTAACAACTTCCCCATTTTTCTGGAATTAACCCTGCGCTGTCAGAAAACCCCTTTTTCTATATTTTGATGTTTCAGGGACCCAAACGACGTCCAAATGACCTGAATTTTACGGGGATCACTTTTTTGGAAGGAACGAAACGTAGGCGCAAAGGAATCGAAGAAACGGAGACCAGAAGGCCGAAAGGGGTGGGCCCACGCGGCCAGATTCCCTGACCGCGCGGGACCACCATGGCCCTCGGGCCTCCGCTGCCGTCGATCTTTCTTCCCGAAGCTTCGTCTTGACCTAAAAACGACTATATATAGACCCCCCAGGGCTTTCGCGAAAGAGAGCGCCGCCGAAACACAGAAACCACGAAACAGAGACCTGGAGCTGAAGATTGGAGGGGGAAAACTCCGGCGGGGCGCTGCCGGGTGGTCTCCTTCCCCTCCAACAACATCTCCACCGACACCATGATGAAGAGGGAGTAGTCCACCCTGGACTATGGGTTTGTGGAAGTAACTTATGTATCTCTCCTCTCTATGAGCTTCACTAATTAGTACCGTATGAGCTGCTGAACATGATTACGGTCATCTATGTAATTCCTTTGTGGTGGATCTTTATTATGAGTTAATACATGTTTGAGATTGCAATGGTTTTGTTTCAGTTATGAAAGTAGATGCATATTATGTACCCCGTTCTTATTTACTTGTCATGATCAAGCATGTTTATGAGAGCATGTGAGGGGGAACGTGTGCATTAGTTGGAGTAACGGGGGGTGGCTAGTGCAGTGAACGTGAGAGAAAGTTCTGCGATCCACTTGGGTTTTCTACCTTACTTTGTTGCCTCACTAGGGATAAACAAAAATACCATGCTACCGGAGAGTGGATGTGACCTTGGCCACTATCTCCATGACTAGATCTAGCATGTTCTTATTTTAACTTCATGTCATTGAACTTATTGCTATGCTCTGATTTATCTTAATTACTAAGGTGTTATGATTTAGTTCGCATCTTGGTGGAGCATAAGAGAGAGAACAACTTATACTTGAGATCTCTATGTTAGGACGTGATGCCCATATTATTAATAACTTGTCAAACCATGTCTTGCCATCTTACATGTTAATTTTAGTGTTCCATTGTCTACCACGTTATCAAGAGAGAGTGCATTTGTGAAACCATGAACCCCGGTCCATTTTTAATCATAAGAAACACCTTTCCAACACTTTTATCACCACTTTTGTTTGCTGCCATTATTAAATCCGAAAATACAAAAACACTTTTACATCTTGCATTCATCATAAAAAACCCAAAAATATCATTTATCATTACTACCATCATCCTTGCATATTTATTTTACCATCATTGCATATTTACTACTGTTTGCATATTTATTTTATTATCATTCTCACACCTTGTGCTTGACAACCACTTGGTGAGGTTGAGGGCACAAAACAATTTATTTTGTTGCAGGTTCTCAAGAGAAGGATAAGGAGATAACACCTGAAATACTGGTTCCCCGAGAGTTCGATATTAAACCCTCGAGTCACCCCTCGTGGGGAAAACTGTCTTCCACTACTACATACACTCTGCACTTGGAGTCTCAACCTAACCCATTTACTTTTCACGCAGGTAACCACACGAAGGGCTGTCAAGACCGTTTTCTGGCGCCGTTGTGGGGTAACTACGTGAAGGGCCATCAGTCGCTGGCAGGTGGCCCCCCTTTGACCACGCGTGTCCAGGGTGGACGCTGGCCGTTCGTGGGGACGTGCCAGTTTAGACCAGGGGACGTGGCGCGTCGACCCAATGCTGGCCCAAATTTGAGCTGGAATTGGGCAGCCCAGATTAGCTAGCAAAATTTAGGTGTTAGCAAAATTTAGAGTTAGCAAAATTTAGGTGTTAGTAAAAAATTTAGTGTTAGTTAAAATTTGTAGTGTTAGTCAAAAAAATTATAGTTAGCAAAATTTAGGTGTTAGCAAACAATTTAGGTGTTAGTTCAATTTTTTTTATCTTACGAATTTTGAAAATTGTGTTTTTAGTTTATTATTCTGCTAATTCTAACATTGTTTTATCTTTCTTTTATATTAGTTAAGCAATAGATAACTTCAACGGCAGAGACCGTGAAGAAGTTGTGTTCGACATTATACGGCACCCCGTTCTTGGAGCAGAAGTCGATCCACTCGAAGACAATGGAGCAGAAGATGGCTCACACTTTTTGAACGAGTCCGGTCCAGGAATTGAGCTGGAACGAAGAGAGGAATCTCAAACGAGCATCGACTGCGATGACGACTCGCAGATTGGTGGACATCTGCCGCAGTCTGGCGAGGTATATTAAGCTTCTGTTGATCAGATGCAATAGTTGATTTGTGTATGTATGTATTAACAAATGTTTCTTATTTTTAGACCTCCGCATCGACCCAATCTGAAGTAAACGAGGCCATGCTAAAGGGATGAAATCCGGTACACATCTCCCAATTGAGGTCATCTCTCTAGAGGGCAAACCATTGGAACCCAAGGCGAACGCCAGTAAGTTTGTACATCAATGCGGAGTCATTGTGAGGGACAACGTCCCGATCAGCATTCAGGAATGGCAGGCGCCAAAGGTAGAGGAGGGAGTTACTTTTGTCAGCGTCAGAATGAAAGAGATGCTTTGGACAAAGCTCATTTCATATTTCACCCTGCCGGTCTTGGATACTACAAAAAAGACAAAAGCCATGACGAAAAAAGTCAAGCATTTCGCTCTTAAGAAGATGGCTGAACAGTTCAATAAGTATAAGAACAGATTGTACAATAAGTTTGTCAAAGATAAGAAAGCTGTCGTCGTATGGAACAACAGATGCCTAGGGTAGGCTTAAGTTTGGGGCCGATGGACACTAGAGGATTCGGGGAGGGATAGCGAGCAGAATTGCTCACACAGACAAACAGATGGACACAAGGATTTACCCTGCTTCGGGGCTCTCGTGAGAGATAACACCCCTACTGCAGCATCTAGCCTATTTGGTGTATTTTTCCCTCTATATATGATTGGTACAAATGCTCCACGAGCTGGGCGAAGATCGCCGCTAAGATGTCTTAGCTAGCACGAGCTCCATGAGAGCGGGGGGAGAAGAGAGCCCAAGGGGCTGAGTGAGCCCGCGCAGGGGCATCTCTTTCTTGGGGACGTTCCCCTGGTGCTCTTTATAAGAGAGCCTAGGGGACAAGGGGTGGCCCGCAGGACACTGTACATACATTGTAGCTGAGGTGACTACTGGGGTCTTGTCAACACTGTTGCCTATGTCATGCGGGTACCGTCCTTGGCACTGTAGCCATGCTAAGACACGTCCAGGATGGGCGTGGCCGGTCTTGTCCTTGGCCTTGTGTTCTAGCTCCTGTCCTCTGGATCTTCTCGTCCTTCTTATCTTCTCCTGGGGATGGTGGCTGGCATCTGGTACTTGTCGAGGAAGCGGCTGGGGATGTCGGAGAGGTGGAGATGTCGGTCAGCTCGGTGCAGTGATCCTAGAACGAGGCGCTGGTCTCGGTCGAAAATGCGTCGGGCGTGGCGTTGGCCTTGGCCTGGAGATGCCAGGCGTGGCGCTGGCCTCGGCCTGGAGATGCCGGTCTTGGGCGTTGCGGTCTCGGCCCAGGCCCAGCCGAGGTAACGAAGTCCCGGCCCAGCCGAGATCAGGGGACGCCGCTCGTCCGAGGCAAGGAGGAGAGGCCTGGCCGCTTCGGGGCCGAGAAGACGTCGGCCCATCCGGGGTACGGTGAACTCGGTACAGCCAACCTTGGCCCGCCCGAGATGAAGAGAAAGTGCCTGCTCAGCCTGGACATGTAACCCGGCCCATCCGAGGTGATAGAGCTCGGTCCAAGCCGAGGCAAGGAATCCGGCCAAGCCGGGGCACGGGATTCTCGGCCCACCGAGGCAAGGAACTCGGCCCAAACCGAGGTGCGGGTAACCCAGCCCACCGAGGTTGGTAGGCCACTCGGTCCAGCTAGGGCTGGAGGGCGCATCTCGGGCTGCTTCGAGTCTCGGCTCAGACCGAGGTTGGAGAGCACCTCGGCCCAGCGCCGGATATGCTGGCCTGGGCATTATCAAACTTGGCCCAGGTTGCCCTTTTTCTGCACTTTCTTCTATTTTCTACTACTTCACTCTCTTTGAATAATACAACCGCACCATAACTTTGGGGTACCGGGGTTACATCCCCGACAGTAGTCCCCGAGGCTGTGGGGGACTCGCAGAGTCGCGCACAGTCTTATAAAATCAAATAGCAAATACCAAAAATCTCCATACAACAAACATCCTGCATGAGCTCCACCATTTTTTAAACTGCCGACACACGCGCGCTCGCCACATCGTCTGCAGGGGCACTGTCATATACCGATGTCTTTGCCGACATTGGCAAGTTTGACACATTGCCCGCGTGGGATTGCTATATGTCGGTTTTTAGCCACTCTGGGCGTTACCGAAGTATGATATCAACAGCCTGAACTGGATTGACATACTGCCAGCTTGGGCATATCTCATGTGTCGGTTTTTGCCTCCTCGGGCGTTACCGTGAAGATATGCTGGTGATGCATGTAAAATGCATACATGAACTTTACATTTTATTACATGTTATTCCATGTTATTTGCATCATATAAGGGTTATATTCATGATTTATATTGAGTTTTGGGGATAATTAACAATTCCCCATTTTTCTGGAATTAACCCTGCACTGTCAGAAAACCCCTTTTTCTATATTTTTACGTTTCAGGCGACCAAACGACGTCCAAATGACCTGAAACTTTACGGGGATCATTTTTTTGGAAGGAACGAAACGTAGGCGCAAAGGAATCGAAGAAACGGAGACCAGAAGGCCGAAAGGGGTGGGCCACGCGGCCAGATTCCCTGACCGCGTGGGACCCACCATTGGCCCTCGGGCCTCCGCTGCTGTCGATCTTTCTTCCCGAAGCTTCGTCTTGACCTAAAAACGACTATATATAGACCCCCCAGGGCTTTCGCGAAAGAGAGCGCCGCCGAAACACAGAAACCACGAAACAGAGACCTGGAGCTGCAGATTGGAGGGGGAAAACTCCGGCGGGCGCTGCCGGGGTGGTCTCCATCTTCTCCAACGACTTCTCCACCGTCTCCATGATGAAGGGGGAGTAGTCCACCCCCTGGACTTGGGTTTGTGGTGGTAACTTATGTATCTCTCCTCTCTTTGAGCTTCACTAATTAGTACCGTATGAGCTGCTGAACATGATTACGGTCATCTATGTAATTCCTATGGTGGATATTGTGGTATGAGATGATTTGTTATGCATTTACCGTTGTGTTGGAGCTTTTATGATTTGTCATACTTTGGAGATATTCTATGATGCATGTGATGGTTTGATTTATGCATAATGCCTTGTTTATCCTTGTCATGAGGTGATTGACACCACCAAGTGTGGATAGATGAGAGAGATGTGGTCATGCACACGAATTATGAATCATTGCACTAGTGTTTAGAATATTGTCCATTATGAAGTATGATGTATGTAGGTACGGGATGGCCGATGTGACACGGCATATGTATTGAGTGACATGTGAAATACAGCCCAACATCCTTTATCTGGGGGTAAAAAGAAAGAGTATGATGTGGGAGTGACAGCAGCCATGCTAGCCTTGCGGGGGTGACATAGCACACAAATGAGTATTTCTTTCAACTATGTGTTTTAGGACATATAGCCGTCATTAAAAGCTACCATTAAAACATGACAATTGTGTGTACTTTATCTATAACATGATAATCACCGTAGATGAGAGAGAGAGAGGATTAAGTGAACCCATGAACCCATGTCCATTGTTCCTATAAGAGAAAACCTTTGTCTTGTCCTCTTGCATTGAAGAGGATTGGGACACTTTTACATTCTTGTTTTGTTACATTAAACTTCCATCCATTAAATCAACCATCTTGTTCTTAAACTTGTTTAGTGCATAATCAACTAAAACTTGTGACACTTTAGTTGTAGGGAATAGATAACTTTTCCTTCTTGCTCCTGCGGATCGATACCTTACTTCCACATTGAGAGGTGCTACAGTGATCCCCTGCTCTTGGGGGTTATCAAGTACTTTTCTGGCGCCGTTGCCGGGGAGCGTAGCGCTTAAGTTTCTATTCTTGTGTGCACTAGACTTTAGATTTATTTTATCTTGTTTTATATCTTGCAATCATCTAAGCTTGGGGAGGTTCCTTTAAACTTGTTTGGTTGTGAGTTTCTCATTAGTTTTACTTTCAGTTTTATATATCAAAAACCCAAAAAAATTAAAAAAATGGAGAAAGGTTATGTCAAAACTATGGGAGCTTACTATGAATATCGATCAACCAAAGAAGGAAATAGAATGCTTGAATTGCTTGAACATCTTAATGATATGGCCACTGAGTTTTGTGAATTACATAATATAACTTGCTTTAGAAAAGACTATAAACACTCTCTCTATCAATGTAAGTATAATAGTGATCCTATTATTGCTTCTTATCAAGAGTGTAAATTTGCATGCCATGATATAGAACAAGTTGAGAAATATATTGCTTATGTTGCAGCTCATGAGATAGACTTTCTTATTGATAAATTTGTTGCAACTAGTCATGAAGCTCGTGTAATGAAAGGACACATTTCTATTCTTCTCCAACTTTGCAAAAAGGAATTTAGTGATAATGTTTATGTTAAAGAAAGAATTCTTGCTTCCATGGAAAGTACTAATATTTTGCAGGAAGAGGAGGATAAGAACCTAAGCTTGGGGATGCCCGTGCAACCCCAAGAGGATGATGAAAACATAAGCTTGGAAGAGGAAGTATGTGAAGAGGAGATTGAAATGGATGTGCTCCAACCTAAGCTTGGGGAAGAGTTGGATCTCCCAGCTTCACCATCAACAAATGATAGTAACACTCAAACTCAAAAATCTTTTGTTATTTATGAGAATCCATGTTATGATGAGGTGAAACTGAAAATGCTATGGTCCTATATGATAACCCATGCTATTATGATGAAACTAAAAATGCTCCTTTACTTTCTATTAATGCAACTAGTGAACTTATTGATGATAATGAGGAGTATTGCTTAAATATGCTATATGATAATGCTTTAGATGATGGTCCTATGCTTATTGATAAACCTCCATGTTTAGTTGTTACTAAATTATGTGAGGATAAAAATGATATACTTGCTGTTTGTGATAGTGCTCTTACTCATGAGAGTCCTACTTTGTTTTTGAACTCTCCTAATACACCATAGAGGAGAAATTTGCTTATGTTGAGAAATACTTATGTGTTTGCAATTATCTTTAGTTCCAAATCTTTGTTGCAACATGATATTAAACTTGATATTGATCTTATTAACTATTTTGAAAGAGGGAAGCATGCTAATGAATTCCATAATAAATTTAATAATCCTCTTTATGTGCCTAAATTATCTAAGTTGAATGATTCTTGTGGTTATATGGTTGAATTTATTTCTACTACTTGCAACTATTATGAAAGAGGAGGTGATAAGAACCCTCTTTATGCTAATAATTATATGCTGCAAGTAAATATTGTTAATATGCATTGGGAAACTTCTATTTATGGTGATTCATTCATATACAAAATGCCAATGCATAGAAAGAAAGTTAGACTTCGTTGTTATTACTTTTGTGTTTTGTTTTTCTCTCAACTAGGGTTCAACTTGACTATTATTTTGATTGGTTTGAGAACACCATGGGATCCTGGTATTATGCATGAACACTTTCCAAGGAAGAGGGACACCAAAGTTAAGTTCCCTCATGAGCTTCGTCCCATGAACATCAAGTAAGAAGCCTAGCTATATGGCTATAAAGAAAGCGCTTTACGGGAGGCAACCCGGTTGTTTTTGTTTGAGATTTTCTTTGAGTCCTCTTGCTGTAACAAGAGAGTAGTTTGTTAGTTTTGTTTCTGGATTTTTAATAAAGAACCAAGTTTTACCTATTTTGGGTTTGAAAAGTTGCTATTCATTTTCGGAGAGTTTTCTGCCTGCACGAAGTCTGTGCACGGTTTGATTTTTCATTTTTTATCTGTAACTCCGATTGAGCTGTAATTTGAACAGTAGCTTCAACTTTTCATCCTCTGCACACGTGATTTTTTGCAGATTTTTCTGACGAGTTTAAGTAGGGTAGAAAAATGCGTTTTGCTGCTGCTGTTTTTCTGGACAGATTCTGTCTTGATATTGTTTGATGCATTCTTTGAGCTTTTTGCTTGAATCTTTTTGATTCAATTGAGTTTATGAGTAGGCATACAACATTATATACTCTCTGGACATTCATATGAATTTTTGCCTAAGGATTTTATGCAGCAAGGAACCTATTTGTTTATCACTACTAATATCACCCCACAGAAAAGAAATGGGAGAAACGGTGTTTTGAAGTTTTTTCACAGGGATTAGAGGAGCTGCACCAAGAGCTATCCAAGGATGGTGAAGACCATAAGCTTGGGGATGTCAAGACAACCCCACTGGACCAACACACTCTCGGTTTGCACACGTCTAACTTCTGTTTTTCGATCAAAGCACTTTATCGTATAAACTTGGAGCGTCTGTTTTTTTTGCTTTTGTTATTTCGGTTTGTTAATAAGACCACCACTATCATTTATATATGAGAGAGCTACTGGAAGTTTGGGTTGAATTATGTTGGATGCTATTAAATATATTGGGATAGGGATGTTTGAGTTGATTTTAAAAGATACATATAGTTGCATAATTCATGTGCTTTGAATGAATGTTAATTTGCAAGTGTGTTGTCAAGAGCTATCTTTTACCATGTTTAGATGTTGAATTTTAACTTTACTTGGTTTAACATGGATTGATTAGTTCTATGGACACTTATGCATGCATTTAGATGGTCAACTTTCTCCCTATTGCTAGCCCAAAAATTACAACAAGTAAAAAGCTTGTTTCCCAACACCTTCAACCAAAGTTTTTCCAGTGAGTCCACCATATCTACCTATTAGCTTTATGCTATTCCAAGTATGTTTATCATGTTATATTGTGTTATCTACATTTCTGAATTTAAATGCTTATGTTATTGATTGTCATGGGAAAAATTGGTTAAAAGCTCTCACGAACTTGATGCACAATTTACTTTTATTGCATTTAATAAGCATGAACCATTGTGATTAAAATTATGAAGTTGTGGGCTTGACAATAGTTTTGGTTGGGAGTTAGCCCATATGTGCTGTCACATGGCAAGCTTTCAACATTGCACTTATTTATATTTAGTTGATGTCATGTACTTTTGTTTATGGATGCCTATCATGGGTGAAATGAATGTGGATACTTAGTAAGTTCAAAGAGTTTGTATAAATGGTTAGAGAAATGCCTGGGCCGCTAATCTAAGCCATGCATCATTCATGGTGGAAATTTACAGCATAACCATAATGTTCATTCAGTGATGCACCTCATAATAAAAAGCTATACCCATAGTAAATAAAAGAGTGCTGAGATTGTTCATTGTCTGTTTGTCTTGTTGTTTTGACATGGGCTTGTTCATGTCAAGGGGCAAGAGGTACCCCAGTGCAGTTCTTGATGATACTATTATTACTTGCAATGACCTTTATTTGAATTTACTTTGTGGACCAAAGTGAGTAACACATGGTGTAGGTACTTGTATTCAAGGGACATGAGACATTCAACCAATACATTGTCAAGCACACCACTCATATTTGCTTTCACTTTAAACATTAATCATTCAAGATGCTATGATAGGGGTAATGAGAGCTCCACACCAATGACTACCACATTGCAAGCATTAACTTAAGTAGAAGTGTTTGGAAGTTAGATGAAACTTATTCATGCTTTACCTCTACTTATTTATCTATCCAAAGTGTCCACCTTTTATATTCAGTTTTCATAAGAAGTACTCTATGACCACCATAGGATGTTTTTACTTTTCATTATGCATACATTTGGTCCATAGTACTTTCTTCTATGTTACACTTTGTGAATTTATCATTGAACATCTTTACATTGAGTATTTGATATCACTTCATAATTTATCTTGCATATTGTTATTCCTTTGAAGAATGAATCATTTGACTTATGTAGCAATAGTAATCACCTTTGATATCCATTGATAGTATTAAAATGCAAAGTCCATGTTAGTTTTATCACCTTCATACTCGGGACGAGCATGGGTTAAGCTTGGGGATGTTGATGCATGTAAAATGCATACATGAACTTTACATTTTATTACATGTTATTCCATGTTATTTGCATCATATAAGGGTTATATTCATGATTTATATTGAGTTTTGGGGATAATTAACAACTTCCCCATTTTTCTGGAATTAACCCTGCGCTGTCAGAAAACCCCTTTTTCTATATTTTTGTTTCAGGGACCCAAACGACGTCCAAATGACCTGAAACTTTACGGGGATCATTTTTTTGGAAGGAACGAAACGTAGGCGCAAAGGAATCGAAGAAACGGAGACCAGAAGGCCGAAAGGGGTGGGCCCACGCGGCCAGATTCCCTGACCGCGTGGGACCCACCCATTGGCCCTCGGGCCTCCGCTGCCGTCGATCTTTCTTCCCGAAGCTTCGTCTTGACCTAAAAACGACTATATATAGACCCCCCAGGGCTTTCGCGAAAGGGAGCGCCGCCGAAACACAGAAACCACGAAACAGAGACCTGGAGCTGCAGATTGGAGGGGGAAAACTCCGGCGGGCGCTGCCGGGGTGGTCTCCATCTTCTCCAACGACTTCTCCACCGTCTCCATGATGAAGGGGGAGTAGTCCACCCCCTGGACTTGGGTTTGTGGTGGTAACTTATGTATCTCTCCTCTCTTTGAGCTTCACTAATTAGTACCGTATGAGCTGCTGAACATGATTACGGTCATCTATGTAATTCCTATGGTGGATATTGTGGTATGAGATGATTTGTTATGCATTTACCGTTGTGTTGGAGCTTTTATGATTTGTCATACTTTGGAGATATTCTATGATGCATGTGATGGTTTGATTTATGCATAATGCCTTGTTTATCCTTGTCATGAGGTGATTGACACCACCAAGTGTGGATAGATGAGAGAGATGTGGTCATGCACACGAATTATGAATCATTGCACTAGTGTTTAGAATATTGTCCATTATGAAGTATGATGTATGTAGGTACGGGATGGCCGATGTGACACGGCATATGTATTGAGTGACATGTGAAATACAGCCCAACATCCTTTATCTGGGGGTAAAAAGAAAGAGTATGATGTGGGAGTGACAGCAGCCATGCTAGCCTTGCGGGGGTGACATAGCACACAAATGAGTATTTCTTTCAACTATGTGTTTTAGGACATATAGCCGTCATTAAAAGCTACCATTAAAACATGACAATTGTGTGTACTTTATCTATAACATGATAATCACCGTAGATGAGAGAGAGAGAGGATTAAGTGAACCCATGAACCCATGTCCATTGTTCCTATAAGAGAAAACCTTTGTCTTGTCCTCTTGCATTGAAGAGGATTGGGACACTTTTACATTCTTGTTTTGTTACATAAACTTCCATCCATTAAATCAACCTTGTTCTTAAACTTGTTTAGTGCATAATCAACTAAAACTTGTGACACTTTAGTTGTAGGGAATAGATAACTTTTCCTTCTTGCTCCTGCGGATCGATACCTTACTTCCACATTGAGAGGTGCTACAGTGATCCCCTGCTCTTGGGGGTTATCAGCTGGCAGCCTTAGCTGATCCAACACATATAGCCGTTACTGGCCGATCTGGCATTTTGCCATCACTGGCACTTGCCTTATGCCAGTTTTTACCGTAAAGATGTGCTGGTAGCCTTAGCTGAACCAGCACATAGCCGTCATTGGCTGATTTGGCATTTTGCCATCGCAGGCACTTGCCTTATGCCGGTTTGAGATATATCTCAACACATTATGCTCAGTGAGTCGGGATACTCTTCAACTCACTGAGCCGGGATAGCGATGCTATGATACTCTGGCAAACTGGGATAACTGAAGAACCATGCTAGTCGGTTAAGCTGGTGAAGACAGCGATCATGAGATACTGGATGATATGAGAGAGATGCCGTGATATTTTGGCAAACCGAAATAAACGGTGATCTGAGATATGGGATGATGCCATGATATTCTGGCAAACCGAGATAAACGGTGATCTGAGATATGGGATGATGCCGTGATATTCTGGCAAACCGAGATAAACGGCGATCTGGGGATATGGTGCCATGATATTCTGATCTGCCGATACAAGCGATAACTCGAGACGACATGCCATTTACAACTCGGCAAGTCAATACCAAGGATTACCGCGATATGCTCTGAGGCCATAATAAATACAAGATGAATCCGAGATAACCGATATAACCACGACCTTGGTGATGAATATTCTCTCGGTAAAACCGATACCACCTTTCAATGTTAGTTCAAGCATATATATAACGAATGTTTAACGAGAGCAACAATTCTATTTAACAGACCAAACTAAGTCTAGCATAAGACAACAATTAACTCTAGCAGCAAAACTGTGCACCAGGATGCAGACTCGGTTTCCACCGAGTCCCCGAGTCACTTTTCTTATCTAGGAGATAAAACAAAAACTTGACTGGCTGTCCAGCCCCCGAGTCACGATGTCTCGCTCCCGGGGAAAAACAACTAAGCAGGATACGAAGGGGCAGTCCTCGAGTAACTTTCAGGATTAACTAATTGTGCGCGGTACCAAGGAGAATACTCACGGAGCATTGTTGGTGCTAACTGGATCGATAGAACCGCCATGACCCGAGCAATCGAAGGGCAGTTACCCGAGATCTGTTGATGATGACCGTTGGTGTAAGCTAGAGCGCGGGGGATAATGGTGATGTCGAGTCCCCGAGTTGATGAAGAAGGTCCCGTCCGAATTCGATCCAACAAGCGCCACTACCAGCCCCACGGTGGGCGCCAACTGTCGTCGTATGGAACAACAGATGCCTAGGGGTAGGCTTAAGTTTGGGGCCGATGGACGCTAGAGGATTTGGGGAGGGATAGCGAGCAGAATTGCTCACACAGACAAACAGATGGACACAAGGATTTACCCTGCTTCGGGGCTCTCGTGAGAGATAACACCCCTACTGCAGCATCTAGCCTATTTGGTGTATTTTTTCCTCTGTATATGATTGGTACAAATGCTCCACGAGCTGGGCGAAGATCGCCGCTAAGATGTCTTAGCTAGCACGAGCTCCATGAGAGCGGGGGGAGAAGAGAGCCCAAGGGGCTGAGTGAGCCTGCGCAGGGGCGTCTCTTTCTTGGGGACGTTCCCTGGTGCTCTTTATAAGAGAGCCCAGGGGACAAGGGGTGGCCCGCAGGACACTGTACATACATTGTAGCTGAGGTGACTACTGGGGTCTTTTCAACACTGTTGCCTATGTCATGCGGGTACCGTCCTTGGCACTGTAGCCATGCTAAGCCACGTCCAGGATGGGCGTGGCCAGTCTTGTCCTTGTCCTTGGCCTTGTCTTCTAGCTCATGTCCTCTGGATCTTCTCGTCCTTCTTATCTTCTCCTGGGGATGGTGGCTGGCATCTGGTACTTGTCGAGGAAGCGGCTGGGGATGTCGGAGAGGTGGAGATGTCGGTCGGCTCGGTGCAGTGATCCTAGAATGAGGCGCTGGTCTCGGTCGAAGATGCGTCGTGCGTGGCGTTGGCCTTGGCCTGGAGATGCCAGGCGTGGTGCTGGCCTCGGCCTAGAGATGCCGGTCTTGGGCGTTGCGGTCTCGGCCCAGGCCCAGCCGATGTAACGAAGTCCCGGCCCAGCCGAGATCAGGGGACGCCGCTCGTCCGAGGCAAGGAGGAGAGGCCTGGCCGCTTCGGGGCCGAGAAGACGTCGGCCCATCCGGGGTACGGTGAACTCGGTACAGCCAACCTTGGCCCGCCCGAGATGAAGAGAAGGTGCCTGCTCAGCCTGGACATGTAACCCGGCCCATCCGAGCTGATAGAGCTCGGTCCAAGCCGAGGCAAGGAATCCGGCCAAGCCGGGGCACAGGATACTCGGCCCACCGAGGCAAGGAACTCGGCCCAAACCGAGGTGCGGGTAACCCAGCCCACCGAGGTTGGTAGGCCACTCGGTCCAGCTAGGGCTGGAGGGCGCATCTCGGGCTGCTTCGAGTCTCGGCTCAGACCGAGGGTGGAGAGCACCTCGGCCAACGTCGGATATGCCGGCCTGGGCATTATCAAACTCGGCCCAGGTTGCCCTTTTTCTGCACTTTCTTCTATTTTCTACTACTTCACTCTCTTTTAATAATACAACCGCACCATAACTTTGGGGTACCGGGGTTACATCCCCGACAAAAGCTCTAGATTTCACTGGCTCACTAGAGAGCCAGCGGGCTCACTGGAACTCATTTCTGGAGTACAAGCAATCGGCATTAGCTAAGGAAAGGTCAAGAAAGAATACGGAAAATGCAGCGAAAAAGAAATATCACCACAAGTTGGGGCCAGGTGGCTACAGAAGTGCCGAGCCTAAGTGGGATAAAGTTGAGGCCGATTTGCGCGAAAAGGGGATCACTCCATCCACATACTCCTGGCCCCTTAGGGTAAGAAATTGGGTACTTGCGCATGGGTCCGAGTATGACATGGAAACAGGGGACTTAATAGTTGATAAACAAAAACAAATTTATGTACCCCAGAAAGCAATTGTTGATACAATCGCCAAGATTCGAGAGGGAAAGTTTATTCCCGACAGAGAGAACGACGAGCTGACAGAGGCCCTCGGAAATAAATAAAAAGGAGGACGAACACGAGGTTTTGGACCGGATGTGCCGTGGAATGAAGGGTTTCCCGAGGACCGTGATTCTTATAGAAGCCTAGCGAGAGCAAAGAGGAGGAAGGAGCTGGAGGAGGAAGCTCGGTTCAGCAAGTTAGAAAGAAAGAACGAGGAGATAATTGATCTCTTTAAGCAGCAACAGAAGCAACTAGACCAAATGCGCGAGCAACAGGCGCCAACTTATCAGCTGCAACAAGATAGTGACCCATCTCAGCGGAGAAGCAGCGTGGCTTCCACGGGGGTCGGTGCTGATCAGTCAACGGGTACCTACCCCGTGGACAATATCAGTGAGAAGACAAGTTGTGACCTACATGTGCCAATTATGAACTTATCCTTGAAGGTGGCAGACGGCTATGCTTTAACTTGTGAATCTACAGCAGTGTGGCATTTCAAAGAGATTCCAGATGGCTATGCTCGTGTCGGCGTGGATAGAGTTCGTACAGGATATGAATCAATGGTGCTTGAAATCCCTGGAGGTGATGATGTGACGGCACTAGGAGACGTCGGTGGTGGTATCATTCTATGGCGCAAGAAATACATCGTGTTTCCAGGCTTGGCGCCATCAAGGCCACCACCATCGTCTCCTCCGAGACGCGATTCACCACCTCCAAGTCCACATGTTGACCACATGGACGACGAGCAGCACAACACAAGTCCACGTGAGCCGACTCCGCCGCCGCGTCAGCCGACTCCTCCGCCGTCTCCGCCCAGCCAAAAGAGGACGCAGCGTGACACCACGTTTAGTTTCCGAAGCGCACCCCGACAGGAGCCCCTCCCAAAAGTCCCGAAGGTTCCTCCCCCGAGAGCTTACGACAGGATTGTCGAGGAAAACGCCGCGATCTGCGATGCCCAGTTGAAAAGCTTTCTTGCACCGAAACATCCCGAGCCAAAGCCAACTTATACGCCAGATCAACTAAAGTGACGTCAGGACTTTATTGAGCATCCATCGCAAATTGAGATAAATAGGCCAGATGACTATTTACGCACTATTAGGAGAGTTCGTTCCAAGCCGACGACAAGTTCTAGTGCCAGCGGGAAAAAAGACGTTGCCCAGCTCGGAGAACAAGCAAAATAGTCGATCTCACCGCTCAAGGTGCACACTGATCATCAGGGCTCCGCGGCGGACATTCCTTTATCCTACGAGGCGGAATTTGCTGCAGAAGTTGGTATGACACTTTCTCAATTGCAAAGCAGCGGAGATTTTTCCATTTCGGATCAGATCGTATGGAAATGGGAATACGGAAAGTCTTTGTTGCCACCTGATCAGATTGATGATCTACCAACACAAATGCGGAAACTGCATAGGTGGTACATGGAAGTCACAAAGTTAGAGCGACAAATGCTCATTGTGAAAGTTACAAAAGAACATTTCGTAGGTGCAGATGAGATACAAATTTATCTTGAAGAACTCTATCAGTTATACAAGATTGACGCCCTCGACTTGGCTATCGTCAGTACCTATTGTCTGTAAGTGGTTCAATTCATCTATTTCTAAAATAAAGTCTCTAGCTCACCTCGGTCATTGCCTATAGTAATTATGCTCACTATTTATGCAGAATGAAGAGTGATGAACGTGATAGAAAAGGAATCTTTGACACTGGGTTCATTGACCCAAAACGAATTAATGAGGAGTTGCTACGGAAATTCCCCAAGGAAACGGAGACCAACTTGCTAAGGTTCATGCTTAAGCAAAATTATAAAAAGAAGTTACTGTTTCCTTACAACTTCGGGTAAGAGTGTTACTATCTTGTACACATTAATTTTTGCTTACTCGATGTTAAGTGTAACTGATGAGTTACTGACATATATAAACGTGTGCAGCTTCCATTATATTCTGCTAATCATTGAAATTGATCGAGGAACTGTTGACATCTTAGACTCATTGGCGTATCCCGAAGAGAAGTACCAAAACCTTTTAGATGCGCTTCAAAGGTATTTTCAATCATTATCGCACTATATCGGTCTTTTTTGTTTATTTCCTGAGATATCTAGTAACTAATAACTCATTTATTCGTTTTTTTTGCCGGGCAGGGTTTGGAAAATTTTCAGAACGAAGATAAAAGGTCTTAAAGAGGAGCTTACTTTTAAGCAATTGCAATGCGAGAGGCAGCCCTCGGGGAGCAATTTGTGTGCATATTTCGTTTGCGAGTGGATTCGCATGGAAGTCAGTGAGCGGAACAGTAAGACATGGATAGAAGTACGTGAACAAATATATTCATAATTCTTTTACATTACCAACAGTTGTGTTGAGTGTCATTCATAATTTTTGTTACGATGGTTGATATTCATATTGATCTCCTTCTTTTATAGTGTAATGAAAAGCGGAGTAGGCTACAATACAGGGAGCGCTTTCTACCAATTACAGAGGAAATTGCGGGATTTTTGAATAACCAGGTCATAGAAGCAAAGGGAAAATACGATGGCACTATCTAGTCCCGATTATGATCTTCATGTAAATATGAATAGACGGGCTCTAGTCCCGGTTATGATCTCCATGTAATTGAATATACGGGCTCTAGTCCCGTTATGATCTCTATGTAATCAAATATATTTTTATTAGATAAATATTTTTTTGTGAACATTTTGATATGCTATATATATTTTTCTGATTTGTAACTAATTAACCATATTTTTTGCAATATTGATCACAATTTTAAATATTCAATATAACGGGGTAACAAAAAATTTATAGGCTGCCACGTGGGAGCATCTCTAGTCCAGGGTCGTGTTATGATCCGGGACTAGAGGTTCTCGACCACGCGCGGCCAGGGCGCCCACGTGCGGACCCCTTTTGTCCGGGGTCGTAACCCACCCGGGACTAGAGGGGGGAGCCTCTAGTCCCGATTCGTCAGTCCCGGGTGGGCACCCGGGACTAGAGGCCCTCACCAGCCCGGACTAGAGGCTATGTTTCTACTAGTGAAGTGTATAAAGTATGTTGAATCTGTCAGAAATTTCACTTTTTTGCCTAGCCCAAAATATAATGAATTTCTTTCGTAAATTTCTGGCGTACCTGCGGGATATGTATGTGTGTTGGTGTAAAAAATTTCAGAATTTTTGGAATAAAAAAGTGCGATTTTCAAAAAATTCAAATAAAGGGAGCACTGGTGCTCGGGTGCTGCTGCGGATTTCCGGAGAACTATGGGTAAATTGCGTGAAGATGTATGTACGGTGGTGTTATGCAACTTCTGGATTTACAAATTACAATACACACTCTTGTTTATGCACTAGCAAATGCTATTTTACACAAACGTTCTGACGCTATTTATAAACTAAACAAGAATACTAGATCTAGCAAAAACGTACAACCAAGAGTTGTTATACCAACATAATAAAGTCACATGTACGTTTTTCAAAGGTTTTGATTCGAGCTCCATCTTTTACATCTTAACTAAACTATCCTTAAAGGTTTCACAGAGACGCATGAGCCACCCATCAATGACAAATCGCACAAAACATTCTTGGAAAAAAATCTCAAACGATGTGTTTCAGAACCATTTTCATTAAAATAATAATTGTGTTAAATTCAATAATAAACCACGCTTACAAATACGAACACAACTAACAGAATATATACCGTTCCTCGATTACACTTACATAGCGCCACGGGCCACGATAACGGCCTTCTTCATCCCAACCAACCCATTTTGTAAACACCACTAGTTCATAGTCATGTTCTCATCGAAAATGCCAAGTTGAAGCCGCAGATATGGCTACTTGGTTGTGTTAGTTGTACAACCTGTCATACTTTACGAGACGTAAAATCATAAGGACTAGGAAAGGAATGTGAATTGAGAATGTCTGAATAGAAACCTCGCCTCACAATCAGGGGTTGTGGCCTTGTGGGAATATTTATTTTTACCCCAGAAAGTGGGCATAATACACTCCAAGAGTTGGAGTTGTGACTTCCCGAAATTTATTTGGATCATGTCATACTCCTATCATTCTAGTTCCACTAGGCTCGTCGATCTACAAAGTTTATATGCCAGCTGACCAGCATTATACGCACGAGACCAGCTCACTAGTCACTATTGCTGCTGCTATTCCACGTTGTGATAGCACTAACACATGAAACTGCTGGCAGCTGCAACACAAGTGCCAATGTTCTTCGTTGCAGAAAGAGGCAACATTTGAGTTCCAGGCCATATATCCTGACGCACATGACACATCTACTTGCCCAAGCACTCGTTATAGAAAAGAAAAAGGAAAGGCACTTGCCCAAGTGGAAACTCAAAGAGTGGTAGCTATGATTCCTCCAAAGTTCCTTACCTTGCTCTCCATCGAAGCTATGGTAATACAGAGTGATGAACGGTGTGCTGCCACCTCCGACGTGCTCCTTCACCGTCCACACCACCTTGCTGAATCCTCGGTGACCACCTGGACAACAACCGGAAGAATGCTGACCGACCACAGCTCGTAGCTTGCAGAGCCTTTTGCAAATCAAGGGGGGAAAGGAAAAGCTTTCCTCTTGTATCGTACGTACCGTGGAGGGTGTTGTTGCCATCGTTGGGGAACAACGGGTAGGCTTTGCCGTCAAGCGTGAACCGGGCGCCGGCGATCCTGTTGGCAACGCGACCGATCAGACCTCCGAAGTAGGCGGTGCCGTTCTGCACACAAACGCCAGATTTGAGACTGAGATTAGGAACAAAAAGGAGCCGTAAGTTCGAGGTTTTAGCCACTTGAAAATATCCAATAATGGTGATCGGCATGGTTCGAGAAAAAAATGGTTATTCCGATGAGGAACAGAAGGAATTGCACAAAAAATATATCCATGATACTGAAAAACAAGAGATGGATAACTAAGTGGATATATGCTATGTATCCATGCATTCTGAATTATTGGACACAAGAGAGAGTAAAAGTTGCATCCACAGAATATAGTTGCCACCACCTCTAAAAACATCACGAGCCAAAAAGACAATAAGGAAAAGAAAGAAACAGAGAGTTGTATATGTTCTTACAACATATTCAGCAACTGTATCATAGCCGAGGACTACATCCGCTAAATTTCCTACAATAAAAAATGAAACATTTGCAATCGTCAAAGTCCCTCGAACTCGTTTAGATAGACAAAAACTTAACCACGAAGTCTGAAAAGGAAAAAGAAGAAGCATATGACTACCTCTAGAGTCGGGTAGAATCACAGACATGAGGGTAGCACCCCAGTTAGTGACCTTGGTGGAGAAATTCCCCTTCTTGAGCTCATAGACACCGACCATCTTTCTCTCGGCCGCCCCATCGGCAGCGCCACCGGACAGGCCAAGCGCCACAAGGCCGGAGGCAAGAACAGCGACGAACAGTGGATGCACGGCTCTCGGCATTTTCAAGCGTGCAAACAAGCTACAGAGCCACCTTAGCTAGAAGAGCTGAGAGACCCGGCAAGGAGTTGCTTACTGCTAGCAGCTTATGCAGACGTACGTGGAAGCAAGAAGATATAAAGTGGCTTTCCTTGGTCTGTGTGACCACCCCGAGTATCGAGTGTTCTGTCAGAGGGTACCATATCTAAAGAGGTAAACCGGGAGACCCCAAGGAGGCTCCTCAGAGTTTAGCGAATTCTGGCCGTCGGATGGAGGGGTTACTGCGCCGATCTGGACCGTTCGTTTTTCACCGCATCATATAAAAAGTCCAGCGCCACGGTCGAAACCCTAGCCGCCACGACCCAATCGATGCGCGCGTCTCCTCCCCAATCCGCTCCTGCGCGGCTCCTCCCCCAAATCCCCATGCCGCCGCGACCACCGCCACCTTATTTCTCCTCCACCATGTGGCTCTCCGCCGCAGATGCCGTGCCGCTGCTCCGCTCTCCTCGCAGCCCCTTCTTCTCCCACCGCCGACCTCGCGTCGCAGAGCACGGGCCGCCGCGCATCGTGCCATCGCCGGGAGAAGCGACTGGTGTGGCGCCACCGAGGAGCGGTGCTCGGCTCAAGTTCGCCGGGTCGTGCTTGACGCAGTCGCCATCGTTGCAGGAAACCGTTTCCAGCACGGCCTTCCATGTTCTGCTTGTGTTCATTTTATTAAGTTTGTGCACGCTGCTACAATTTCAGCTTCGATGTGGTTTCAGCATTGACGACATCAACAAGAAATTTTGAACCTGCAGTTCTCTGCGAGCTGCTGCTCCACGACGCTCACTGCGGCTGCTGCTCCGTCAATATCCATATCAGAGGTAATACATTCTGCATACCGAGCTGGCTGCTCCTCCGAGACTCACGTTGTTGCTGCGGCTCACTCTTTGCTCCTTGCCAACTTATCTCCAATCCATCTATACACAGCAACATCCTCTTTGTGTTGCTATTTGGTTCTGCCAGCTGCCATTATGCCGATGTTTTTATTTCAATAACCTCAATGAGGGCTATAAGCTTAGTTTGATGGAATCATGCTTGATTTATTTCAACATTCAGCTATTTCTTATTAATTTTTTGCCTAAAAGATGACATTTGAATTTCCAAGAAACGCATTGGTGCCTGGAATATATGAATCAACTATTTTATTTGGTTGTTAAACATTTCAAATGGACGGTGGTTCTCTTACTTTTGCTTCGTATTAATATTGAATATGCACGTTGACATCCAAGTTCCTTAAGGATCTCTTGCTAAGAAGCAGTACCTTTGCAATAATAGCACTAAGGATGACTCAAACGGGGCGACGCAAACGGACGCGCGTTTGGTCCGCGTTTTGTCCGTTTGGGTCGGGGAACGGATGCGCGTCCGGCCCATGTCCGCCCCTTTCTGGCCAGTGCCCCCAACGGGACGACGCATCGAGTCCGCCCGCATGTTTTTTTTAGTTAAACATGCCATATATGGGCCATTTTCATTCATATATAGGGGGGGGGGGCGACGCATCGAGTCCGCCTGGCCAGGGTTTTTGATCATTTTGATCATTTTTATCAATCCACAAAACAAGTATATAGGAAACAAAATAAATTATACAATCCAAATAATACAATCCAAATGGTTCATCACATAGTTATTACAATTTAAATAATTCAGGAAATAATACAAATTGTTTCACAAATAACAAATTGTTTCATGCATAGTCTTACAAACCAAATAAAAATAAGACCAACAGTTCATCATATGGAACTACTGGTTACCGTAGTGCTGCCAGACATGCTCCCCCAAATCATTTTGGAGCTGGTTATGAGACACCTTCTCACGAATGTCACGGTGGAAGTCGAGGAACTGATCAAATGTGGACGGTCCCTGGGGCTCAACCAACTGACCCTGAAACTGCCAAGCCTGATCATGCATACCCTCGTCGCGTTCGTCCTCCACGATCATGTTGTGTATGATCACACAAGCTGTCATCACCTCCCAGAGTTGGTCCTTGTCCCATGTCCTAGCGGGGTGGCGAACAATAGCCCACCGTGACTGGAGGGCACTGAATGCACGCTCCACATCCTTTCTAGCACTCTCTTGTTTCTTAGCGAACCTCTTCTTCTTCTCATCATTAGGATTGGAGATGGTCTTCACAAAAGTAGTCCATGTAGGATAAATCCCATCAGCAAGATAATAAGACTTGTCATACTCGTGACCATTGATCTCATAGGTCACCTGGGGTGCGAGGCCATTGGCGAGCCTGTTGAACACCGGAGACCACTGCAACACATTGATGTCATTGTGCGAGCCGGCCATGCCAAAAAACGAGTGCCAAATCCACAAATCTTGTGATGCCACGGCCTCAAGCACGACCGTGCATGCCCCAACATGGCCCTTGTACTGCCCCTGCCAAGCAAATGGGCAGTTCCTCCACTCACAGTGCATACAATCTATGCTGCCAAGCATCCCAGGGAACCCTCTGGCCTCGTTGATGGCCAAGAGCCGGGTCATGTCGGCAGCATTGGGCTCACTCAAGTACTCGGGGCCGAACACCTGCACCACGGCCTTGCAAAACTTGTACATTGCTTCTAGGCACGTGGACTCGCTCATCCGCACGTACTCGTCCACAAGATCACCGGCAATTCCATATGCAAGCATGCGAACGGCGGCGGTGCACTTCTGGTATGATGAAAAACCGAGGGCACCACATGCATCTGGCTTGCATATGAAATAGTCATCAAAATGCATCACCCCCAACCGGATACGGTTGAACAAAGATCTTCTCATCCGGAAACGGCGCCGGAAAATCTTGGGAGGATACGTGGGTCTGTGGGGACGAAAGTAGTCCCCCCAGAGCTGGAGTTGGCCAGCTCTCCGGTTCCGGTCCAATGCAGGAGAACGGCCAGGCAACGAGCCTCGGAACACCGGCCGCATCCTCTCAATGTACTCATTGACGATGAGGGTGTCAACCAGGCCGTCACTCTCATCGTCCGAGTAATCATCCGATGATGGCGCGCACAGGATGTAGTTCTTGTAGTACCATTCATCGGAGCTATCCATGGCCGAGTTCGTACCTGCGTTGGTGCCGGGGCGGCGTTGGTGTCGCGGAAGGTTCACCGGCCGTGGCGGGGAGGAAGCAGCTCCGGTGACCGTCGGGGAAGAAGAGCAGCAGACGGCGTCCCCTGAATGACCTGCTGTGCCAAATCGAGAGAGCGACGGCGGGGTGGTGGCGGGAGGGGCGAGAGAGGCGGAGGAGATTGGGGTGGGGAATGGTATGACGTGCGGGCCAGGGGCGGACTAGGGCAGGACACGCTAGCGCTCCGCTCGCGTCCGCGCCCGACGCATCGGTGGCCCAAATTTGGGCCAAGAATGGGTCGCGACGGACAAAAAAACGGACCGCGGTCCGTTTGCGTCGCCCCGTTGAGCCGTGTTTTTGCCCCCCGCAGACAGGAACGGAGCCGCGCGGACTCGATGCGTCGCCGCGTTGGAGTCATCCTAATGTATGTGTTTTATTGTAACTAGCATATGGTTTTTAATATTGAATATGCACGTTGACATCACAGCCTGCCTCGTGCCGCGCAAATTCGCCCTACGCTAGCTTCCTCTCCGGTGGCTATCGTCTGCAGCGCTACTTGATCGGAACCAACGGATGATGCTGCTCTGGCTGTGGCTGTACATGTGTCTTGTCTTGCCTGATCAGCGGCACTGGCTGGCTGTAGTGCGCGTCCCTGGGTCTACATGCCTTACAAATGGGAGTGGCTAGCTTAGGCGCGCACAAGCGCTCGCGCGGATTCTGACTGTGGAAAGTTGTGAAACCCTAATGTTTTGACTCTCATGGGGTGTATATGTAGTGGTACAAACTTGAGAGGCAAGAAGCCAATGACTTGAGTATAAGATGACCTCTAATTCCTATTCCTAGTCGTACACGTATTCTAACATTCCTCCTCAGTCGTAGCAGGAGTGAAACGAACGATTACGACTGGATTTGAAGTCTGGCGCTTCCGTCGTCTTCTTCTCCCCGCCATCATCAACTGCGTCTCTGATGGTCTCTCCTCTCTTCCCTCCGCAGTCACAGCGGTAGTGGCGTGGACGCAAGTGACGACGCGGACACTGTTGACTGGAGTTCCTGAGTTATTGTAGACGTTGTTCTTGATGTCGAGATAGCCGGTCGTGATGTAGCCGTAGTCGATGTTGTCGTAGTCACGGTTGTTATAGCCTCGCCGGAAGCGCAAAAAAATTGCGCGATGTTGGTCGTAGTGGTGTCTTAGGTTTTGTGCGGCAGCGGCAGGGATTTGTGGTGGCGGCAGAAATCTTGGTCATAGTGCGGCGGCGGCGGGTTTTTTTGTGCGGCGGCGGCATGGATATGCGGCGCCGGCGGGTTTTTGTGTCATTGTGCGGCGGCGGCAGGGATCTGTGGCGGCGGCGGGTTTTTGTGTCATTGTGCAGCGGCGGCAAGGATCTGCGGCGGCGGCGGGTTTTTGTATCATTGTGCGGCGGCGGCAAGGATCTGCGGTGGCGACGGTTTTTTTTTTTGGCGGCAGCGGCAAAAGATCACATGGATATAGCTCTTAGCGATAATTGTGTTGGTGACGTAGAACTCGACGAAGATCGTCGTACAGCTTGACGTGGTGATTCGGCTCGATGTAGTCCGGATCGATGAAGTGCAGATTGATTGGTGTACAGGACCTGGACTGTCCTGTCCGGATCGTGTTCGGAGTTTTTTCAGGTCACGCGTTCGATCTTGGCGGCGTACTAGCGGACGGGGCTGTATCCATGTACGTATATATATTAGACCTTCTGGTTCATACCTTGTCTTGTAATCCTTGGAGTTGGAGCCATGTGCATGCACGTGTAGTAGATGAGGCTGCATGGGCAGGGAGATGCTACGATATGGGTAGCGCGCTCTCCACCAGCGCCTGGGCTCGATCGATCTGGCTCCTGGATAGCGCGTGTGGCCGTCGCCCGTCGACTGGGCGGTAGCATCCGTGCGTACTGCGTCGATCTGCAGCATGCTGCGCGTGACTTCGATGGAGATTGTTGAGCATGTGACGTCAACGCCGACCAGGTCTGGGTCGCCGCCGCGAGCACAGATTTTCACCGGAACGAGGATCGTAGTTCTTAGGGATTTATTTCGTGGCTAACTGGATCTAATCTATGGATTGGAATTTGAATCTAAAGAACCGATTCAGATATTTGATCTAAGCCAGGTGCCGCGTTCCCGAGGAGGAGAGATTAATCTCCCCAGGGCGGCGCGCTGCGGGAGTGGTTTAGAACGCTAGGATCAGCGTCGTGAGACTAACCGCTCTGATATCATGTGGAAAGTTGTGAAACCCTAATGTTTTGATGTTTGCCTTGACCCTCATGGGGTGTATATGTAGTGGTACAAACTTGGGAGGCAAGAAGCCAATGATTTGGAGTACAAGATGACCTCTAATTCCTATTCCTAGTCGTACACATATTCTAACACTGACCACACGCGTCATCCCGGCCGCTAAACGACAAAGCCGTCGGGGACGAGGAAGATGAGCCCACTCCCGCCTAACCGCCTGCTGTCGCCCTCTGCGGCCGCCTCACCGCCTCGCTCTCCTCAAAGCACCTCCTCCGCCGTCGCCCCGACCATCCCTCAACCCCCCCTTCCCCCACCCCTGCACACTGGAACCTGTCGCCGGCGAGCACCCCAACCCGTTAAGTCCATTATGCACGGCCGCCTTCTCCGTCGCGGCTCCGCTTGGCGTCGTTGGCCCCGTCTCGGCTGGTGCGGTGAGAAATCTACGCGGATGGGGAAAAACAGGAGGAGAAAGAAGAAAAAGGAAGGAGGAGGAAGGCCACGTGGGTGGGACCCACCCACGCGCTCACGTGCGCGAGACCGTGCGACTGCTCGCTCGCTCATCGGGAAGCCGTTTCGCTTACAAATATGGTGATCACGCATGATCAGGCAAAGGGTGCGGACAAGCGAATATGCGATGTGCTCAGACACAAAGCATATGTGAGTATCGGCAAGAGTAAGGGTTTCTAGCACCAGCATGCCATCGATCGATGATAACAAAGATATAAAGGCGACATCGCCACAAATAAGGTGGCGTGAGGAAAAAGACGAAGACTAACACCCCGGAGGTTGGAGTGCCATGGCACCGGATGGCCGGAGCCGGTGGCTAGGTGAAAGGACAAGGATGTCGCCTAGAGGAGGGGTGAATAGGCGATTAATTTTTTTCCGGTTTAGCCTTGATAATTGCGGAATAAAATTAGTTGTTTAAATTAACAAGCCAACAACCTAAATACTAGGCTCACCTATGTGCACCAACAACTTATGCTAAGCAAGACAAGTAACAAGGTGATAGCAATATAGAATACTTCAAGCACGAAGGCTATCACAATGTAAAGTGCATAAGTAAAGAGCTCGGGTATAGAAATAACCGAGTCACGCGGAGACGAAGATGTATTCCCGAGTTCCTCCTTTTTAGGGGAGTACGTCTCGTTGGAGAGGTGTGAGCCACCACAACAGGTCGGTCTCAACCCCACAAAGGCTTCACCTTCTTCTCCGATGAACCGCACCACAAAAGGTTTGGTTCACCTTCCACTATCGGAATCCTTCAAGGCGGAATCCGGAGCCTTTACAACAACAACCCGGGGCACAACCCACAACTGGATTGGAGGCTCCCGAATGGCTACAAGTGACCATAAAAGGTCTCAACCACCAAAAAGACGTCTAGGGTCCAAAGACCCAAGAGTAACAAGCTCACTAACATTCAACTTCCACGAATCCTCGTGGAGAACACAAATCGATGCACAATGCAATGGCAAGAGCACAAGTGCGCAAATCCTTCACTCTCAAATCCCACCAAAAGCAACTAATGTTTATGGGGGGAGAAGAGAGGAAGAACAAAGAAGAGAACCACACAAGAACTCCAAGATCAAGATCTACTAGGTTCCCCTCACTTAGAGGAGAGATGGATTGGTGGGATTGTTGATCTAGATCTCCTCTCACTTTCCCTCAAAGATATGCAAGAATCATGGGAAGGATTGAGAGGTAGGCAAGCTTTTCCAAAGGTCAACAATGGAGGAGAGAGGGGGAAAACAAGCTCAAGAAGTTGGGGAACCATTGGGGAAGAAAACCCCTTAAATAGGTCCCCTTAAAAATCTGCCCGTTGGGCAGTTTTCGCGAGGCCGGCCTGGGGCCCGCCCTGGCTGGCCTAAACAGCCAGGAGGCCGGCATACCACCCGAGAGCCCCCGGCCTTCGAGTCGGCCTGGCCGGCCTGAAGAGGCTGGAGGCCGGCTGACCACCCGAGGGGCCCGGCCTAGGGCCCGGACTCGGAGCCGACCTGAAGGGGCTGGAGGCCGGCTGACCACCCGAGGAGCCCGGCCTTGGGCCCGGCCTAGGCTGGCCAACCAGAAACAGAACTTCTTTCACCTTTAACTTTTGCAAGAAAACTCCAAATGGGATGAAACCAATTTTGTTGGAAATATTAAGAACCATAAATAGAGTAAAGTTACCAACCATGGGAAGGTGTGGAACTTTCCTCAAGGATAAACCGATAATATTTCCAAACCCGAAACACAACAAGTTTTTCATCCGGACTCTGTTTTCTATGATCTTGGGCTTGTTTCGAAGATAATCACAAGCTCCACAAGATCATGCATATACACATCATAGTCCATCATGTGAGGAAGAAACCAATAGAGGAGAGTTTTACCTCTCTAGAAAAGACAAACCGGTAAAACCTCTAACATCAAAAACTCAACAAGATATTCATATGAAATCCGTTTTTGATGAACTAGAGCTTGGTATGGAGATGAACACAAGCTCTAAATTCTCACATGGATAAAAGCCAAATAAGAATCAAGAAAGATGATATGCCAAGTATGCAAAGGTTTGAGCTCTCCACAAAGATGCGATCAAGTTACTCACTTGAGCGGCCCTCTTGAGAGTGCGCCGTCTATCCTATAACCCGGTCTCCCACTAACACCATGAGACCGGTAAAATAGAAACCCTATCAAGATCATACATTTGCCTTGCGCATTCCACTTGAGCTAGATGATGATGATCTTGACTCCCTCAAGTTGGAACACCTTTCTTGATTGTGCTTGCTAGCACATGCTTGATGAAGACTTCTCCAAATACTCCCCCATACTCCATGATGGGAGAGCCTTGCTAATCTCCGTCTTCATGAATCCACTTGCACTTCATCTTCTTATCTTGATATATATGATGGCTTGGAGATAACATGAATGTTCACTCAATCTTCTTTTCCAAGCCATGCTTGCAATAAGCTCAACTCTTCACATGACCATTCTTCATATAAACCCTTGGATAGAACCTTGGTCATCATATAAGCTTCTAGAGTCCAACACATGAATTCCAATCTTTTCCCATGGACAAGAACTATAAGGATATCTCAATGCAAACATTAGTCCATAAGGATTGTCATTAATTACTAAAACCACACATGGGGGCACCATGCACTTTCACTAGGGGACATGAAGAACACATACCAGATCTGGATGACCAACAACACAGCCTTTGAAAACAGAGATGCGGCGAGTTCTTGCTGTCCACTGTCTAACAACTTCGTGCGGTGAAGGTGATGTAGTTAGGAGGGTGGGGGGAGGGTGTACTAGAGCGGCAGCTACGCTGACCTCCAGATTCACATGTTGGTGGCTTGGAAGTTTGAAGGTTTCTTCAGGTAATATTATTTTGAAATCAGGTTTCTTGAATCTAACTTTATTGAGATCTTCAACATCTTGAACCGTTTGGTGTCTCGAGTTGAGATACGTGCAGTTAGTTCGTAGAATCGAGATTAAATTTGACAGCTAGCACCCTACGCCCCCACATCAAAAACTTATTACACATAATCTCATGTTTTAGTGCAACTTGATAAGAAGTAAAATTGGGGCTCATCACACGGATATTAGGAGCTTCTGGAATGTCATTTTGTACTTGTCCCGATATTAGGGCTCCCATAAATTTTAAGATAATATAGTATAAAGCATATTATATTATGAACATATTTTTCATGGTAAATATAACCATATGGATTACTAATTCTTGGTCTAAATATTCAAAACATTATTCATAATAAGTTTTAAATGTAACCAAGGCATGTCCAGAACGACAAATATTTGTGATATAGAGGGAGTAACTACATTTTTTCGATATAGGGCAATAAAGAAGATATCAAGTACACCCGGACGCTACACCAACTCAATATCAAGTGCAAGTCAAAACATAGAGGATGCACACAGCCAAATTGTTAAAATAAATAAATGAATACAAAGCATATAGAAAAAAATGGCATCCAAGTGTCAAACTGAAGCCAAATCAACCACCTCCCGAAACAACACATGAGTTGCGAGAAATGTCCTACATCAGGAACACCTCCGGGAAGGGAACGACACATAAGTGTCGGTTATGTGTCGGCCTTTCCGGATCCAATCACTAAGGACATGATCATGGTTTTATCTCCGTGTAACACCTTCAAGAAGCTAACGATGAATACGCACCATCATTGCCCGGTACAACCAATAAAGGGTTCGCCTATGGGTTTTCACCCCGGGCCCGGTAATCAAGAAGCACCACCAGATCTAAGTCACATGTGTTACCGCCTCCACAAACCCAGTCGCCACTTTTAAACCTCCTAGCATTGACAATGTCGAACACAAAATGAGCACCCTAACACGTGCGACGTATTTAGGGTCAGTTGTCGCTTAATGTTTGACCGCTCATCCAAGAGACTGGGCAAGCACACCCATGGACCCAAATTGTGGGACATCTATGGCGTTAGAGTGTTTTTGGGAGCGAGTAACTAAGTTGGCCCAAAATATCGGAGTAACTCTAAGTTGACATAGCTGTAGCTGTAGACACACTATTTGTCTCTTCTTAATTAAAGGGCGCCAGGAAGCAAAGTTGCACAATATACAAAGATTCAATAATTGGCAAAAAAATTGCAGACGATGTCAAACAGCTACCAGACAATCCAGCAAATTTGTATCGAAACAAAGGTTGCATTATTACATATAGGTGCAATCAACAAGAATTACAACCTAAAATGTTTCCCATCCAAGAAAATTTTGGACCTGCCAAGAATTTAAGCTTTCCAGAGCCTCAGACAAATTCATGTCTCGACTCTTGGTCACAAATGACACCAATCATAGTCTATAATAAAGTGCCATACTCCCTTATAATCCACCAATCTATCATCTATAAGGTCTGTAGAATGTTCAATTTTTGTGTGGTTTTAATTAAGAACAGCTATATAATTTTGACAGAAATTTATACCCGAGCGAGCGCCTAGTCTCAAAGTTTGTCGACGTCAATGACGTTCCTGAAGCTCCCACCGAGCAACGACAGGAGGCCACCGCCGTGCACCCTCCCCTCGGGTACAGCGAGCTCTCCACCCTCTCTGCGCCTATCCAACGACGACAGCACGGATGGCGACGAGGACTTCATGGAGAGGGGAACCAGCACCTGAGGAGGTATGAGCTCCAGCCTCCCCGCCGTGGCCACGGGCGAGCCGTCGCACTCGGACACCGTGCTCACGCCCGAAGATGAGTAGTCATAGTTCATGGTGGCCGACGACGACACGATGCCACGGAAGAGGCCCGGCCCGATCAGGCTCCCGCCGCCGCTCTTCCCTGCCCCGCCGCCGCGTCGACTTTGCTGGGACGACTGCGAGGCCACCAGCGTCGCGTGGGCGGCACAGAGACCGCTCCTGCCACGGGCAAACTTCTCGCAGCCCGTGCCGAACGTGCACCGCTTGCCGCCGCCGTGGGCCTTACAGAACTCCGTGCTCCCCTGCGCGCTCTTGCCGCAGCTGTCGATCTTGCACCGCTTGCCGCCGCCGTGCTTCACGCAGAAGTCCGTGCGCCCGCGGGCGCTCTTGCCGCACCCGGGCACGGCGCAACGCTTCCCGCCGCCGTGCGCCACGCAGTAGCTGGTGCCTCCGTGGACGCTCTTGGGGCAGAGGCCACCGCCTTCGTACATGCAGCGCTTCCCGCCGCCGTGCGCCTTGCACAGCGGCGTGCTGCCTTCCGCGCCCTTGGAGCAGCCATCAAAGACGCACCTCTTGCCGCCGCCGTGGGACTTGCAGTACAGCGTGCTGCCCTGCGCCCCCTTGCGGCAGTCCGGGTACTGGCATCGGCGGCCGCCTCCGTGGGAGATACAGAACCCGACCTTTCCTTCGGCGCTGCGGATGCAGCCCTCGACTGCGCACCGTTTCCCTCCTCCGTGCTTGATGCATCGCCCGGACTTGCCCCGCGCGGCCTTAGGGCAGCCGTTGTATCCGCATCGGCGACCGCCGCCGTGGGCAATACAGTGATCCGTCTTACCCTCGGCGCTCTTGGTGCAGCCAAGCTGCATGCACCGGCGTCCTCCTCCGTGGGCCTTGCAGTAGGCCGTGCGGCTCTCGGCACCCTTGTAACACCCCGGCTTCTGGCACCTCTGCCCGCCTCCATGGGCAATGCACAGGCCTGACGCGCCTCTCGCGCCTTTAGAGCACCCTTTGAACCTGCACTTCTTCGGATGCCGGCGATGAGCCGGCTGCCCAGGATTGGTTACACCGGTGACAGCATCAGAGCTCACACCAAACGAACCCTCTGTCATGGTAGTTGTTGAAGGTTCAGGGCTGAACTGAAGGTGATGCTGAGCGTGCCCATTTGCGTTGTCCGTGTGATCCAGCAGATCATCATTTGCATCTACTAGCTGAGCCTCTTGAGCAAAGAGGAGCGACGGCATGTAGCCACCAGAGCTCCTCCTGGCCGACGTCGACCCCTCGTCCACACCGGAAAAGGATATAATGTTTCCTTCATGCGCTTCAGAACGCCGACCAATAGCTTCAGCATTGCCCCTCTGATCATGAAGCCCAAGGCTCATCGTCCCAGGATTAGTGAACGATAAACTCCGTCCAAACAGTGTCACCGGCGCTTTCGACTTGCCTGCTCCTCCGGCAGGCTGCTGGTAATCCGCGGAGCTTGGTTCCGGCGACGGGCCCAATCCAAGTACCAGCCTGCACGCATCATCTTGTGCCGAAACATGACTCGACATCCGGACACCCCTGTTGCCACGGCTGCAGGTGTCCATTGCTGAACCCCGGAAGTCCAAGGAAAATGAGGTCGGACCATGGCTGACTGTCGAGTAACTCGGCACAGAGTGTCCAGCCATCAACACCGCGGAGCTGTCCATCATGGGGTGGCTTCCACGGTGACGGATATCCATGAAGCTGTTATTCATCTACGCTAAGTACCTTTGTACACTGAACCGAGATTTCTGTTTTCCTTTGAACTAAATGAAGGGTGGTGGAAGAAACAACAGAAGATCAGGTGATTCCTGATCTTTTATATGTGCATGGTGAAGTAGACGAAGTCGAAGAATATGAGCAGCGGGGAGGTACCGTTGAATCCACTACTAACAAAACCTGACGTGTCTGCCCTGTCCATTACCTTCTGGCTTCAGCAAAAATATGTGACCCAGCAGGTACTTGAGCTCTGTCAGATTAAACCATCCGATACAATGATGATGTAGTTGAGCATCCAGTGTGTTCGATTTTCTTCAACTAGATGTTGAGCATCAGGCAGGAGCAGAGGAGCTCAAATGGTATGTGCCAGGGCAATCTTCAGATAAGAACAATACTGCGATAAAATGGAAATGGCAAGTCAGATGGTGTTCATGCTCCAATACATAGAGCTTAACATGAGTCCTAGTTAGCACCGCAATTAGAAAAAAGAACGGTCTACCTATATCTGCATATAAATCGGTAAAGGAACATATCGTTGGCTCCGGAAAAGGGCCTTGAATTGCTGAAGCTAAAGATCATTGGCGGCTACTGGAATTCTATGTTTCCTGTTTCCATTTCGGAACCTTTCTCGTCCAGTGGTCTGATTGACTATGTGGCTCCACGCCAACCACAGAATATCGTGGAATCTTAGACAATCATCGGGAGGAGAATCAAACTAGTAGGCAGACAATGGACTGGTAGAGTGAATATTCGTGAGATGCAACTCAAGTTGACCGCAGAACGAATATCAGAAGGAGATGGGAATAAGGAATTGCTCAATATGATAACACATCAATCAAGACCTTCTCGCATAGATCCAAGTTTTTTTTCCTTTTGACAAACCATAAAGCTTACTTATGTCAGCCATTGAGGGTAAAGTGGAAAGTTTGACAAATGAGCACATGCAGAATTCAACAAAATCCATGGTTCGACAAAAACAAGTAATCTGGACATATTTGACAGATGGGACTTTTTGTTCATCATTAGCCATGCCTTGAGAATACGGGGACAGAAAAGCATGTCAAGTACACAATAGCCGCTTCGTTTGCATAGGAGCCACATACTAATATACTAGAATTTACTTAAACAACTTGGCTAAACTTTTGAGCCTTTCTGAGTACGAATCCTCCACAACCCCTATTGAACAGATAACTGAATCACATTTCTTTTTCTACAAAGGAGGTTGCAACAATTGATAAATCCCCTAGTGCATATATAACAATTGATAGATCTGTGAGACATCATCTATTCCCCCACCTTATAGAAGCAATTGATGAGTTTGGAGTCAAATTAGTTCAAGTCGTGCCTAATAGATACAGCTATGGGAGATTATCCGTCTACAGTACAACCATCTGGGTCAACATTGATAACCACGACAGCGAGCTTAATTTTCAAGGATAATTGGAAGTGTTCATCCAGTTGACTAAACGATCTAACACTCCAATACCCGTGGCCTTGGAGAAAGATCGTGGGAGGTATGGGGCCGGAATTTCCACCTTCGTGACTCCGAAGCTCCGTACGTATGAGCAACAACCAAGAACCAACCTTGCCACAACTGCGGCTACCCATATGGTGATACATGTTCTGGACAAAACTTTACTGAAGACGTCGTTTAAACAACCTAGGATGTGCCAACTACTTTAAGGAATATGTTGACAGACATGAGACGAGACAAATTGTCCCATACTTCTATAATTAAGTGTCAGTTTACGACGCAATTGCATCAAAAGAGAAAATTATTTCAGAAAATACCTTTGCATGACAAGAAATAGAGAAGGATGTATGATGAAGATGAACATGCAAGAAAACACATGTGGCTAGCGAACAAAAGAGCAAACGGTACCTGAACTTTGTAGGACATACAAACAAGAGATCATCATAAAGATAAAAACGTAGCTCCTACAGTATAGCCCTCGATAAACCCAAATAATTAAAATCGTACAATTAAATCACATCAATTCAAAAGGAAGAATATACAGGAGGACAGGACACATGACAGATCTAAATAAGTACTATATGAATTGCCTACTAAAAACATCCATGGCAGGTACCTCAAACCCTAGATTCGGGAGTCAGGCCTCTGAATTGGAACCCATTCGCATGAGCTCAAGCACACACAATCGAAACAAAATTATCAACGGAAACACAGAAGAACAAACAATGGAAAGGAACCAAGACAGAACAGAGCACCAAATCTTGGAGAAGGGAAGAAGGAGGGAGTAGGGAGAAGCCAAGTAATCACCTAGGATCTATCCCAATGGAGGAGGCTCTCTGCTGTCCTTTCCGCAGAGAGAGAGATTCTCTGATTCTCTTTTGTTGGAGGAGGAGGCAGAGGGGGAGAGAGAGAGCGTGTGTTTATGGTCGACGGTGTTTGGTTGTTTTTTGCGAGTGCGCAACGTCAGATGACGGCGGTGTTTGCCAGGCCCGCACACCTGGCTCTGATCGGCTCGCAGCGCAGCCGAGCCGATGTAATGCCGACGGCTCTGGCTCTGGCTCTGCATGTGTGGTGTTGTTTGGTGTACATTTCGCGAGGGCCCAGTTTGGTGGGTTGTTCTCCACACTCCCGAGTGGTTGCTTTTTTAGAAGAGTAAAATCCATCAAAAGTCACTGAACTTGAGGCCATTACTCGCCGCTGTCACCGTACATCATTATATGCTACTTACGGTCACTTAGTACGCTTGTGCGTGTCATCGAAGGTCACCGGTGCATGTAGAGCGACGTATTTGTTGACGTGGCACTTCGTTGACTAGTCTCCAGCAGTGAAATATTTGCAAAAGGCCCCATCTCAATTCTGAATTTCTATTCAAAGTCAGACTAGCCGGTGGGACCCATTGGTTAGTGTCACGCACCCACCTTCTTCTTCCTCCTCTCTTATCTCTTCCTCCGTTTGCCCACCGGCTTCCGGCGAGGCTCGCGTGCGCCCCGCCCCGCATCCGGACCGAGATGAGCTCCTGCGCTCATGCATAACCGCGCGCCCGCCCGTAGAATGGTGTTCGTGTGCTAGATTCGGAATTGGGCGTGCGTGAGCGAGGCGATGCGGGCCCCCGGGAAGGCCGTGGAGGAGCTCGTGGCCGCCGTGTCGCGCTTGCTCTGGCGCTGCTTCGACTCACCGCAGGCGTCTTCGCCTGCAAATCTGCAATGCAGGGCCAGAATAGCCCCGTCGGTCGCGCAGCACCACCAGCCCCCGCCGCGCCGGATGGAGCTGTTCAAGGCAGCAGCCAAGGTGGTCGTGCACGCGTTCGTGGCTGTTGCCGGAGCGCCGCGCCTCCATTGCTTTCTCCGTCGTGAGGTGGACCGGCTGTTGGAGCAGCTGTCGGACCGAAGAACGACATGGAGTTGGGCCTTGCGCGAGCTGGAGCCGGGCGGGAGGCGCTCGTGAGCTCCGTCGGCGTGCTCGAGCTGCGCTGGTGAGCACATCCGCGCAGCCAACTGGGCCAGGTTCATCGTGTACACCAGGATCGAGGCGTCGGTGGAGCTCCCACGGCCGCGCTCCATGCTGCAGGCCTCCACCCCCACCACCGCGGCCGCCTTTCTCCGCCTAGTAGCGCGCCTCGACGGCCACGGCAGCCGCGCGGTCCCGGCGGCAGATGGAGCTCGGGCTGGTGGCGGCGAGGCTCGCTTGGGCGACCAGGTGGGGGAAGAAGGGGATCGTAGAGGCGCCATGTGCGTCTGACTAGTGGGTCCCACCTTCAGTATCATTGAACGTTTGCAGTCTAGCCCTTTTGTTTTTATTATTCGAAAATGGTCCCTGGGAACAGGTGCTGCCTGATATGTGGTGTCGATGCAGTGCCACATCAGCAAATACGTCGTTGTACAGGCTCCGGTGACCTTCGCTGACACGCACACGCGTATTGAGTGACCGTAACTGGCGTATAATGATGTACGGTGACAACGGCGAGTAATGGGCTCAAGTCCAGTGACCTTTGATGAATTTTACTCTTTTTAGATATGTGACAGGAGGAGCCTGATACTAAGTTTGAAGGGAAATTCTGCAGCATAGTCTAATTCTAAACCCCCTACCCCTACGTAGTCAAGGTATGACAACCAAATATGATGTACAATGGTTTATCTTTTAGTCTTATCTATAGCGACTAAATATGTGGGGAAAATCACTTTTTTCCGTTTCTCTCTCCTCCAGCTCACCAATCATTTTACATGTCATTGCTACCATAAGACTACTATTGTATATGTCCTTAGTCGTGCGACCGGGAGTCGGAATTCTTTCTGCCTATGTGGCATGCAAGGAGCAGGTAAACTGCACGTAAGTGCAAAGGGTATATATTTTCATAGTTGACGAGAATGCTTTTGTATACGGAAGGGAATCCATAATCCGTTCACTAGTAGAAACAGGGGCTTCGGTGTGGCCTTTTTGTACCGGTTGGACAGGAATTAGTACCGGTTCCAGAGGTGAGGCGACCGGCCGGAAGCCGTCTCGGTTGGTGCGGGGCCTTTTGTCCCGGTTGGTAATACCAACCGGGACGAAAGGGTTGGGGCAGGCGGCTGCAGTGGGGGGCCCCATGGCGAGAACACAAACCGGTACTAAAGGCCCATCTTTAGTACCGGTTCGTATTACGAACCGGGACTAAAGTTTCCCCTATATATCTTCTTCCACCCCCCAGCCCATCTCCATTTTTCTTGCTCGAGCACAACTCTATTTTTTGCTCTCTCTTTCCTCTCCCGAGGTCGAGTTCACCCCATTTTTCTCCAACATTTGTCAAGATTGGTGGCACCTACCTATACAAGGGTTAGCAACTTCATCCTCTCTTCCGGCATTTCAAGTTTAGCTCATTTTATTCCTAGTTTAGCTCATTTGATTTTTGTAGTGCTAGCTAGGTGTTTGATGAAATGTCTAAGTTAGGGATTTCATTTGTTTTATATGCATTTTGAGCTCAAATTAAAGTATGATTTGTGGTTTTTTATAGTGTCGTCCCGTCCCCTTTCTCACCGCCGTCGATCGCCCGCGCCGCCCCGTCACCGACACCACCTCGGTGAGCCTCTTGTTTTTATCTTTTATTTTAAAAAATCTTAGTTTTATGATTTAGATGCATAATTATTACTTGTATAATTTTCTTATTTGTATAATTGTTTGTTATATATAGTGTCATGGTTTTGACATCTGTCCACACCGGCTCTCGTCCGCTCTATTATTCGGATGTGGTACGATTGTTTGTTATAACTATATATTTGTTTAATTTCATATTTATGACAATTATGCCGACCAACTTGACATAGATATATTTTTATATAGGAGGTAGTTGAACCAGAAATTCCAACCGACCCTATTATCGAGTTTTTTGAAAAAGAAAACAATGATTTGAAACAAAAATTGAAAAGAAGTGAAGATCTTCGTCTCCAATGCTTAGAAGAGAAGATGAAATTGGAGTTCAAGTTTGCCGACGTCGTCGATGATCACGAGATCAAGATGGAGGCAATGCGCTTGGATCACGAGATCAAGATGAATGCAATGCGCTTGAAGATTAAAAAGATTAGAAAATATGCCATTAGTCAAGAGGCTTGGTATCATTATGTTGTTGGTTCAATAATTACCTTAGTTGCGATTTTGATCGCATTTGTCGTTGGATTTAAATTCTTTAGATAGTTATATGTTAGTTTCAATTAATGTATGTTTATGAGAACTATGTATTAGATTTGGTCACTACTCTACTTTTGTTTTAATGTGGTGAACTTGTATTAATAAATTTGGTCACGTATCTCTATTCATGATATAGCTATAGTGTAATGGTTTTTGATATATTTATATAATGCAGATGAGCCGGCAATGGATGTACGGTGACCGACGCTGCCCCGAGTTCATTAATGGCATGCATAATTTTCTCCGTGTGGATGAGTCAAACAAGCAGAATGGTTTTATGTTTTGTCCATGTGATGACTGTAGGAATAAGAGGAATTACCCTTCCTCAAGAACCCTTCACGTCCACCTGATTCAGAACGGTTTCATGCTCAGCTATAACTGTTGGACCAAGCACGGAGAAAGAGGGGTTATAATGGAAGACAATGAAGAAGAGGATGATTACAACTATCCTGTGTTCTCTGAACACAGTGGTACTACAATGGGGGAAGACGAAGCTGAACATGAGGTCATTGTTGATGATCAGTCCGATGATGATCTTCGTCGGGTCATTCTTGATGAACAGATAAACTGCGGAAGTGAAAATGAGAGGTCGAAGTTGGAGCGCATGTTAGAGGATCACAAAAAATTGTTGTACCCAAATTGTGAAGATGGCTAGAAAAAGCTGGGTACCACCCTGGAATTGCTGCAATGGAAGGCAGAGAATGAACTATCTGACAAGGGATTTGAAAAGTTGCTGAAAATAATAATGAAGATGCTTCCAAGGGATAACGTATTGCCCCCCAGTACGTACGAAGCAAAGAAGGTTGTCTGCCCTCTAGGATTAGAGGTGCAGAAGATACATGCATGCATCAATGACTGCATCCTCTACCGCGGTGAGGATTACGAGAATTTGAATGCATACCCGATATGCGGTGCATTGTGGTATAAGATCAGGCGAGATGACCCAGGTGATGTTGAGGGCGAGGCGAGCCCCAGGAAGAGGGTTCCTGTCAAGGTAATGTGGTATGCTCCTATAATACCACGGTTGAAACGTTTGTTCCGAAACAAAGAGCATGCCAAGTTGTTGCGATGGCACAAAGAAGACCGTAAGGAAGACTAGATGCTGAGACACCCCGAAGATGGGTCGCAGTGGAGAAACATCGACAGTGAGTTCAAAGATTTTGCAGGTGACGCAAGGAACTTAAGGTTTGTTCTAAGTACAGATGGCTTGAATCCGTTTGGGGAGCAGAGCAGCAGTCATAGCACCTGGCCCGTGACTCTATGTATCTATAACCTTCCTCCTTGGTTGTGCATGAAGCGAAAGTTTATTATGATGCCAGTGCCCAAAAGGCCAAAATACCTTTAGTACCGGTTGGTGTTACCAACCGGTACTAAAGGACCTTTAGTCCCGGTTCGTGGCTGGAACCGGGACTAAAGGGCTTTTTCAGTTACTTAGATCAATCTCGGCCGCACCGCGACCATCTTCTTCATTTCTCGCACGCCGCACGCCGAAGTGCCGCCGCTCATCTGCTCACGAGGTCACACCGCAGCGCTGCCGCCCGTCTTCATGGAGGCGCACGAGGTCACGCCGGAGCGCCGCCGCCGCCGCACAAGGTCAGCATTCTCTCCCCTCCCCGCAATTTCCTCTCTTCCCCGCGCCGCCCGAAACCCTAGCTAGCACGGCCGCCGCCGTCGCGCCGCTGTTTCAAGCTCCCCTCACTGAAGCGCACCTCCCCTCACCGGAGCGCGCCTCCCGCTCCTATCGCCGTGCGTCTAAACCCTAGCGCGCTGCTGCCCGCTTCCCGGAACCCGTCGCCCGCCGCAAAACACCGTCGCCGGCAAAGCTCCGGTGACCAATAACCAGCGGTGCCGCCACCATATGGTTTGCCACCGACTTCTCCGTCGAACGCGCCAAGCCAACGCGCTCAATTCGCTCTGAATCGAGCGATTCGTGCTCAACAGAGCCGTAGCCACCATTGCTGACGTCAGCATGACGTCAGGGTTTTATTATTTTAGGAAATATTGATAAATTAGAAGTAAATATTTGTGTAAATATTTTCTGTTAGAAGTACAAATTTGTAGTTTAATTTAGTGTAGTTTTTTTAGATAGTTTTTGTATAGTGATAGTGATAAACACTTTAGAAATTGTTAGTAGAAAAAATTTGTAGTTTAATTTTGTATAGTGATAGTTTAATTTGTAGTTTAATTTTAGCAATTTTAGATAGAATTTGTTAGTGTGATAGAATTCATAGTAGAAAAATTTGGGCAATGAAAATTTGTTAAAACTTTGCACTTTAGAAAATGCACTTAAACAACAATAAAACTAAATTTGGGCAATGCAAATTTGTTAAAACTTTGCACTTTTGTATCAATTGTTGTTACTAAATTTGCTAAGTACTTTGTAAATTGCAGTGACATTGAGCTATGGACGCCCCCTTCATCAGAGACGAGGAGAATGAAGAGCGAATGGCAGAAATTATATATGAGAAGACCCTTGGAGTAAATTCCGATGGAGAAGATTCCGGTGGAGAAGACGATGATTTCAGCGAAAAATGTTTGAACGACTCCGGTGAGGGACTTGAGCTAGAAGAAATAAGAGACGACGACGAAGTGCCCTTAGCAAACTCCGGCGAGGTATATATATATATTAAGTCTCTGTTGATCACTAGATGCATTAATTGATTTATATTGCACTTATTAACGAATCATTTTTCTTTTAGCCCTCCGGATCTAAGCCTCGAACTCCGCCAAAGACGAAACGAGGCCCGAACCAAAGGATAAAGCTGCCAGATGGTGCAAAGTTGTCGATCGACGTAGTTGCTGATGATGGCAGACCGCTGAAACCCGAAGACAACTGCCGTAAATATGTAGGTCAATGCGGAGTTCTTGTTAGGGACACGATCCCGATCACCATTGCAGAATGGAATAAGCCGAAGAAAGCCAACGTTGGAGCAAGTTATGTCGAGCAAAGAATTAAAGATTTGCTTTGGGACACGCTCTTGACATATTTCAGCCTACCGGAAGGTCTCCCAGAGAAGAAGAAGGAGAAAGTCAAGGAGTGGACTCTTAAGAAGATGGCCACGCAATTCAACTGCTGGAAGAAAACATTGTGGAAAATATGAGAAAGTAACTCCAGATTTCACTGGACATCTAGAGAAGATAAAAGATGCGTGGCCCGCATTTGTGGCGTATAAGAAATCGGACACCGCTGTGGCCCGATCGGCCAAAAATAAGTTGAATGCTGAAAGAAGAAATATCACCATACTTTGGGGTCAGGTGGCTACAAGACTGCCTTGCCTAAGTGGGAAGCCTTTGAAAACGAACTGCGTGAAAAAGGGATCACTCCACAGAGATGACTGGCCCGAGAGGTCCAAGTTATGGTTGTTCGCGCATGGGGCAGGGTTGGACCCAGACACAGGGCTGATTGTTGCAAAGGGAAAATGGAAGAAAAGAATTACAAGAGTCGTAAAAAAACTAGTGGACGCAATAGACCTAGTCCGAAAGGGAAAATTTGTTCCCGATAGAGAGGACGACGAGCTGACACTCGCCCTCGGGAATCCTGAACACTGGGGACGATGTCGAGGCAGAGGAGCCGGGGTTAATTGGAATCAAGGGTTTCCGGCGGACGTTGCAACTTATAGAAGCCGTTCCAGAAATAAGAAGAGGGGGTTGGACCGGTTAACGGAATTAGAACGCCAGGTGCAGCGGCAGCAGGAGCAACTGGACTCAATTACCCAGCAAAGGGCATCTCAGCTGCTGCTAGAAGATCCTGCAGTCGATGCCTGCCCATCTCAGCGGAAAAGCAGCGTGGGTTCCACGCAGCTAGAAGATCCTGCAGTCGAACCGTCGGCGGCTCACTACCCCGTGGATGATATCACGGAGAAGACAAATTGTGAGCTACATATGCCAATGAAGAACATTAGTTGTCCGGTGGCGGATGGCTATGCTTTACCAAATCAACCTGGAGCAATCTTCCATTTTGGTCAGATTCCAGCTGGCTATGCTCGTGTCGGGGTGACAAAAGTTATGCCGGGATTCCAGACAATGGATCTTGACATTCCTGGAGGTGACGACGAGAAGACACTGGGAGAAGTCGAGCTTGGTATCGTTCTATGGAAGAAGAAATACATCGTGTTTCCAGACTCGGCGCCAAGGCCACCGACTCCTCCGAGTAGAAATCCACCACCTCAAAGTCCACCCGCCCTCCCCGACGATTGGGAGCCCACCGCGAGTCCATCGCCCGCGCCGTCCCGTCAGCCGACTGATGCGCCCACTAGTAATTTGACAAAGCGGAAGCTGCAGTTCACGTCGACTGGTACTATGCTCAGGAAAGACAGGTCTCCTGTCAAGAAACGTGCAAAGATACCCAAGAAAGTCAAGACTCCTGAGAAGTTATCTTTGAGAAGAGTAACGAGGAATTAGAAGAGAGCATCGTGCCGATGTGAAAGCCCGTTAGCACGAAAAAGCCCCTACAGACCCCATAAAGGAACTTCTGAACACTATACCAAAGGAGAACATTGATCGCACCGTTGACAACTTATATAACCCTCCAGCGAGCCCCTTACAGACTATGAGCGCTGTATTGAGAAGACACATAGCTCACAGATGGAGGAGAAGAAATGCGGGAAAAAAGTTCCCCAGCTCGGAGAACAAGAAGTACAATCGATCGCCCCGCTCATTGTTTTCTGATAAGGCGGCTCACAACGACAATGTTGCTCATGAAGTCCTAGGCGACTCAGGTTACGCCATTGCTGAGATAGCATATCGATTTGTTCTCGGGCAGCCTCTGGTCACAGATACGAAGGCTCTAACAACACAATTATGGAAATTGCATAACTGGTACATGACCGCCGCAAAGAAGGGAAATTCTATTTCATGGGGGAGTTAAGGAAGAGCACTACTTCCGAGAATACGCTGTGCAGGTTGAGTTCTCCGAACTTTTTCAGATGTACAATCAACGTGCCCTCGACAAATCTATCGTCAGCTGCTATTGTCTGTAAGTGATTTATTTGTGTAATTTAATTCATTAGTTAAGCTCGTTCATTACCTGTAATTATCCTCACGACATTCTTTTGTACGCTATTATGCAGAATGAAGATTCGTGAATGCAGAGTGGAGGAATCTGGGACATTGGGTTCATTGACCCGGATAAAGTTCATGAAGTCACCGTAGAGCAGTATGCCCAGGACACAGAGAGTTTTTGCTAACGTTTTTAAAGCGACAAAGTACCAAAAAAGAAATACTTTTTCCTTACAACTTCAAGTGAGTGTTACTGTCTTGTACACATTCTATTTTGCTTTCCCGATGTTAAGTGTAATTGATGAGTTATGAATAACTGCGTATATAAACGTGCGCAGGTTCCACTTCATTCTGATGATCATTAGAATCGAGGTTGGAGAAGTTGAAATCATGGACTCATTAAGGAGAGACCCTGATGATTACAAGAGCGTGCGTTATATGCTCAAGAGGTAATTTCAATCGCACTATATCGGCCTCTTTCGTTCATTTCCTGATATCAAGTAAGTAATAACTCCTCAATTCATTTTCTTTGCCGGGCAGGGTTTGGAAACAGTTCATCACGGAAGAACGCGGTGAATGGAAAGATAAGCTGGATTTAAGGCTAACAACGTAAGTAGTACTACGTACCTAGGTCCGCGTATCTCTCTAATTCTAGTTTCAATACCATTATCATTCTCTTGATTATTATTTGATTGAATTCTATTCTCGTATAGTGGTGCCTGCGACAACCACAGGGGACGGATTTATGTGGATACTACGTTTGCGAGTACATTCACATGAAGGTCAATGAGAGAGTCAATAGTCGAAGAAATCAAGAGGTACGTAAACATCATTCACAACTTTATTTTGGTACCATCAATTGTGTTTAGTTTCCTTCATAATTGATTTGATCTCCTTCTTTTAAAGATGGCAAGGAAGCGGAACCAGCTCCTACCAAAACCGCGTAAAAGCAATTGCGGAGGAATTGGCGGGATTTTTCCTTACGGGTCATACCGGAATCCGGAGAATTCCACTATATCGAAAAATAGCCTCCCTCCATGTACTAGCAGTGATCTCCATGTAATGAGTACTTTATATGTGTACATATATATACCAAGTTGTATGTGTGTTATGTGATCTTCACGTGTGCGAAAACTTTTTTTTGTGCATCGACGTGATCTCCTCGAAACCCTAAACCCTGAAAAATAAGCGAAAAGAAAAAAAGCAGAAACCCTAAACCCTGAAAAATAAGCGAAAAGAAAAAAAAGCAGAAACCTTTAGTCCCGGTTGGTGTTACCAACCGGGACCAAAGGTCCTCCGCCCCGCGCGCAGCTCCGCCCACGTGGAGGCCTTTAACACCGGTTCGTGGCCTACCGGGACTAAGGGGGGCCTTTAGTCCTGATTTAACTGTCCCGATTGCACAACCGGTGTTAAAGGACCTCTGGAACCGGTATTGAAGCCTCTGTTTCTACTAGTGGTTGGGGTCTCCTGTACGTGTTAATATAGGACGGAATAACCCCCTCCATGGAATTACAGGAAATGTAGCTCGATGAGTGTACTACAACGTATCGGTTACATATAGGGATATTACATGTCTAACATCTCCTCTTAATCTAAACCGTACGGAGTATATCAAGGTTTAGATTATGTCTGAAGTCATGCAAACTTGCTACAAACAAGGTTTTAGTAAAAACTACCAGCTATCCGATCTTTGTTGGAGATGAATCTGATATCTAGAAATTTGCTTGCAACCCTTTCTCTGACAAAATAATAATAAATTTTGATGTGTTTGGTCCGAGCATGAAAAACTGGATTTGCATACAGGTATGTGGGTCCAAGATTATCACACCAAAGAACATGCCATTGTTTGAGAGAATAACCAAACTCATGAAGTAAGGCTTCAACCCAAATCAACTCAGTTGTTGCATTTGCTGGAGTTTTATATTCTGCTTCTCTATTAGAACGAGATAAAGTAGCTTGTTTTCTAGCACTCCATGAGATCAAATTTGGACCAAGAAATATAACAGATGCTCCTATAGAATGTAAGTCATCGAGACATCATGTCCAGTCTGTTTCTAAAAGGGCACTCAGAAGAGCAAAAGAAGACTTCTGAATAGTGAGACCAACATTAATAGTATTATATATATACCTTAAGATCTGTTGGTCGTTGTCCAATGTGATGTAGTGGGTGCATATGAAGGTGTGTGAAGGTATTAACACACTTTATTAACATAAAAGGATATATGAGGCCTTGTCAATGTCAAATACTGCAGATCACCGGTGATGTTGGGGTATTGTGTACTGTCTTTGGGTTCAAACAAGGATCCTTCAGTCAATGATAACTTCCCATTACTGGATAATGGTGTGTAGGAAGTGATGTACACTTATTCATAGCAACACGTGCAAGCAAATCAAAAGCATATTGCTCTTGAGTTAGGAGTAACCCATTCGGGGTTTTCTTGACTTAATGCAAATGATCGAGATCTTTGAGAGCATTTTTTTTGCTCAAATCATGAAGCAAGGCCAAAATAGATTGACAGGATGAGCCAGTCACAATAATATCATCAATATATATTGATCAGGAGGAACATAGTGATACCAGACTTGTTGTATAGAAAAGGAGATGTGTCTGCCTTGGAGGGTATGAAGCCGAACTCATGCAACGTAGAACTCATGTGAGAGTACCACGCTCGAGGGGCTTGTTTAACACCATAAAGAGCTTTGTCCAGTTTGCAAACATACTGTGAAGCATTCTGAACTTCAAACCTAGGTGGTTGTTTCATAGAAACCTCTTCTTGCAGAACACCATGTAAAAACACGTTCTTGACATTTAGCTGACGTTAGCTCAAGCCCGAGAAACTCATATAGTAAGACAAACCGAATAGTAGTTGCTATAACAAGAGGACTAAATATGTCTTCATAATCTATACAATACCATTAAACCTTTTGCAATAGGCCATGCTTTATACCTGTCAATGTACCATCATCATTTCTTCTTGACACGATAAACCCATTTGCAATCAATAATATTTCTATTCCAGCTAGGAGGGAAAATATGTCATGTCTTGTTTTTCATTATGCCACATATTCTTATTCCACTGCCCCCCCCCCCCCCCCCCAATGTGAGACAAAGACTTCAGAAAGGTTCTGAGGTTCTCCAGTAGATGTGAGCAAGCCATACTGAACAGTGCCATCATTGTGAAATTTAGTATTACGGATACCTTTTTGTAGGCGAGTGCGACGCTCAGGCACTGACTGGACTACAAGATCAGGATGAGCAGCAGATCCTGCAAAATTTGGGATGTCAGGCGGGAACGGCGCAGATGATTAGGTAGAACCCTGTGGGCTGTCGTGTGGAGAGGAGGCGTGCGCAGAGGATCCAGACGAGCTGAGGTCAGCCGACATAGTAGGGGATGTGGCGCCCGAGGAGAGGCTCGGGTTGTTCAGTTGATGGTTGTGCGCCTGCGCTGGCCCTTGGCCCGTCAGACACGGTCGTAGACCCATGAGGAGACAGGGGGACGGGGCATGATGGTCGTGCTGGTAGTCAACTCCCGAAGATCATACGGGGCTGCGATTCAAGGTGGATCCCGTCAGAGGATCGGCACCAGGATCGCTACTTTGGACATAATTGCCCCAACTGCACTAGAACTTATTTCTTCACCGTTTGAGCATGTTTATTCATCATTTTGAGTGAGTTCAAGGTTGTTGTGTCCAGAATTTTCATGTCATGTTGGCTCAACGTGTAGAGGATCAATAATAGGAACAATAAAACACATGTGATCATGAGTATGCACACCCTCATTAGTTGATGCCAACGGAGATAGATGTTGTGGTAGTAAGAGAGGTTCCTCGCGAAGACGACAACCAGTGTTTGGATGGAATGAAGCAAAAGGAAAATTGCCTTCATGGAACACAACATCTCTAGATACATTTACGTCCCATTTGCACACGTCAAGACATTTGACCCTTTGTGACGAGGATTGTCGACTAAAAAGACACACCGTTTTGAGCGAAGCAAGCTTGTGCTTGTTATAGGGGCGAAGATTGGGCCAACAACCAAAACCAAAAACTCGAAGAGCATCGTAGTAGGGTTTGACATGGAGGATTTTTTCTGTGGGAGTTTCAGAAGGTAAGAACCTTTGAAGGAAGTAAATTAATAAGAAAAGTGGTGGTAAGAAAGGCCTCGTCCCAAAATTTTACATGCTGAGAGGAATTTGCAAGCAAGGCAAGACCAACTTCACCAATATGACAGTGTTTACGCTCAGCCGAGCCATTTTGCTGGTGAGCGTGAGGACATGATACATGGTGAGTAATAGCCACTTTTTGGAAAAAGGCATTATGTTTTTCTTATTCACCACCCCAATCGGTCAATATGGTGATTATTTTGCGATCAAATTTACGTTTAACAAGTTGCGGGAAATTAAGAAACACTTGTTAAACATCAAATTGCTTCTTGAGCAAATATATCCAAGTGAATTTACTATAGTCAACAATGGATCTTACATAGTACATGTGTATGCCAACAGAGAGAGAAGTTGGAGCCCATACATCAGAAAAAATGTGTTCCAAAGGAATAGAAGAAACACTAGTGGAAACTGGATATGACAACTGATAAATCTTAGCCTGTTGACATGGATCACATGTGTAAGCATTTAATTCTGGACAATGTGAAAGTTTATTTTTCCTAAAAACTTGTTGAATAATACATGATGATGGATGCCCTAGATGACAATGCACGTAGATGAAGTAGGCTTGATGCAAAGGGGATATAATCCACCATGACATGGACCTCTAAAAATAATTTTCTTCATGACCTAATCCTTAATCAAGAAAAAAAAACGGGTGAAACTCAACAAAGTCATTATTGTCAAGGGCAATTTTATGTGCAGAGATTAATTTTCTGGATGCACTAGGAACATGGAAAATATTGTGAAGTTGGATGAATCTATGAGGGGTGTGCAATACTGAATGACCGACATGTGAATTTTCATACTTTTACCACTGGTGGTGTGAACTTGATTTGTCCCCTTCTATGTGTCACGTGTTGTCAGTTTTTTCAATTCTCCCGTGATGTGGATTGTAGCTCCCGTGTTCATATACCAATTTTTATCAACTCCATGGGCCCCCTTTCTTCGATGTCGTCATCATATATCACGGCCCGCATAGCACCACAAACATTCATTGGTTGGATGCCCTTATTTCTGGCAAATCTGACAAATGACTCCCTCTTAACATGAGATTGAGTGCGCCCACGTCCACGTCCGCAGCCACCCCTGGAGGAAGGGCGTCCTTGCTGTCCATCACGGCTACCACCAATTTCATCACGGCGTCGTTAATCACGATGTTGTCCACCGTTCTGATTATCACGACAACATTGTTCTCCGCTGTTTCGGTTGAAGTTGCGACCACGGTTTTCAGCATTGGCCGAGGAGGAAAAAGTCCCGTGGTCTATACAGATGGGGTGAGCATCTGCTGGCGTAGATCAAACGTTGTCTATGTTGTGAGTTGGGAGCACATGTCGTTGAGAGTGGTATTGGGCACGACATTGATGGAAGCAACAAGAGGATTATAGTCGCCGTCTAGAACATGAAGGATATAGTCCATGAGTTCATCGTCGTCAACCCCCACAACAACGAGTTCAGAGGCGACGCCCTTCATCTCCGAGATGAATTGAGCTGCAGCCATGTCGTATTTCTTCGTGTTTGTGGGGGCCTTCGACTGCGTGTGGAGTAGAGATCGGAGAGTCTACTCCAGACGTCGACGGCATGCTCGAGCCCGAACACCTGGGCGAGCACATCCTTGGTCAGGGAATTGATGAGATAGCCCATGCGATGTTGATCCTTGGTGCTCCATGCGTCATAGGAAGGATTCAACACAAGGATCGGCTTCTTGGTTTTTTTCATCTTCAACCTCGGGTGGGTGGGATTGGAACCTTCAAGAAGTCCCATGACCCTGGCGCCACGAAGAGAAGGCAAGACCTGCACCTTCCAATAGAGGAAGTTTTCTGGGGGAAATCTTCGCCGCCGGCGGAGCACCAAGTGACCGCCAGGGGCGTCATCAAGGAGGACGACACCATTCATTGTTGTTGTCATGGGAAGGAAGGGTGGGTTTTTGCGATAAATCGAGATCAGGATTTTTAGGTTTGTAGATCGACTTTTACCGGCGGCTAGTGGGAAGAAGATTGACTCTTGATACCATGTAGACGGAAGGGAATCGATGATCCGTTGGGGTCTCAGGTACGTGTTAATATATGTGGGAATACCCCCACTGTGGCATTACAAGAAACGTAGCCCGATTCGTGTAGGGATATTACATGTCTAACATCTTTGACATCTTGCATGGCAACTTGCTTGATCCCTTTTTGAAACATCGGGTACCAACATAATTGCATACTACTTCCTCTGTCCCAAAATATAAAATGTTTTGATAGGTTAAACTAGCCTGTTGTTACGACCTTACTTATGATCCATATAGAAATCACAGGTTCGGAGGTACAATATGGATTTAGAGGAAGGAACTACACGGTAGAACAATGAGATACATGAATTCTGTTTGAGTTGATCTGATGAGCAGCGTCTTCTTATGTAGTCTCTGCGTTGCTGTGCCTCTTGGACACGATCCTCACGCCACCTTTGGGCCACGCTTTGCCTTGTCGTCATGGGCCATTACCTGGGCCGTGACATGCCCCTCTCCTTGAGAGCTGGCTTGACCCCAAGCCAGTGCAGCTGGAAAGAATTTCATCAGAATTGCGTCGTCTTCCCAGGTGCTCGTCGGAGTTGGGGCCTCGTCCCAGGTCACACGCATCTGCGGCACCGCCACACCGCCACGCTGAATGACGCGTCTCGCCACGACCGCCAGAGGCTGCACCATCACCGATGGGTCAAGAAGGAAGACAGCATGATCATCACTGACCTGATGTTGGGGAGGCAGATGGCGTTTCAGCTGGGAAACATGAACCACATCATGGATACGACTTCCCGCCGGAAGTGCGAGCTTGTACGCCACGGCGCCCACAAGCTGAGTGATCTTGTACGGCCCGTAGAACTTGAATGCCAGTTTCTGAGTGTTGCGGCGAGCGATGGAGGTCTGAATGTACGGCTGTAGCTTGAGGTAGACCTGATCGCCGACAGCAAACGAACGCTCCACGCGATGTTTATCTGCTTGCTTGCGCATCCTTGCTTGTGCACGCAGCAATTGTTGCTGCAGAAGTGCCATGGTTGCCTCCCGTTTCCGGAGGAGAACATCCAGCTCCGGGGTTGACACTTGTGTCTCATCAGGAACACCAAAATGTCACGGAACATGTCCATACAATGTCTCGAATGGGGAGCGCTGGAGTGCAGAATGGTAGGACGTGTTGTACCAGTACTCCGCCAAGGAAATCCACTTCGACCATTGAGCAGGATGGGCATGCACAGAGCACCGGAGAAACCCTTCCAAGAACTGGTTCAGGCGCTCTGTCTGCCCGTCAGTTTGGGGGTGATAGGCGGAACTCATCATGAGCTGAGTATCTGTTAGCTTGAACAGCTCTTGCCACAGATGACTGGTGAATACTTTGTCACGATCAGAGATGATACACTTGGACAATCCATGCAATTTGTAGACTCCATCCAGAAATGTCTGTGCCACTTGGGCAGCAGTGAAGGGGTGCTTGAGTGTGAGAAAGTGCGCATACTTGGTCAGCTTGTCAATAACCACCAAGATTACATCATAACCCTGCGACTTGGGTAACCCTTCCACGAAGTCCAGACTCACAGTATGCCATGGAAATGGAGGAATGGGTAGGGGCTGCAGGAGTCCTGGCAGCTTAGTGTGTTCTACTTTAGCTTGCTGGCATATGGAACACGAACTAACATAACCTTGCACTGCTTGTTTCATCTTAGGCCAGGCAAACATCCTTTTCACCCTCTGGTATGTAGCCAACACACCTGAATGACCACCAATTCCACTTGAGTGCAGTGACTGAATGATGTGGTGCTGAGCTGTATTATTGTTGCCCACCCAGATGCGACCTCGAAAACGAATAACACCCTGGTCCAGTGAGTATCCTTTTCCATTGGGGGTAGACAGGCTCAACTCAGCTAGCAAGGCATGTGCTTCAGAATCATCTGCATATCCATCAACCAGAATCTGCAACCAGGTGGGCTCTGCCGAGGATATGGCCAGAACATCGTTGCCATGATCACGGCGGGACAGAGCATCAGCTGCCAAATTGGTGATGCCCTTTTTGTATTGGATTTTGTAGTTGAGACCCAGTAATTTGACAAAAGCCTTGTGCTGCATGCCTATCATTAAACGCTGCTCTGTGAGATGGAGCAGACTTTTCTGATCAGTGCGAATGGTAAACTCCTGGCACTGTAGGTATGGACGCCATTTGTCCACAGCAAGTAGGATAGCCAAACACTCCTTCTCGTAAGTGGAGATCATTTGGTTCTTGGGGCACAATGACTTGCTAAGGTATGCTATTGGGTGCTCCTTCTGCATAAGGACCGCTCCGATACCTGTTTGGCATGCGTCAGTTTCGAGCACAAATGGCTGTGAGAAGTCGGGAACAACCAAAACTAGAGCCTGAGTGAGAGCATGTTTGAGAGCTCAAAATGCCTCATCAGCAGCTGGTGTCCACTGAAACTGAATGCCCTTCTTGAGCATATCAGTCAAGATTCGACTGATAATCCCATAATTCTTGATGAATTTGCGATAATAGCCTGTCATTCCCAAGATGCTTCTTAATTCCTTCAAATTCTTTGGAACCGGCCAGTTTTGAACTGCCAACACTTTAGCAGGGTCAGTGGCTACACCCTCTCCGCTGATAATGTGCCCTAAGTACTCCAGGTGTGGTCGGGCAAATAAGCATTTGGATTTCTTCACCATCAGCTTGTTCTCTTGTAAGATAGTCAGCACTTGTCGAAGAAGCTCCAGGTGAGACTCAAGAGTGGGAGTGTATATGAGAATATCGTCCATGAAAACAAGAACACCATGGCGCAGTAATTTGTCGAAGAGCAGATTCATAGCACTCTGAAATGTGGCTGGTGCTCCAGTTAAGCCAAAAGGCATGACCATGAACTCATACGACCCTTGATGTGTGTGAAATGCAGTTTTATGTTCTTCTCCTTCGGCCATACGAATCTGGTGATACCCAGAACTCAAATCCAATTTGTTGAACCACTTGGTTCCAGCCAGTTCATCAAGGAGTTCATTTTTGATAGTGATGTTGTTGAGCTGACGATAATCCACACAAAATCTCCATGTGCCATCCTTCTTGCGTACCAAGAGCACAGGTGAAGCAAATGGACTGGAACTGCGCCTGATAGTGCCATGCTTCAGCATTGCTTGCACCTGTCTTTCAATTTCTGTTTTCTGATGAGGTGTGTATCTGTATGGTCTTACATTTACAGGTTGGGCACCTTGCATCAGTGGCACCTGGTGATCACAAGCACGCCGAGGTGGTAGTTCAGTTGGATCACCAAACAGGGTCTCGAATTCCTCCAAAACCTGCTGAACTGGCACTGGAACTGCAGTAACTTCAGTACTGGGCGTCAGCGAATTCAGTTCCTGCTCCTGATGTATGGGTTGCAGTTGCACACACTCCACAATGGCTCCCCTGCGAAGAAGACCGTGGAGTTTAGCTGCGGATACCGGTCGACAGTCACTCGAGCTGTCAGTAATGCCCTTCAACTGAATCCTTTTGTTGTTGTGTGTGAATTTCATCCAGCGTTTCTTCCAGTGCACCCACATAGGGCTATGCTGCTCCAGCCAGTCAGCACCCAATATCATATCATAGCATGGTAAGGGAAGCACTTGGAAATCCTGCACAAAGGAGTAGCCCTGGCACAACCACGGTAACTGAGGTAACATTTTTGCACTGACTAGGGAAGCTCCATTAGCAGCCACAAATCGAGCTGGTGTGGCATCCACCAATGGACGGTCTAACTTGTCAGCCAGATCTGTGCTCACGAATGATGCATTTGCTCCAGAATCCACCAGAATGAGCACGTGCTGCTTGTCGATCATCCCATGTAACCTCATAGTACGTCGTTGCTTCTTCTGAGATTGTTCTGTCAGAGGAGCCAAAAGACAGAGATCACTGTCTGAGCTAGAAGAACCATTATCCTGCGATTTACTGTCATCCTCATCGCTCTGCAGCACTTCTAGAAGTTCCTCAATAATGTGCAAGGGTATCTGATCAGGACACTTGTGTGTGCGGCTCCATTTCTCTCCACACGTAAAGCAGAGACCCTTGGCTTTACGATATGCTCGAAGTGCTTCTAGCTTCTCGTCCCAACGATGCCCGTCAGGTTTCTTGTGTTCTTCAGCTCGTACGGCCTTGTGCCTGTCAGTATTATGGTGGTACTGACGAGGCTTGTCTCTGTGAGAGCTCTTGTGATGGCTTGACGGCTGCTCTACCTCCAATTCAGTTTCCTGCAATTGAGCCAACAACCGGCAGTTTCTGTGTCAACTGGACGATGTAAAACAACTACAGTTCGAATATCAGCACGCAAGCCAGCTATGTAGCGCTCGACGAAGAACACCTCACTAGTGTAGTGATCCTCTAACAGTAACTGGTGTTTAAGGATGTCAAATCGTGTGGTGTACTCCTCTACTGTACTAGTCTGCGGAACAGCTAACATCTGGCGCATGTAAAATGTGTGTTTACTCTTGCCCCATCTAGCTAGAACTGCTGCACACAAATCGTCCCAGTGAACGAATTTATGCCGCTTTTGCTCAGTCTTAAGCCACAGAACAGCGTTGCCTATCATATTCAGAGCCGCAAATTTTACTTTCATGTGCGCAGAAACACCGTAAATCTCGAAGTATAGGTTGCAGTTATCAATCCAAATCTGATAATCATCACCGTCAAACTTCGGAAAATCCATCTTAGGTGTGCTAGTGAAGGGACGGTGCGAGTAGTTACGCGTGCCATCCGAGTCAGGTTAGCGGGAGGAGGATCGGGAGGTCGATTGACCCCCGGGTCCTGCCCCCTTGCCACACCTGCATCGCGGTGCCCTTGGGGCTGTTTGTCGGCGTCGGTGCGCACGACGGTGGTCGTCGGCGTGATTGGCTCGGAACGCGACTCCAGGACGCCGATGCGCGACGCCGTGTCCTCAGCGTGGAGTTGGAGGAGCGCTGTACTCTTCGCGAGGTCAGAGGTGGTGTCGTTGACAGACTTCATCATCCCCGCGAGCGACTGTACTTGGGCGACGAGATCGTTGAGCTTGGAGTTGGTGACGGTGTTCTGCTCCCCCACCGTCGCCATCGCCGCCACGATCTGTGTCTCCACCACCGTCGGATTCTTCCTGGACGCCAGATCGAAAACCTCGGCACGCGATCAAGCCGAGAGATGGGTTTTACAGCGGCAATTCGAGAATCACCGCCTACCGCAAACGGACTGACAGATCAAGCGAAGCTCCGGTGAATCGAATCAAGGCTCAAGATACCAATTGTTACGACCTTACTTATGATCCATATAGAAATCACAGGTTCGGAGGTACAATATGGATTTAGAGGAAGGAACTACACGGTAGATCAATGAGATACATGAATTCTGTTCGAGTTGATCTGATGAGCAGCGTCTTCTTATGTAGTCTCTGCGTTGCTGTGCCTCCTGGACACGATCCTCACGCCACCTTTGGGCCGCGCTTTGCCTTGTCGTCATGGGCCATTACCTGGGCCGTGACACTTGTCAAAACGTTTTATGTTTCAAGATGGAGGCAATAACTTAAAACTACCTCTTTATGAGAAGACGGGTGAGTTGTTGAATCGCCACTTTACTGACCAAGGGTTCAAATACTGATTCTCACATTTACACATTCCCGACCGCGCTTTAGTATGAAATAGTGATCAGCATCACTGATTTACCCTGTGTCCAGTGTCCACAAGGGGGCACACTCTCTTGGAGGTGCGCATAAGGTGGTGGGGGTACATGCATGTGTCTCCCTTGTAATGGCTACTCAGCCTTCTTGGTGTTCTCTTCTTGATATTCTATACTTAAATTTCGATACTTCATTTTTAAATTTGGGAGCGTATAAAGTATTGGAATCTATTGAGCCGCCCACCCTCGCTTCCAAGACTGCGCCACTGGCCAAAATTTGGTTCCTTATCTAGAATTTGTTCCGTTTGTCATTAGCGTCGCTGAAAATGGTCATGTGTTACCACGCGTATTGCGATCAATTGTAGAGTTAATTGTTTGCACCTGTGTTTCGATCGAAGGCGTCGAATTTTTAGGGGGAGGAAAGGTGTCGAATTTTTAGGGGGAGGAAAGGTTTCGATCGAAGGCGTCGAATTTTTACAAAGATTGTTCTTGTTCTTTTTTCAAACGGGTTCCGGTAGAGATATTCGATAACTTCCATGCATTTCAATTCTCTTTACTAATGATTTCTGCTTGTCAAGCTATGATAACGGCATGGTTTGTATGCCGCGCGACCACGCATTCTTGAACAGACGTGTATGGATCTTACGAATATAAAGAAGTTCTCACAAGCAGTGTCAACTATGCTATCTAAGAACCGGGTCAAGTCTAATGAAAAACTGGGAATATATACGAGGTCTGAACTAGCTAACTACCAACCATGGCCATCTAATTCCCATCCCTTTCAACAAAAAGCAGAGGCTGCAGCAACACGATGATGCGATTGGCTGAAGCATTACGTACACAAGTTTGCATCTCTCCTTCTGGATCTCTCCAACTAATCACGAAATGGCCGGTCGATCACTTGAATTGGTTCGGTTGGTAGCGATAGTATTGTAGGGTGGACCATGCGTGATGCCTATTATTGTTGCCCGGTGTCGAATTCTTTTTTCTAGAAAAAATGGGACAAAACCCCAGCCTTTATATCGATATTTGATGCACACATCATTTTATTTCAATGTTTAAAACGTTCAGAGCTGTAAAGTAAAGAGACATGCACGGGCTGTATCTCCCAGAAACAAAACTAGAAATAGCAATTATGCATAGTTAACCCTATTCCTAAACAGCTGGCCAAATCGAAAAGGTTTGGCTTTGTTAAAGATAGTAACATTGTGGTGGTTCTAAATAGACCAACATAAACCTTAGTCAAGAATTTAAAACTAACATTTAGACTACATATGGGACGATACACCACATCTTACTTCTTATGAAGAAGGGTGATAATTCCGAAATTTAGCTGAAAGGGTAATGCCCCTTTGCTGGAAATCAGCAAGCATAGCCATTATGTCCCCTCTAGTAACATCCCATGATATTTTAAAAAAAAAATCAACTAGAAACATGTCTGGTTCGACGGACTTATCATGTTATATATGAAAAATAGCCTGCCTAACCTCCTCCTCCTCGAAGAAGAAGGGGGTTGTGAGAATACCATTCTCATGAGTAGACAACTCAGCAATATCCCGTCATATCCACTTCGTCCATCTTGTGCACTAATTATCCATTGTGCATGTTATGCATTAGTGTACGTTTTTCCGTCAACTATGTTTTAATGATTCATGAACCAAGTCAAACGGTGAAGTCTAAAGAATCTCAGGAAGCCCATGACAAGAAAGAAGAGGCTGCCCTAGACTAACTAGAGTCCAAGATCAGGCTAGGAGATGTCGACTCCACCGAGGAGTCGAAGAAGCAGACTCCTCCAGCGTCGGAGCGAGAGACGACCCGTTCCGGTTCACGTATTGAATACTGACATTACCAAGCAATCTTGGACAATGCTATTAGCCGGAGCCACTATGGATTAACTTCCCGTTATCGATGAATAGTGGATTATTATTACCCATTATCATCGCCATTTGTAATCATCGACACATTGTAATCATCCTAGACAAGTTCACGAGACACAATACAATCAAGTAGGAGTAGCACTTTGGCTCTACTCAGAGAGGCCGGACCTAGGTAAAACCACTTGTATCATCCTGTGTCAAGAGATCCACTGTCATGTTTCCCCACACTTTTTGACATCGACTGCGAGCACTATGGCCAATCCCACAAACACACGTCGACATGTTCATTGATATAGAACATAACAAGGAGAAGTAAAAGTCGCAACCTAAAAATTAGTTGAAACTTTTGGTTGCGAATGGCCTTCCGGTGTCACACACCAATATCTTGCCAATAACCTACACTTAACAAAATGATTATTACTGCAAAAATATCATGATTTTTCAATACCAACATTTTGATTTAAATTTAGATATATGTATCAATGTTGATGTAGCAGCCAATTATTTAAAGTGAAAAGAGTCGGCAAATGGCATATAATATAGATAGTATTGAATACAATGATATATAGTAATCACACAAATGAACGCGCCACCAAGCTAGTGCATATGAAAAATAAAGTAAAAGTTATATATTGGAAATTAGGCACATATTGAAAGGTTATGTATTTTTTAGCCAAGTGAATATATGTGGGTGCGCCAAAGACACCGCTTGTTAAGTTTCTTGTGGTAAATCAATCCACCCAAGTTCTAAGTCCTAATGTTGGCATCGGTGCTTGCATTTATCCGGATTATTTTAGGATTTAATTGGCGATGATTTTTCAGTGGCAGGTGATGTGTCCGTCAATAACGAGCTATCGGTGGTGACTTCACCAACTCAAGGTCTGTCGGCTTAGTGTTTCGAAGGTGGTCATCGGGTAGACTGTGTGCGTTACTTGTTTGTTTCCGTTTTTACCGTGTTTCAAAGAATGCATCTAATACTCAACACTAAAAATAACCTTATATATAAAGGGGCGACATGGCCACCCCGTCTCCAGCGAGCCACGTCGCCCCTTTTCCTCTGTCCGTCCGATGGATGAGATAGACGGCCAGGATGAAGCCACACCGTCTCCAAAGCGAATTACTGTTCCTAGCTACAGTATGAACGGAAGCGCACTAATCAGGAAGCACCACGTCGACGGTCACCTCCCCGTCGCGCCGGTGGCCACCCGGTTACCCTTCTCGCACGGTTTTTGGCGCATTTTTTTACAAAAAAACCCCGCAAAGGACTGATGCGCAATTGCGCAAAAGCCCAGGGACCTACGTGTAAAACAACATCACAACTCAATCTTCTCTCCTTCTTCTCCCGCGACTCCGAAATCGCCGCCGCCGCCGTTCTGCTCCGTCCCTGGTGAACTGGTGAACACCGCAGCCTCCGCCTCAACTTCCTCTACCACCTCCGTCGATCTGCGCTTGCTGGGGTGGCCCCAGTCGCCGGAATCTTCTCTTCTTCTTCTCCCGCGACTCCAGAATCGCCGCCGCCGCCGACGCACGGCGCCGCCGTTCTGCTCCGTCCCTGGTGAAGTGGTAAACGCCGCAGCCTCCGCCTCAACTTCCTCTACCACCTCCGTCGATCTGCGCTTGCTGGGGTGGCCCCAGTCGCCGGAATCGGCTCCGTCTTCTCTGCCACCGACCGCTGCTCCGCCGTGCTCCAGCCAGTGTTCCGGCGACCATTTGGTCGCTGCGCCGCCACCTTTCGGTACCCGTTTCCGTGCGCATGCAACGCGCACAGCCGCGCCACCCCACTCGCCGTCCTCCGGCGAGCCTCGCCGTGGCCGCGCTGCCGTGAAAGTAATGCGCCAATGACAAGTGAGACCCACCGTCAGGGCTGGGTCCACAAGTCAGCGACCCATTCTTTCCCCCCAGCTGGTTTTCCGTAAATAATTAAAGACCCGACAGGTGGGCCCCACTGTCAGGTTTCAAATAATTTCAGAAAAAATACAGAAATCTGTAAAATTCATAACTTTTAATCCGTAATTCACAAAAATACAAATAACATACCAAAATTTGCACAAAAAAGAATTCTTTACAGCTAACACATTTCCATGCATGCTTAAGTAACTTCAAAAAAAAATATTAATTACAAGAACTAATATTTTTTTCATAATGGTGCTAAATAAGAAAATTATGACAAAAATGAAACCATATTAGATCATTCCAACTAGACTACCATATTTAGAGGTAATATAACTTAAAACTTTCAGATTACGTACTTAAATTTAAAAGTGCCTGATTAAACAAATATTTGGAAAAAATTGGAGACACTCCAGACGACAAATTACAACGAATTATAACATTTTTGAATCACACCGTCCACGATGGGCTTTAATAGGTAATGGAATATAAAAGCTGCTTTTATTTAATTTTGACAATTATTTTTTTATGATCTACAAAAGATAAGAGACATGTGAAATATTTTGAGTATTATTTAAACAAAACAAAAGTAAGTATAATTTAAGCAATATTCCAATTCCTTAAACAAACGATAATGGAGACATGTTTTTTTTCACAATATTCCGAACATTTCACATCTCTCTTAATAATGGAGTCATTTGTCTAAAAACCATAAGCAATGTTCCAATTTATAATAATGAAGTCGTTTGTCTAAAAAAAAATCCACAAATATTTCTAATATTGTTTAAGCAAAAGGAAAAGATAAGAAAAATGTAAAATGTGAAGTATAACAGTAACTTCAAAACTACCTGTCAAAAAAAATATGACAAAAATATCAACATAACCACAAAAATAAATGCTGATTATTTATGACATATCACCGAATTTAAAAAATGATCATTCCAAAATTTTGAATGACTTTCAAATCTGAGCATTTAATAAACGTAAACAGAATTCAAATGGAGTAACTAGTTTCAACGCCGCGCCATCTTGCCTAGTAGATGGTAACTAGTTTCAAAATAAATCGATTTTTAACTATGGTCAATCATGGAGCAAATTATTGCGTGGCCCCCGTTGTCCGGGCAACCGTTGCTCAGCTCCTCGGCTCGGCTCTCTCCGGGATCGTCCTCGATCGGCTTGTGTTTGCCGTTCCCGCACGGCGATACCCTACCCCCAACTTTTACGTGATGTTCACGCGCCCGAGGCGCGGACCCACTCACGATACTCCATGCCCTCCGGAGACCCACAGACAGTGACGCCCCACATCTCAGTGACCTTTACAGAATCTCTCCAATAGGATTCCTGGTAACGAACTCGTGGTGCGAGGGATCCGCGTCCCCGCGCGCATCTCCAGCACCACCGGGCGTAGACAACGACAAAACAGGAGTAATAACTAACCAGCGACTCCCCCGGCCTCTCGCCGCCCGACACGCGGTGCGCCGCCATTCGCCTCCATCCACTTGCTGCTCGCAGTCGATCCCGGCTGGCCGTCGATGCTGCCGGCGGGTAAACAGGTCGCCGGCTCGCCGGAAAGCTACACGACACCGAAGCTCGTTCTCGGAGTTAATCTGTTACTGTATTCTGCTCACGGTGCCATTTCAGACGCGCGCACCAGTTCATGCATGGTGGGTGCTCTGCTTCATCCGCTCGTCCAATAGGAGCAAGGCAAGCGATTCAGGCTGGGTCAGCACACACGTAATCAGGGCGAAAAAAGTGGGTGCTACCTAGTATAACAATGCCAATTATTGGTTCTCCTCGTCACAGCTAGGTTGGTGGATTCCGATGAACTGATCCAGGACGTATAAGTTTGTTCACTTGCAAAATATATGGAGGTCTACACTGATTTGGTAGTGCTCCTTGTTTTTTCTATCAGCGTATGACTAAACCTAAACCGTGTCCTTTCAGCCCTTCACAAGTAAGCTAGAGATGTGCAGTCAATGCGATGCTTGTGACGTGGAGAGTTGACGAAAGCTGCTCGTAGATGATTAGACAAGTACGAAGAAAATTGCTCTGATTAAGCAGCGGGGTGCCCTTCTGGCAGAACGATCTACTCCAGTAAGAATTCAGAGGAAAGAGAAAAAACACGGCATGGGGAAGGGTTACTCTGTCCGACTGCTTCAGATCGTCAGGCACCCGGCACAAGAAAGCCAATCAGGCGTCCAAAATGTTTACTGCTATTAGTACGTAGTACCACATGATGGCGACAGTAGGCTGATGCAGTTTGTTAGTGCCCTGATTACTTAATTTGGCTGCACGATCACGAGCTTTGGCCTGCAGCACTATTGGCAGGATGCAATGGATTCTTCCAGATTCCAAAAGACAACTTGGGAGGAATAAGATATTAACACCCAACTTGCGATCGAGGGTGATGACGCAGGAAGGAACAGCCGTTGGGCGGCCACAAAGGTTTCCCTGAATATACAAGTAACCTGCCGCTCAATTATCAGTGCAGCAGCCAGGATTATTTAGTCGTAATATTGTACGGAAGTACTTGACGTACTAGAGGATTCCCCACCGTTCACTGACGTGCTAGGCCGCTCTCATTACATCAATCGGGAGGACCCACGCTCCAGTGAGTATACATGGTAATAGGTTATATATGTAGGGTGGCTGTTCCTTAATGCGTCATCGCCCCCGCCAGGGGCGGAGGCAGGATCGTAACTCAAGGGGGGCCAATGACGACAATCTTCACGTAAGGAGGGCCGGACACACTAATTAGGCACATAATCTCCTCTAAAACATGGCTAAGCCATGGATTTTATCATGCTGCACCGTGTCATAGGGGGGGGCAGGGCACCTGCTGGTTCCCCCTAGCTCCGCCACTGGCCCCCGCAATTAGGGTATGTTACCCCGCGGGAAACCATCGAATTGATGGTATTGTGGGTGCATGATCCATCGGTGGAGTGACGCAGGCTTGGCAGATATGGTTAACTAATTGCCGGGTTTGGGTTTTGCAAACGACTAAATGCAATCCACGCAACCGAGAACGGAGCTTCCAGCTAGATTGCACGTAATTGGAGATTAAAATTCTGTCTAGTAGACAATACCAAGCGTCAACAGAAACCTAACTACGGGAAGTTTCCGCGTACAGAGTATTTTTGCCCTTTGTAATGCTCAGAAGGTTACGTAGAATGCTTGCTTGCAAGAAATTTATAGGAATTCTTTTCTTTTTTGCGAGCTAGAGTGGCCCATCAAAGTGTCTATGAGACAAGTGCTGCGTTGTTTTCGTACCGATTAAATCGTGTCATCCGATGTTAGATTTGTTTTTCAATCATGGAGCTTTTATGATATTAGTTGGTGTGCGCTTTCTTTCTATGAACTCTCTCGCATGACCGTGATTGAAAAGACGGGTTAATTTTATCTATGAGCGTATAACGCTTTGCATTCGGAAAGATTACTTCTAGCAAGGTAGAATGTTTGCTTGCAGGAAATTGAGAGGAATCATTTCTTTTTGAGAGAGTGGCCCATCATAGTGTCTATGAGACAAGTATTGCGTTGTTTTCCTACTGATTAAATCATGTCATACGATGCTAGATTTTTTTTCAATCATGGAGCTTTATGATATAAATTGGTGTGTGTTTTTTTTCTATGCATTAACTCTACTAATCTTTGAGTTGACAATGACAAAATTTCACGCATGACCGTGATTGAAAAGGTGGTTATTTTTATCTATGAGTGAATAACCCTTTGGGGTTCGGAAAGACTACTTCTAGCAAGGTAAAGATTAATGTTTGTAAGGAGTTTCGAGTTGAAGCATTCTGTACACCTAGTTGCATAAGGTTAATATTTAAAAAGTGGATTTTTTTCTAAATCTCACAAATGGGAGTGTGGCTTTCTTATGACAACTATATATTTTATTGAATCCCACGGGACGAGAAGAAAACAAATCCATTTCTTAGGTAAAGTGCAACTAGCAACACAATTTTGGTCCAATATGCAATTTTGTCTTGCCGATTACCATGTTGGCTTCACTCGTGTTTTCTTTTTCAACACGGAGTCGATTTCGCCTCTTGCTGCTGCAAAAACGTCCATGATCACCGTTACATCAAAGGAAATTAATTAACGGAAGTAGCCAATAATAGTGAACACTTGGTCAAATCTTGTTTATATATATATAGAGTACGGAAAGAAGATTCCTCGCCTCCCCGTCAACTAGAATCCATCCTCCAACAATCATAGGTTCGACCTCTCTTTTTATGAGAGAATTATTGATTCAACTTGAAGTGTTCCCTTTTCAAAACAAACATCGACATCACAATTAAATGCAGAAAATGCAGCTAGCGAGGGAGCGTTTTCAGGTCCAGTCAGCTTTTTGTACTACTTCTCCGAGCCATGGTATTTTACTTCGACGGTATTCCTGCTTCTGTTTAATCGAACTATGCCACGATCTCATTGCCGTAAGTGCACATATCAGTTCTTTTTTCGGGAAAAAAAGAGAGACACAAAGCAGTTTGCGAAGGAATACAATTTGATAGCCCATGTCACTCTCAGATGGTGTCAGATTGTGAGATCCAGAAGAATGCCCAATCCCATCGGCTCCAGCCCTGACAGCCCGTCAGCATCCAGAACAGCTTGATGGGCTTCGATCGTCTTACGATAAAATTGCTCTGCTTCGAATTCGCTGCGAAAAACAAAACTTCGCCTGGTTCTCAAAGAAAAATAAACTTCGTCAACTGTCTTCCAAAAAAACAAAAGCATATGGCGACAGGAGATTGCTAACTCCCGAGTATTTCCAGTGATCTTTATTTTTTATTTTTTAAGAATCAAAAATTATATTTATGAGTTGCAAAAATAAAATTAAAAAATTAGATGTAGCCAATAGTGTATCCCACAAACGTGAAAACTATCAATTTCAAATACTTTGTATTACATTTTTGAAACGGGTGCAATTTTTTTGCCCCAATCTATTAATTAAGGATGAGTTTACATGAAAATAAAGGAAAATACAAATGGGACTACTATCCCGATACCAAATTACTCAAATGCTTAGCTCCCACGATCACCCAAAGGCGCGCCTCTCTTGATGTTTGCGTGAAGTGTCAAAAGAGATCCGTGCATACTTTGAAAGAGACGCGCATTCCACTCATTCCAAATTTTCCATCGAGATGAGCAAGGCGAGGGAGGCCAAGGCTTTGCGGTTTTGGCATGAACCATCCGAAGGCGCGCCTCTCTCTTTGTAATCTGAGGTAATCTGAGCTACACGAAAAAGACAAGTGTGTGGTTATGAATCTGCATATTTTTCTCTAATTTTATCAATCTTGTCAATTTATAACTCATAATAAAATTAGTTTTGCATTGCGATTTTCCATACTTATAGGATACATCCATTGCCTATGTCTAGAATTTTGTGAAACATGTTGATATAATTTTAAATAATTTAAAATAGATGGAGCAATGGACCTTGGAGGCAAAGACACTTTCCCACTCTCTTTTTTTTGGCAAACAAGCAAAGTTTTCTAGTTGCACGACACGACTCTCCAGTTTGCAAGAGAACCCACGCAATGCGGCTGAGCCTATGCGCCGTTCTGTCACCTAAGGGTGCAAATGGGACACGGCGCGGGAGCCCGCATATGCGCCGCATGTGCCCGCCACAGCGAAGCGGGACGCCACGGAAGCCCAGTAAGTACCTATCCCTCTTACGCGGCCCCCGCATTTGCCCGCATAGCGTGAGGAGGCATGTGAATCTGTCAATCTGGCATCCAGCTGCCGGTGTAGGGACAAAGGTAAGGCATGACGGTGGTCGCGTGACAGTACTCCGGCGCCACAGGCAGATCCAACAAGTGCAACACCATGGAACCAGAAGCAAGTACTCGATCCTCGTCAGGTTCCTCCTCACGCAGATCCGCCCCCTGAATCAAAACCTGCCATGCGCCGCCACCACGAACCTCTCCGGCCGGACTCGAAGAGGGCGGCGGCGGCGAGCTGTCACCAGCTCCCTCGACGTTAGAACCATTTCCCCTCCCTCATAACGGCCACCAGAAGCAGCGCACGACAACACGTCTTTCTTCTTATGATTGGCTTCAAGGCGGCGGCAGGCGTCGATCATCTCCGGCAGCTTTATCGATCTCCCAATCGAGCCTCCATGACTGGTTGGTCTTCCAGATTTTTGCGGGATATCTGGGCTAGAAAGTGGGCCGAGTGGTTGCCCACTTAATCCCGCAATAACATCACAGTTTGCCGCGGGTGTCCGCGCAGAGAGTTTTTTGGGTGGGTTTTGCAGTGCCGGGTTGACCTGCGCCCACTTGCACCCAGATCTGTCGCAGCAAAATGCATAGCACCTCGGCCGGGACCGCGTGTGCGTACGGTGCCGAGGAAGGTGGATCAGGCTCGCTGGCCTCCACGCAACTGCTTTTGGTTTCACTTGTTCGGTTGTTGTTGTGCGTTCCGTGCCGTACTCTGTCGTCCATGACATGTGTGCTTGTCTGTGTGCACTTCAGCGCATGGGTGGAAAGGATTGTATGCTGATCTGATAGGGACGCGAACTTTTGGCACATGGAGGCGCGCGTGGATGAAATCTAGACGGTTGTGAGGGCTTCGCGATCCGTGAACAAGGTAGTGTTATTAAGGATGGAAAAAGCAGCGGGAGGCTAATACGGAGGTATACGGGAAGGGATACACATTAAATGGGCTGATGTGTGCGTCACTGGTACAGCAAGGTACAGGTTAGTGGGATGTCGATATTAATTTGGGCTGATGCCGCCAGTGACGGTTTGAAATTGGGGTGATTTTTTTGAAAATTTTAACCACGCTAATGAGGTAAATTATGTTTCTAGTTTTAGGTGGCGGATCTGCCCGATGTAGTACGAGAAAAAAAAGGTTTGCTTTATCGCATCATAGTTGGAGCTGGGTAGAAACAAAGCAATTAAAAAAAGATAGCAAAAATATAATACTGGTAAAACAGGGGAACATTCATATATTAGGGGTTACAATATAGATGGAGTGCTACAAAATATTAATTAAAAACGGAGACGACGGATAGCGGTGGTTGGCGGCGACGAAGGCCTCTGGTGCTGGACGAGATGCAGCGGACGCCTAGAACCGTGGGAGGAAGCGCACCACGGGGTGGACGTGCGGTACAACCATGTCGTGCACAAGCCACGGATTGACTTGGATACAGCATACGAGGGTGTCGCCGACCTAGTAGACGTCGCCGTGGAGAAGGTGTGCCGCCAAGTCGGTGGCGAGAACGACGTAGACCACCGACCCGTCCGCCCCGCGACGGATGTCGAACTTGGTGGTGTTGTCGTCGAATGTTGCGGACAACATGGTGTGGGCGGCGCGCCAAGTGGACAGGGTGCCACCGAAGACGAAGAACTGGACCGTCTTGCCCCATGCCCATGCACTCGGGCCGACAAACTCGACAGGGTGGCCCACGAGCATCGGTTCTTCCACGCCCAGCAGCTCGATGTGCTCGGTCGCCATGGAAGCTTCTGCACGATATCTGGGGTCGCCATGAAAACACACCTTCGTTGGGAGACCTCAAGAGGAAGGTATGATATAGTGCAGCAGCAATTTTCCCTTGATATCTACCAAGGTTATCAATCCAGTAGGAGTCAAAAGTGCTTCAGAAGGTTGTCAACGGCACCAGAAAATATGGCACGGCACAATGTCAGATGATTCGGTGGTTGACGTGGACCTGCGCACAACACAATAAAACTACTTTGCCCCAACAAAACAGGAAGGTTGTCAATCTTCCCGGCTTGCTGAATACAAAGAATTAAACGTATGGTGTGGAGAATAATAATAAATGAAGAAAGTAATAGAGAACAGATGATTGCAGTTGGTGTTTTTATCAGTGTAAAAGAATGGACCGGGGTCCACGGTTCACTAGTGGTGTCTCTCCATAAAAGATAACATGCATGTTGGGTAAACAAATTACAGCTGGGCAATTGACAAATAGCAAGCACATGACAATGCAATATATGACAAGATAGTTTATTGTAATATTTATTGGGCATTACAACATAATACATGGACCGCTTACCAGCTACATCCATGCCTAAATAATCCACTTCCGGGATAGCATCCGTGTCTCCCGTTAGTATTAAGTTGCAAACAACAGATTATTGCATTAAGCAAAGTGTGTAATGTAAACAAACGCGTTAGACTTAACAGTAGGACCCTTAAGCTAAGCATTAGTTATTTTATCCCTAGTGGCAACAGCACATCCACAACCTTAGATGTTCTTGTCACTCACCCAGATTACTCGAGGCATGAACCCACTATCGAGTATAAATACTCCCTCTTGGAGTCACAAGCATCTACTTGGCCAAAGCATCTACTAGCAACGGAGAGCATGCAAGAACATAAATAAAATAGTAGATATAATGATAAACAACTTGATCATAACATCACTATTCATCGGATCCAGCTCAGGAACAAAATGTGAGGAGAGTTTATGATGAAAGTTGTAAATTAAGGGGGCTGGGCACCACGCTGCCAGCTCTTTTTGCAAGTTTATATATAAGCAGATGTAAGTTGCTAGTCTGGACTAAATTCTGATTGACAAGTGTAATAAATATGATCTACTACTTCCTCATGAGCTGGTAAACAGAGACACAAATAAGAAGTAGTAACAGTTTTGAATAATTTAAAGATGGCACAAGACAAATTTACTTGGAGTAGCAAGGAAATACCATATATAGGTAGGTATGGTGGACAGAGATGGCATGGATTTTGGCTCAGGGTTTTGGATGCACGAGAAGCATTCCCTCTCAGTACAGAGTTTAGGCTAGTAAGGTTATTTTAAACAAACACATAACGTCAACCGGTATAAAATGAACCATATGATGAACATATAAGAAAAACTATAAGACTCCACACTATCTTCCTTGTTAACCAAAGCATCCTCTTAACCAGAAAATATCTAGACTTTGGAACTACCAATTATGACAAATCAAATAACTTCAAGCTTTAACGGTAGTTCTTCACTAATGAGCCTTTACTTACATGATACACAAGTTTAAACATTACTTATTTGATAGCTCAAAACAATTGAAAAGTATCAAGTTACTCAAAACAAATAATCTACAAGACTATGTAAGCATTTTATTTATACCATTACCACATGCATAGCATTTTCTGTTCCAACCAAACACCAATCATTTTTTAACAACTCTCCAAACAAATATAAGTAAAGAAAGAGAGTACTTTCTTCAAAAGAACTAATAGCTCTGAACAAGAGATACATGAAAAACAAGAGCTAGAAGCATAGCAGCGCTAGACAAGAATACTCAACAAGTATAAGTGAAGAATATGAGTATTCTAATGAAAAAGCGGAGTGTGTCTCTCTCCCAAACAAGAGTGCTAGGGTCCAACTAGTTATGACCAGAGAACAAAACATAAACAAACTGAAAATAAAACACACAGACGATCCAAGAACAGCACTTAAAATGTGAAGAAATAAAAATATAGTCTCACTAGAGATGACCTGATAATTTCTCAATGAAGAAGGGGATGCCTTGGGCATCCCCAAGCTTAGACGCTTGAGTCTTCTTGAAATATGTTGGGGAGGTCCAGGGGAGCCTCCCCAAGCTTAAACTCTTCACTCTTTTTTATCTTATTTTATCACCCTTCTCTCTTAATACTTGAAAACTTCCTTCACACCAAACTCAGAGTAAACTTCATTAGAGGGTTAGTGCATCAAATCATAATCTCACTTGGTTCTGTAAAGACACATTATAAACATCATTTTAAACATTAGCTACTGTTTACTAGCCTTATGTGAAGCTCTTCCACCTTTAAATAATTTCACTTAACACTTGTAAAAGAGAGAATGCAAAACAAGACAGAATCTGTCAAAACCAGAATAGTCCGTGAAGACGAACTTTTTCGAGGCCCTTACGTCACTCAAATCAGAAAACTCTGAACTAACTAAAGATAGGTAAAAAGCTCAGGCTTCTGCAAAAAAATTGGCAGATTAAAATACTGTTCCGTGATTTTTCATGAATTTTTACCGTGAGGTACAGAAATCTGTTTCTGGACAACAACTAAACTTTTAGCATATCTTGCTATTAGAGGCTCTTCTTGGCACAACAAAATGAAAAATAAAGGATACAAAGGAATTTTTTTGAAGCCAAAAACAGTGGGGAAAACCCCCACTGTTTAATTTTCTGTTTTCTCATTAATCATAAATATTTACAAACATAGTTCAAAATGAAAGAGATTACAAAAGATCTAGCCAGTCCTGCATGCCATCTTTTAGGCTGGGCTTAACCCTATGCCTAATATCCTCAATTGAAGATTTAAAAAAACTATAACATACATGAATATCTCTGTTCTCATTGTCGAAAATTATCTTATTACGATGGTTCCAAATGCTCCAACATCCAGCAATCATGGCAATTTTGAAGAATTGATTATTTGACCTGTTTTGTGCATCCGTAATCATCTGATGAAACTCCATATTGGTGTCCCATGATTCACCAACTCTGTTCCAGAAATCAACACTGAAACTACAGGAGAAGAATAAATGTTACATTGTTTCTCGAACTGAATCATCACAAAGCACACAATCAGTCGAGTCCACATGGAAATTCTTTCTGGTTAGAAGATCCCTGGTATTAATTCGGTCTTGTATCATCAACCAGAAGAAAAACTTATGTTTCGGAAGACATGGTGATTTCCAGTTCCATTCAAAGATGATAGGAGCTTTTGGATATTTATTAAGTTCTAGATAAACTTTCCTCGTAGAGTATCCTGCTGTTGTCCATGGAAATTTCCAGACATCATTAACTTCTCCATTCTGCATTGTATCCAGCAGGTTTTCCAACTGATTACTCTGCTGATATGCAATCATAGACAGGGGCAGACTGAACAGATCTTGCATCCAATCACCTGTTATGTTTCTAGTTTCCTGTATGGTGATCACCTTATTGTTAGCAAATGAATATAACTCAGGGAATTGTATCCTAAGTGGTTCTCCATGCCATTTGTCCTGCCAAAGCATTATACTATCACCTCTAGCTGGCACACATGTAGTTATGTTTTTGTAATCCTCCAAGAAAGTGAGACAGCCTTTCCACCAAAATGATCCTTTTCTGCCTTGACTCACAGGTACAGTGTTATTATCATAGTATGCTTTCCACAATAAACTGACCCAAGGTATGTCGAGTTTATTGTAAAATTTATAGAGATTCTTCATCAATAAAGCCTTATTATGATCCCTCAAATTTAGAACTCCAAGTCCTCCAGCATCCTTTGGTCGGCATACTTTTTCCCACTTTATTAAGCAATTCCCTTTTCTTTCTATGTCTTTCCCATGCCATAGAAATACTCTCATAGATTTTTCCATGTGATCTGTATGGGTATAATGAACCTTAAGTGCACACATAATATGGTTCGGCATAGCAAATATAATAGATTTAATAACCACCAGCCTAGAGCAGTATGACAAGAGATTTGATATCCCAGATAATCTTTTATCCATTTTACTAATAACTGGAGTAAGATCCTCAATCCTGGGTTTTGAAGTCCCCATTGGTAACCCAAGGTAAGTGAATGGCATGGACTCTATTTTACAACCCAGCAGCTGTGCAAGTTCCTCTGTTTTCTCAGGTGGTGTGTTAATAGGCACCAAAGAGGTCTTGTGAAAATTTATTTTGAGTCCAGTGGAGTTGGAAAAAGACTGCAAGATATTCTTGAGATTACTGACTTGTGTATGATCAGCTGGCATGATTATCAGTGTATCATCTGCATACTGTAGTATTGGGTATTTCTGACCATAGCTACTATCCAAAGGAAGACTAAGTAGTCCTTGCTGCCAAGCCCCATTAATAAGTATCTGTAGCAATTCAGCTGTAGTAACAAATAAGAGAGGTGATAGAGGGTCGCCCTGTCTGACCCCTCTTTTGCATTTTATAGTTTTGCCAGGCACCCCATTTAAGATCACAGAGGTTGTAGCTGTTTGAAGAATATTACGAACCCATCCAATAAATATTTCTCCGAAACCAAGATGCTTCAGCATGTCCAGAATAGCACTGTGCTCCACCATATCAAATGCCTTTTCGAAATCTATTTTAATAATCACAATTTCCTTTTTGTTTGATGACATAGATGCAGATACTCAAATGCCCAGGAAATACAATCATGGATTGATTTGGTTTTGATGAAACCATATTGATTCTGATGAAGAAGTGGTATAATTATCTTCTGTACTCTGTTTGCCAATAATTTGGTTATAATTTTCAGTCCCATGCTAACCAATGAAATCGGCCTAAAATCTGCTGCAATCTCTGGATTTTGCACTTTCGGAATAAGAGCAATAAAAGCTGTGTTAATACTGCTTAAATCCAAATTTCCAGAATGAAAACTGTTGCACAGACCGTAGAATTGCTCCTTGATATGATACCAAAATCTTTTCATAAATAAACCATTGAACCCATCTGGTCCTGGTGATTTGTCTAGTGGCATATGATTTATAACCCCATCTATTTCTTCCTTGGTGAATGGAACCTCAAGTTCATGTAAATTCTGTGGAGTGATTAAGCTGCTCAAATCATATTCCATAATTGGGCTTTCAGTCTTGCCAAGCCTGTTTTGAAAAGCAGTCCACAGAATATTTGCCTTTTCCTCATGCTCAGTTACTACAATATTGTCACCACTATGCAGTGATGGAATTTTGTTTTGCCTGTAATTTCTCATTGCAATTGCATGGAAAAACTTGGTATTTTCATCTCCAAGTTTGGCCCATCTTATATTAGCTCTTTTCCTCCAATACAATCTCTTTGCTTCTAGTAATTTGTACAGATGAGCTTTGAGTGCTGTTCTGAAATTTGTCTCAGGGATAGATAGTGTTCTCTGCTCCTCCAACCCATCTAGCATGGCCAACACATAGCTGCAATTATCTATTGTAACTGACAGGTTAGATAGCTTCTTGCACCAGTTCTTAATTCCATATCTGAGAGATTTGAACCTGGCAGTAATATCCTGAGCAGGATTTTTATACACACCCGTATGCTGCCAATTTTTTTCTACAGTTTCCTTGAAATCTGGGAAATCTAACCAATATTCCTCAAACCTGAATATGTGCGCTTTCGGGATATTTGAGGATATTTGAATGATAATTGGTGTATGATCAGAACCGAGCCTGGCCATTGGAGCAGCAATAGTATTTGGAAATGCATTAGTCCATGAATGAGAAGTGAAGATCCAATCAAGCTTTTCCAATAATGGTGTGCTTTGCATATTGCTCCATGTGTACGTTCTTCCTTTTAAAGGTATCTCTTCTAAATCCTGAGCTTGGATGATCGAATTAAATAGCATCATGTTGTTCACATTTCCCCCATCTCTGTTTCTGTCCTCTGTACTTCGAATCATATTAAAATCCCCCATTATGATCCAATATTCATATGTGGAGGCATCTAGTTGAAGGAACCAGTCTGCAAATTCTTGTCTACCTTCACTCGTACAAGGTGCATAAATGTTTGTCACATAAATCTCTCTAGCAGAAGAAGTGCAAATCAGTTTAACCGTGATTTCAAATTTGGACTGGCTGATCACAGTTCCAGTAAAATGATTTCCATTCCAAGTAGTAATAAGACCTCCAGATCTACCAATGGATGGTTGAAATGCAAACTGATTCATTCTTCTTGGACAGAATTTCTTAATATAGCTACTATCAAAGGTCTCTTTTTTAGTCTCTTGTAAGCAGATGACATTACAGTTACTTTGAGCAATTTTATTTGAAAGATCATCGCACCTTTCTTGCGAGTTTACTCCTCTTGAGTTCCAATTAAAGAAGTGCCAGTCTCTATTCATTATAAACTCTCTTTTTGTGTTGTAACAGTGAGTCAGGTACTGTACTCACAATAATATAGCAGTGTTCCTGATTACACCATATAGTCTAAACACATGGATAAAAACAGCAGGAACAATACTGTAACCATAATCCTCTGAACTGCTTCCGCTGACAAACACACTGTAGCTGATCATACTGGGCATACTGAGCGAGACCAAACTGAGCACACTGGAACTGAACACACTGATAATGCAATTGGACAAACTGAATTTTAGCACACTGAAACTGAAAATAGAACTTCCTAAGGATGCTAGAACAGCAGAAGGCCCTGTTCTTAGCCATGTGAACTCTGGATTCACTCGTTATCATCGGAACTGATGTAGTTTAGTGCAGTTTCGGATAGCACCGTAGATGGCATCCTGCAGTGGGTAGCACCAATCACGTGGAGAGTGTCAACTGGCAGATGTGGTGGTGGTGCTTCTTTATCATTAACCACAGCAGCTTGAAACTTGGACTCCAAGTTGGCAGCCGAGGTGGAGCATTCTCCAGCTTCCTTAGCACTCTGTTGGTCTTTGAAACCTGCATTCAGTCCTGCAATTCTATTACTGCGCCTAAGAGACATTACTGTCTTATGAACCTCCTTTTTCTGCCTCTTAGCTGGAGCAGGAGGCGGCATCTGCACTGCTTCTTCAACATTAGTAATGTCAGTAATCTCCACTGAAGAACTACTGTTTCTAGCTTGGTTTGCAGGTGAGCTAATTGTGCTGATCTGTAAAGTACAAGTTCTAAAAGTGTTTGTAGTCCCACTAGATTCAGAGATACTACATCTAGCTCCTGAGATTTTAGTGTTTCCTAACATGGGAATGATCTCATTAGCATTAACAATAAGTGAAGCAATCAGATTCTTGAGTGTATTAATTGGATCAATATTCTCAGGTGCTTGTGGTGCTTCCTGCTGCTGAACAGGTGTATTGGGCTCCACCTCATTACCTATCTCCTCCTCTTCCATAGCTGCAGGATCCGTATCAACAGGAGCAGCCGGTTGTGGTGCAGCATCATGTTGCACCTCCTCATGATCTTCATGTATGTCTGGTGGAGTTTCTGAAACGTGGGAAACACTGTATGCTGGGGACGATGGTGCAATCGGCGTATCTTCAGATGGGCTTATATGAGCCTTTTTTGTAACCACTTTCCAATAAGATCTCTGTTTGGTGTTTCTGAATTGACAGCTAGCAGCGATATGCCCAGTTTCTTTGCAGGATTTGCACCTAACTGGGTTGGTACATGAAGGCCTTCGATGGCCAGGCGATAAGCAACGCTTGCAAGTAACCGGCCTGTACTCGATCCGGACTCTAGGTCTCGTGTTGATCATGTTGTTTCTGTTACCGCGTCTCACGTAAACTGGTTGTCGTTCCATCGTAGACGGAACAATCACTTGACCCCTGTACAAATTTGAATTTGAAAGATCCTGATCCGAAATATGCTCAGATGCAGCTGCAGTCCGTAGATTGCGATCAAACCCATGATTCTCAGATCTAGCAGGTAAAAGTGTCCGATCACCCAGCGGAATAGCATTGGCCCCAGAAAGAACTGACTGATTATGATCAATATGTCTAGAAGCTGCTTGTAAATAGGAATGATTATGCTGTCGAAACCTAGCAGTTCTTGGTTGAACAGGAATGTGTTGTTGTCTCTTTTTCGAATGAACAACAGTCCACTCATCGCCCTGTTCTTTGTACCAGTTTAATTCCTCACGCTGCCAATTAGGTCCTCCAAAACCCCAGAGATTAAAATAGCAAACAAAGTCCTTTGAAACATGAGATCTCATATTCAGAATCAAAAAACCCACCGCTTTAGAGCACACATCAAACAGAAACACTCTTCCATAGATCCATGAAACCCTCAGTTCATCAAATGCAGCCCCGAGACAAGCAGAGAGTGCAATGCTAACGTTGCGTGGGTTCAGTTCAAATGTAGAACGACCAAATGAGACGATCATAGAGAAACCAGTCGAAGACGAGACTGGGTTTACTGGGGTGCAAAATGATCACGAACTTTCCCACGAAAAGCATGACCCGGTGTGAAATCCAAACGATGCGCGATGGAGTGGGGATCAGAGAAAGGATCACGTAATTCCATACCTTGATCCAGAAGGTCTAGACCAGCTGCGAGATCTGATCCTTGATCCAGAAAGTCTTGACCAGCTGCGAGATCCGATCCTACCATGTGTGCTTCTAGAAACGCCATGAGATCGGTATGTGGATGTGGAGGAAAAGCAGGAGAAGAAGATGATCGGTTTAGAAGTGGAAAGGAGGTCACCGGAGAAGGAGATCGCCGGTGATTATGGCTAGAAGGTGGTGGTGGGGTGGAGAGCGCCGGAGGGAGCCATCACTCGGAACTCTGTTCATTGGATACAAAGGAATTGTTAGAGAAGTAAGCCAATTCCTTGACTCAAAATAGCAGAAAATAAAATGGGTTGCCCCCATAAGCTCTTCTCTTTAACGCCTTTTAGCTAGGCATAGTAATTTTTATGATGGTCACATAAGGATAAGAGTTGAAACATAAAAGAGAGCATCAAGAAGAATATATAAAACATGTTTAAATCTAACACTCTTCCTATGCATAGGAGCCTTGTAAGAAAACAAGTCAATGAAACACAAAGTGACTAGCATAGGAAGGCAAAACAAGTGCAACTTCAAAACTTTCAACATAAAGAGAGGAGACTTAATAACATGAAGATTTCTATAACCATATTTCCTCTCTCAAAATAATTTTTAGTAGCATCATGAATAGACTCAACAATATAGCTATCACATAAAGCATTCTTATCATGATCCACATGCAAAAAAGTATCATTACTCTCCACACAAGCATAATAAATTTCATTAGTAATAGTGGGAGTAAAACTAGCACATCCATCATTATAATCATCATAAATTGGAGGCATAGAATAATCATAATGAATTTTATCCTCAATAGTAGATGGACTGAAAATATCATATTCATCATTGTAAACATCATATATAAGAGGCATATCATAATCAACATAAACTTTCTCCTCAATACCTGGGGGATTAAAAATATTATTTTCATCAAAACCGACCTCCCCAAACTTAAAGTCTTCCATACCATTAGCAATAATGGTGTTCAAAGAATTTATAGTAATAACATTGCTACCATCATGCAAATAAATTTCTATAGATTTTTAATTTTCTCTTCAAACACTTCATGTCCCAATTCAAGATAAATTTTATAAAGCTCTCTCATATTGTTTTCAGCCATAGGACTAGTTTCAAAGAAAATAACCATTGATGGCAAGTAAAGAACTAGATATACTAACAAACCGAAATAAACTAGGTGCTGAAATTTAATTTTCTTGTGGTTTTTGATTTTTAAAAGCAAAACAAGATAAAATAAAATAAACTTAGCAAGACAAAAACAAAGTAATGAGATTGGAAGTGTAAGACTCCCCTTGCTGTAGCCTCTTGACTCCCCGGCAGCGGCGCCAGAAAATGTGCTTGATGACATGAAAACACACGTTCGTTGGGAGACCCCAAGAGGAAGGTATGATGTAGTGCAAGAGCAATTTTCCCTTGATATCTACCAAGGTCATCAATCAAGTAGGAGTCAAAAGTGCTTCAGAAGGTTGTCAACGACACCAGAAAATATGGCACGACGCAATGTCAGATGATTTGGTGGTTGACGTGGACATGCCCACAACACAATAAAACTACATTGTCCCAACAAAACAGGCAGGTGATACGTCTCCAACGTATCTATAATTTCTTATGTTCCATGCTTATATTATATCAATTGCTACATGTTTTATTCACACTTTATAGCATTTTTATGCATTTTCTGGGACTAACCTATTAACAAGATGCCACAGTGCCAGTTCCTGTTTTCTGCTGTTTTTTATTCCAGAAAAGCTGTTCTAGAAATATTCTCGGAATTGGACGAAACAAAAAGCCAAGGTCCTATTTTTCTGTCACGTACACGGAGTCCGAAGGAGAGACGAAGGGGGGCACCGAGGCGCCCTCACCATGTGGTGGCGCGGGTCCCACCCCTGGCGCGCCGCCACGTGGTGAGGAGCCCTCGGGCCTCCACCGACATCGCCCCTTCGCCTATATATTGCTCCTGCCCCGAAAACCCTAGAAGAATCGACGATTTCTCCAGAAGATTTCCGTAGCTCCGTCGCCACCAAAAACCCTAATTCGGGGGACAGAAGTCTCTGTTTCGGCACCCTGCCGGGATGGGGAATTGCCCCGGAGCCATCTCCATTGACTCCACCGCCATCTTCATCGCCGTTGCTGCCTCCCATGATGAGGAGGGACTAGTTCTCCCCCGAGGCTAAGGGCTCGACCGGTAGCTATGTGGTTTATCTCTCTCTCCCATGGTGTGATCTTTATGTGATCATGAGCATTGCTAGTATCGCTGAATTCATATGTAATGTTTATGCTACTCAAGTGATTTTATCTAGTTTCCGGAGTCATTGTGACAACACGGTATCAAGGTGACAGTGTGGGTACTTGTGTGTGACTCTATAAATAATTTAGATATTATCATGGCTTATTCTTTGTGGAATTGTGGTGTTTGTTTACTCAGACTTTGAGGTGTGCTTTTGTAGCCCTACGCATAGTACTCTTGTTTCACCAAGAAGGAGAATAATCCCGAGTAGCACTTACTTGCGTTCAGTTGTGCTAAAATGTTGAGAGATACCACTAGTGAAAGTATGATCCCTAGGCCTTGTTTCTAAGCATTGAAACACCGTTTACAACAAGTTCTGCTACATGTTTGCTTGCTGCCATTTTTATTTCAGATTGCAATTACTACTTATAATCATCCATATTACTTGTATTTCACTATCTCTTCGCCGAACTAGTGCACCTATACATCTGACAAGTGTATTAGGTGTGTTGGGGACACAAGAGACTTCTTGTATCTTAATTGCAGGGTTGCTTGAGAGGGATATCTTTGACCTCTACCTCCCTGAGTTCGATAAACCTTGGGTGATTCACTTAAGGGAAACTTGCTGCTGTTCTACAAACCTCTGCACTTGGAGGCCCAACACTGTCTACAAGAATAGAAGCGTGCGTAGACATCAAGCTATTTTCTGGCGCCGTTGCCGGGGAGGTAAGTGTTGGAAGGTATCTCCTTTAGATTCTGCAATTATTTCTTTTTGTTTCTTGTTTTTATTTTCACTAGTTAGGCTTAATGGAAAACAACAACAAAATTAGAGATCTTTATGAACTTTATATTGAATTAGGACATGATGCTTTTGAAGAGAAAATTAAGAAACCGATGGAAGTTTGTCTGCATAATAGTGGTAGTAATGTTATTAGCATGAATTCCTTGAACACCATTATTGCTAATGCTATGGAAAAGTCTAAGCTTGGGGAAGCTAGTTTTTATGAAAATGATCTTTTTAGTTCCCCAGCTTTAGAGGAGAAAATTTGCTCTGATAATACTGTGTCTCCCATATGTGATAATTCTAATGATGCTTGTGATATTTTAAATCCACCTACTGAAAGTATTCCTTTTGAAATACCTATGGAAATTGTTGAAAAGGTTATGGATGAACGTTATGCAGGGGATGGAACAGTCCATCCAAGTGATCACTTGTTGAAACTTAAAGAACTTTGTGAGTTGTTTAAGGTTGCAGGTTTATCAAGAGAAAATGCCATGAAGAAATTATTTCCATTGTCACTTAAGGACAAAGCAAGGGAGTGGTATGAGCTACTGGATGATCCTCATCATTCGGAGTGGAAGGAGCTTGAATATCTCTTTTACTCTAAATTTTATCCTCCTTATGAATTGTATTTAGATAGGAATTACATTTTTAATTTTTGGCCTCGTGATGGAGAAAGCATTGCTCAAGCTTGGGGAAGGCTGAAAACATTAATACTCAAATGTCCTAACCATGAGCTTCCTGAGAAAATAATTGTTACTAATTTTTATGCAAGGCTTTCAGGTCATTACAAGGATTATCTAGATGCCTGTTCAGAGGGTTCTTTCACAAGTAAGAAGGTTGAAGCTAGATGGGATCTTCTTGAAAGAATTCAAAGCAATACTGAAGATTGGGAGAACGACAAAGGTAAAGGATCAGGTATAAACTATGAATATGAATGCATTAAGTCTTTCGTTGAAACTGCTGGTTTTCAAAAGCTTAGTGCTAATTATGGTCTTGATTCTCAAATTATTGTTGATTGTTGTAGAACCTTTGCCTCTCATATTAATGTTCCTAAAGAAAGCTGGGACATGTATCATGAACCTTTTAAAGACACTTGCATGGAAAATGAAATTGTTGTTAATGATTGCAATAAACATGCTCAAACTTCTGAAAATGCTATTTCTTATAAGGATGTTAATTTTTGTGGAGTGCTTAGACCTTGTGAAAAGACTAATAATGAAGAAGAATATTGTAAACTTCATAAGCATGAGAAAACTAGAATATGGAGTAGGGCTCTAAATGATCTTGCTGAAAAGGTTTGTGCCCTATATCCTTTTATTTGTGAACTCTGCTATGAAGAAGGTCATTTCGAATTCCAATGCTCAAAGTTTAATGATACAATTTCGAGTTTGTTTGATGATAGCATGATCCATCCCGATCTTTATGATGAACTTGAATTATTTTTGGGGTGTGAAGAGTTATCAAGGAAAACTTCTTTGTTAGATATGAGTTCTTTTGATATGAATAGTATTTTGCGGGGATGCCGTCTCCATTGTGTTGATAAGAGCCACAGTAATCCTTATATAGAAAAAATTATAAAAGATGTACCTTTGCCAAAATATGAAAGGACTTATACTTGTTTTACTCTAATTAATGAAAGGGAGGAATCCTCCCAAGTTTCTTCTATTGTTTCTAACAATGAACCAGGGCATGTGGAGAAGCTTCCTTTCAAACCTCTCCCTCCTAAAGATAAAAAGAAGAGGGGAAAGAAGAAGAAGAAGAAGAAGAAGAAGAGGAGTAAAAAGAGAGAGGAAAAGGTATCCTCTCCTAAGCATGTTGCTCCTTTCATGATTGTTTCTAATGAGTCTAAACTTATTGAAGAAGATTCACGTACTTGGGGTCATTATTATCTCGACACTAAATCTATAGGCACTATTGAAGATGATTATATGTCTGTTACTTCTTGTAGTGATCATGATTGGGAAAATGAAACTACTTTTGATATTGAAAATCTTTGGGGTACCAATTCTGAAAATGATGATGTTAATAATGTCTATACTATTAGTACTATCCATGTTCCATCCAATTATGATATGGAAAGCTCCAATCTTGGGGATGAGGTGTTTGAAAATCCTTTTGCTACTGACGATTATATATTTAAGACATCTCCTTCTAGTAAAATTAATGAAGATATGTTTACAAATGAACACACTTTGGAAGATAACTATTCTGTTGTTTATGATGATACTATGCCTCCAATCTTTGATAATTATCATAATGACAACTATGACATATGTTATAATTACAATCATCCTCATGAAACTTGTCATAGTTATGGAGGGATTACCCAAAACCATCTCTCTAATATACAACTTGTCTATCATGTTCAAGTTCTTTATGATGATCCTACTCCCATTGTTATTAATAAGAAGAACTTTGCTTATGTGGAAAATATTGATACTTTTATGCATATGAATCATGATAAGAATGTTTCATGTGATGGTTATATTGTGGATTTTATAAATGATGCTACTGAAAGTTTTTATGAGAGAGGGAGACATGGCTTCATATATCACAATAATATTGAATCTCCTCTCTTTTTGTTGAAATTTTTGAAGTTGCACTTGTTTTGTCTTTCTATGCTAGATGCTTCATGCTTCAATAATTTGTTTTCTTACAAGATTCCTTTGCATAGGAAGGTGGTTAGACTTAAATGTGTTTAATATTTGCTTCTTGATGCTCTCTTATATTCAACTCTTATACATATGAGAGCATTATCAAAAATTTCATGCCTAGCTAAAAGGCTTTAAAGAAAAGCGCTTGTGGGAGACAACCCATGTTATTTTATTTTCTGTATTTTATTTTATTTGAGTCAAGGAGTGTGCTTACTTCTGTAACAACTCCTTTGTATCTTTATTTTATTGCATTGTTGTGCCAAGTAAAGTCTCTAGTAGAAAGTTGATGCTAGATTTGGATTTCTGCACAGGGACAGATTTTTGCTGTCCACGGTTTTGAGCTTTATTCACTCCAGAAAAATTGAAAAATTCTGAAAAATTCGTGCGTGATCCTCAGATATGTACGCAACTTTCATTAGTTTTGAGTTTCTCGATCTGAGCAACTTAAGTGCCTCGAAAAAATTCGTCTTTACGAACTGTTCTGTTTTGACAGATTCTGCCATTTATTTTGCATTGCCTCTTTTACTATGTTTGATTGGATTTCTTTGCTCCATAAAACATCAGTGGCTGTAGCTAATGTCCAGAAGTATTGGTAATGATTGTGTCACTGTAGAATATGAATTTTTGATTATGCACTAACCCCTAATGAGATTACTTTGAGTTTGGTGTGGCGGAAGTTTTCAAGGATCAAGCGAGAAGGATGATATGATGTGATCAAGAAGAGTGAAAAGCCTAAGCTTGGGGATGCCCCCGTGGGTCACCCAAGCATATTTCAAGAAGATCAAGCGTCTAAGCTTGGGGATGCCCAGGCATCCCCTTCTTCATCAACAACTTATCAGGTCATCTCTAGTGAAACTATATTTTAATTCTTCCACATCTTATGTGCTTTACTTGGAGCGTCTGTGTGCTTTTATTTTCGCATTGTTATTTTTATTTTCTGAATAAATTGGATCCTAGCATTCTTGTGTGGGAGAGAGACACGCTCCGCTTTTTCATGTGAATACTCATATTCTTCACTTATATCTGTTGAGTATTCTTATCTAGCTACTGCTATGCTTTTAGCTCCTGTTTTTCATGCATCTCTTATTCAGAGCTGTTAGTTCTTGTAGAGTAATACTCTCTTGTTTCATTTGTAAATTATTTGGAGAGTTTTTGTTGAAATAAGTTGATTGGTGTTTGGTTGGAAACAGAAAATGCAACATGTGGTAGATGGTATATCGAAAAGACACACATATAGATCATTGTCTTGGATAATTTGATACTTGGCAATTGTTTTGAGCTCTCAAGTATTTCATGTTTAAGCTCTTGCATCATGTAGTTAAAAACCTATTAGTAAAGAACTACCGTAGAGCTTGTTGAAATTTGGTTTGCATGTTTGCTATCTCTAAGGTCTAGATATTTTCTGGTAAAAGTGTTTGAGCAACAAGGAAGACAGTGTAGAGTCTTATAATGCTTGCAATATGTTTTCATGTAAGTCTTGCTGTACCGGTTGATATCTTGTGTTTGCTTCAAACAACCTTGCTAGCCTAAACTCTGTACTGAGAGGGAATGCTTCTCGTGCATCCAAAACCTTGAGCCAAAACCCATGCCATTTGTGTCCACCATAACTACCTATTATGTGGTATTTTCTGCCATTCCAAGTAAATACTTCATGTGCTACCTTTAAACTATTCAAAAGCTATTATCCCTTATTTGTGTCAATGTTTTATAGCTCATGAGGAAGTATGTGGTGTTTTATCTTTCAACCTTGTCATTTACTCCTGACAGACTTTCACCAATGGACTAGTGGCATATACATCCGCTTATCCAATAATTTTGCAAAAAGAGCTGGCAAATGGGGTGCCCAGTCCCAATTAATTACAACTTTCACCTTTAATTCTCTTCACATGTTTTGCCCTGATTTATCAGTAAGCAATTTAAAAAGTTGATCATTTAAAATAGACACTCCTCCATGGTATGTGATTGTTGGAAGGCACCCGAGGATTCGGTTAGCCATGGCTTGTGTAAGCAAAGGTTGGGAGGAGTGTCACCCAAATTAAAGTACATGTGTAAACAAAAGAGAAGAGGGATGATCTGTCTTTGGGTAGAAATAACGTCCTTCATGGGAGCCGCTCTTGAAAGTCTGGTTGACAAGGGGGTTAGAGTGCCCACTACCATTCGTTGACAACAACAAACACCTCTCAAAACTTTATTTTTATGCTCTCTATATGATTTCAAAACTTAAAAAGCTCTAGCACATGATTTAATCCCTGCTTCCCTCTGCGAAGGGCCTTTCTTTTACTTTAGTTGAGTCAGTTTACCTACTCCTTTCTATCTCAGAAGCAAACACTTGTGTCAACTTTGTGTGCAACAATTTTTATATGCTTACTTATTGCACTTATTATATTGCTTTGTGTTGACAATTATCCATGAGATATACAAGTTGAAAGTTGAAAGCAATTGCTGAAACTTAAATCTTCCTTTGTGTTGCTTCAATGCCTTTTACTTAGAATCTATTGCTTTATGAGTTAACTCTTATGCAAAACTTTTTGATGCTTGTCATGAAAGTACTATTTATGAAAAGTTTTTGCTTATATGATTCAGTTGTTTACTCATTATCTATTTGTTAGCAAACTATAGACCATTGCCTTGAGTCACTTCATTCATAACATATGCTTTACAATATTATTTGATCATGATTATGTGGTATCATGTCACCTAAGGAATTATTTGTTGTTATCGTTTTACCTACTCGAGGACTGATGCCCACAAGTATAGGGGATCGCTGAAATCTTCGTTGGGAAGTATTACCCAAATTTATAGTTCGACTCGATGGGAACACAAGAATACCAATAAGACTTTGGCAATTGAGGCGTCACTCTCAACCACACCTGTATATCAATAAACGTGCAGCAGTAATAGTGATGGCAGTAAGGTGATTCAAGCAAGCAAAATAAAACAGTAGTAGTAACAAGGGTTTCCTAGTTTTCACCGAAAAGTGAAAGTGTAACTCAGGGATTTAAAACGTAGGCACGAGGTGACAATGGGGCGTTGCATGAATAAGATTGATCATATAATAAGATACGAACAGCAATGGGACTTATCTCTAACTCCGATATATGTAGGTATGTGTTCCATAAATAGTTGTGCGTACTAACCAAGAGAATTTGCATATCATCTATTGTCCTACCTGCCCATTTCACCGGGGCCAACTTGGAACTACAGGTAATTAAGGTCTACCCTTTCGAATAGCCCGGAACAACGCATTAACACTTCATGAACACATAGAATCCTCAAACTAATACATCTCCCCCTTGTTTTCCCTACCTGTCACTTTTAGGGTTCGCAGGTTCAACATAATAGCAGGTAATACACTTTGCAGATAGATACCAAACTCAAATATATGATGGGGCAAAATAAGTTCAGTACTGAAATCATGCCACTCGGGCCCTAGTAGCAAGCATTAAACATAGCATAAGTGCATCAACACAATACAAAAGTATCTTCAAGATAAACCCCTAGGATCTAGAACAACGAGTACCATTACATGATCAATCTCATCCAATCCCCATCCACCTCATGTGTCTACAGGGGACTACTCACACATGGTGATGGTGAGGGAGCTCATGGTTGATGGAGATGGAGCCGGTGAAGATGGCGGTGGAGACGGCCTCCGAATCCCTCCTCTGGGGGAGAAATCCTGGATCAATCTGTCTCCGAAATCGAAGATCGTGGTGGCGGCGGCGGTGTGTTTCACGAAAGCTCCCCTCCTTTTAGGGCGTCCACTTTTTCGTCTATATGAAGGGGTACGTGGAAGACCGAGGAGAGGCGGTGCCCGATGTCAGGGAATGCTTTCTGGATTAACCCGCGGCCCAGTGCGACTTACTTTACTCGCACGGACAAAAGCCCACTTGGGAACAAGCCCGTATTGAACCGCCATAAGGGGAAAGATCTAGAAGACGTATCCCGGAGGACGTGAAGACCAAGTAGTCTCCAAATAGGCCTCTGTGTACGTATTCCTTGTGGGGAACGTTTTCTTTGTAACTTGGCGAGCCTCTGTGTATATAAAGAGGACTCGCAGGACTTAGAGAAGGAGAGCCCTTAAACCCTAGCTCATACGGCGAGTACCAGATCGGATCGCCTCCATTGTAACACCTCGATTATCATATCAATACTAATCTAGGGTAGGCAGGAAGTAGGTCTTTTACCTCACATTGAGGGGGCCGAACCTGGGTAAATCTATGTTGATCTTTGTTCCTGCGATCCCAAGCTCGGAGATGCTTGACTCGCGTAATCCCACACCTACGAAGTCATCTATGACACCTGACGTGACAAACCCACGACACTTGGTGCCCACCGTGGGGCCTGCGGTCAAGAGCGTCACGTTCCGCGTAGGATCCATGAAGGGAGCTGAAGATCTTGTCGTTGGCCGTATCATCACGGTCAATGGCACACCCCTCATTGACGATTCAAGCTAGGGGCCGGAAGCTGACTACCTGGAAACCGGCCACATCATCCCGTTTGGATCTGTCCATGTCTTCGTCGGCTTCATTGGCGGCGAGTCTGAAGATCCATCGCAACATGGCGACTCAGAAGAAGGAGTCGCGGTAACGGTGGACCAAGAAGAAGAATCTATCAACTACGAGTCGCTACCTCTTGAAGACGAAGAAGGCCAATCCATTGAGTATGTCCTTGAGGAAAGGCTATGTGGAGGCCCTGTGGATGGCGACTCGCCCTCCGTAGAAGATCGGCACATAGAAGGGGTCTACAGGACCACAGAAGCGGACGAAGGGCTGGGCATGCCACCAGGCAGCTTAGCGCCCACGCCGCCAGAAGCAGCAGAACAAGCCGCGCTAGACGCATCAGGAGTCGCGGCATCCGCTGCGGTAACGCCAGGAGTCGCGGCCTCAGGAGTCGCAAACAGAGAGACTCCACCCGGAGTTGCGACTGCGGAATCAGGTCAAGGGTAGCCCCCGACGCAGCGGTCACGCCGCCACAGGAAGTGTGCTACTCACGCCAATATCTGCGGTTAACGCGGCCGCTAGAGTGACAGAATTGGAGGCTACCAGGATCGGGCTATATGATGAAGTCCAGAGAATCGCAGATGAGTGAGCCAGGCTGGCACGCGAGGAACAGCGCCTCCAACAGGAGCAACTGCGACTCATCGAGGAAACCAATACTCTGCAAGGAGTACAGGCCACCTTGCCACACAGACGCCATGCGAGTCGCCTGCAGCCAGGAGCAGTAAATCCTATGGAGCTGTTCCAATCGCCTACCGCCGGACCAACAATCGCGGTTCCCGCGGCACCACCCAACGCGATCCCATCAGTCGCCACCAACACAGTGCGCCCGGTCGCATGGTCGGAGTCACACAACCGTCAGTCGCGGTACCCACACACATGGCACCGTCTGCCATGGTTATGCGGTCCGTGGCACCATCAGCCGCGCCAGCGGTTCAAGCGATCGCTGTACCATCAGTTGTACCAGCGGTTCCGTCCTTCGCAGCACCAAGAGCAGCGGAATACCAGGATCAAGGGCCATAGTACAAGCTAACAACAGGGCCATCATGCCCCCGCCATTGCCGCAGCCAACCTTTGTTCAGCAGCCGCACAGCAGCCTCAAAGGTTCCACACGCCACAAGGACATTATGTTAGCCCAGTGGAGAATCTCTTTGCAGCTACGAACATCTTGGCCAGGTTAGCGCCAGCAGGAAACACACCAATGGACAGAGAGGCGCGGCGCGCCATTGAGATGCTGAGCACAGCAGTAATACAGCAGGCAAACATGTCCGAACACGCGGGACGGCTGCACTCCACCCCCTACAATAGCAGAGCAACGGTGGAGAGAAGCATCCACGCAGAGTCGCCGCACGTTGCGACTTCAAGTTCGGCTAGGCAAAAGGGAAAATCAACCTGCGGCTCAAAATCAACCTCAGCAAGTTCAACCCATAGAAGTTGTGCAGCCACGCGCGGCAGCTAATCCAATAGGAAGGCCAGCTTCATCCAATCTATCGTCGCGACTCAAAGGCCCAGTTTGTTTCAGCGAAAGAATCAGGTCTGAACCGTTTCCAGCAGATTTCAAAGGACCTCGCAAGGTCGCCAACTACAACGCAAGCATGGACCCTGTTACTTGGCTCAACAATTACGAGATGGGCATGAGCATCCTAAACGCATCCGAAGAGATCTGCGCACGGTACCTAAACATGATGTTAGAAGGTGCAGCCCATATATGGCTGCAGAACTTGCCGCCAAATTCAATAAACTCTTGGGATGAGATGAAGGAAGCTTTTATCAAAAATTTCCAAGGAACATGCAAGCGACTCTGCAGTATAGAGGACCTTGAGCATTGTGTACAGAAGGAAGGTGAGTCGAGTCGCCACTGGATGAGAAGGGTCGCAGAAATCATACATTCTCATATAACATACCACCCAGTTCAGCAGTCCTTGTCATGGAGAAAAATTGCAAGTTTGAGCCGCTGGTCCACAAACTAGGTCGCATGAAGGATAAAGTCAAGAGCCTAAGCGAGGTAATGGCAGCGGCCAACAAGTATGCTAGCTCGGATAAAACCAGAGACGCATCTGATGGGGAGGAAGAGGAAAATACTGGCAAGGGAAAGAAGGCCAGTAGCAAGCCTCAACAACAGCAAGCTAGCAATGCTAATGCGAGTTATAACAAGCGCAAAAACGAGGAAGGAAACTCGGGGTTAGTCGCAAATACGAACACTCGTTACAAGCAAAGCAGGGCAGAGGAAGGAATTTTCACCCAGTTAACTTGGAAGAGGTTTTTAACCGCCCCTGCGACATCACATAGGAAAAGATGGGAAACCACCCAACCACACAAAGGCACAGTGCTATCATTACAAAAAGTGGAAGGATGGGCAACCACTCAACACAAACAACAATCATCAAAACAATGAGGGAGGTAACCACGGCGGAGGTAACAACAACAACGCTGTCCCAAATCCGCAACCAGATCAGCCACAGTTCCCAAAACAATTGGGTCAGTATCACACCATTGTGGTCAATACTTCAAGGAGGGAGCAAAAGCTGCGACGACGCAATCAGGCTGTTAACGCCATAGTACCAGCCGTACCACAGTGGCTAAAGTGGTCCGAGCAGCCAGTAGTTTGGAGCCGCGAGGATCACCCAGGAGAAATAAATGAAGAGGGCAAACTCGCGCTGGTGGTTACCCCTCAAGTCGCAGGATACAAGTTGAGCAAAGTGCTGATGGATGGAGGTAGCAGCATCAATATATTATATTATGAAACCTTCAAAAGAATGAACCTCCAAGAAAAGCAGCTACACCCATCAAGAACAACGTTTCACGGTGTCGTGCCAGGCATATCAGCTCAGCCATTGGGGCGAATCAACTTGGAGGTCGCCTTTGGGACACAAAGCAACTTCAGGAGCGAGTATATCTGGTTCGAGGTTGTAGATTTCCAGAGCCCATATCATGCGCTGTTTGGCAGAGAAGCATTCGCAAAGTTCATGGCTAGGCCGTGCTATGTGTACCTGAAGCTTAAAATGCCAGGCCCCAGGGGAGTCATCACCATTAATGGCGACAGAAGAATAGCTCAAGAATGCGAAGAAGGCGACAAGGCCATGGCCAGAGCAGCTTGCATCGCAGAGAGCGCGCCCATGCGCGAGTCGCAGGAGAATTTTGATGACATCGTGGAGGCCAAGAGGCACCTGCCTGACTTGCGACTTCAGATTACGGCCGCAAGGGAGGCAAGGAAGTCAAAGGCTACAGGCCATCGCCAATAAGGACACATCCCAGGCATTGCGAGTTGCCATCAGCAGCCGCAACAAAACATTAAGAGTTTACATCATCAAGCTGGCCACTCAGGGCTAAAAACTTCACTTCTGATCGCCACCTAGGCGCGATCGACCCATTTCTGGTCGCCACTCAGGCGCGACCGACCCAATGTAACACTTCTGATCGCCACCTAGGCGCGATCGACCCATTTCTGGTCGCCACTCAGGCGCGACCGACCCAATGTAACACTTCTGGTCGCCACCAAGGCGTGACCGACCCATTTCTGGTCGCCACTCAGGTGCGACCGACCCATGTAACATCTCTGGTTGCCACCTAGGCGCAACCGACCCAAGCATCACTTCTGGTCGCCACCTAGGCGCGACCGACCCTATGTATCATATAATGATTCTGAAATAAAGCATCTCAAACTACCAATTGAGTTGTGAGTCTTTTATTTTTTAATCATTGGTTCCTTGGGGGCGCGGCAGCTTTTTAGCGCGGCCTATTCCTTGGGATCGCCAAACGAGTGGCATTTATCGTGATTATACTCAACCTCTCTTGGATGCGACTTGCACTATGCGGCCAAAGTACTGGGGTGTGGCGTCAATCGAGTTTGATCGCCTATCATGGCCGCTCTCGACCCTGAACACGCACTTTTTACCTGGGAAATACTGAGCCGCGCAAGGGCCTAAGTGAGGAAAAACCGAGACAAATCATAAGGACCAGCCTATTGGTCGAAACATGTACTGCTGAGAGTACTTAAGCAAACCGTAACATTGTCTTATGACACATAAATTCTAACAATTATTACAGGCCGCTAAGGGCCAAGATCATCAAACCATTGTTTCTCTTCTTCATTTGTGCGCAGCTTTTGGCCTGTGGGAAGGAGGAACAGGCGGCTTACCAAGCTTGCCAGAAGGAGCAGTTGCAGGCTCGCTGGACGGCTTCTCCGTCGTGGGCTTGGGGGCTGCAGAGCTGGAAACACCCGGTGAAGGGTTCTTTTCCTGCGGGATCACCGCACTGGATGATGGAGCGGGTAACTTCTCCCATCTGCTTCCATCTGCATTATACTTGCCCAGATAGGTCACAAGATCTATCCCCTCCACCAGCTCAGTCGCATGGCCACGCATGTCCTTCCAAGTCGCCACATATTCTGAGGCTTCAGCTCGGTGCCATCCACCTTCTTCGAGGGCCTGCCTTGCGCGACCTTGGCAGCATCAAAAGAAGGATAGTATGTCTTGGCCAAAGCAAGAACATGAGCCGCACCGGTGCGAGCTGAGGACTCCTTCCAGTCCAAAAAGAACTGAGGCGCCCTAAGCAGTCTTTTTAGCAAGCCTTCAGAATCACCGGGGACTGGCTTGGTCGGCAGCAGACACTTAGACAGCGATTTCATGGCATCACAAGTCCTCCGCGTAAATTCGCGGATGTTATTCAGCTGTTCTTGAGTGGTCGCACACTGAAGTGCAGAATCCTCACCTGCAACAAGATGTCCGCCAGTTAGTCCAGTTACATACAAAAAGAAGGTGGTCAGATACCACGATACAGCGGCAAGTCGCAACACATACCAGCCAACTCTTGGGTCATGATACAAACTTTGGCGTGGACAAGGTTATGGGCATCAGAAACTTTTGCCAACTTTTTCTCAAGATCGCCAATGGCAACAGCCTTGAGCCTTGCGTCCTCGTTGGCTTCAGCGATGGCGTCTTTCTGAGCATTGATTTGGAGGTCCAGCTGCTCGACCCTCTCTTGGAACTTTTCTTCAACTTTCTTAAGCCACAGCTCAGTGGCTTTGGCTTGTTCAGATAACTTAAAGCTCTCATCAGACAGCTCGCCCATCCTGTTTCCCTCTTCTTCAGCTCAGCGTCACGCTGGCCAAGAGCTCGCGCAACCTCTCCAGTTCAGAAGGAGCCTCCCCCAACTGCTTTTCCAAGGCGAGTCTTGCGGTTGTTACGGAGCTTAGTTCCTCCTACAAAAGTACATCAGTTAGCAAGTACATCAACAGCTAAAGAGAAGTATCAAGTCTCCCTTTACAGTCAAAAGAAGAAACTTGATCCTTGGGGGCTAGAGACAGATAAGTGGAGACAGAAGTTTACCTTGTAAGCCGCAGATAGGTCAGACAGCGCCTTGCGGAGCTCCGCGGCTTGCTTGTCATTTGAGGCGATGATGGCCTCTGACAGTTTCTCAGCGCGGCTCATGGAGGAGAGGAAGCAACCTCAGCACGCAGAACTGGCGACCGCTGGCTATCAGCCGCTGGCGACTCAATCACCGGCGCATCAGCAATTATGGAGGAAGGGTTGACCTTCTCCACGTCTTGGATAATAGGAGATCTGTTCTGTCCTCCAGAGCCACCTCTTGGGTAGCTGTGTCAAGAACAGAGGCCGTAGCCAAGTCATCAGTGGTGGCCACGCCCTCCACCATGGCTGTATGAGCCGCAGGTGATAAGCGCGGCTCAATTGCAGTTTCAGAAACGACTCCAGGCTCAGTCACGGATTTAACCGCACTTCTGCAAAAAGCAAGGGCATTGTGTGAAGAAGAAGCACATAAACCAGAATAAAAGTGTTAGAAGCGCAAAGAAAGTCACTAACTCTGGAGCCATCTTCACAGAGGCCATAAGCTCGCCACTTGACGGCGATGACGGGCCTTGGATCCCGAATCTACGAGCAGAAGTTTGCGTGTCAGTAGAAGAAAAAGAATAAGCAGTCAAAATGTCAAGACAGTAGAAATTACCAGAATGGGGACCCATGTCTTCTTCAGTTGAGGCGGTGGCTTTGTACACACGCCTGGCAGCGGAGGAGGTCGCGCTCGTAGTAGGCTTGCGACGCTTCGTGGCCTCAGGATTTTCCAGAGCATCAAGCTCTGGCTCCTCGCGAGATAGCCTCTTGGAGGCTCCACGGGGAGTTGGTCCAGCCGCGGCAGCTGAACTCACGGCTGGCACTGGACTGTCATCCTCATCCAGTTCAGTCTCTTCACCTTCTGAGGCCGCAGTGGCAACAGAAGGAACATCAGCAATTTCGCTGCCCTCTAGAACGGGCAGCAACTTCTTTCTTGTGGCACGCTTAGGAGCAGCAGTGCCGGCGTCGGTCGCAGGCAGCGACCAGTAATTCTCATCAGCCTGAATCGGAAAATATAAGTCGCAGTATTAAGAAAGGAATGCGACTCAACTACAAAGGCAAAAAGACAGGGAAGAAAAGTTACCTCAAAAGGCTTGTTGTTAACACTAAAAGGGGCAAGCCCCACCTTACCAAAGGAGATGTCTTTTTCCTCCGTCACACGAGAGATGAATTCCACCCAGTCTTCAGGCTCCTAGTCAGCGGCCTTGACACGATCAATGTCAGCAGAAGTGCCAGAGCATTCAAGGAAGGACCGTTGACGGGGACTCACTGGTTGGATACGCCACTTTGTCCAGCAAGAAAGGAGATCAAGGCTGTCGGGGGAATACTTTCTGGATTAACCCGCGGCCCAGTGCGACTTAACTTACTCGCACGGACGAAGGCCCACTTGGGAGCAAGCCCAATATTGAACCGCCATAAGGAGAAAGATCTAGAAGACATATCCCGGAGGACGTGAAGACCAAGTAGTCTCCGAGTAGGCCTCTGTGGATGTATTCCTTATGGGGAAGTTTCCTTTTGTAACCTAGCGAGCCTCTGTGTATATAAAGAGGACTCGCAGGACTTAGAGCGGGTCAAGCTATCAAGCCCCAAACCCTAGCTCATACGGCGAGTACCAGATCGGATCGCCTCCATTGTAACACCTCGATTATCATATCAATACCAATCTAGGGTAGGCAGGAAGTAGGTCTTTTACCTCACATTGAGGGGGCCGAACCTGGGTAAATCTGTGTTGATCTTTGTTCCTGCGATCCCAAGCTCGGAGATGCTTGACTCGCATAATCCCACACCTACGAAGTCATCTATGACACCTGACGTGACAAACCCACGACAGTTGGCGCCCACCGTGGGGCCTGCGGTCAAAAGCGTCACGTTCCGCGCAGGATCGAAATCAGGCTTCAAGGACATCGCCATCGGCCAAGTTGAAGACATCAATGGGGTCCCCTTCATCGACGACTCAGAGTGGGGACCCGAGGCAGATCGCATCGAGTTCGGATACATCGTTCCCATCGGATCAGTAAAAGTTTTCGTCGGATCCGTCAGTCGCAGATCTATGGACGCGACTCAAGGAAGCGAATCGGTGAAGGAGCTGCGGCCGGTCAGGGTCCGCGTGTTGGAGGAGCTACAACAAGCTACGGCAAGATTGCCCATCCCCGTCCCGTCAAGACCTGTTTGGGGATCTCTACCAAATCAGGAAGGAGACCTCAAGATTGAAGAGATTGAAGCTATCAGGACGGAGCTCTGTGAAGAGGCACAAAGACTCGCGGCTGAGCGCGAAAAACTCCAAGAAGAAGGTCGACGACTCCGTCGCTGCCAGCCGAAGCACCAGGCGGTGCGAACCAAGACGACATCTGAGCGCAAGAAACTCCAAGAAGAAGAGTGGCGACTCCGTCGTTGGCAGCAAAAACATCAGATCAAGATGGACAAAGGAGAGATGAAATCACAGTTCCACGGCGACCCAGAGAGCAACGTGCACGCCGCGATAGGGATATTGTCAAAGATAGCACCGGTTGGAGACACACGAGCTGATAAGGAAGCTCGCTATGCGATCGACCTACTACAAACCGCTGCTTTACAACAAGCAAATATGTATGGAGTCACGCCCAATGAGCCGCAAAACGAGGTATCATGGGGAGGAGAAAGTGCAGCGTCGAAGAAGTGGTCAACCAGTTAGCAGGTTTGCAGGTATCATTGGAAAAAGAAAAGAAGATAGAAGGCGAGTCGCGGACGTCCGGAGCGACTCAGCCATCCCAGATTGAAACTGATTCAGATGAAGATTCAGCGCCAGTAAACTCCTATTCATTATTGAAAGGACCAGCATGTTTTGGAGAGGAAATACGGCTCACTCGTTTCCCCCCGAACTTCGACGAGTCGCAGCGAGTCACCACCTATCGCAGTGACCAAGACCCTGCCTTATGGATAGAGATTACGAGGCAAGCATAACAGGGGCTGATGTGACTCAAGAATACGTGCGAAATACTTCCACTTGGCAATACAGGGAGAAGCTAGGGATTGGCTGTTAAGGCTGCCATCAAAATCAATAAGCACATGGGAAGACTTGAAGGACAAGTTCATCGCAGATTCCAAACAGAAGATATGAAAAACCTTAGACAATGCATTCAAAAAGAGGACGAATCAAGCGGCGACTGGATCAAGAGAATCGCGGAGATCCTTGGCTCCGCCAAAAACTTAACAGTACAAGCTGCAATACAAGCTATGAGAAAGAACTGTAGATTTGAGCCGTTGGTGCACAAATTAAGTCGCGCTGAGCACAAGATTGATAGTTTCGACCAGCTTTTGGCAGTAGCTGACAAGTACGCAAAGACAGATAAAGGGGCAGGCGGCTTATCACAGAACCCAACAGGGAAATTACAAGTCGCGATTGAACGTCGCACACGCCAGATACAGGAGCAAGAGAGTGATAAGGCCTTATCCCTAATAACTGCAAGGGGATCTTCGACGTGCCTTGCGACTTACATCGCAGAGAGATGGCAGGCCAGCGGGTCACACAAAGGCGCAATGTCATTATTACCGGAGGTGGAAAGAAGGCGACACGCCAGACACGGCTCGCAGCGGATCGATGCAGCACAAGAAAATCTAGCTCTCGTCAAGGGCCTGACGTTTTACCTAGAAGAAACATAGGACAGTTTCATACAGTGGAAGTACAAACAACGGACGGAAGCCGGAAGAGCGGTCAGATTTCAACGCCGAAAGGTATCGTCGCTGGACAGAGCAATCGGTTATTTGGAGTCGCGGCGATCACCCCCCAGAAGTAAGAGATCCAGGACAGCCAGCTCTTGTGGTCACGCCTGAAGTCGCGGGATACAAGTTAAGTAAGGTCCTAATGGACGGAGGAGGAAGAGTAAACATCCTATATCAAGACACGCTCCGAAGAATGAATATACCCGAGACAAGGCTGCGACCATCCAGGAAAGAAATTCAAGGAATAATCCCAGGAGCTGTTACGCGACCAATCGGAAAGATAACACTTGAAGTTAGCTTTGGAACAGAGCGGAACTTCCGCACAGAGCTCCTAGACTTTGAGGTTGTAGCAGTCAAAAGCTCATATCATGCGATCTTTGGAAGAGAAGCCTATGTCAAATTTACCGCTCGCCCCTGCTACGTCTACCTACAGTTAAAGATACCAGGACCAAACGGTGTTATTACAATATATGGAGACAGACAGAGAGCGTTAGAATGCGAGAACGCAGGCTCAGTACTCGCAGAAGAAGCTTGTATCGCCAACTCTTCACATGGGTATCAGTCGCAGATCGGTGATCGCAGCTCAAAACGAGTCGCGTTGGAGGTACCGCGGAAGCGGCCAACAGGATGCAGCCACCGGATGGTAAATACCCACCGAGAAGTCGCGCATCAGCAAGATAATGCCCCAGAGGTCGCCTTGATACAAAAAGAAGACAAGAAATGGCGCATGTGCATAACCCAGCCTCGATCAACAACCCCAGCCAAAGGGGTCAGTTATCGTGAGACCTTACAAAGCAAACTCAACTCAACATAAGTCGCAGCTCAGTGCGGCTAATCGCTAACAAAGTTGCTCTCTGCTTCAACATGAGATATACATCGGAGCTATCATGCTCGACCCGAGTCGCTTTAGCGACTCAAAATTGAACCAATCAGGTGTTCAACCCACTCCGTTAGGAGTATTAATTCGCAACTAAGTGCGATGAGTATCAAGTATGCATGGCCTGCGGGGAATAGAAAACCCGCATTAAAGGGCCTGCATCATCCTGTAACACCCTGTAAAACATCGAGTGATTATGAAATAAAGCCGGCACCCTTGACATTCAAGGGTTTGTCGTTTCGCCTCAACTATCATTGAGTCGCTGAGTCTTTTGAATTTCATATATCACTGACCCTTGAGGGCTCCTTACGAGCATCGCGAGTACCAATCGCACCTCAAATTTTGCCAAACTAGTGGCAATCCTTAAGCTAGAAGCGTCTTGCATTATGCGACCAAAGTACTGGGGTGTGGCGTCAATCGAGCTTGATTGCCTATCATGGCCGCTCTCGACCCTGAACACACATGTTCCTAGGAAATACTGAGCCGCGCGAGCGTCTACTTAATGGAATTATCAAGAAAAGAACCTGCTTATAGGTCACAAAAATACTGTTTATAATACATGAATATCTTACAGACTAACGGGCATGTCCCACATTATTTATTTTTCCTCTTCCGAGCAACAGGAGTGGGAATTGGCGCGGCTTGTCTCGCAGTTGCAGTCGCAGGTGTCCTAATAATCAGGGCGCCGCCAGACGAGCAGAAGGGCCACCAGATACTGTTGCTGGAGTGGCAGCCCGAGATGACTCAGCTCCTGAGGACTTTTCCTTGACACCTTGCTCCCATCAAGATTGAATTTATCAAGATAAGTGCCCAAGTCTAAGTTATCAACAAATTTTGTGGCATACCCGCGCATCCCTTTCCAGATATCGAAGTACTCGCTTATTGGCAGTTCAGTATCATCTGCGCTCATCGCCAGGCCGTGGCGAGCAACCTTGCCAACATCTATCTCTGGATAATATGCTCGAAGCAATGTCAAGACATGCGCGGCTCCGGCGCGAGCAGAGGATCGTTTCCAATCAGAGACATAATGTGGAGCCTTGAGCAGTTTATTTATCCAATACTCGCAAGATGTTGGGCCATCAGTCGCAGGAGTGATTACCGTCATAACTTCCTTGGTAACCTTTAAGAAGCGCTGGCTGAGGTCAGACAGATATACCAGTTGATCCTTCAAATTGGAGCGGGACACTGGGGCCTCAGGTCCTATGTCAAAGAAAGAAAAGGCAAGAAACAAGTCAGAGACTAACGTTGGTTACCCAAAATATGTATGATTAAAGGAATAAAGACCAACCAGCAAGCTGCAGGACGGCTGATTTGACCATGGAGCCAAAACCCTCAAAGGCTTTGAGCAGCGAGTTATATTTTTCATCTCGCGCGGCGAGTTCCTTTGCGTGGTCTCCCTTCAGGCGATCAATCAATTCAGATTTAAGAGTCAGCCCTTCTCGCAAAGATCTAATGACCTCGTCTTTCTCCATGAGTCGCTGCTGCATATCAGCTTCAAGTTCTTTAAATTGCTCTTCGCAGGAGTCGAGTTGACCTTTGAGAGATTTTATTTCCTGATCTTGGTCCCTAATGACCTCATTATGCTGCTCCAGGCGAGACTGCATCATTTCAGGATGGTCTATGGAAATGCCTTTACCCTTTATTGAGCCAGAAGCATCAAGCAAGGACAGTTCACGCTGAAAACAAACAGAGCAAAACGCATAGGTAAATTATCCAGGAATTTGGGGGCTCGAGATTTGAAGCCAGGAAAAGAATCAACACCCCGTGCGATGACACAAGGTTTTGATCCTTGGGGGCTACGGTATATGTACCTGGCGACTTGAAGAAAATTGCTCAACTAAGCCGCGCAGCAGAGCAGCATGCTTGTCTCCAGCAGAAATTATGGCATCTGCGATTGACTTAGAACTATTTCCTGGAGCTGGAATTCTATTTTCAGTAGATACCCTACCAGCAGGAGTTGTGGATGGAGCTGCGACTGGAGTCGCGGCAGGAGCCGCGTCTGCAATACCTTCCTCCAGGGAGGGCCTTGGTTGAGTCGCACCATTACTGTTTCCCACGTTTTCATCAGCAGCATCATCCTCGCTCATAGCTTGCTGAGAAGAAGTGGGATGGGAATTAGACTTGGTAGCCTCTTCAGACATAGCCCTGCAAAACATTGATGGGTTAATAAGCTGACCTAGCAGAGCCGCAACATTAAAAGAAGGCGAACCATACCCAGAGGCGACACGGATACTCTTCATCAGGCAACCAGAGAAGGAGAAGATAAACCTTGCAAATCTGAACCTACAGAGTATGAAAAGAAGTAGTGATCAGCAATTCCTTGCCAGAAATACGTAAAACAAAAAGAAAGGAGAAGAGTCGCAAACAATTACCCGAGCTTATTGAGAAGCAATCCTTGCAACAGCTCGGAAGAAAAAGTAGCCTTGTTGGGATCAGCGAGTTTTAAAGATTTGGCAGCTCTTGTTTCTGCTAGTAATGCCAAGGCTTTGCGACGTTTCTCAGGCTGCGCGGGGTCTTCTGAGCTCTGGCATAAAATACGTTTCGAGGACCTGCGAGGCACCTCAGGAAGTTCCAGGAAAGGTGTATTTGGAGTCGAGGACAAAAGAGCGTCGGCCATTTGTTGTTCCTCTTCAGAAGCACTACCCTCGTGCATAACTGTATCTTCGCCAAAGGCTGCGGCTTGTTGACGACTCAGCCGCGGTTCCTTGGTTCAAGTCGACGTCCTCTGAAGGAAGAACCCAGAAATAGGGATCGATCTGAAAAGGAGCTCAGGTCAGAAATAATCAATTTTGGAAAGGAATTTTCGAGGAAACAGTGACAAGTAAACATTACCACAAAAGGCTTGTGCTCAGCCCAGAAGGGAGCAAGTCCGACGTTGTCATACGAGTCAATATCCTCGTCCGTCACTCGGCGAATGAAATTTATCCACTCCCCTTTGTCCCAATCTTCAGGGCAAGTGCGATCGACGTCATTTGCATGACAAGTGAAATCCATCATAAGCCGCGAGCGGCGACTCACAGGCTGAACTCGCCATTTAGTCCAGCAAGATATGAGATCTAATCCAGTGAGACCATGGAGTGTCAGCGCTCTCACCTTGTCTAGAAGGGATTCGACAAAGGGTAACGAAGAAGGATCAGGTTTGGAAGACAAGCATCGGTAGCCTCGAAGGGAAGAGGAGACCAAAGAGGAGAGGAATTTCACCCTCAGGAGAAGTGTTTTTACAATAGAAGAATGTCCTTTGCCACTCCTTGATTTTCTTGGCAAGAGTTAGTTTTGGGAAGATACTACCCCTACGGCGTTGGAAGGAAATGGCGCCGCATTGGAGAAAAGGACCATCTGTGGTTTCCCTTTGACTATTGCAATTGAAAAGAGCAAGCCAGAAATCTATTGAAGGCGGGATACCCAGATAATCTTCGCAGAGGACGTGGAAGTTGCTCACTTGCAACATCGAATTAGGGCCAATATCATGGAAGCGGAGACCTAACCGCTGCATCAAGGAGCGGAAGAAGAGAGAGCCCGGGGGCTTGAACCCGCGCTCAACATGCTCCGCAAAAATCACTACTTCTCCTGGTTGAGGATTGGGGATTACCTCCTCACCGCCGCCCGCCATTCGCATTGATCTTTTGGCGGAAGAAGGCCCCGTGCAGATAGGGATTCCAGGAAATCTTCGTCGACCCACGAGCCTTCCCAGTTGCACTTGCGGCGAGACATTTTTCTCAGATCGATGGAGATATCCACCGAAGGATTGTGAGTACGAGAAGCGAGATTGGAGGCGGCGGAAAGGAGTAGCGGATGCGTAATACAGGACTTGATGCAGAACGCTGGGGAAAACGATGAGCCAAGATAAATAACCCAGACGCGGAAGACGTTTAGATCTGAAAATCAACCGTCAAGCAGGATAAGTCGCGTTCTTGAGCCGCCAAGAAGAGTTATAAGCCGCAGATTGGAAATAAGAAAATTGGAGTTCAGCTGGGATAATTCACGTGCGCGGCTCAGGGGTTTGTTAAGACGAAGGAGCCTTCACTCGAAATCCAAGCTAAACTTGGGGGCTAATGTCGGGGGAATACTTTCTGGATTAACCCGCGGCCCAGTGCGACTTAACTTACTCGCACGGACGAAGGCCCACTTGGGAGCAAGCCCAATATTGAACCGCCATAAGGGAAAGATCTAGAAGACATATCCCGGAGGACGTGAAGACCAAGTAGTCTCCGAGTAGGCCTCTGTGGATGTATTCCTTATGGGGAAGTTTCCTTTTGTAACCTAGCGAGCCTCTGTGTATATAAAGAGGACTCGCAGGACTTAGAGCGGGTCAAGCTATCAAGCCCCAAACCCTAGCTCATACGGCGAGTACCAGATCGGATCGCCTCCATTGTAACACCTCGATTATCATATCAATACCAATCTAGGGTAGGCAGGAAGTAGGTCTTTTACCTCACATTGAGGGGGCCGAACCTGGGTAAATCTGTGTTGATCTTTGTTCCTGCGATCCCAAGCTCGGAGATGCTTGACTCGCATAATCCCACACCTACGAAGTCATCTATGACACCTGACGTGACAAACCCACGACAAAGGCCAGTAAGGCCATGATTAATCAAGGCACGGACCTTGATCAGCGACTCATTAATAAAGGACATGGAGGCATCCCGTGGTTTGGATTTTAGTGCCTCAGTGGGCACGAAGAGGGTGTTAGACCAGGAGGGGAGGCGAGTTTCGCCCTCCGGTGAAGTGTCTTGGCAGTAGAAGAAAGATTTTTGCCAAACCCTGGGTCGATTCGCCAGGGCTAGCTTGGGAAGGCAAGAGTTTCTGTGGCGTTGAAGAGAGATGGCGCCGACCTGAACGTAGGCGCTGCCTTTGGAGACAAGTTGGCTGTTGCAGGTGAAAGAGGCCAGCCACAGATCGATGTTGGGGGCTATACCAAGATAGTCCTCGCACAACACATGAAAATTGCTCACCTGGAGCATTGAGTTGGGCCCGATGTCGTGAAGACGGAGGCCTAGGCGTTGCAGCAGATTGCGGAAGAAGGGAGAACCTGGCGGCGTGAATCCACGCTCCACGTGCTCCACAAACGTTACCAGTTCGTTGGGCTTGGGGCGCGGCTCGATTTCATCGCCTGGCGCCCGCCAGACGCTGTCCTCCTTCGGCGGCAAGAAGCCAGCTTCGGCAAGATCCGTAAGAGTTTCCTCCGTCACCCAGGATCCTTCCCAGTTGCAGGAGATCTTGCACTTATCGTCAGATGGCTTTGCCTTGGGCGCCATTGCGAAGAGGTGATTGGATCGGGGAACTAAGCTCGGATTGAGGAAGAAGACGACGCGGCTGGGGATGAGGAGATTGCAAGGGCAAGTGAACAATGACCTAGGCGGCCGCAGCTTATAACTGAAGGGACCCGCAACTAACGGCACAATCTGTGCTCGCAACCAACGACACAATTTGCGCCCGCAAAACGAGTAACGGTCCGCAATTAAAGGAAACAGAATATTTCCAGAAGAGGAGATGAGTCGCACAGATAAGTCACAGCTCTGAATCGCATAAGTCAGAAGATTGGTCAGAACGTTTGCAGTGCGGCTCAGTGACCATTTCAAGAGGACAGAAGATTCTCACTGTAAAGTCCTAGCCAATCTTGGGGGCTAATGTCGGGGGAATGCTTTCTGGATTAACCCGCGGCCCAGTGCGACTTACCTTACTCGCACGGACAAAAGCCCACTTGGGAACAAGCCCAGTATTGAACCGCCATAAGGGGAAAGATCTAGAAGACGTATCCCGGAGGACGTGAAGACCAAGTAGTCTCCAAATAGGCCTCTGTGTACGTATTCCTTGTGGGGAAAGTTTCCTTTGTAACTTGGCGAGCCTCTGTGTATATAAAGAGGACTCGCAGGACTTAGAGAAGGGAGAGCCCTTAAACCCTAGCTCATACGGCGAGTACCAGATCGGATCGCCTCCATTGTAACACCTCGATTATCATATCAATACCAATCTAGGGTAGGCAGGAAGTAGGTCTTTTACCTCACATTGAGGGGGCCGAACTTGGGTAAATCTGTGTTGATCTTTGTTCCTGCGATCCCAAGCTCGGAGATGCTTGATTCGCGTAATCCCACACCTACGAAGTCATCTATGACACCTGACGTGACAAACCCACGACACCCGACGCCCCAGATAGGTGGGCCCACGCGGTCGAGGAATCTGACCGCGTGGGGCCCACTCTTTTGGGCCTCGTGCGCCTCCTCGAGTCCGTCTTTTGCACGATGTCCTTCTTTTCCATAAAAAATGATGTGGTATTTTTCCCCGATTTAATTTCCTGCAAAAACAACTAGAAAGGAGACTTTGCTAAAAACAGCGTCAGATTCAGCAGTTTTATTCAAATATGGGAAGATTCCGGAGCAAACTATGAAGCAAAGTGCTTGGAAAAGTAGATGCATTTTAGGTGCATCAACTCCCCCAAGCTTAGCTCGTTGTTTGTCCTCGAACAACTCAAACGTAGTGCAGAAGCGATGAAAAGACTTTGACAAGAACTTTGCATTGCATATACAACACCGTTTAATACCAACAAGTATTCAAAACATAATTTCCATAACAAATAACAAACTGCTGGCAAAGATGCATCTAACCGCTGTTAAAGCATTTATATTTGTTACAAGGGAAATAACATGAAGTGTCAGCACTTGGATGAGTTTGCCCAACTATAGAAGAAAACAAAGGTTCTTGCATCGCTATTGATTGAATCATGTTAAGATTTTTGAGATCTCTTGATTCTTTACTTTGTTGACTAGTGAACTCATTGTGCTTACATCCTTGCTCTCAATTTTATCAAATCATTTAACATTCCCTATTATGACTCATATGCTTGACCAACTAGACGTTGAAAGCCTCATGCCCCGTGAATACGAGTACCTACACCACGTGTTACTCACCTCGGGTCACAGAGTAAATTCAAGTTTTAGGTCATTGTAAGTATTTTAATAGCGTCATTGAGAGTTGCTACAGGGGTACTGATGTCTACGCACGCTTCTGTTCTTGTAGACAGTGTTGGGCCTCCAAGAGCAGAGGTTTGTAGAACAGCAGCAAGTTTCCCTTAAGTGAATCACCCAAAGTTTATCGAACTCAGGGAGGTAGAGGTCAAAGATATCCCTCTCAAGCAACCCTGCAATTAAGATACAAGAAGTCTCTTGTGTCCCCAACACACCCAATACACTTGTCAGATGTATAGGTGCACTAATTCGGCGAAGAGATAGTGAAATACAAGTGATATGGATGATTGCAAGTAGTAACTGCAATCTGAAATAAAGATGGCAGCACGCAAACATGTAGCAGAACTTGATGTAAACGGTGTTTCAATGCTTAGAAACAAGGCCTAGGGATCATACTTTCACTAGTGGACACTCTCAACAATGATCTCATAACTGAATAAGTAAAAGCTACTCTAAACACTCTCTTGTTGGATACATGTACTAGTAGCAAGAGTGAACATATCTTTTTCCAATACCAACTACCACATGTAGCATTTTCTTTCTTCCAAACAAACACCAATCAATTTATTTAAACATAAACTCTCCAAATGATAATATAATGCAGCAAGAGAGTATTTAGAAACAAGTGCTAACAGCTCGAAGAGATGCATAAAAAACAGGAGCTAAAAGCACTGCAGTAGCTAGTTAAGAATATTCAACAAATATAAGTGAAGAACATGAGTATTCACATGAAAAAGCGGAGCGTGTCTCTCTCCCACACAAGGATTGCTAGGATCCGAATTTATTCAAACAAAACAAAAATAAAAGCACACAGACGCTCCAAGTAAAGCGCATAAGATGTGAAAGAATTAAAATATAGTTTCACTAGAGATGACCTGATAAGTTGTTGATGAAGAAGGGGATGCCTTGGGCATCCCCAAGCTTAGACGCTTGAGTCTCTCTGAATATGGTTGGGTATGAACCACGGGGGCATCCCCAAGCTTAAGCTTTTCACTCTTCTTGATCATATAATATCACCCTTCTCGCTTGATCCTTGAAAACTTCCTTCACACCAAACTCAAGACAGTTCTCATTAGAGGGTTAGTGCATAAACAAAAATTCTCATATTCTGTAATGAAACAATCATTCCCAAAGCTTCTGGACATTAGCTACAGCCACCAATGCTTTGTGGAGCAAAGAAATCCACACAAACATCGTAAAAGAGCGAATGCAAAACAAAAGGCAGAATCTGTCAAAAACAGAACAGTCTGTAAATACGGAATTTTTCGAGTCACTTAAGTTTCTCAGATGGATCTGGCCCAAAATAATGAAAGTTGCGTACATATCTCAGGAAGATGCGTGATTTTTCGTAGAATTTTTCAAATTTTATACAGGGATAAAACCTCAAATTCGTGACAGCCAAAAATCTGTTACTGCGCAGAAATCCAAATCTTGCATCAACTTTCAATATAGAACTTTACTTGGCACAACAATGTGATAAAATAAAGATACAAAGGAGTTGCTACAGAAGTGACAAAACTCCTTGACTCAAAGAAAATAAAAATAACAGCAAATAAAAACGATGGGTTGTCTCCCATAAGCGCTTTTCTTTAAAGCCTTTTAGCTAGGCATAGTGATTTTGATAATGCTCTCATATGTATAAGAGTTGAATATAAGAGAGTATCAAAAAGCAAATACCAAACACATTTAAGTCTAACCCACTTCCTATGCAAAGGAGTCTTGTAAGAAAATAAATCAATAAAACATAAAGTGACTAGCATAGGAAGGCAAAACAAGTGCAACTTCAAAAATTTCAACATAAAGAGAGGAGACTTAATATTATTGTGATATATGAAGCCGTGTCTCCCTCTCTCATAAGAACTTTCAGTAGGTCTTAAAGTACCCAGCAAATAAAAGCAAATCAAGAGAAAGCTCAAAACTTTCATCATAAAGAGAGGTGGTTTAGTAACATAAAGATTTCTATAACCATACTTTCCTCTCTCAAAATAATTTTCAGCGGCATCATGAATAAACTCAACAATATAGCTATCACATAAAGCATTCTTATCATGATCCACATGCATAAAAGTATCATTACTCTCCACATAAGCATGAACATTATCATTAGTAATAGTGAGAGTAAAAGTATCACATCCATCATTGTAATCATCATAAATAGGAGGCATAGAATAATCAAAATGATTTTTATCCTCAATAGTAGATGGACTGAGAATATCATATTCATCATTGTAAACATCATTTATAGGAGGCATATCATAATCAACATAAACTATATCCTCAATAGTAGGTGGACTGAAAATATCACAATGATTATAATCATCATATATTGGAGGCAAAGTATTATCAAAGCAAATTTCCTCCTTAAAGCTTGGGGGACTAAAAATATCATATTCATCACAACCAGCTTCCCCAAGCTTAGACTTTTCCATAGCATTGGCAATAATGGTGTTCAAAGAATTTATAGTAATACCATTGCTACCATCATGCAAACAAGCCTCCATAGGTTTTTTAATTTTCTCCTCAAAAGCATCATGTCCTAATTCAATATAAAGTTCATAAAGATCTCTAATTTTTTGTTGTTTTCCATTAAGCCTAACTAGTGAAAATAAAAACAAGAAACAAAAAGATATAATTGCAGAATCTAAAGGAAATAACTTCGAGCACTCACACACTAGCAACAATACTAGAAAATAGCTTTGTAGCCAGAGGATGTGAATACCTTTTACCTTACCTCCCCGGCAACGGCGCCAGAAAATAGCTTGATGTCTACGCACGCTTCTATTCTTGTAGACAGTGTTGGGCCTCCAAGAGCAGAGGTTTGTAGAACAGCAACAAGTTTCCCTTAAGTGAATCACCCAAGGTTTATCGAACTCAGGGAGGTAGAGGTCAAAGATATCCCTCTCAAGCAACCCTGCAATTAAGATACAAGAAGTCTCTTGTGTCCCCAACACACCCAATACACTTGTCAGATGTATAGGTGCACTAGTTCGGCGAAGAGATAGTGAAATACAAGTGATATGGATGATTGCAAGTAGTAACTGCAATCTGAAATAAAGATGGCAGCACGCAAACATGCAGCAGAACTTGATGTAAACGGTGTTTCAATGCTTAGAAACAAGGCCTAGGGATCATACTTTCACTAGTGGACACTCTCAACAATGATCTCATAACTGAATAAGTAAAAGCTACTCTTAAACACTCTCTTGTTGGATAACAAACACCATTCATTGTGTAGGGCTACAAAAGCACACCTCAAGCCGGAGTCAACAAGCGCCACAACGTCATAAAGGAGTCACACACGGTGCACACACTGTCACCTTTACACCGTGGAGAGTACCGGAGTTCATATTAAAGTAACCTATAGAGTGCATAATAGATAAAGAGTAACATCTACATATTCAACTAGATTAGCACAACTGAACACAAGTAAATACTACTTGGGATTATTCTCCTTCTTGATGAAGCAAGAGTACTATGCGTAGGGCTGCAAGAGCACACCTCAAAGTCTGAGTAAACAAACACCACAATTCCCAAGAATAAGCCATGATAAATGTCTAAATTATTCATAGAGTCACACAAGTACCCACACTGTCACCTTGATACCGTGTTGTCACAATAACTCCAGAAACTAGACAAAATCACTTGAGTAGCGTAAACATTATTAATGTATTCAGCGACACTAGCAATACACATGATCACATAAAGATCACACCATGTGAGAGAGAGATGAACCACATAGCTACCGGTAGAGCCCTCAGCCTCGGGGGAGAACTACTCCCTCCTCATCATGGGAGTCAGCAGCGGCGATGAAGATGGCGGTGGTGTCGATGGAGATGACTCCGGGGGCAATTCCCCGTCCCGGCGGCGTGCCGGAACAGAGATTCTGTCCCCCGAAACTTGTCATCGATGGCGGCGGCGCTGCGGAACTCTTCGTGGAAATTGGCTTGGTGTTTTAGGGTTTTCGCCTCGGGGGGAATAAATAGGCGAAGGGGCGACGTTGGTGGAGCCCCGAGGGGCCCAACCCATAGGCTGGCGCGGCAGGGGGGCCCACCGCGCCGCCATGTGGTTTGGCTGGCTCCTGGCTCCTCTTCGACTCTCCTTCGGACTTCGTGTACGTGTTGGAAAAATAGGGACGTGGCCTTTTGTTTCGTGCAATTCCGAGAATATTCGCAGAAGTACTTTTCTGGAACCAAAAACAGCAGAAAACAGGGAACTGGCACTGTGGCATCTTGTTAATAGGTTAGTCCCATAAAATGCATAAAAGTGATATGAAGTGTATATAAAACATGTAGCAATTGGTATAATATAAGCATGGAACATCAGAAATTATGGATACGTTGGAGACGTATCAGGTACCTCTTGCCTCATGACATGGAAGTTAGCCCATGTCAAAATAATAAGACAAACAGACAATGAACAATCTCATCACTCTTTTATTTACTATGGGCATAGCTTTTTATTATGAGGTGCATCATAGAATGAACATTATGGTTATGCTGTAAATTTCCACCATGAATGATGCATGGCTTAGATTGGCGGCCCAAAGCATCTCTCTAGCCATTTATACAAACTCCTTAAACTTACTAAGTTTCCACATTTATTTCACCCGTGATAGGCATCCATAGACAAAAGTACATGATATCAACTAAATATAATTAAGAACACGTTGAAAGCTTTGCATGTGTCAGCACATATGGGCTAACTCTCAACCCTAAGATTGTCAAGCATATGACTTCATGTTTATCATTTGAAAAGATCTTTTACTTTGGTTGGCAAGTTTAGCAAGCACAATGGGATGCGTAGACCTTTGTTTAGAACCACAGTTACTCAATCCACATCCAAGTGTTGACACTAAATAATATCTCTCTTGCATCATAATATAACATACTAAACCACGGAGGAGATAAACATTTGCTAGCACTTCCCTAGATGTTAGAGAAATTATGACATGCGCACTTGCTATTATTAAAAAGTCCACATAAGCACGGCAAAGGTGTCATACCTTTCATCCACTTCATGCACATCAGCTCATCATTGTTGTTCTCCTCTCCCAACTTGAACTGCGCAGTAAAAACTCAAATCTGCCATAAAATGCTACTGCATACAGTACTGTTTTTACCCTACCTAAACACATCAGAATAATTTCATAATTTACGGGTGTGTAGGTCATATAAAGTTGCAGCAGTGGTTAAAATTTTAGCTCATTCGGAGTTACAGAAAAAATATGAAAAATCAAACAGTGAACAGAATCAGAAATTCCTGCACCTCCGTTTTTGCATTAGATTCAAGAAAACGAAAATATTTTTGTTCTTTTTATATTTCGAATACATAAAGTAAATGACCAGAAACAAATAAGCAAAAAGAAACAAATAAAATATTTTTGTGTTTTTGTGATTTTAGCAACAAGAAACTAAAACATAACAGGATGAAAGTGATATAAGACAACGAATGGGAAGGGAGAGAAGTACTCCCCCAAGCTTGTGATCAAGCTAGTATCCTGGGTGGTAACCATATCCACCACTTCCACTTCCGGGAGTGAAACCATATTGATAGCTTTGCATTTCTGGATATTGGGGCTCCTCTTGAGGTTGCACTTCCTCCACGGTCCACTTCCCGAGAGTCCTGTCAAAAAGGTCAACACGAGGGAGCCTAACGGGCACATTTTGCCCATTAGAGCCCTTATAGCTGTATATATAATGTTCCCCATGTCTCTCCCCCATTTCCATGCGAGAAAGTAAAGTAAAATCAAGTAATTTAGACTCTTCCACACGCGTGCCCATGTTATCGCTGAATCCTCTCTCGTTCTTAATGTGCTCATATACTAAGGTAGCAATGGCACCAGCATAAATAGGAGTTTCATCGGTATTATTTCTACTCACAGCAAAGTGCAAAGTCCTAGCAAGAATTACTCCCAAATTATACTCACATGGTGTGTTCTCTTTTGCACATTTAAGTAAATAAATCATGGGTCCAGTGCAAGCAGAAGAGTTATCTCTGGCAAGAAATCCTCTCGCAAGGAACAAGGCAAAATATCTTAACCCTGGGTGTGTATGTGTGTGAATTTACCCCTATTAAGTCTTTCAGGAGCGTTCACAGAAATACTACGCCAAAAGGCTACAAGATCTTTATTAGTATCAGCTTTAGTCTCTTCCCAACTACCGTGTTTTCTACTCGAATAGCCTTGCAAAACTCCTCTAATGACATAACAAAACGCTTTCCTCTCATAGAAAATTTTATGACAAAGGTAGGAGGTGGTGGCTTACTCTTCTTACTGTGTTTGTAGCTCTCAGGGCCCTCGAACCGAAATGTGGAGAGGAATTCCCGCGAGAGCTCTTCATATGTATTCCGTGGATTGTTGGAGAACTCGAGTAAGCCGGTCGCAGTGACAAAGGCATTGAAGTCCTCTGTTATCCCCCAATGGTCAAGAACAAGGGGTCTTGCCATTTGGTTGCATGAATCCGAAGCTTCTCTCCTGCATAAACTGCACTATCCTCCCATAGATGATTGTCATCATAATTCTCGGAGACTCTCAATACTCTTCTTCTTGGTCTTGAAGTCATTCCAAGCAATTCCTTACCCTTGTTCAACATGATACCTTGCTGTACAAAAATAATACCCAACAAAAATTAAGATGTAACAATCTAAAACAACATTGAGCCATCCATAGCTAGTCTCCACATCAATATCATGCATCCATATTAACTAGAAAACTCAAATCCATGGGTTTCTCAAGCATATTAGGTGACACCTTGTACAGCAAAATACTTCATACACAAAGCATAATAACAAAAAGTAATTGGATGGGTGGAGGAGTTACATACCAAGGAGCAATTCCACCAAGCAGATTTGAAAAATCTGCCCTAAACTTGGAGATCCAAGGATAGCAGGAAGAACGTGCACGGGAAAATTTTGGGAAAATACCTGGAGCTGGTTTTCTGTCGAGAGGAAGGAGATGGGCATCGACCTCTCACCTAACACCCCCAGGTGGCCAAGTTAGTGGGTCCCACGCGGCCAAGGAATCTGGCCGCGTGGGACACTCTCTTTTGGCCCCTGGTGGCCTTCTGGTGCCCCACTTCTGGCTGTTGGTTCCCCTGGTAAAATAACTTACCTACAAATTTTTCTAGAATTTTTCGAGACAATTTTCTACAGAGAATTTTTCAAACTTAATATTCTGGAATTTTCTGAATTCTGAAATAATCATGATTATGCATATACTCTAAAATTCTAGGATAAGTAATTTAAAATGCAACACAAATTTTTATGGGAATCAAATTTTCATCATTTCCACATTAATAATGAGGTTGATCAAGTCTCATTGATAATATGCAAAGGATAACATAAATGATTCTTATTTTATATATAAAGAAGAAGTTCAGGATACCTCATATTTGATTGGAATAGTTCCAATCATCAAGGTAGCATACTTTGGTGCAGGAGGTGGTAGTGCAATTTCAAAGCTTCCAATCATAATAGTATTTCTTTGAATAGAATTCACACTCTTGTTTATCATTGTAACAGGATTCTTCTTGGGAAAATAGATAGTATGCTCATTTCCTTTGACATTAAATGTCACTTTGCTCTCAGTGCAATTTATCACAGCTCCTGCAGTGTTTAAAAAGGGTCTTCCAAGAATAATAGATAGATTATCATCCTCAGGCATTTCTAATATAACAAAGTCTGTAGGAATTAACACATTAGCTATAGAGATAGGAACATCCTCACATATACCTATAGGCACAGCAGTTGATTTATCAGCCATTTGCAATGAAACTTCAGTTGGAACCAATTTATTCAGGTTAAGTTTCTTATATAAAGAAAAAGGCATAACACTAACACCAGCTCCTAAATCACATAATGCATATTTCACATAAGTATCTTTAATATGACAAGGAATAGTTGGAATACCAGGATCTCCACGTTTTTCAGGCAATTTCCCTTCGAATGAATATTCAGCAAGCATAGCAGTGATTGCATCATTAGGTATCTTTCTTTTATTAGTGACAATATCTTTCATATATTTCGAATATGGAGGAATTTTAATAGCATCAACAAGAGGATTTGCAAATATAAAGTTTTAATCAACTCAAGAAATTTCTCAAACCTAGCATCATCCAAAGATTTCATTACCTCTTGGGGATATGGTATGGGCCTTTGTACCCATGGATCCCTCTCTTTACCTTTTTGTTGATTTGGATGCTTCTTCTTTTTATTCTTATCAATAGATGGTTGAGGGTCTTTTTCAGGAGGTTCAGGTTCTTCAATATTTTCAGCTTCATGTTGTTCTTCAGGTGTAGATGATTCCTCTTCTTCATTATTATCATCTTCAGTCTCAGCATCAGAAATAGAAATATCCTTATCTTGTTCTTGAGAATCATCAATATCTTTGTTTTCATTGGGAGATTTTCCTGCAGAAGATTTCTTCTTGAGAGCCTCTTGCTCTTTCTCTTAGGATGGTCTTCAGGATAATCAGGATCCTGAGTACTTGCACCACCTCTAGTATTAACTCCACAAACCTGTTTCTTCTCAATAAGATTTTCATACAATTTATTTTGAAGAGAAACCATCTGTTCAACTTGATTATTCATCATCTCACAATGTTTAATAATTCTTCTAACTTCTTCTACACTAGCATTTAAACTTTCGCGAAGAAATTTAATCTTATGAGAGTTTTCCATAATACTCATTCTAATACTATGCTCCTCAGGATTATGATTATAAGCAAAATCATTAACATATGATACATCAATAGGAGGTGTTACCTTTTCATTACCTTCCATAGAGCTAATAGCATTGACTTGGATTGGAAAACATGGTTTATCAATAGGAAGTTTAACACCCATTTCAGATAGTTCCTTGAGATGAGAGGTTTTAATTCCCTTCTCTTCAATATCCTTGGCAGCTACTTTCATTTGTTCATCATTTAATTTAAGAATACCTCCTTTCTTCTCTGGAATACCTCTTTTTCATTTATCACTTCAATATTCCAATCTTCATAATTCCTAGAGATAGTCTCCAATAATTCGGTTGCTTCATCAATGGTCCTTTCCCTGAAAACATTCCCTGCAATACTATCAAGATAGTCTCTAGTATTTTCAGTTAGTCCATTGTAAAATATATCAAGTATTTCATTACTCTTGAAGCCATGTGTAGGACATTTCCTAACCAACTTACTGTACCTCCCCCAAGCTTGGGGTAGATCCTCCTTCTCTTTCTGCGAAAATTTGCTAATCTCAATAGTTAAACCATGAATCTTATCAGCAGGGAAATATTTATTATAGAATAATTGCAAGCATTCTTCTTTGCTAGTAATAGATCCAGGTTCTAAACTATTATACCAAGTTTTAGCATCTCCTCCCAAGGTAAAAGGAAACAACTTTAAGAAATAATAGCGTTGGTGAATCTCATCTTTACCAAATAAAACAGATAAATCATGCAAAACAGCAATATGTTCAAAAGGAAATTCATTGTCTCTCCCATTAAACTTAAACTTCTCAGCCTTTTTAATTATTTCGGGATCAACACTAAACTCATAATCTTTATCTTTAATTTTAATAGCTGGAGCATTCATTTTCTTAGTAACAGGAAAATAATCAGCAAGAGAAGAATTTTTATTGCTATCAAGTTTATCCAATTTATCAAGATTCGAATCCATAAAAGCCATAGCAATTGCATCTTCTTCCTCATAAGAAGAAGTTTCATATTCATCATCACAAGACTCACTATCTTCCAAATCAGACTCCACATTTTCAATAATAGATGATTCAGGCAATTCAGGTGTTTCAGTTGTCTCAGATGTTTCAGGTGTCACTTCTTTGTCTATGCTACCACATATTAAATCATTTTCAGTACTAGTAGACATCTTAGACAATGGTGAACTAGATAAAACTTTTCCTTTCTTTTTAGTAATAACAGCAGAAGCAACATCAGGTGAAAAGTTTTGCCTACTTGGCAATCAGTACCTCTACGAGTAGTTGAAGGCCTTACCTCCTTCGGAGTACTCTTTTCCTTTCCCATAGTTGGGAACAAGCAAGTGCAGCAAATAAATGATAACAAGTGGTCTTACCAATAAAGCTAGGTTCCCCGGCAACGGCGCCAGAAAATGTCTTGATGCCCACAAGTATAGGGGATCGCTGAAATCTTCGTTGGGAAGTATTACCCAAATTTATAGTTCGACTCGATGGGAACACAAGAATACCAATAAGACTTTGGCAATTGAGGCGTCACTCTCAACCACACCTGTATATCAATAAACTTGCAGCAGTAATAGTGATGGCAGTAAGGTGATTCAAGCAAGCAAAATAAAACAGTAGTAGTAACAAGGGTTTCCCAGTTTTCACCGGAAAAGTGAAAGTGTAACTCAGGATTTAAAACGTAGGCACGAGGTGACAGCGGGGTGTTGCATGAATAAGATTGATCATATAATAAGATACGAACAGCAATGGGACTTATCTCTAACTCCGATATATGTAGGTATGTGTTCCATAAATAGTTGTGCGTACTAACCAAGAGAATTTGCACAACATCTATTGTCCTACCTGCCCATTTCACCGGGGCCAACTTGGAACTACAGGTAATTAAGGTCTACCCTTTCGAATAGCCCGGAACAACGCATTAACACTTCATGAACACATAGAATCCTCAAACTAATACATCTCCCCCTTGTTTTCCCTACCTGTCACTTTTAGGGTTCGCAGGTTCAACATAATAGCAGGTAATACACTTTGCAGATAGATACCAAACTCAAATATATGATGGGGCAAAATAAGTTCAGTACTGAAATCATGCCACTCGGGCCCTAGTAGCAAGCATTAAACATAGCATAAGTGCATCAACACAATACAAAAGTATCTTCAAGATAAACCCCTAGGATCTAGAACAACGGGTACCATTACATGATCAATCTCATCCAATCCCCATCCACCTCATGTGCCTACAGGGGACTACTCACACATGGTGATGGTGAGGGAGCTCATGGTTGATGGAGATGGAGGCGGTGAAGATGGCGGTGGAGACGGCCTCCGAATCCCTCCCCGGGGGAGAAATCCTGGATCAATCTGTCTCCGAAATCGAAGATCGTGGTGGCGGCGGCGGTGTGTTTCGCGAAAGCTCCCCTCCTTTAGGGCGTCCACTTTTTCGTCTATATGAAGGGGTACGCGGAAGACCGAGGGAGAGGCGGTGCCCGACGCCCCAGATAGGTGGGCCCACGCGGTCAAGGAATCTGACCGCGTGGGGCCCACTCTTTTGGGCCTCGTGCGCCTCCTCGAGTCCGTCTTTTGCACGATGTCCTTCTTTTCCATAAAAAATGACGTGGTATTTTTCCCGATTTAATTTCCTGCAAAAACAACCAGAAAGGAGACTTTGCTAAAAACAGCGTCAGATTCAGCAGTTTTATTCAAATATGGGAAGATTCCGGAGCAAATTATGAAGCAAAGTGCTTGAAAAAGTAGATGCATTTTAGGTGCATCAAGGACGAGTAGAACTAAGCTTGGGGATGATTGATACGTCTCCAACGTATCTATAATTTCTTATGTTCCATGCTTATATTATATCAATTGCTACATGTTTTATTCACAGTTTATAGCATTTTTATGCATTTTCTGGGACTAACCTATTAACAAGATGCCACAGTGCCAGTTCCTGTTTTCTGCTGTTTTTTATTCCAGAAAAGCTGTTCTGGAAATATTCTCGGAATTGGACGAAACAAAAAGCCAAGGTCCTATTTTTCTGTCACGTACACGGAGTCCGAAGGGGCACCGAGGCGTCCTCACCATGTGGTGGCGTGGGTCCCACCCCTGGCGCGCCGCCACGTGGTGAGGAGCCCTCGGGCCTCCACCGACATCGCCCCTTCGCCTATATATTGCTCCTGCCCCGAAAACCCTAGAAGAATCGACGATTTCTCCCGAAGAGTTCCGTAGCTCCGCCGCCACCAAAAACCCTAATTCGGGGGACATAAGTCTCTGTTTCGGCACCATGCCGGGATGAGGAATTGCCCCCGGAGCCATCTCCATCGACTCCACCGCCATCTTCATCGCCGTTGCTGCCTCCCATGATGAGGAGGGAGTAGTTCTCCCCCGAGGCTGAGGGCTCTACCGGTAGCTATGTGGTTTATCTCTCTCTCCCATGGTGTGATCTTTATATGATCATGAGCATTGCTAGTATCGCTGAATTCATATGTAATGTTTATGCTAATCAAGTGATTTTATCTAGTTTCCGGAGTCATTGTGACAACACTGTATCAAGGTGACAGTGTGGGTACTTGTGTGTGACTCTATAAATAATTTAGATATTATCATGGCTTATTCTTTGTGGAATTGTGGTGTTTGTTTACTCAGACTTTGAGGTGTGCTTTTGTAGCCCTACGCATAGTACTCTTGTTTCACCAAGAAGGAGAATAATCCCGAGTAGCACTTACTTGTGTTCAGTTGTGCTAAAATGTTGAGAGATACCACTAGTGAAAGTATGATCCCTAGGCCTTGTTTCTAAGCATTGAACCACCGTTTACAACAAGTTCTGCAACATGTTTGCTTGCTGCCATTTTTATTTCAGATTGCAATTACTACTTATAATCATCCATATTACTTGTATTTCACTATCTCTTCGCCGAACTAGTGCACCTATACATCTGACAAGTGTATTAGGTGTGTTGGGGACACAAGAGACTTCTTGTATCTCAATTGCAGGGTTGCTTGAGAGGGATATCTTTGACCTCTACCTCCCTGAGTTCGATAAACCTTGGGTGATTCACTTAAGGGAAACTTGCTGCTGTTCGACAAACCTCTGCACTTGGAGGCCCAACACTGTCTACAAGAATAGAAGCGTGCGTAGACATCAGCAGGTTGTCAATCTTCCCGGCTTGCTGAATACAAAGGATTAAACGTATGGTGTGGAGAATAATAATAAATGCAGAAAGTAACATAGAACAGATGATTGCAGTTGGTGTTTTTATCAGTGTAAAAGAATGGACCGGTGTCCACAGTTCACTAGTGGTGTCTCTCCATAAAAGATAACATGCATGTTGGGTAAACAAATTACAGTTGGGCAATTGACAAATAGCAAGCGCATGACAATGCAATATATGACAAGATAGTTTATTGTAGTATTTATTGGGCATTACAATATAATACATGGACCGCTTACCAGCTGCATCCATGCCTAAATAATCCACTTCCAGGATAGCATCCGTGTCTCCCGTTAGTATTAAGTTGCAAACAATAGATTATTGCATTAAGCAAAGTGTGTAATGTAAACAAACGCATTAGAATTAACAGCAGTACCCTTAAGCTAAGCATTAGTTATTTTATCCCTAGTGGCAACAACACATCCACAACCTTAGATGTTCTTGTCACTCACCCAGATTACTGGAGGCATGAACCCACTGTCGAGCATAAATACTCCCTCTTGGAGTCACAAGCATCTACTTGGCCAAAACATCTACTAGCAACGGAGAGCATGCAAGAACATAAATAAAACAGTAGATATATTGATAAACAACTTGATCATAACATCACTATTCATCGGATCCCAGCAAACACAACATGTAGCATTATAATAAGCTGATCCTGATCATGTTAGGCAGCTCACAAGATCGAAACATGATAGCACAAAGTGGAGAGACAACCATCTAACTACTGCTGTGGACCCGTAGTCCAAGGATGAACTACTCACGCATCACTCCGGAGGCGGGCATGGTGATGTAGAGCCCTCCGGTGATGATCTCCCTCTCCGGCAGGGTGCCGGGAGGAGCTTCAGAACCCTCCCGAACTAGGGTTGACGGCGGCGGAGGCGACGAAACTTTTCGTGGAATAATACTCGGGTATTTAGGGTTTTCGGGACGGAGGCAATATATAGGCGAAAGGGAGGCGCGTCGGGCCAGCCGATGGCCCCACACACCACCACGGCGCGCCAGGCAGGGGGGGCGCACCCTAGTGGTGTCTGGCTCCCCTAGGTCGCTTCTTCGTGCGCCCTTCAGATTTCGTCTTCGTGTCGGTGAAAAACTGGGCTCCGTTGATTTTCATCCAATTCCGAGAATATTTCCTCACTTGCTTTTCTGAAACAGAAAACAGCAGAAAACAGGAACTGGCACTGTGGCATCTTGATAATAGGTTAGTCCCAGAAAATGCATAAAAATGCTATGAAGTGTATATAAAACATGTAGCAATATGTACAAAACAAGCATGGAACATCAAAATTTATAGATACGTTTGAGACGTATCAGTGCGCGTCAAGGACACGTACCTGGGGTGCCTTTCGCTGTTCCTTCGTGGGGTTCGTTTAAACTTAGTTTGCTTTGTTTTATTATTTTTTTAGAAATTGCATTGTTTTCGTTTGAGATAAAATGTGACGTTTTTTGTTGTGAATTCAGATAAGAAAAATCAGGTTACATGTGTTGAATTGGTGCATTGGAACAGAAGTAAACTAATGTGAATGCATAACAAGATTGTTCTTAATTACAGGTGGTTTCCATGACATTTTGACATAGAATAAAAAAATATATGATGTTTTCCTGTTTTTCTAGTTATATAATTTGATGCCACAAAACAACGTTTGGTTTCCATGCTGGTTTCCAAGATTGTTTTTCAGGTTACATGCTATATAATTACAGTTATGTTGTTATCGGAGAAAATGATTCAGGGTATAGTTTCATGATACATAATAGTTATAGATCTTGTTGCTTGGAACATTTGGTGAATGGGAATGGGAATTGGAAAACTTTTACAACAAGCATGGCACCAAGCTAGTGGGATTGAGAAAAATTAGAAGCAGCTAAAATGTGGCATTGGGTGGAATGTAACAGAAGTTAATAAATGTGGCAATGTGTTTGGTACATTTGCTAATTGGGGATGGGAATTGAAAAGTTTTAGAACAGGCCTGACACCAAGCTAATTGCGCTATCACATATTTGTTTTTTTTTAAGCGCTCAACCGTAGAACAATTGTTCTACGGTAATTTTCCATTTTCTAACAACAGTTATTTACAAAGTACAAAAGGAAAACAAATCAACCAACACCAGTTTTCTCTAACATAGAAAGGAAAATTAAGAAGATTCTGTAATGGGAACAGAATCGAGCGCTTCAAAAACAAGGACTGAATCAATCCAGCCCTTCAGATCCTTAGTAAGTTTAGCTTTGACATTGTGCAGCGGGGTTTGTAAATCTTTCTTGAGTTGAATTGTCCATGAAGTGAGACTCGGTTGTATGTTGTTGAAGATCTTATCATTTCTTTGTTTCCATATGTTCCAGCTACACATGATAATAATTTCCATTCCATAACTCTTTGGGAGTACATCTCCAGCAAGGCAACACTCGTCAATGACTGAAATTCCACGCTTTTTGTTGGGTGCCACATGTTTCCAGCAATCAAGGGCAAAGGTACAATCAAAAAATAGGTGAAGTGCTGTCTCCTCTGTGTCATCTTGGCATAGTTCACATTTGTAGCTGGATAGATGAAAGGATTTTCTAGAGAGAAGGTTTCTTGTGTTAATTCTGTCATGGAGTAGTATCCAGAAAAAGACCTTGTATCTAAGGATTGCAGAGGAATCCCAAATGTTTAGAAAAACCTAATGTGCCTTCTGTCTAGTTTTCAAAAACTTGTATGCTTTTTTAGAGGAAAAATTGTCTGAATTCCACAAATAGGACCATTTGTCGGCGTCCGAGAGATCACTGATCAATAGGAGGTCTTGTTGCAGCATTTGAAACTGGTGGTATGCTTCCATCGATAGGGGGAGATGAAAATTGTCTGTTATGTCAGAATGTGACATGAACTGCTGGACCGATTGATTTTCGTTAATGCAGTAGGAATGCAGCTCTGGATATTTTATAAGGCAAGTTTGATCATTCCATTTGTCTGTCCAAAACATAGCAGTATTGCCCTTTCCTATCTGACAGTGAGCCAACGATTTGTACGTAGGAATCAATTTGATCAAACTTCTCCACCAGAAGGAACCAACAGGTCTGCAATCAATAGCTCGGTTTGTATAATAACTCTCTTGAATGAATTTCACCCATGGTAAATCTTGCGAGTTGAAGAATTTGTGAAGGTGCTTGAGAAGAAGAGTTTTGTTTTGGACAAATAGAACGAGAACACCAAGCCCACCATGCTCTTTTGGCCGACACACTTTCTCCCAGGCTATCAGGGCAGTTCCTCTGTCTTCCATGCCATATTTTCTCCAGAAACAGTGCTTAAGGTGTTTATTAATTTGCTGCAGCACTCCTACTGGAAAGAAAAGGGTGCAGAGGAAGAAAATTAGCAGACTGGAGAAGACTGATTTAATGAGCACAAGTTTCTCCCCATAGGAAAGTAGAGTTGAACATCATGTAAGTCTTGAGCTTATTCTTGATAGGATCGGCAAAAAATCAGACACTCTAGGCTTAGACAGCGACAAGGGCATCCCTAGGTAAGTGAATGGTAGCGTATCAATACCACATCCCATTGCTTCAGATAAGGCTTGTATTCTTTCTTGTGAAATGTTGATTGGAATAATGTTTGATTTGCTGTAATTAACTTTAAGTCCAGTGTATGCCGCATAATGGAGAAGAAGGCTCTTGGCATGTTGAAGTTGTGTGTTGCGTGCTTGCATGATAAGAAGAGTGTCATCAGCATACTGAACAATGGGGAAATCTGGGCAAGCTTGAGAGATCAGAGGTGCCTTAACCAGTTGGCTATCCATTGCCTCATTGAAAATTGTTTGCAATAGGTCAGCAGCCAATACAAAAATTAGAGGGGACAGAGGATCACCTTGTCTAACACCTCTTTTGCACAAGAATTGTTTTCCCGGAATACCATTCAGCAAGACTGAAGAGAAGCCTGAGGAGTAGATTAGATCAATCCAGTGCAACCATTTCTCGCCGAATCCTTTGGCAATCAGAATCTCTCTAATAGTACTATGCTCAAGCATATCAAAGGCCTTTTCAAAATCCAATTTCAGAATTACACATTCCTGATTAGATATTGCATCGATGAATGTATTCGTAAACCCAAGGAAGACAGTCTTGAATAGATTTAGCTTTTAGGAAGCCATACTGGTTTTTGTGTACCAACTTGTGCATTACCGTTTGTAGTCTGTTGGCTAATAGTTTGGTAATGATTTTCAATGAGCAATTCAGTAATGAGATGGGTCTGAAGTCTGCAGCAGATATGGGGCATTCTTTCTTAGGGATCAGAGTAATAAAAGATGAGTTTATACTCTGAATATTGACAGCTCCATTATGAAAATCGTCAATGAGCCTGTAGAAATCTTCTTTAATTATATGCCAACAAGCTTTGATGAAATTTGTGTTGAAACCATCTGGCCCTGGAGCTTTATCTGATGGTAGTTCTTTCACTACCTTATCAATTTCATCTTTGGTGAATGGTGCTTCCAAAAAATCTAGATCTTCAACACTAGTGATGAGAGAATCCAATTGTAACCCATTTTTAGTTTCTGTACGGGTACCGAGTCTTGCTTTGAAAGCTCTTTCCAAGATCGCCGCTTTTGCATTGTGGTCAGTATGCTTTGTTCCTTGTTCATCATGTAGGGAAGCAATAAAGTTTCTTCTGTATTTAATAGTAGCCTTCACATGGAAAAACTTTGAATTTGTCTCTCCGAACTTAGCCCATCTAATAGTAGCCCTTTGTTTCCAGTATGTGCTCTGATTTGCCAGAAGGGTTAAATGCTATTTTTTTAATAACATCTCTGCCATTTCTTTCCCACAGAGTCAAATCTCTATATTCCTCCAGTGAGTCAAAAAAATCAATGACAGCACTAGTGTTTTTGATTGTACATGCAAGTTGTGACTTATCTTTGGCCCAAATCTTGATACCTTTTCTCAGCCTCTTGAATTTCGCAGTGATCCTTTTAGCACTATCAGGTTCAGGAATGTCCTGTTCCCATATACTTTTAACCTTCTCTTTGAAGTCATGATGGCTCAACCAATAGTTTTCAAATCTGAAAATTGTTGATCTTGGAATGGAAGTCCCAATTTGGATATTAAAGGGTGTATGATCCGAGATGGGCTTGGAAAGAGGGATGACCATAGTGTTTGGGTAAGTGGATGTCCATGATTCCGAGGAGAAAACCCAATCCAATTTTTCTAACAGAGGAGCATTCTGCATATTACTCCATGCGTATTCTCTGCCCTTTATAGGGATCTCAACAAGAGCAAGCGCACTGATTGCTTCATTGAAAGCAAGCATATCATTCACATTTCCTCCTTCTCTGTTTCTGTTGGTAGGGTATCTTATGTAGTTGAAGTCACCAACAATAAGCCAATTCTGATCATCTGGAATAATAATATTTTGAAACCAATCGATGAACTCAGATCTAGCTTCATCTTGACAAGGCCCATAGATGTTAGTAAGAATCCAAGAATCACCATTGTGAACAGATGTAAATTTAATCGAGATTGAGAATGAATTTTTAAAAAGAGTTTCGCCTTTAAAAATGGACTCATTCCAAACAACCAGAAGTCCACCAGATGCACCCACAGATGGTACATAGTCAAACTTGTTAAATCTCCTGGGGCAAAATTTTCTGATATAGGAGCTGTCAAAATTTTCTCTCTTTGTTTCCTGAAGACAAATAATAGCACAGCCAGATCCATCTATTTTATTTGCAATAGCCAACCATTTCGCCACATCATTAATCCCACGGATGTTCCAATCAAAGATATTCCATGAGCGATTCATTATAACATAACAGAGTCTTGAAACACTTAATAAAGTGTGCCTTCCAAAGGCCAATGGTTCTAGAGGAACATTCAAACCAAGTTTGAGCTGGCAGACAAGAGGAGCTAAAATTCAGCATAGCACTAATTATTACAAAAGATATCAATGTTTCTTCCATTGATAATAAAATGCTTGATGACATCGACCACTTCAATCTTCGATCAGTTCTCCTCTCGAGCCCCATCTTCATGCACTTGGGCTTCAGATGTTGCAGAAGCGTCTCCCTTTTTTGCCTTCTTCCTCTTGTCCTTCTCAAATAAAATTTTATCAGTACAATCACCAGGTGCCACTTTGCAAAAAGATGTGCTAAGATTTTTAACAAGCTTGGCAGGGATGGTGGGGGGTCTAGCATTACAACTGACACAATTTCTATCTTTGCAGGTACTTTTTCTAAACCCTTTTTTCAAGTGTTGAATTCTGGAACTTCTTCTTACCTCTGTTTCAATCAGAGTGCCTTTATCCTTTGCTTGATCCTATCCAACCTGTCCTTGTTCAGCATGTTTGCTTCAAACATGTCAAGTGTCATCTGCTCAAAAAATTTCTTTGCTTGCTTCATACAGGTTAGTAGATAACCTGGACTGGAATAGGATGGGAAGAGGCGCAAGAAATAAACGGGAAATGAGATGTGTAGCCGCGCGGCTGGTGGTATCATGTGGCAGGTTTGCTCATGTGGCAGGACAGGATTGGTCAAACATGTTTGATGAGGTGGATAGGCTGCATGTTGAAAGAATTCCTTGTAGTGGGTCATTGCTCTTTAGATGTTCAACATGTTGTCTAGGTACATACTAAAATGAATGTACATACACACTAAAATATGTCTACATACATCTACATATATGTACATGTGGACAAATGCTAAAACATCTTATACACCCTCTGTTCTAAATTAGATGACTTCTATTTGTCCACATGCGGATATATCTAAACATGTTACAAGTATAGATACATCTGTATGTGGACAAATGAAAATCATCTAATTTGAAACGGAGGGAGTATTTAGGAACGGATGGTGTAGAAGATAAGTGGGACTTGAGCGGCTCACAGCTGTCAAGCATGTATTTTTTACAGATCAGTCGTGGTTGCATTATCTTAACAAAAAAGATCATTCGTGGTTCACATGGACCAGTGACGAGACTGGACGCACGAGGACCGCGTCTATTCATGATATCCCCGGCGCACCCCGGCGCCACGTCAGCAGATTCCGCCGTGACCCCTCCTGGTCCCTCCGTATTCTCCCCACTAGCTCCATCAATTCACCTGCCCCACCTCGTACTCCTCCACCTCCACACCTGCTCACATCCATATGGGCCCATATCTTTCGTGGCCCACAGGTCAGTGAGACTTTAAGGTTCCCGCACGCTGTAGCCTTCTTCCACCCATGGGATAGGAGATGGTCCCGTCGCCCAGTTGAACATTTTAGGTCGGAACGAACATACACGCACGCACTTCGAGCTTAATTAAAGCTACAGAAAATTTATCACACCATTCCTCTCGCTTCCGAGAGAGAGAGAGACGAAGGAATAGGCCGAGCTATCGACGGCGAGGCGGCGGCGCAGCAGATCGAATCGGGCCCGTGCAGCAGCTCGAGGGATCTGGGTGGGAGGGGAGAGCTGGTGCTGGTGGGGCCCAATTCGGCGCTGGAGTAGAAATGGTGGCGGCGATGGCGATGGGGAGGTGGCGGGCGGCGGTCGTCGCTGTGCTGTTGGTGGTTAACGGGGTGGGGCATGTCGTCGCCAACACGGAGGGTAAGCTGGCCTGATCTGGTACATGGTCGCTCTGTTTCGTCTGCTTTGACGTGGGGATGCTGGTCGGTTGGGTTTGGTGTATGTTTAGTGATTCTCAGTTGCCTTTATTAGCAAGTTTGAGGTGAGGGATTGGTGGGGGGGGGGTCTTTCCTGTAGTTGGGATGGAATAGTTGAGCTCTTAATAGCTAACTTATTTAGCAGCTTTGGGTAGACAACTAGTGGAATTGCTGGTGAAGGGGATTTTTTTGTTCTGTATAGTTGATTTTCTGTGCCATGTGTTTTCTATAGTTTGCAGCGATTGCTCTAATTTGTTTGCGTACGGATAGAAATCTGGTTCCTTTTCTCATTCCAATGCAAAAGAAATGGGCTTTTTGAGGAATTGCTGTTTTGACTTTGAGATAAGGTATTTGATTTGATCTGTGTTTGAGTGAAGACAGGTGAATTCTTGTAAATGCTAGTGATAAGAAATCCTCTGTTCTTCATCCAGAAAAGGAAGAAAACCTTTGTTGCGCAATTGCATCATTAAACAGTATATGATGTATCACCATGGTCTACCAATTGACGAGCTGTTCCATAGCCTATTTATTGTTTAGGAAACTTTGGTTACATAATGTTTGCCCAGCATTCCTGTTCCTTTGCACAAACTTTTGCTTATATTATTGTCAATAAGCTTCTTACATATTCATTTTATGTTGCCCATGCTAATGTTACCTGCTGTCAACAGGTGATGCTTTGTATAACCTGCGACAAAGCTTGAAGGATACTAACAATGTATTGCAGAGTTGGGATCCCACTCTGGTTAATCCTTGTACATGGTTCCATGTTACATGTAACAATGATAACAGTGTAATTCGAGTGTAAGTAGATCAAGGACCCTGGTTCATCCATTGCGAAGTGCTGAAGATTGCTCATCGTCATTCTAACTTTTTGCTCTTTTCAGTGATCTTGGAAATGCACAATTATCTGGCGTATTAGTGTCCCAGCTTGGACAGCTGAAAAATCTCCAATATTTGTAAGTTTGGGATGCCATGCACTATATATTTTCAAACTGCGCACCTCCACCCTTTATACATAAAATAAAAATATACTAAAAGCTTGTCACATCGTTAACATATTTGTCGTTTATTTACTCTAATATTTTAGTGTCGATGGTGTGGCTTGCATCTGTTGGACTCTAGAGGAACCCATCCCTTATATTAGCGGGGTTATAACCAGAGATACCCTCCACCTAATTTAATACTACATCATTTCCTAATCCAAGCACTTCCCTAACGTGTCTCCAACTCTTGGGGTCCTAACTTATTTGGCCAAGAATATCAACACTAAGCAACGTTAGTGCTAGGAGTTCAAAGTAAGGAAGTACGTTGAGTTAGGGATGTCTCTATTGGAGTGAAGTATCAACAAGGGAAAGCAATAATTACTCTATTCTCTCATCCCCAATTCTCCCACCCCACCCCCATTACGACACGTGTCAACTCCTCGGCCTCAGGGCCTCCTAATCGCGTGGATGGTAGCTGACCCAGAACTAGGGTTGACACATGTAACACATCACAAGTCCATAATGCACCCACGTTGGGATAAACTGTAAGCTGACTTGTCATTTGATTTATTAAATGTGGGCCTATTTCTATTTCTTTTCCTGCACACGGGTTGCGAATGGTCGCAAATCGCGCTCATGCCTCCCAAATGCATTACTGCCGCCCATAAGCATAGCGTCTTGGGCGGAGATGGCCTAAGTGACATGTTTCCTGTATCTCAGGACCAGCCGTACAGATAAGATCCTTTTGCGCAGCAGATACGAACTTAACCTTGAAGTGAGCCTTCAATTGTTTTGCTTAGATGTCCACAATGCTTCTAAATTTGCTAGCACATTTGCCATGGCTATCAGGAATTCTCGATTTATATAGCCGCATGACAGTTTGAAGATGCCATATCCTTGGTTGCCACATTTTGCTTACATTTTGTGTCTGCTGAAATGTGTTATTTTACACCTGAAAGCTGACATGTATTCTCTTTTTTATAGGGAGCTCTACAGCAACAACATAAGTGGGCCAATACCTGCTGAACTGGGGAACCTAACTAGCCTAGTCAGTTTGGATCTGTATCTGAACAAGTTCACTGGAGTTATTCCTGCCAGCTTGGGCAATCTATTGAAGCTTCGCTTCCTGTAAGAATAGGTCTTTTGTCTCCATGTTACTTTGATGCTATTCAGATTCTTTTCAGTTCATCTGTACTTCTTCTGAGTTCTGATAGCTGTTTTAGTTTTGCACGATTTTTTCTCCTTTTTGAGAACGAGGCTTGCAGTTATTGTCAACCAGAATTCTATTTTTGTACTTCCTTTCTCTCCGCGTTAGGATTTATGGAGTTTGTCACTCCGTTCTGTTACTTTATTTTGTTTCCATTTTAAGCACCTTTTTCAGATTGAGTGCCACTGGTACCATTCAGTTTTTTTATTGCAGCATTTATTCCATTCTATTTCTAAGTTTCTAATTTATTCCTTACTATGCCTACTTGGAAGGATAGCCGTCTTAACAACAACAGCATGTCGGGTCAAATTCCCAAATCCTTGACCGATATCACTACCCTTCAAGTACTGTAAGTTGCACGTTGTACCCTGTTGTTCTTTTTTCATGTAGTTTCATGATGTGTTGGGATGAGTATATATACAATAATGCAGGGATCTCTCAAATAACAACCTCTCAGGAGCAGTTCCATCGACTGGGTCTTTTTCGCTATTCACCCCTATAAGGTCTTGTATCTGAAAAAGAGTGAATGATTTTTAGCCAACTGCATTGCCAGTTTGAATAATAATTCTTAATTTTGTCTCAGTTTTGCGAATAATCCACTTCTTTGTGGTCCTGGTACTACAAAGCCCTGCCCTGGAGATCCTCCTTTCTCCCCACCTCCTCCATATAATCCTCCGACACCACCAACTCAATCAGCAGGTAATTTTCTCAATCTAAACTTGAATTTGGTGTCGTATCAGTATTCAATGCAGTAGAAAATATCGCACTCTGTGTGACATGTGTTTGGTGGATTTTTATTCCTTTAGGCGCCTCTAGCACTGGAGCTATAGCTGGTGGTGTTGCTGCTGGTGCTGCATTAGTGTTTGCTGTTCCTGCCATTGCATTTGCAATGTGGCGCCGTCGTAAACCTGAAGAACATTTCTTCGATGTGCCTGGTCAGTTTCTTACGGTGATACATTTGTTTGATTTGTGAATAATTGTGTGCTTATGTTATCCATGCCACATGTTTTGTTCATATGTCATCTCTTTTTTCTGCAGCCGAGGAAGATCCAGAAGTTCATCTTGGTCAGCTTAAGAAGTTCTCATTGCGAGAGCTTCAAGTTGCATCCGACAATTTTAATAACAAGAACATTCTAGGAAGAGGTGGTTTTGGAAAAGTGTACAAGGGAAGACTTGCGGATGGTACACTGGTAGCAGTGAAAAGACTAAAAGAGGAGCGTACTCCTGGTGGTGAGCTTCAGTTCCAAACAGAAGTTGAGATGATTAGCATGGCAGTGCATAGGAACCTTCTTCGACTTCGTGGTTTCTGCATGACACCTACTGAACGGTTACTAGTCTATCCATACATGGCTAATGGGAGTGTTGCATCACGCCTGCGAGGTACTCTCTTCTTTCATGGAATAACCTATGCATTCCAATATGGCTTCCACAGACAATAAACAATTTTAATATGACATTTTCTTCGTGAGGATACGCTGACGTATTTCTGTTTTCATCTATGGTGCTTGATTTCATAGAGCGCCAGCCAAATGAACCACCTCTTGAGTGGGATACCAGAAGACGAATTGCACTTGGATCTGCAAGGGGACTCTCTTACTTGCACGATCACTGTGACCCCAAGATCATCCACCGTGATGTCAAAGCTGCAAATATTCTTTTGGACGAGGACTATGAGGCAGTTGTGGGTGATTTTGGGCTTGCCAAACTTATGGATTACAAGGATACTCATGTAACAACTGCTGTTCGTGGAACAATTGGACACATTGCTCCGGAGTACCTTTCCACTGGAAAGTCCTCTGAGAAGACTGATGTTTTCGGCTATGGGATCACACTTCTGGAGCTTATTACTGGGCAGAGGGCATTTGATCTGGCTCGCCTTGCAAATGATGACGATGTTATGCTTCTTGACTGGGTAAATACTTTTTCTCAAAAGTGAGCGTAAATTATCATCACACAACATCTGATGTTTTTCCTACGATCACGCTTTTTGGCTGTTTGTGGGTTCGAGTTTAAGAGCTCTTTAAATGATTGTCACCCAGGTCCATGTTATCATGAGCTGCCCTTAGCCCACATTAACTTGTTATATATGGGGAGTGGCAAGCTGTCAGTTCATCCTCCCAGGACAGTTGTGTTAGAATGTGCTAATATGCTGTCACTAGAGACAACCAGTTGTATCACATGCATGGTGCATTATTTGAAAATGGCAGTTATTAGATCAATGAAATATGCTGACTCTGCTCAATGCATTAAACAACTGGCTAATTGCATAATTTAACTGTCAATTCTACAGGTGAAAGGATTGTTGAAGGAGAAAAAGGTGGAGATGCTGGTGGACCCAGACTTGCAGACCAACTACGAAGAGACCGAGGTGGAGTCACTGATCCAGGTGGCGCTGCTCTGCACACAGGGCTCCCCGATGGAGCGCCCCAAGATGTCGGAGGTGGTGAGGATGCTCGAAGGTGACGGCTTGGCAGAGAGATGGGAGGAATGGCAGAAGGTGGAGGTGGTTAGGCAGGAGGCCGAGCTGGCTCCTCTTCGCAACGACTGGATTGTTGACTCCACGTATAACCTCCGCGCTGTGGAACTGTCTGGCCCAAGGTGACCGGCACCATTCTCCTGTATGGGTGAATATCAACATCCCATTCAGTCTAATTGTTGTTTTGTGTATATGAAAGGTAGCTGGTTTTGTTTAGTAACAATTTTAAAGGATGAAATTCTTTTTCCCGTTTCCTCAAACTAGACTCAGAAATTGAGGTAGGCTGCAGCCATTTGTGTCAAGGTAAAATGAATACACTTTGTGATGATTTGCGAGAGACTGTTGTAACAATCTGATGTACGTGTGCAATGTGCGATTCTACAAACTGTTTGTTGGAGCATAGTTTTTCATTTCTCATTCTCTCTTGGATGGCAGAGCTATTGTCAGTCTGTTAATGTGTAAGTTGAGCATCTGAATAATAAATCACGATGGACTAGCACCCAGGCATCAAAGTCGTACCAAGGTCGTGTTAGACTTGCTACTAGTAGGCAGCCGTAAGAACGCATCAACCGTCTGATGAACTGGTGTCTGCGAAAGAAAGTGTTACAGGGTGCACGAGCCGTGCTACAGCTATCCTGCTTATATTTACCCTACCATTGTACAATATATGTACATCTCTTTATCTATTACACCGCATGTACAGAGATTTGTCGTATTCATACACCGATGGCTATGCTACATTACCTCGTGGGGTAAAATTGCACATGGGCAAAAAAGAAAAGAAAAAACGCAATGGATGGCACCGAAAAAATTATAGGTCAGCTCTCACTGGTGGATGATGAACTCAGGCAGTGCCAGTTATCAATCTCTCCTGTTGGTCCAGCTTCTTCACCTTGATAAGGCCAAGCAGGATTTGTATACCAAAGAACGCGCAAAGAGAGTATGCGATGGTTGCTGGCATCTGCAACAGATAATTCAAAGTGTTTGTTGAACAATTTCGTGGAGCGATTTGCTGAAAGATGAAGCTTGGAGACTTACCCGGATCGAATTGAGGTGCAGAATGGTAGCGAGGTTTACCAAACTGCCTGCAGCGACTCCCTGGGTGATAGATAGCAGCATTTCAGAACAGAGAAATGACATTGCATGAAAGAAAGAAAGCAAAGAACAAATCATGCAATGAAACAGAGCATGCTAAGACTACAATGATTAATATTTCCACATAGACCACGAGGCAAACTAAGTGATTTACATGCACCAATTATCAACTTTTAACATGGACAGCCTTAAATTTCATGGTCACCATAGAGTAACACAATATAAAGATTCATTAATTGATTGAACTCACATATCCAATTGTTTTCTGTACAACAGCGACTCTTTGAAATGATCTTTCTGATTCTAATGCTCTGACGCGAAGCTTCAGATCACCTTGCTCCTGTTATAAACAGAAAATTAGACCATTGAGTTTACTGTTCAATGGCACCAGTAAACAACAGAAATATAGGATCGAAACAATGTAGATACCAAACGCTCAATGATCTGTGCAAGCTTTTCAACTCTGTCAGGTTGACGGAACACATTGTAGAATGCACGGGACTGCCTGTCCCATCTCTTCCTTGCATCCTGATGTATAATGAAGAGCACTTAAAAATATCAATTTCCATACTAAACATTTCTGTATGCGCCATCAATTACATAGGTCGAAACTATGAACTGAAGGTTAAGAATACTTGCCTTAACAAGTACTTCAACACCAGCTTCATTGAATCTGAGTAACTCCATGGCATATCTAGCAATTTAAATAGATGTATCAGTCAGACCTGGAAAGGCCATGTTGAAATCGTGCCAATTAAGAAAATGGCACGCTACTGATGCAGAAAATACTCACGGCTTAGCAATCTCTGTAATATCAAATCTAGGATCTAGACCTTTCCCAATACCATCCAGTACTGCAAAGAATGGAGAAAGCATAAGGAACCATGAACCTATTATAGTATGTTACAACCATGTTTCTCCACATGAAAAGTTATCAGACCTGAGAATGCTCTGACCACAAATGTAAAGGTGGCAGGAAATCGAAATGGTTGATCAGCAGCAATTGCCAAAAGATCCTCTCCTGTAGAATTTTATTCAAGTTAAAACTAAAAGCAAAACCAGTAGAATGACACATATGTTCACATGCTTCTTTCTATCATATTCCCTGAGAGATCACAGAAATAAGTGGTCAATTACCTATAGCTGCAAGTCTCTGCTTCTTCTTTTCAAACTTCTCTTCCTTACTTAATTGTTTTTTAAATCCTGGTTCCACAGTTCCCATCTCTCTCTCCTTCCTTTGTGCAACTAGACGCTCTTCAAAGCTATAAAATACATAAACAGAACAAAGTGAGGCCAAGTGTCATTGTTCGTCTTATTAAACGAAATTTACATGTAACTAATTAGAAGGAGCATCCTCCAAATATAACAAAATTTACATGCAACTACCTATCAAGGAAAAATTGAGCTGTTCTTCTGACGGCTGTCATATCTCCAGTGGGAACAAGGACACCCATTTGAACCGCTGCTTGAAGCACCTGCATGATTACACAGTTGGATATTTTGCAAAATTTCACCTAAATTATTGTCAGCACTCAGCAGGTAAACTACCAGGAGAACTTACTTTATCAGGATCCTTTTCATAAACTCCATAAAATACTTCAAGCAATCCTTCACGGATATTTGGACTAATACTGCAAGTAAGAAGAATGAATATTAGATTAACTACATATCTGGACTTTGCAGGGGACAAACGATCATATGCAACCTTCCCATCATCCCAAAGTCGTAGAAGATAAGCCTCCCACCATTGGCATCATCAACAGCAATGTTCCCAGGATGCTGCAAGGAAAATTAATTTAACCAGCGCCCTACTGCATTTCGAGGTGCTAAAAAGGAGCACAAGTACATATAATTCGATATCATGAAAATACTAATCTCGGAGACAATGCTGTATTTAACTTCATCTCTACGTCTGAGAGAGCCGCAGGCAGTAAAATTGCCATGGTTAGAGATTTTTTTAGTAATTTAGGATGCACCGGCGCTTTGCTACTGGGACTATGGTAGAGCATTGACCACATAACTACACTTGTAGTTTCTCTTATGCATAATCATTTTATAACTCATTTCAATACACTTCGAGAGTGGACAAATGGCTCCCGAGCTCCAGGGAGCTTTTTTTTTGAAAAAATCGAAAATGACATTTGAAAATCTCAAAAATTCAGGAAAAAATTCTGGTGTAGATAATGATGAACTCTAGTAGTGTGCAAAAACTCAATCTAAAATTCGTTGTATTTTAGGCTCAGCAAAAATGACAAATTGGTGGATCTGGATGTGGTGAACTGTGGACATTTTCACATTCAAAATTTGTCAGATTTATCATTTTTGTGCAAGCTAAAATACACGAATTTTGAATGCACGATGGTAGAGTTCAATGTTATCTACACCTAGAATTTTTTTCTCGAATTGTTTGAAATTTTCAAATGCCATTTTCGAATTTTTCAAAAAAAAACGGCCACCATGGAGCTCGGGCTCCATTTGTGGTTTCCGATTTCAATACATGCTATTGCCAATGAATTAGTAGAAAGTTGATTGTTTTTTGTGCCTGAGTGCAGATGACTTCTCCAAACTTCTGAAACAATCATTGATATAGTAGGTATAGAGTAAAACGAACATACAAAAGTTATACTCAAATCCGTTCATGTTATCGACGAGAACCCAAAAAGACAAGTAATGAACATTACATCCATCTGCTAGAACACTGTTTTCACTTTATGGGTAATTCTGACTGTATCCATGAACATTATCAGATTTTGGAATTCTCAAAACTGGAAAGGGGGGCACGAAACTTCCCTGGACACGGAACTCCAACTCAAACAATTATAGGCTATAGCATCGTTCAATAATTACAGTGCACTAACCGGGTCAGCATGGAAAAATCCATGCGATAAGATCTGCTCAAGGTAGGACTCGACAGCATACCGGCCTAACCTGAAAGAGATTGAAACAACCAATGTCAGTTAGCACATCAAATTAAAGCTAGGGCCTAGGGCTGACTACTATTTAGCGCATACCTTTTCCTATCAAGTCCTAACTTATCTATCTGCTGTATCCTATTTATCTTGATTCCTGGGACGTACTCCATTGTTAGAACCTGCAAGGGACACAAAAATAAACTTAAGTTTTATTTTGTGTCCTATGTTATGTTGCTTGAGAATCTATTCACAAGTTTCTGTTTATAAAGAACCTGAGGTGTAGTATACTCCCAGTAAATTGCTGGAACCTTGACATAATCCATGTTTTTGAAGTTCTCCGCAAACTTTTCAGAATTAAATGCTTCCTTAGTATAGTCTATTTCCTAAAAGACAGCCATGAGCTGATTAGATAATTGGATTTGATGTAAATAAAGAAAAAACAACAAAAAAACAAATAGGCTGATTAGAGTCTTTTTAATGTACTACAATCTGAGAAAATATCACATGAAGAACTCAAGAGCAAAAATAATATAGGTGATGCCAATATAAAGATCTTAGACTCTCAAGCGTGCCCTGACACTAATATGAAAGCATTGACAGCAGAACACAACGGTGTGATACCAAGAGAATTCTATATGTTCACCAAATGATCTCAATTTACTTTCATCGAAGATGTATAAGTGAACAATATTTTTTCAGATGTTTTTTTTAATATAAGAGGCATTGTTTCAGAACCCTGGGTTTTGATAAGCATGAGATGGTAAGAGAACATAGGTTGTGAAACATAAGACAGCCGCACCTAAGTCAAAAAGGTTAAATTACCTGATATAGTACATTGGCACATTCATCATAAATAGCAACCCAGTCTCTCTTGGCACCATCCGACTTGGGATCCACTTTCTGAAGGTATTCTGCTATTACCTAGAAGAGAATCAGTTGAATTAGCTAGTGGTTTCAAAAAAAAGAAATAATAAGAAGAGGTACAATATGCTAGGGAAAAGTACAAATTTAACTGACTTGCCCTTAAGTTCTTCAGATCAATATCAAATAGCTCTTTCAGACCAGGCCTTTGCACTTTGAGTACAACTTCTTGGCCATTCAGGCATGCCCGATGAACCTGGCCTGCCAAAAAGGGATATATTGTTAATAGTGTCAAGTTGCATAAGAAAAAAATGCCTTAGCTTTAGTCAATATTCACAATTACAGAAAGACAATTCCGAATCAGCTTTGTCTACGAATAAGGAAACTATCTAGCCTGCAAGGTTATTACCGAGGCTAGCAGCCGCTATTGGTTCAAAGTCAAATCGATCAAATATCTCAGTCACAGATGCTCCCAGCTCTTCTTCAATAGTTGACACAGCTGTCTCTGACGGAAATGGGGGGACTTGATCCTGAAAAGGAGGGAAGGGTTCCACCATAGCACCATTTAAGTATAAAGCATAGACACAGAATTGCTAATTACAAAAATCTAGAAAATCGATGAGAACTTTTAACTATCACTCTACCTGTGTATAACACAGGATAAAACCACACATTTCTCCTCTTTGTCAGACATTGGTTACTGGAAACTGACAAGAATGGCTATTTTGCTAGGCTTATCTAATGAGCAATTGAGCTAACTTCCGATATATATTTATGCGTAAATCTGCAACTGGAGGTGCAGCCTTTGGGGAATTTCGATCAGCAAGAATCAAGCATAGACGGGTGAAGATCATAATGTAGTGGAGGAGACCAGGAATAGCCGGTGTTAACAGATGCGAGAGACCACAAGTACTGATGGTGTATGTGTTCTAAGAGTTTAAATACTTCTTTCTTTATCAAAACACCTACAACAGTTGGTTCAAAATAAATACACATACAACAATGGTGTTTCATATGCAGATAGGGTAATCCATAGCATGTATCATGGGATTTTGATGGAGCCGCAATTTAAACCCTAGAGATAATTTTTTGAAGTTAAATCCAAGCCAAGAAAACTAATGCAGATTTAACCATGGTCATTACAATTTTTGCTTTAAAATTCACAAACTATTCCTTAGGAGTATTGAAGCAAGACCTTATGCTTTTCATAGGCAATTACAGGCTTCCTATAGCAATCTATGACAGATGCAGGCTTCCAACTGACAATATCCACAGCAGCTACTTTGATGTGTAAAGATTTATTTGGGAAAGGAAAGAAAGTGTAGATGCAAACCTGCAATTCAGATAACTGATCCACATATTCTTGTGGAAGAATATCTACTCTGGTGGAGAATTGCTGCCCTATTTTAATAAATGTAGGGCCTAATCTCAAAATACTCTCCTTCAGCCACTTGGCGAGAACCTTCCTCCTCATTACCCTTTTCTCTTCCGTCATCCCCCCTGTAGAAGTAATTTTAGATGTTTAATGAAGTTTTTTTTTTGCGCAATTCCACAGCATCAACGAATGCTTTAGGCTCACACTTCTACACATGATATGTAGGAGACTTCAGGACACAAACAAACACCATCCAGTAAGCAATATACGTTCAGTGCATTGACCAAAATGTAAGACATGGTGTTTTATAGGATGAGGATTTTACTGGCCTACATCATTTATCCAAGTTATTACAAACTTGTGCTATGATCAGATATTAAGGTACCATTTTTATGACATGTAACTAAAGTTGGTGCGATTACACCACATCTCAAAAACTATGGATTTTGCTATTATTTCGAAAGTACAAAATAATTCCAAATATGTTCCTCTTAAGTATCTTGCTAACGCATATACTAACACAAAGAAACATGTAATGCTGCATTTTGTTTATGAGATAAAACCAAGTGTGCAAAAAAAAAATGGCACCTAAAAGTTTAAACAATAATTTGACACTGAGTTATGGGACATAACCCAAAGAATGTACAAGAACAATGACTGGCATTTAGTGAAGTAGGAAAGATAAGTAAATCCAGGTACCTAAGCTTTGGTTGTATATAGAGTAACATTTAATATGATATCATTTCTGTTGGTTAAATTTCTAACCTCTGTAAGTGAACTTCTGGTTGTTGAGCCAAACCTTGAATACAAATGCAAAAACAGAGCCCCATATTTCCAAAGTTCTTTGAATCGTTGAATAGGTTTTAAACCGATTCCAACGACCGCCAGGGACAACAGACACCTGCAAGATTTAGATGTTCAACCCAAACAGAGAAAACATTAACAATGATGACACATAAAAAATTATTTGGCTGGTTGCAAATGAACAGCAATATTAATGCAAATCATGGAGCCAAAATGTGCATGGTGGAAAGGCAAGTTTCCAGTCTCATAAGCTGAAAGCAATGCCGACTGACACGAAACCTACCTACTTGTTTCTTTTTCTCCAACTAAGCAACCAATTAACCACGACGGTGCTCATGGTACTACTCATTTGATCATTTCTGATGATGCTACTACTCTGCTGCTGCCTCTGCCTGCATTTGACTTCATTCCAGCTAGAACAAAGCATCGAACAAATTACTCCTGGCATTATAGTGATGTGTCATCGAACTCAAGCCGAGCTCATGCTTTGGCCAAAGCAACATCAATCACAGTCGAGCTTGTTGCATGAGAGATACTGAACATTGCGCATCTGTCTTAACAACCTAATGATCTCACTTATGCATAGGCCGGAGATACCGAGCAAACAAATATTCACCTTGGGCATGCCGTCCCCGTCGCTGCGCTTAAACCACGCGTCCTCCCTGCTGATCTCCTCCACATTCTTCTGCCTCCTCCTCTCATCGTCCCCCGGGGGTGCAGGCCCGGATACAGAGGAAACGCTACTCCCCGACGCCGCGGCCGACTTCACAGTCGCGCCGTTCCCACTCCCACTCCCGCTCCTGTTGCTGTTGCCGTTGGAGCCGAGGTAGGCCTCCACGGCGGCATCGTCGTACCCACCGAGCCTGCTGGCGCTCCCGTTGAGCCCGAATTTCTTCGCTTCTTCCTCTGTAAGCCCGGACGAGGCTTGCTCCTCGAGAACGTATAGGACTAGGCGGTCCCTCGGTCGGCGGCGGAAGCGGAGCGGCGGCGGGGGCGGCGGAGGCGGAGGTGGTCGGGGACGGAGAGCGAGGTGGAGGCGACGAGGGAGGCCGCCGCGGCCGAGAGGGGCATGGCGGGGCGGGGGGACTAGGGTTTGGTTGGTGGGTTTGAGCGAGGGGGAATGGAGGTGGGAGCGAGGGGAGGGCGGAGGCGGAGGGAGTGGTGTGGAGGAGAGAGGGAGGCGACGGCGAGAAGCGGGAAGCGGGGGAGAGAGGTTGGGGGAGTGGACTCGGTGGAGCCACATGGTTGGCACGGAGGATGAGGCGATCTGACGTGGCGAGAGCTGACTGGGTGGAGGCGAGGCGGTGGGGCCCCGCTGGCGGGGAGGGGTCACGTGGAAAGCTTTTTTCTTTTGGAGAACACGTGGCGAGATTGGAGACCTCTACTTATTTTTGTGTTCGTTCTCTTTCGTGGCTCGTAGGCTCGTACGTAGCCTTCTTGTGTTGTGCGAGTCCTTTTGGCAGTTGTGTTGCGTCTTGTGGACACGTGATGGGGATATGCCCTGTTTGTATGTGCCAAGTGCACGGTCACATAGATGTTATAGCGAAATAGCAATCTCTGACTAGCTTTTTTTTTTTTTATTTTTTTTTTGAGAACACAGTACAACACAGACGCTCACAAATACGCACATACACTCACCCCTATGAACGCACGCACGCACACCCTACCCCTATGAGCACCTCTGAAGGACTGAGCCGGCAGATCTTGAGGTTGACGAAGTCACCACAGGCGCCTCGCTGTTGACGGGCACGTCACCTACCACTGAAAGAATAGCGCCGGATAATCCTGGAATAAATCCAGGTAAATGCAAACGCCCATGCCAAGTCTAGGACTTGAACCTGGGTGGGCTGGTTCCACCACAGGGAACCCAACCATCAGAGCCAAGCTCCAGTTGTACAAAGATACAACACAATCTAAAGCTCGAATAGTGCATACCGAACACGTATGGACCCCAAGGAGACTGCAGCAGATCCAGAATTGACCTAGGGTTTTAATCTCCTCGTCGGCGACGTCATCAGTTCCATCTTCGGCGGACCTTGAGTTTTTAGATGAGCTGTGAACCATGGCCTCCTATCGATGAGAGTGTTCTCGAAATGGTAGGTGGCGACGACATTCTGAAGTCAGAATAAGATCATCTCTGTCATATCCTCTCTCTGATAGTGCGATTATCACTAGGGAGCACATGTATCCTCTCTCTGATGGTGTGGTTATCATCAGGGGAGGGTGTGTGGAGTTTTCTTCCATGCAGACGATCGGTCATACGGAAAATTCGCTGGTACGGTTACAAGCATGTCTCTTCTAATTTACGGTTTCTCATCGTTAGCTATGATTGTTACTCGGTTGCACTAGTTCGTGGGGGCTTAGCACAGCGATTTTCCGTATGTCTACAATAAGCGCTATCATAACAAAATTTTCCTTACTCGGGTGAGAGGGAGCCGCAGTATGTGGGCTCGGCCCATTTACTGTTTTTTTTGTTTTGAATTAATTTCAATGTGGTGGACTGAAAAACATTTCAATCTCTCATGTAGCATACTTCAACGTGGCAGTATGTGGGCTCGGCCCATTTACTTTTTTTTTTCTTTTTCAATTAATTTCAATGTGGTGGACTGAAAAAACATTTCAATCTCTCATGTAGCATTCTTCAACGTGATCAAAATGAAGAAAACACATAAGTCTGTAAAATGTTCCAAAATGTTTAAGTTGACATAATCATAACATACAATTTGAGGATAGAAAATATCCAAATATTTATAGATGATGAATTGCATTGTTCGGAAAACATATAACACTTCATGAACAAGAAAAATAAGATGCACATGAAGTGCTATCACTTCCTTTTTTTCTATTTTCTCTTTCTAGATAGATGAATATTTTACGATTATTTTTAGAAAGTTGAGAAAAAAGTTGTCGAGTTTAAAAAAAATTACACACTTTCAAAATAAATCTTTACATGTTCAAAACTTGTTCATCCAGTTCAAATAATTGTTCGTGTGGTTAAAAAATGTTCACATGGTTCGTAATAATTTTACTCGGGGTCTAGAAAAGGGTCACTGGTACAAATAGTTAATCATGACACTCAAAACACGTTCAAATCATTCCAAGTAATGATTCCCGAGGTTTACAAAATATTCGGGTAGTACAAATAATTGTTCACGAGGTTCAAATAATATTCACATATTACACAATAAAAAATCATACGGTTTTAAAAATAGACAAGCGGCAAAAAAGGAAAGGAATGAGACAAAACATGAAACAAAAAAGAAAAAACAAACAATAATGGAAGAAAAAACAGAAGGGAAATATTAACTCGGCCGACCTGCCATGTCCATGCGCGTGGGTGTCACAACATTATTGGGCGCAAGAGGCCTCAAATAGGAATCACCCAGTCCACCGCGCTTCCACTCGACAGAGACCTAAAGAAAATCCCGCTTCCTGGTGCGGTAAACGTAAAAAAAAGTAAACTTCTGCAAAGTCTCCTAGTTTCATCTACTCCCACAGTTTGAAAATAAGTGTCATTAAAGCCATTGGCAAGGAAGGAACATTTGTTTTTTTTTTGAGAACACAGTACAACACAGACGCTCACAAATACGCACATACACTCACCCCTATGAACGCACGCACGCACACCCTACCCCTATGAGCACCTCTGAAGGACTGAGCCGGCAGATCTTGAGGTTGACGAAGTCACCACAGGCGCCTCGCTGTTGACGGGCACGTCACCTACCACTGAAAGAATAGCGCCGGATAATCCTGGAATAAATCCAGGTAAATGCAAACGCCCATGCCAAGTCTAGGACTTGAACCTGGGTGGGCTGGTTCCACCACAGGGAACCCAACCATCAGAGCCAAGCTCCGTTTGCAGGAACATTTGTTTTTGCAGTGACGCGTGTCACAATACGAGAGTTTTTGTGGGATTTCTATTTCGACACGGGATGAGTGTGATATTGCACGTGTAATTTTTCGAGATTCAAAATCAAAATATGTTTAGAACCGTACGTCCAAATTACGAACGTCGATATCTTTTAGACTATACTCATGTTGATAAATTTCGTCAAACGTGTACATATATAGTCCCAGAGCGCAGAGATCGCCCATCTATCGTGGTGGGTTGGTGGCAGGTTCGATCCATGCGTACGGGGCTGCAAGGCCACCGCAGGGACCAAACTAAACGACGACCCGATCAGTCCCTAAACGGAACGACTGCGGGTGCACCATTCACCACGCAGCTAGCGCAACCAGAAACGCGGGCTCTTGATGGACGCATGCTGCGTGCATAGCCTCACCAACCTACAAAAAATGCGTCGATTAAATTAGCCTCTTTTTTTCGAGAGTACGCAATTGCGTACCCTAATTTTATAGAAGGCAGAGTATATTTACAAGAATGGCGTTTTTGACAACCCAAAAAACGCCTTTGAAACCTCTCCAAAAAACCTAACTACTCTCTCGCAGCATGGGTTGTAACTCCTCTCCGAATCACTCTCAGGGAAGTGAATTCAACCAACACTTGGCGTGCCAGTCTGTCGGAAGGGAACTGCTGCCTAGCGTTGCTGAAACACCCGGCGTTCCTGTTCTTCCAGATGGCATGGCAAACCATGCAAACAAGTGCATCGAACCATTTCCTATCTTTGGTCCTGAACCTTGCTCGCTCCTCTGTCCACCACCCCTGGATCGTGCTGTCTTGCGAAGGCGTCTCGAAGTTGATCATCAATCCTTGTCGACACCTTAGCCAGACCTCCCTTGCATAGATGCATTGCATCAAAATGTGCTCTGCGTTGTCTTCCTCCTGGAGACAGACGAAGCAGGTCGAAGTTACCTGTTGCAACCCATGCCTAACCCGACGATCAGCTGTCCAAAGCCGCTTCCGAACCGCCAGCCACATAAAAAGTTTTGTTTTAGGTGGTGCACCATTCTTCCAGATTGCATCCGCTAAAGGAAAAGGATCCTGTCCTTGCATCAACATCCCATACGTTGAGCTAGCTGTGTATACACCAGACTTCGAACACGGCCAACTGAAATCATCAGGAGTGTTATCAACTCTGTTGACCTTCTGCAGTGCTGCCCAAAGCGCAAGACACTCTCGCGCTCCCAGGTATGCCATAGTACCCGAGACATCCTTGAGCCAGTTATTATCTACAACTCCATCTGCCACCGTCCTTCGATTCCTTGCACGAGTAGCAATCAGTGACACTAACCCTGGCGCATAATGGCTTGCAGACTTTCCCTGAATCCATCGATCAGTCCAGAACATTGTACGAGTGCCATCTCCCACCTTGATTGAGACGAGGCTATCGAATACCCCCTTAGCTTCCTTATCCTGCAACATCGGAAGTCCTTGCCATGGCCTCGATAGGTCAGTACGCCTAAGCCATTGCCATCGCACCCGCAATGCCAGCCCCTGAAGCCGCATATCCTTGATGCCCAGGCCCCCATATTCCTTCGGCTTACACACTCTATCCCAAGCCACCAGACATTGGCCACCATTGGCCTTCTCTTTGCCAGCCCAGAAGAAGCCGCGCCAAGAGCTCTCTAGCTCTTCAATGAGCCATTCTGGCGCTTCCGCCACCATCAGGTGATGCCCAGGGCGAGCAGCCATCACCGCTGGGATCCTTCTCAAGCTAGGCTCAAGCTCAGTTTATTTTCAGCAGGAGAGATCTAACTAGTACAAGTGTGACGAAGTTAGGCAAAGATTGAACTTTACTACATTTTGCTACAAACGAAAAACATCGATACCTTTGCGCGGTTCCAGTCGAACTCCAAATCAATTCAATCGCTATCCAGTCGCGTCGGTAGGTCACTCCTGATGATCCTGGACACACATACAGTGCGGAACCGCGAACGGTTTAGTTTAGCCATTATGGATAGGTAAGTAGGCGCCTCTCATCTTCGCTGATGCCGCCCGGCGCTGTGAATCGGCGGAATGCTCTGCTTTAAATACTCCCCCATCCCTTCTTCCCGCTTCCTCGATCGTCAAGCCATCCACGCCCGCCCCGTGGAAAATCTCCCACGATGGTCGCGGCGGAGGACCCAGAATCCTTCTTCGTGACCGCGCCGCCGCTGCGCGACGCCGACGCCGTCGCCGCCGGACTGCAAGAGTTCATCGCCCGCAACTCCAAGAACGCAGGTAGTTAGTTTGTAACCCCACTGTGCGTTGCCAGTCTTGCGTGTGATCTATGTTAGTCTTTCCGTCGAACACCCGAGGCGTGCAGGCGCGGAACCAGGATTCATGATTAGACGGGGCCAAATAAGGCAAATCTCAATTAGCGGGGCCAACATGGCTAATTTTGCATAAAATCTTATCTAAATTAAGCACTAAATACATAATTCTTCATGTCATACATTGCCATAGGGGGGGTCAGGGCACCTGCTGGTCCCCCCTAGTTCCGCCACTGGAGGTGTGTGCGTGACGGCTGACTCGCGCCGTTCCGCTTGTGCTGTGCAGCGGACGGCGGCGGACGGCCTATCGTGTGCGTGACGTCGGGCGGGACGACGGTGCCGCTGGAGCAGCGGTGCGTGCGGTACATCGACAACTTCAGCTCCGGCCACCGCGGCGCTGCGTCCACCGAGTAATCCCCCTTCTCTTCTTGTCCTGCTCTTGCCGCTTTTGGTTTGTGCTGCGTACTTGTCTGAGGATGGTAAAAGCCAAACAACATTTTACACTGTTCAGCCACACCCACCACGCCCTCAACTGTAACCTAAGGGCATCTCCAACCCAGATCCGCAAATGGAGAAAAAAACTGACCGATTTTGTCCGTTTGGGGCGGACCGCGGACCGAATTTGGGTCTCTGTCCGTTTGGGGTGCCCCCAACGGTCCAGCGCAAAACGAAAATGCAAAAAAAAAAGACATGCCAAAATTAATATTACATATATTATGGTTCTAGGCCCCACGGGCCAGTGAGACAAACTAAAAAAAAGGAGCCCAGCTAAATGGCTCCGTCGGTGGGGGAATGGGCGGCGCCGGCGCCGTCGTAGGGGAAAGTGGGCGGCGCGGGCTGGCCCCTTGGCATCACGGTGGCCTCCTAGTCATCCTCGTCGTCGGAGAGGATGATGTAGGGAGGCGGCGCGTACAGCCACACCGGTGGCGCCACGGGAGGAGGCGTGCTCGGCGCCTCGGGGTCCTGCGGCCACGCCGGTGGCGCCACTTACGCCTAGCCCTCCCCCTCCTCTGGCCATGGTGACCACGGCACCTTGGACCTCGCGCGCTCGGCGGCCGCGGCCACCTCCTCCAGGCGGGCACAGTTCGCCGCCTCCTCCGCCGACGCCCGGAGCGCGGCCCCAATATCTGGCCACTGGGCCAGCTCCTCCAGGTTGGAGGCGTCGGTGCCCGCCTGGAGGTCGGCGTCCTCATCGACGGGAGGCTCCGGCTCGGCGCCTCGGTACGCCGCCCAGTTGGGGGGCGCGGCGTCCTCCTCCATCTTCAGGGGGACGAGGTCGTCGTCCACGGCGCCGTCCTCCCAGTCGAGGTCCGAGTCCTCGTCTGGCTCGAGGCCGACGAGGGCGGGGTCTTCATCCTCCGGTGGCCCCTGGTAGCCGTCCGGCGCCACCGCCGCGAAGGCCTGCCACTGCCGCGCGTCGTGCTCCAGCTCGAACCACCGGTCCCAGAGCGTGGAGTTCAGCGCGTAGGCGGGGTCGTGGACCAGGTCCGGCGGCAGGAGCGTCCGCCGGCCCAGTATCTCTTCCGTGCGCGCCCAGCGGGAGCGCGGAACGGGCAACACCGGGACGCGGCGGTGGTTGAGGTGCCACCCGTCTGGGAGGTGCACGTCGCTTCACGGCAGCGGCGCGGCCACTCCTAGTAGATCTGGGCCACGTCCGTCGAGACGCGGGCGCGCTGGGCCAGGCGCCGCGCGTTGCGTCGACGCGTCTCCTCAGCGCGCCGAGCCGCATCAGAGGCGGCCGGGCCGGTGGCGGGAGCGCGGGAGGAGGAACCGCGTGAGCTCGAGGCCTCGTGGTTGTTCCGGCCGCCCTTCCACCATGAGGGCTTCTTCATCCTCGCCGGCGACGAGCTCGAGCTCTAGGGTTTGGAGCTAGGGTTTGGCGCGTGGACTGGAGGGCGGGCGCGTGGACTGGATGGGGCCGGCGCCGGCCACCGGTCCCCATTTAAGAAGACCAGCCGAAGCGGCCACTCCCTCTGGGAGGTGGGCCAGGAGCGGACAAGGGGGGACACGCGCTGTGTCCGTGCTTCCCCCAAACCTCGCTCAAATTTGGGCCGAGTTTGGTCCAGAACAATTGTCCGCGCGGACACTTGTCTGTTTGCGCTAGCCCGTTGGAGGCCCTCTCTTGTCCGTTCAGAAAAATCCGGACAGAGCTGGTCCGTTTGCGGGCCTGGGTTGGAGATGCCCTAACAACTTCCCTCTGGGCCTAAACAATAAGATTATTTGTTTTTCGATTAGAAGTATATTGCATCCATATGCGCATGTTCCATGAGAATGTCCATGTGCACTAGGACCCAGCTGATAGCGTGCTTCAGAGTTCAGTTTCATACGATTTTATTAATCATTTAGAACAAGAAGGACTCGGTTTATGTAAGTATTTCTAAGTTTTCAATTTTACCCCTTGAAGAGTACTAAGTCTTAGCTGTGCTTTGCTGACTGGCCATGCCTCTTTACTTCGAACTACAAGTCTACAGATATACCCTATGTCGGCTTGAACATGTGACTCGTGTGTTGTGTAAAAGGAGGGACATGACTGGAACCATTAAAGTTTCTGATGTCCGATAAGTTTGATGTATGCGTGTTGATATGTTTTCCTTTTGATAATATAGGTATTTCTTGAAGGCTGGTTATGCTGTTATCTTCGTCCATAGACGGTAAGCTACTAGGCTAATAACTGTCGTCCACACAAACAACTGAACTGGTTTTTATCCTGTTTCAGTTTGTGAATTGTTCTGCATCTATATACAGCAAAAATAGTAGCAATTTGGTGGTTATTTTTACCTGTGAATAATATGTGGTTTGCTGCTACTCCGTACCTACATGCCGTGCAGAGGGAGTTGCCAGCCTTACTGTAGGTTCCTGCCCGATGATTCATTCCTCAAGTTCTTAGACGTCAATGAAGAATCAAAGGTTCAAGGTTCGTAATTTACAGGTTCAGTGCAGATAGGAAAAATAACATCTTATATTGTTCACTTACTGTGATATTTGTTTTGCTGTTCAGTGGCCGTGTCCCATGAAACGGTGGTAAAGAAATCAATTGGAGAATATTCCAAGGTCAAGTATGACACATATACTGCTTATCAATGGTGGCACACTAGATTTACTGAAGAGTACTGACAGGTGCATTTCCTGCAGGCTATGGAATGTGGCTCTCTGCTGAAACTCCCATTCACCACAATATTTGAATACCTTCAGGTTTTATATCTTCGATTGCTTGCTAGAATCACATATCAGTCAGACAAACATTGGAAAACATGACACAGTTTTGGGTTGCAGACACTGAGGATGGTGGCTACATCCGTGAGCTCTGTCGGGCTACGCGGGATGTTCTATCTTGCTGCAGCAGTCTCTGACTTTTATGTTCCTTGGGATAGCATGGTATGATTTAAGAAGTCCGAATACACATATTCTGATTGTGTTGAGCGCCATGCAAATAAACCTAACACTATAGAAGAATAATCTTTGCTGCAAATGCCTTGCATAACAGTGAATGATTTTTCTGCAGGCAAAACATAAGATTCAGTCAGCCGGAGGCCCTCTAGAGATGAGGCTCAGTCAGGTTCCCAAAATGCTTTCTGTATTGCGGAACCAATGGGCTCCCTTGGCATTTTGTATATCTTTCAAGGTTAGATTGTTGATGCCATGGAAGGGCAGAAGTATTATACACCTAACAACTTCTATTTTTGTGCGAATTCTCTTGATTATTTGCTCTAACTGTGTTAATTAATGACAGCTGGAGACAGATTCAGACATTCTTGTCCAGAAAGCAGATATGGCTCTGAACAAGTACAAGATGAACATCGTTGTAGCCAATTTGCTGGCAACATACAAAGACGAAGTCATTATTGTCACAAATGGTGAAAAGAATACTATCCGAAGGTGCAATACTGATGAAGATTTGGAAGAGCAGATAATCATACTCCTAGCACAGAAGCATTCGAAGTATATCGACGGATCAGAAATGGGTGTGACCAGGGTCCAGACTGAATCATGAAAAGTTCTTACCGCACCGGTTTGGCATAAATCACTACAGTATTTCATTGGCATCTGGGTATTGAAATGGAAAGAAGTCCCAGTTTGATGCGAGCAATCACTACCCGTGAATCTGTGAAGACTGTGATCACTGCATCGACATACTTTTATTTTCTTCTTTACAGTCCAAAATTATGGAAAGGTGAAGCCAAACGGCCACCACCTACTAGTAGCTTTCAGATCCTTACAATTGTGGAATACAGCAACGTTTATGTATTCATGTTCCAAATTCACATAGGTGAGGCCTGTTTCTTTTTTCCTTATGGCTGAAAAAGAATAAGAGCGGCATGTTCTTTTGAATTATGTTATTGTTGTTGACAATTATTAGTTAGTAGTGTCTTTCTTTGATGAGATATTTCTTAACGTAAACGAAATTGTACAGTTGTTTCTAAAAAAACAGTAAGTACATCTTGATAGCTATAAGTACTCAGGTAATTCATATTTGCAAGAGTTAGGATGGGTTGCATTTGATCTGAGCCATTTAAAATATTTTTAATCTAATTTCATAGTTATCCATTCAACTGTTTGGAGACAAATGTTGTAAGTTTCCCTAATCACTCCTATTTTCATACACTATTTATTTGTACTTATTGCCTCTTATGTACTTATAAATTCTGTATACATGATGATAATTGTCTTTTGTGCTCCAAATTTTTCTTTTTACGTGATTTTTTGGGGTTCAATATTTTTTTCTCGAGAAACGGATGCTATTTAATAATTTGAATACTCCACAGCGGGGGTACACTTAATCATTTGTTTTGTTGGGGTTCATTTGTTTTTTCTCGAGAAACGGATGCTATTTAATAATTTTGTTTTGACCTATAACTCTATGGTGATCTATATATGTGTGATTCAATGTTTCCTGTAATATGTTTGGAAGTTCATGAGGACGTGGCTGGCAAGTTTATGCCAGATTTTGTTTGAAAATTGGACTTCTGGCCCAGTATAATCAAGGCACACGAATGTTTGACCACACGCGAGCGCTTTTTGCTTATACTCCTTTTTTGGTATAATATAGTGTAAATTGATTTTTATAAAAGTCAAACTTCACTACCTTTGACCTTTATAAAAAAATATATCTAAAATACCGAATGCATACCCTATGAAATACATGTTGATAATTTTCTCTACAAACTTGGTCAAAATTTACACGGTTTGACTTGGAAAAAAGACTCATATGCCTATATTTTGACAAGGAGGAAGTACTATTTACAAGGGTTGACTTGGAAAAAATCTCATATGCCTATATGTTGACAAGGAGGAAGTACTATACATGGATCAGTATAGTGTATATAAGAACATCTTCACCGGCAGCCCGGAATATTGTTCGGCACCTCTCAAAGTGTGTCCGCTTTAGGGGGTGCCAGACACATGTCCGGCTCCATCCGGGGTGCTTCCCACAGCATGGGCCCCAAAACATAATCAGAAACCAAAAAAATCGATTGAATAATGACAAAAGTATCAAATTTCATTCAAATTTGACGGAATTTACGCGAATTTGGAAAAATTGAACGGAGTAAACCCTAGCTATGCGACGGCATCTACTCGTCATCGGAGATGTCGACGATGCCACTATCATAGGACTCCGGCTTGGGCTGCCACGACGGCCCTGCCTGGTCCACGACGTCGTCGCTGGGCTCCAGCTTAACCGCGGTCGGCGCCGGCTGCTTCGGCTCAGTGGACTGCGCTTGCTGCACCTCCATCGACGCGCGCAAGGCGGGGTAGTAGCCGGGGCAGTCATCTGGGTCCAGTGGGTGGCGCGAGGGCGCCGTTGGCTCGGCCATGGAAGCCAGGAGCGCTAGTGCGCGACGGTGAAGCCGGGCGTATCTGAAGGGGTTCGTAGCAGAAAACAATAATTTTTCTAACTAGCGTACGCCAAAACTAAGCCAAGGATCTATCTATTAGCAATGCGATAACGGAGGAGATATCGATAACATACCCTTGTAGACCGATAAGCGGGAATTACGCTCCCACACAAGCGTTGCCGAAGTAGACGACGAAGCCGACCTCGAGGTCGCGAAGAACTTGGCGCGACGAAGACGAAGACGGCGCGACGATGACGCCCGGCGCCTCAAGTGTGGCGCCTCCGAGTACTCGCACACGTGCGGAGCTTGACGACGACTCCCGGGCTCTCCGATCCAGCCGAGATAGCGGAAGCAGAACTTTTGGGTGGAATCCCGCAGCACGCCGGCGTACTGCGGTATAGATTTCTAACGCGCGTGCAGTCCTTCAAGGGACCACGCACTACGGGAGGTGGAGAGAGGGAGAGGAGGCGGGCGGAGGGAGCACCTCGGCCGGCATACAAAATTAATTGTATTTTCTGTGTATTTAATCCAATTAATAGGCCTCTCTATTTATTAGGGGAGAGGGGTTGCACCTCTCCTTAGCTCCCCCATGTGGGACTAAACAAAAGGGAGGAGGGGGGTGGTGCGGCCAGCCCTTGGGTAGCCGTGGTGGCCATGGGCCCCATGTGGCCCAGCCGCACCATCCCCTTTGGGTGGTTCGGCCCCCACATGGGCCAACCCTCCAAGGTTTGGCCTATTTAGGTGGGCTGCCCCAATTTTCCCTTTTATTCAATATTAAATTAATATTTAAATATATAATTCATTAATTAATATATTTGCATATTATTTTATCTCCCGTGACTCCGTAATAACTTTCGGACCACTCCAAACTTACTTCGGTCTTCCCCGGAACCCTTCCGATTCCATCGGAACCTTTCCGGTTCATTTTCTCTCTATTTCTATTATTCCGATAATTCCAAAACGATCTCCAAGCGTCGTCAAGACCTTAAGTGACCCTACGGTTCGAGAATATTCCAGACATGGTCGAGACCCCTCGCTCGCCAATGACCGTCGGGGAGACCTGGATGGCTATGACGGTCCCTGTGCATTCCACGAATATCGTCGTTGAACCATAAACATGATATTCATTCCTTTTGTTCCTTCGATACTACCCTTGTCCGAGATATGATCGTGAACATCCTATGCTTTGTTTTATCTCGTTGCCGACAAGGGCTACTTAACTCGTTCTGTGATATTACATCCCCATGACCTAGTCATACGCTGCGCAACTTTATAGATGTAATCTCACCGAGTGGGCCCAGAATATCTTTCCATCACACGGACGAACAAATCCCGCTCTTGATCCATACGCCTCAACGTACCCTTTTGGAATACCCAAGATACACCTTTTTAGTCACCCATTTATGGACTGACGATTGATGCACTCAAAGTACCCTTCGGAGGCAGCAATTAATAATACGATCTCACGGTCTGAGGAATAAGCTACCATATTACTTTCCTATTGCATCAACGAACTATGTGACATGATCCTTATGCAAATACTTTGGTGGGTATGTCCATCATTTTATTCCACTAATAAAATGACCTCATCATCAACTATATAAATATCCATGATCGGGAATTCTCGATCATCAGTTGACTAATGAACTAGTTTATATATAGAGGCTAACTAGGGACTCTGGTTTGTTTACATACCACACATGTATTAATAATTCCGATTAATACAGTTATAGCATGGTACTTAATGAGATAATGCGATAAATACTTAATATTTATTTGCCTCTAGGGCATACCTCCTTCAGTATCTCCGTCGTCGATGGGGTCCCAGAGAGGCGACACAACCCGCCAATCCGGAGGGCGCTCCTCCTGCTCTGACCGTGGTTACGATTTGATGGAAATGCCGCCGCCTCGACGCGCCGCGGGTTCCTCCTTGACGGTGAGCTTGGCGTGCTTGCTCCCCGGCTCCTCCTTGACGGCGGGGAGCTTGCCGCGCTACTTCTTGACAGCGGGGACAGGAAACAAGCGACGCCTTCTTTCTTCATGTGGCGGATCATGCGGGATAGGGGCTCCGGCAGCACGCTGCCACGCCTAGGCGACGACGCCATCCAGCGTGCGGCCGTGCCACCAGTCCTTCCCCCGCTGGAACACCCACCACCTCTCAGTGTCGTCTCAACGAGCAAGGGCAGCATCCACCTCTCCCATTGGAAGTGCTCGAACCAGACCCTGTAGTTGTCGGTGACATTGTCCGGGTGACGTTGCTCCTTCGGCGTCATCGTGTCTCCCGGATGCACAGGCTAAGCTCCCAGTCACTGAGCAGCGGTGGCACGACGCGGCCCACGGTGCTCACACGCCAATACTTTGGAAGCCGATAGTCTGGCGGCACGTAGAGATCATACCGCTCGAACAACAAGGCCTCGTCAAGAAGAAGGCCATGGCCCCGGTAGGCCTCGCTCGAGCAGCCGGCCTCGTCGTTATGTGCCATTTGGGCGGAGCTGCAGCGGATGGTGTGGGGGGGGGGGGGAGATTGGAGCCGAGGGGAAGAACGGGCGGCGGAGGAGCAGGCTCCTCACTCTATAAAGGCATAGGCAGGCATAGCGGCCGAGGTGCCACCAACATCAATGACGGTGGACACGTTGGCAGGATGGACCACGGCGCGTGGGAACAGGGAAGCCGCCTAGGGAATCGGCGAGTAAGTCATTATTTTTTGACCGGTCATTCTGTCTCCCTGCGTGTTTATGAGATGCGGGACCCGCCTGTCTGAGGCGTTGTTTGATACTCCCGAGTCCGCCCCCAACTTCGAAGACCCGCTCGGGGGTGTCTGGCAAAAACCGGGTCGGACCGGACACTTAGGGGTGCCGATGTGGCCGGTTTTTTTTTTCCGTGTCCGACACTTCAATGAGGTTTTGGGGCGCAGGTGGAGATAATCTTAAGCGAATTCACAAGCAAGTCAAATACCCATGTCCACCACCTGCGTACTTGCTCTGCTTCTTCCGGCACGTTTTTCCCTTTTCCGCGCGGGCGCACCCGAACGATCGGGCTCCAAGAGAGCGGAGGAGCGTTGACCGACGGCGCCCACGAGCGCAAATCCTCCGGTGCGTGCCGCCTTCGTTCGTTGTACAAAGCAGACCTGGTCCCGTACGTCACGCGTGACATGCTTCAATTCCATCGTTTTCCCGTGCTCGCCAAGTTGCCGCCTCGGATCGATCATTCTCCACCACTCCTGCTAGTGATCGCCACAGTCCCACCGCTTCACCTTGCGTGCCAAGTCTAATCTTGCTCCCCGATCAGAGCCTATATAAACTGCCAGGCACGCGCCTCAACCCTCCCACAAGTCCCAAAGCATTTGGAAGCAAACATCCCGGCTGCTAGAGTACTTCTTAAGCAAAAGCAGAGGAAGAATCGAGAGAGCCAAGGAGATCGAGGAGCTGAGATAATGGCGTCCATGATGGGAGGAGACTTCGTGGAGGCCTACGTCCTCAGGAACGCCTACAAGGAGAAGATGAGGCGCATGGACGAGGCGGAGGCGGCGGCCGAAAGGAAGAACGGCAAGGAGGGCGCCGGCGCTGGCTCTGCTGGAGAGAAGAAGAAGGCTGCAGGTGCGAGCAGTAGCAGGGGAGGATTCTTTGGGCTCATGAAGAAGGTGCACCCCAAAGCGGGGGCGTCTTCATCTTGATCATTAACTCCGCTCGCGTATTGGGGATGTCATGGAGAAATCCTGCATGTGTATACGTGAGTTTAGGTGCCACGAAATGGTAGGCCGCAGCCTGCTGGAATTCAGTCATGGCTGCAGCTAGGAGTGTGCGTGTGCAAGCTTGTTCTTTCGACCAGCTTCTCTTGAGAGGAGCGTGTAAGTCACTGGCTGTAACGTTGATTGCTTTGTTGATTGGTTACTTGAGCTGACGAAAATGAAATGAAAAGAAAATCCTTCCCGAATTGAGCTGCTCTCCATTTTACCCTGTATGCACTATCAATTTCAGGCTCTCAATACAGAGGACAGACAAGTACTCCATCCGTTTGGGTTTACCAGTCCTCTTTGGATTTTGAGTCTAATTTTTATACTAAATTTAACTAAGAAAATATAAGTTATATGACACAAAAGGTATATACCTTTGGATTTGTAATCACAAGAAAGTTCTCAGTGATATAATGTTTGTGCTATGTAACTCATGTTCTGTCAGCCAAAATCATGGACAGAATTTCGCTCGAAATGCGAGGACTTACCAACCCTAACAGAGGGAGTGCCTGTTTCGTTTCTCGTTCGTTTGGGCTAAGCATTTCAGTTGACTTGGTAGGACGTTCCTTATCAGTGTGGGAAGAACAACGACACCTTCATGGCGTTTAAGCTAGCTGGAACATTGTCACATAAATTGCTTGGATGCAGGGAGCTGAGCTCAGCGAGTCACTGAATGAGTTGATGTTAAGTTAGAGCATTGCAGAGGAGCCAGTTACTGCCCCTTCCCGCTTTCTTGTACTGTTAGTTTGTTACTCCCTCCGTTCCATATTAGATGACTTTCATTTGTACAAAAATGGATATACCTAGACTTGTAACATGTCTAGATACATCCACTTTTATACAAATTGAAGTCATCTAATTTGGAACGGAGGGAATACAACCTACCTTTCTCAGGCAAAAGCAGAAACAACTTGTCTTGCTCTCAGTTGGCACCAAGCGATATCTAACCATACGATGACACCGACATGAATGTTAACAAGTCGGCATATCAGCAAAAAACAGATACTGCCAGAGCTGCAGGTCAGCTAAATTAGCCAGCTCGAGGTATAAGAATACGACGGTTCTAGTGCATAACTCCCACCCAGTTATGCCAGCACAGTATGCTTATACTTAAACAAAGTAAGAGTGATCTTGCAAGCATTCTATCTGCAGCCGATCGTCACGCATGACCTCCGTCCGATAATGGTAAATATAAATAAGATCAGGACATCTGCCTCGTGCCATATGTGCCAGCAACAACGAATTATTTCCTTTTCAGCTGAGATCAGACACGACGAAGAAGCTGGTGCTAGTACCAGGCAAACTGACAAAGCCGTATCTGCACACCATATGCCTGCCAAATTCCTTGACCTTTCTTTCCTGAACACCGCATCACATGTTGACATCCATTAGCCTTAGGTAGTTGCAGCCAAAAGCGAAGCCAGGGGTCAGGGGATGATGTGTGTATCACATGCTTAAGCTGTGGACAGGAAGTCTGCAAAAGTGGCTTCATTGGGTTGCCTTCCAAGCAGAATTGGAAAAACAGAGCCGTTCAATATCTTCCTTCTCAAAAGTCCACGCTCAGAACAGAACAACCCATAAAACACTATGCATTGGTTACCAAGCAGAGAGACTGTGCATCAAAAGCCTGTAGAGAAGATCAAGATGTTTACACCAGATCTAGCTATGATACAGAACAGAACAACCCATAAAACATTATGCATTGGTTACCAAGCAGAGAGACAGTGTGCATCAAAAGTCTGTATAGAAGATCAAGATGTTTACACCAGATTTAGCTATGATACAAAACAGAAGATGGTAAACATGAATCAAAATTTTCAAGTTGAAATCCTTCACTGTGCAAGTGCACTCGCTATACAGTAGTCGTGTTGTGCCTATAATATGGCATTGTTTGAGCGCCTGAATCGACTTACAAGAATCTAAGAAAATGAAATTTATGTATGTTTCTCCTTGTCAAATTGTAGACCCATAAGTTAACATGACAGCTTTTACTGTGCAACATTGGGTAGATTGCAATGACTACAAGTATATTTCCCAAAAACACCTCTTAGGTACCAGCAGCAGCTCCCATTTTATGCATTGAGAACCTGACAGCTAACAAGTTCAGCTGCTCCAAAGTTCTTCGAAGCAACTATGTTCCATAGGGCATTTTCTTCGGATGCATTGTTTTCCGTGTTATTCTGCAGTACAACTTGCATAATCTGAAGATTATTGTTTGCGTCCTTTGTTATAACATGGAGCTTTCCATGAAGGCCAGCCAGTAAATAAGGAGACTCCGCATCAGTGAAATCATGAACCGGAACCTGTGGTACAATAGTTCTCCAGATATCTTCTTCAGAATCATACATCTTTATCTGGCCACTGTCCAAGGAGCTGGAAGGCTCCAATGTATAGAGCTCATCATTGACTACAACACCTAATTTTGTGCCTGCTTGTCTTGCTGGCCATCCATCACCAAGACCATCTGGCATCGTTGTCCAAGAGTTCAGTTCCGAGTCATAGATTTCACCTCCAATATCGAAAAAGAAAGGCCATGAGTACAGGCTCTGAGGAACATATAGCTTTCCCTTATAGGATGCCATTCCAGTGGCAATAGGCTTCAGCACATCAGCCAAGAAAGCCGTGGGCAATACCTGTGCTTTCGTAAAAGGCATTTCTGGCAACTCACTCCACAGACCAGTTTTGGGATCAAGCACTTCACCTGATCGTAGAGGGAGCAAGCCATTTCGACCTCTACTAACTCCACCAACCACGTATAACTTACTCTCCAATAATGATGCCTTAGAGAAAGCCCTACCAGACATCATCGGGTTAACTTCCTGCCACAAATTTAGACAAGGATCATATCTCCATACGCAATTCAAGGCAACAGCTTTGGAAAATCCCCCTAAGACATACAAGCAACCATCAGCAACTCCAACAGAGCACCCACAGAAGGGCATTTGGTCCAAACCATATCGGCGCCAAAACAATCCCCTAAAAAAGTCAGCAATCCTACTACTTGAGCCCACAACATTCCACATCCGGAACCCAGAAGATCGTGTCCTGCCACCAGATTCCTCCTCATTGAGGAATGAAGGCATGGACGGCAACCTTTGCCATTTCTGGCAAGATGGGTCGAGGGCATAACAGTCAAGCTTATTTGCCTCAACTTTGGTCAGTATATACAGCCATTCTTCAGTTAACCCAAGCTCTCTTCTTAGCTGGGCAAGTTCAGAGCTGGTGATTGCCGCCTTCCAGTTTCGGCTAACGATCTTCAACTTTAGATAATGAATCCGCGGTAACCTCGCTAAAATCTGAAATGAAAGCTCATCAGGAAGAGTTGGAATTATTCTCGAATATGACCCGAAGTCATACGTGGTTATCTTGGCTCTCTTATTTGAAACTGATCCTGGTACATTGTCTGAATCCATGGATCGAGCATTACTGCTTGCAGCACTTAGATAGGAACCCATATATTGTCTTCCTTATCTTCAAAATCAGATAAAATTGCTGTTGTCTCACCCCTCTAAACCATTGGCTGGCCCCGAATCTGGTTTGGAAAAAACACTGAAAAAGTTATATGGACTTCACAATACCAAAAATGACACAACAGCTCCAATAGGACTAAATATGCCAGTTGCATTTGACAAAAGTTCTAGCTGAACAGTACCAGGTCGGCAGGTTACAACTATTTATTCTAGAAACATCAGCCACGAGTCTAGGACCATGAATATAGTGGCAGAAACCTCAACTATGGCCCAATTCTCTGGATTTCTATCATCGAAAATCAAAAGGAGCAAATTTGATCAAACACCCTTGCCCCATAAGCACTTCCAGCCTAGAAAAACCTCAACTTTGAACGAAATCTAAACAGGCCAGACCTAACAAGAACGCGGACCAGTTCATCAATCTATTCGCAGAAGATCCCCAACATAGTACAACCAACCAACCGAGTCGGGGCGGTCCTATCCTACGGGATCGCGTGGCATCTGATGGCTGATGCCCTATTACTACCGGGCGAATTGGACGGGATGACGATTCGAGCGGCGAATTGGTGGGATCGATCGAGGCTTACCGGGAGAGAATCGAGGCAGGAGGATTAGAATCGAGTAGCTGCCCGAGAATCTCGCCGTGCACCGATGGTGGCCTGGTGGGGAGAGAAGAAGGGGATGGGTGGAGGCGGCCGGACGACCTTTGCGTGCAGACGGCGCGTTGCGGTCCCTGGAATTAGAGTGAAAGGCACCGGAGGTCATGAAGTTGCGCGAAAAGGAAGGATTGGTCACCAAGTTGCGAAACGTCAATTATGGGTCACCAAGTTGTGCATTTGCCAAACATTGGTCATTCCGTCAAGACGGACGTTAAAGTGGTGACGTGGCAGTATGTTTTTTTGCAAAAAAAACCTTAAACTTCCGGATATTCATAACGGTGCATGGGTCTAGATGCACCCACTATGTATTTTATTTTTAATTTTTTTTCAGAATGTCAAAAAATTCCGAAAAAAAAATCCGAATGCAAATTACAGCGTGATGTGTTAGCACAAAAATTGGCATGGTGAAAAAACTTTTTTTGCAACCTGTACAAAAAAGACAAATTTCGGACATACACTGTCCGGATTTTTTTTCGGAATTTTTTGACATTCTGAAAAAAAATTAAAATAAAATACATAGTGGGTGCATCTAGACCCATGCACCGTTATGAATATCCGGAAGTTGAAGGTTTTTTTTGCAAAAAAACATACTGCCACGTCACCACTTTAACGTCCGTCTTGACGGAATGACCAATGTTTGGCAAATGCACAACTTGGTGACCCATAATTGACGTTTCGCAACTTGGTGACCAATCCTTCCTTTTCGCGCAACTTCGTGACCTCTGGTGCCTTTCACTCCTGGAATTAATACCTGGAGAATCAGTCGGGTAGTGCAGTGCAGGCGATACAATTGATAGAGAGGAAGCTGATGAAAACAGAAATAACAAATTGGTCCTCAAACTTTACAAGAAAGACATCAGAAGAAAAACAAAAAATGCGATCAGGTCCTTCTTCTCCGCTGCATCTCTGTCACGATCTCGAAACACGGCCACGGGCGTCGACCCCGGGGATTATGTCACTTGGATCCCAAGAAACACTACAATTCCGTGCAAGAGAAACTAATCTGATATATCTATTTAGAAAAGCGAGTTGAGTAGCCCACCCCAATGGATGCTAGCTTTCGTATGCTCGTTGGCTGGGATATTGTGGCTCGGCGGGTAGGTCACCACTCCATATCTTGTACACTGAAAATCTAGGGAAAACCCAAGGAAGCAACATGTTGACGGCGAAGAACCAAAAGACATGCCCTAGACCATAACAAATGGAACCATACCTGAGAGGCCACTCACTTTCTCCCCATTGACGCCAACAACAGGGACACCTCGTGGATAGGGACGACAACTTATGCCTTGGGGTGCACCACCATCGTCCCACCAGGATACAAAATTTAGAACTATCACATAGACTTACAGTCTCATCCCCACACATATCAAAACCCCGAGGACTCTTCGTCGAAGGGAACAAAACAACTTCCTCCAGCCAAACTATTTTGAGGAGATGACTGAGCCTCATTTACCCGTCGACGAAATCAAAAAGAACCAGCAAATAACAATAAGCGGTTTTGACAGGATAGTCCATGTATTAGTTTGCAAAGCTCAGTAACATTAGGGAATGTTTGGTCGGTGTATGATTGCCCATGAGAGTGTAGAAATGGAGGCCGAACTCCATGGAGCACTTTATTTAAAAAATCAAAAAAATAATTTGAAATCTGAGAAAAATCCTCGATGTAGATAATGTTGTATTCTACTAATGCGTAAAATATAATCTAGAAATATCTTCTATTTTGGAATGCACAAAAATAACAAAGTATGACATTTGAAAGTAGTGAACAATGTAAAATTTCAACTCTTCCAAATCTGTCTGATTTTGTTATTTTCGTGTAGCCCCTAATATGAAATATTTTGATTTGAGATTCTCCGTGAAAAAAAAACTATATTGCAATAGCCGCATTATTGTAAGACAACCATGTACATGTGTGTGGTACTTAAATTTTTCCCTACTATAAAATCAGTAAAGCTCTTTATCTTGTAAAAAGGAACATCCATAAAAACGTATATCCTGCATTTATTGTATTTAGGGAAAATGTTGTAGATATGTCTTCTGAGGAGGTTGTGGAAATAAATGAAAACCTAACAATGTCATTTTACTACCTCACTAAAAAGGGCTTAGGGAAAACAATTTGCTGAAAATATGCAATCATAGCTAGTAGTACTACATAACCGTGCGTTACATGACACAACTGGCTATGTCACTCTCCCATCAGTCGCAACACGTCATCCACTTCCGGGTAGCTCTCAATGATATCAAACAACACATCCTGCGCCACCGCATCTATGTCGTCCAGCACATCGGGAGGTATCAGCGCCATATCGTCCTTCCATCGGCCGCTGTAGCTTTCGCCCCCATGCAAGCAGCTGTAGTACAGCTTCATGAGCTCGTCGATCGGGCTCCGGCCCTCCTCTGTGGTTGCAGCAGCGAGCTGATCGGGCAGCATTATCGTCAGCTCTAATGGGTTCCCGCCAGTCGGCCGGGCACACTTCCCACTCGAGCTGTTGCTACGGCCTACGGGCGATCTCGCGCTTGCGCTTGTCCTGCGCGCTGCGCACAACACCCTCCAGGCTATTGCTGTCCCTTGCCTCTCTATCCTCCTCATCCTCTTCCTGCTCAAGCGACGTGATCCGGAGCGAGCTCTTGAACCGGCTGCTAAGCGCCTCCTCCTGCCGGAGCACCTTGGACCAAGTCTCGGACTCCTTGGCGCTCATCCTCTGCTGCAGCCGCTTAGACTGCCACACGAGCTTGCGCATCTGGTCGAAGCGCGGGCTCATGTGCTTGATCACCGCGCTGAGCAGGGAGACCTTCCAAGCCTTCTTGAAGTCGTGTGGCTTCCGGTACGGTGGCACGCCCTGCGCCTGCATCTCTCCCTGTGTGCCCCACCATGACTCGCGCCCCGTCGGCCACCACGGCGGTGCCAGGCCGCGCTCCAGCGGGAAGCTACGTTGTGGCGGCTCGCAGTGCTGGATCAGCGCTGAGAGCACTGACCCCAACGTGCTGTCTTGGCTGTCTTGCAGCCGGTGGAGGCAGCAGGCCAGGCCTACCGGGCTTCCACCCATGGGGCGAAAATTCCGCTTCCTCTAGATCAATCTTGTGCCGTCTTCAACCTCGCTCTAATACCAATTGTACCGTCGTAGGCGTATAATTGATCTACCGAGAACCAAGCAATCACAGCACGATGATGACACCGAGATTTATTAATGCAGTTCGACGAACTCGCCTACATCTGCGGGGCATGACTACGGACGCTCCTCTCCATTGATACCGCAACCCTGGCCGCCCTAGGCGCCGGCACAAGCCGCCGGCTTCCCCTGCGTGTCTGTTGCTATCAAGTCGTCATGGTTATACGTGTGGTGCTCCCCTCATTATATGGGAGGCTCAGGTTACAAGAGTTCGACTCGAACACTACTCATATCCTATCCACACCTAATACAACTTCAAGTCCAAACGTAACCCAACTCGTACATAATATTCGACACAAACACAACAAACTCCATCTTGGCGAATATTCTCCACCACCTTGAATTCGTCAATGCGTCAAACCTCCATGTACTCCGGACTTGGTTGTCTTCATGAGCTCCACCGCTACTCCCAGACTCCACGTGACTCCACCTGCAACTGTAGTCTCTTCTTCCCGTCTCAACATGATCACACATCGATCACTGATCTACGTGAAAGTGCTTCCAACTTGAAGGAATTTCACTGTCACGTTTTAGTCACCTTGAGTCAAATTCACAGTCGTCTCATCCTGGAAAGTCTTCTACATGTCCGACAGCTATAGCACTCCGACTCCTTCTGTATCTAGTCATCCGCACTCTGCCATGTGCACTGAACATCACAGAATATACGGCCATGTACTCTCCAAGCTTCCGACATTTCAGACTTTCCAACACTTTCTCAAATTCCCTATGGCCGACTCTTGTCTATCACTTGATGGCCAACCCGATAAACCCAGTCACCAACTTGAACCCGATACTCGCCAACACTGGTTCAGCACCCCTGCACACCTATCTGACCACATGTCTGACCGCATGTGCCCAGGTCTATCATTGTGTCCCGTGCTTACCGCACGCCTCGCCGCTATTACCGCATCGAGCATCCGCAATCTTAGCCAAGATCTACGGGGTCGTGCACCCACACCACCACAGGCCCCACTGCAGATAACCACCAGTCATACCCGACCGGTGACGAGTTCCACGCATCTCTCCAGACCCTGAGCTCCAGTCCAGACCACGTGTCTCTCGCCTTTCCGCTGATTAGGCTTCGACTCTCCGCATGCTTACGCCGCAGCCCCTTCATCTGCCGAGTGGAATCTCCGCCGGAGACTCCGGCTCCACCTTCAATATGACTCCATGATAGATGACCAGTCCACCCCGAGCCCCGTCTAGCTCAAGATCCCTTAAGCGCTCCATCTTGAATCGACCCCGCGCCATCGCATGTCGAAGCACGCATAACCATGCGCCGCATGTTGCCACGCCACAGAATTCGGACACCATCAGCCCTCACGCTCCTACGTCGTCGTCGCCGATCTTCACCGTCTTCTGTCCCGTCAGACTATCTAGTCCAACCCAGCAGAACTTGTTCGACTGCAATCATGCTCCACCTCGTATCATATCAGCCCCGCACCAACATGCCATGATCGACGCCTTTTGGTGCATGATCCTCCACGACGTACTCCAGACTGCTTCAAGCCTTATACGCACGTCGCCATCTCCACATCATTATTCCGTATTGTGAAACCGTCATCATCCTGTATGCAAACAGTTTACCGAGCAAAGAAACAACACACGTACCAAAGAGGATGCAAGTTACATGCACCTCACGCTCACGTGCCGCCAAAGCTCCTAATTATTCTCTAATTTTCTTTTCCTGGTCCTGATGAAAACACAATACACCATGACGCCTTTTTTTTTAGATAACAAATCTCCCGTTGCTGCTTTGAAACAACATATACATGCACACATCGAATCACCGTTGTCCAACTTGGCACCTTGTGTTTTTCCTCAAGAAATCTCACGCTTGCCAATGCAGACCCCAACGCCTTGGCTGCTCCCGATCGATCACACGGAGCTGAGCGCCTGGCACCTGCCCTTCACGCAACTCCACTTGGGCTCTGCGGCTGCCGCCGCACGAAATTCCGTATGGGCTCCACGTGGGCCTTAGCCTCGCTCCACAGCCATGTCGCATACGATCTGATCTCTCAATCGTTCCGTGAGCAACTGCTCCTTCACGTGCACGAGACACCACCACCACCGGAACCAAATCGTTCCAATCTCGCCGATTCTGCGCATGCCTTGCTGTTTCCGATCGCTACCGCAGAATAATCCACGCCACCCTGACCAATCAGCCTCCGTCACCGGCATCAACAATCTCTACCCGAACGGATCCGAGACAGTCACCCGCCAGAACTTGCACGATTAATCCGGCGAAAATTCCGCTTTCTCTAGATCAATCTTGTGCCGCCTTCAACCTCGCTCTGATACCAATTGTTACCGTCGTAGGCGCATAATTGATCTACCGAGAACCAAGCAATCACAGCACGATGACGATACCGAGATTTTTTAACACAGTTCGGCGAACTCGCCTACATCTGCGGAGCATGACTACGGGCGCTCCTCCCCATTGATACCGCAACCCTGGCCGCCCTAGGCTTCGGCACAAGCCGCCGGCTTCCCCTGCGTGCCTGTTGCTATCAAGTCGTCTTGGGTTACACGTGTGGTGCTCCCCTCATTATATGGGAGGCCCAGGTTATAAGAGTTCGACTCGAACACTACTCGCATCCTATCCACACCTAATACAACTCGAAGTCCAAACGTAACCCAACTCATACATAATATTCAACACAAATACAACAATCTGGTCCTTCCACATGCGCTTCTTGAGGTCGGAGATCTCGAGTGACTCAGAGCCCGATTCAGAGTCCCTCATCTCCTCATGGTCCGGATGCTGCGCCTTAAGGTCGGCCTGGACATCACCACCAGGTCCGTTTTCATCCTCCATGGCCGAATCTGCAGAAAGATGCTTACTGCCGTGAATGACTTTATTCATGGCGTAAACCGATAAACTCACAGACGATATATGACGAGAGCAAATGGTTGCACCGGCAATTCCCCTATATATAAAAGTAGGTCAGAATCACCCCCCAATCCGCCATCCACATCACCCCGATTTCAGGGTCGTCCGATCAACGTCATCGGACGCTCCACATCCCTCCACGTCCCCCTCCCCCCCTCGCGCGCTACTGTAGCTAGCGAATTTCTACCAATCGCGCGGCGACGCGTGGCCAGGACCCTCTCCCGCACGTTTTTTTGGCGCACACTTTCACAGAAAACCCCCCGCGGAAGGACCTATTCGTAAATTATGGAAAAGTAGGGACTTCCATGCAAAGCTGCCCGCAGACCCCCCCTCTCCCTCTCTCTCCCCGCGCGGCCACCGAGTTCGCCGGCGACGTCGCCGCGGCGCGCCGCCGCTCTGTCCCTCCCGTCCAAATCGACGGACACGGGGAGGTGCGCCGTCCCTTCCTGCACCTCCTCGCCGAGAATAGAGTGCCGAGGCGCCGCCAGCTCGCCGGAGTCGGCACCGCCGCGCGCGCGGCCTTCCGCCGCGTTTCTACGCCGCCGGGGCCGCCCCGGCGACCAAAACGGGGCGGCGCCGCCACCCCCGGCTTGCCCGCGTCCGCGCGCGTCGGAAGCGCAGGCGCGCGCGTCCCAGAACGTCGTCGCGCGACGCTGGCGAGCTCCGCGCCGCCGCGGCGGACCCGGCCGCCGGTGACATCAGCCAGACGTCCCAGCGGGCCAGATGGGCCGCTACGTGGGCCGGGCTGGCTGCTGGACGGATGCGTCTGGCCTTTTTTTTTTGCCTTTTGCTTTTCCCTTTTTATGTTTTCCAAATTTTTTGTAACTTTTCAAATACAAAGTATTTGCAAATGTGAAAAACATGGCAACACTAACACGAACAAAAAACGACGGCTATTTATATCATTTTAACAAATTTCAAGTTCAAATACTTTAAAATTTTCGATGCCTTTCAGATCCGGGCATTTCAAAACCGTCAAAAAAAATTCACATGTGAGCAACTTTTAACGATTTCAAAATTTGGACAGTTTGCAAACGTCAACTTCTCCTTCCTAATTTCGATGCATTCAAATCGAAACAACATTTGAATGCCGACATTTTCAAATTCGAATTTTTCCTCCCAACGGTATTTACAATTGTGACAAACATATCAACATTAGCACAAAATATAAACGTTGAATATTTATAACATATGACCAACTTTGAAATTCGAATACTTCAAAATTTCCACTTGCTTCGAAATCTGACAATTCAAAAGACGTTCCAAATTTGAAAACTCCAGAATTTTCACTGACTTTCAAATCTGAGCATTCAAAAAAACGTGAAAAAGAACATACGGATAGCTCCCTACTTTTACCAATTTTCCAAACTTAAGCAACTTATAAATCTTATTTTCTTTCTAAATTTTTATACATTCAAATGTGAGCAGCTTTTCAATGTGGACGTTTCCAAATTTTGATTTTTCACGCCACGGTATTTATAAATGCCACATATATATCGACATGAACACAAAAATAAACGTTGACTACTTGTGGTGTACGATCAAAATTCAAATTTTAATATTTCAAAACTTACAGCAGCTTCCAAATCTGATCATTTAATAAATGTAAATCAATTCAAATGCAAATAACTTCCCAAGTTTAATAATATTGCAATTTGTCCCGAATTTCAGTTGACTCCAACATGAACAAATTTGAAGGTGAATTTTCCCAAATTTGAATTCTTTACACTGCAGTTCTTACAAATATGGCAAACATATTAGCATGAACACACCATTTTATAAACATGAAAATAATTCAGACCTTAAAACGTTTCTACTTTAACCAATTTTTAAAATCTAAACGTTTCTAGAACGTATTTTTTCCCAATTACAATTATTTTCAAATTTGAGCAACCTGTAAAACCCTACCATTTTTAAAACGAAAACTTTTTCGAAATTCAATGATTTTCAAACTTAAACAATTTCAGAATGTCACCGTTTTCAAACTCGAATTTAAACACACGTGTGCGGCGTGTCGCCGCGCTCTGGTGTCTAGTCTATTTATATGCGCGGTGGACGTAGCCGAGAAGAACTGACAGCCCGGCCGGCGGGTGATGTCGTGGCGTGGCTACGATCCCATGAACCTGGCTAAAGCCATCTCGGGAATTGTGTGTGCTCGCTCTAAGTTTCCGTGCAAATGAAGCCTGCTACCCGCATGGGTAGCTACACACCCATGCGTTATACGGAGATGCAAGCCATATATACCTGTTTTGGGATGGTATTGTAGTAGAGCAAGGATTTTTGGTGTATAAAACTGGTTTCGGAATTTCAAAAAAAAAAATTTTTGGTCCTCTTTTTTTAGTCAATGAAAAAAGTTAACGAAAAAGTCAACCCTAAAAAAAGGACCAAATTTTTTTTTTGATATTCCGAAACCAGTTTTGTACACCAAAAATTCCTACTCTACTACAATATCAATCCAAAACAGGTATATACGGCTTACATCGGCGTATAATGGCATGGTGTGTAGCTACCCATGCGGGTAGCAAATTGCCTCTCAATTTCCGTGTAAGCGCGTGCTGCCGGAGTTCCAGGCTCTCAGCGAGCTAGCTCCCCTGTATGTGCGCACATAATTTGGACATGGATCGCAGAATGTACAGCTAAAGCTTCTGTTCCGGTCTCACTTTGTTTATAGTTTTGTTTTGACAGTATCTCACATTGTTTAGTTGTTTATGTGTATGGTTTCGAATTCGATATGTTTTCATGTGGATGTGGTGGCGCGGTGGGCAGGTATGACATTCAATTTTCTAAGTAGCCGTAGCCAAGAGGTACACAAGTGCTTTTTAAAATACGCGGTATACATGAACGGACAAGTCACGCTTCAGAACATAAAAGATCAATTTGTTTGACGTTATCGCATTTTCGAATACACAATTGTTTTGTTAACGTTAAACTAGTATATGAATTAGAGTTATGAAGACAGATTTGTGTCTAAGCGCATCACTCCGTGCAGAGGCCAAGGACTACCCTCTTCTTGGAGAAAACCCACTAGAAACAATCACCTCGGAATAGCTTCATAATCGCATCCAATCTGTTTTGGCAGCCGAGAATGAGCCCATGTAAGCCTAAATTATATCCTCATCCTTCTTGGTAAACACCTGTCCAAAACGATTGAGCCTTAATAGCGGTTTGGAATGTAGGTAACTTCTTCCTTCAGTTTTACGTAGTTACGAATGCAGACTTGTGTGCGATTAACAAGCATCTCCTCCCACATCTTAGACAAACTAGATGACCCGCTGCGCAGGTGGCAGAATCGGGGCAGAATCTAACCCATAAGTTTGATCTCATTTTTTGCATATATACACGAAAGAAAAGGAGATGCACGAAAATTGATTATGGCTGAGAGTAAATTCTAAAATTCTGTACATGTGATGGAAAATTCAGTCTCATATTAGCTACGGTTAATTTCATTCTGACCTTGTCAATCAACACTTGCAACTTACCAATTCTGTTACAGAGCTGAACTACTTAGGTATATATAAAAACACGTGAACTGATCTTCCACGGTTAGACAAAGGGCGACCCCTCTTCACTCTAAATGCAAGTACATACATATCCCCCTCTTTCAGCTCTGCGTTGGCCATGAATCGGGTCCAGTTCAATCTCATCAGCAACATAGCTCTATATCTGATATGATTGTCTGCGGTCTCGATCGTACTTCAAATGCTGGTTGATCAAGAACTCATGAAGACAGGTGTTTGTGTAATACACTGAAAATGGAAAGAGTTCCACACAAAATGGATCATATATTAAGACATGCATAAAAGGAGGATAGAATTACACTTTAATAGGCCAAAATAAAAGGCACATGCAGAGCAAGTTCAAACCAGCAGGACAATAATAGTGAAAAGCTAATGAACAATTGCAGTAAGAATCTTATATCACGTTGAGTAGATCATCGACACACACAAAAAATAGTTATTGACCCAATGACTGAACTCACACATGTACTTCAGAAAGTAACTAACCTGTTAGATCGAGATGAATCAGTTTTTCAATCCAGAAACAGAAAGAGAGAAGGGAAATTGTTGATAGCCTAGCCGGGTATTGTGCAGACACGATTGCGGTCGACCGCCACCACCATGCTGACATGTTGCTTTCGTTTAACATTACCAAAAAAATTGTATATCATATTGGCGAATTGCAACAATCACTTATCAACATAAATAAGAAGAAAGAAACATAGTCTATCATTTGAGTGTATCCATAAATGTAGTCTGCCAAGCACAAACAGAGATGGTACTAACTGACAAATAAAACACACACTGGTACTTATGAATCTATCCATGTACTTGACTTGAGGGATTTGTATAGCTCAAGGCACTCGCTGCACAGAGCAGAATCAATTATGTAGTCTTAAGTGTTTGGCAAGAGTATGGTGTCATATGTCGTCTTAAAGCGTGTGGCAAGAGCACGGTGTCGATGAAGATGAAATAAAAAAGGAGCAAACTGATAAGAAGCTATTTTCCACTGTTCATATGTTAGATAAGAAAATTCCATGTAGATAGAAAGGAGTAAATTATGTTTGTATATTCCGAACGCTCGCTCAATATAATTTTTGATAATTGTTTTAGACATGCCTTACTAGCTAAGGGAAAAAGTCATGAACAAATTATTACGTATACACACTATCATGATATCTGATTAATTCAACTATTGCAAGATTTTTTTTTTGAAAGCTGTCCTCAGTGAGCATGATTTTTAGAATCAATTTATAACGGAGTATGATCTAATCCTGACCAGGTTAGAGCAAACACCGTTACCAAAGAAAACTTCAGCTCCCAGGCAAAACTTGCTAGATCATGTCTAATTTCTCAATAATTGTGTTGTAAACAAACGGCTATCTAGCATGAAAGATATCGTTGTTTTTTATCACTTTCATTGCGAATGTTAAAATCACCCCTACCAACATAGCAAGTGGTTTATTATGACACATCGGAATTAACTTTGCCAAAAAAAATCAGCTTTATGTACATCTTTGACAACCCATAACTTTAACCAGGACCTCTTTTAAAAACCATCGACCGTACACCGAACATAGAATTTCACACATAGTCGCCCGTAGCAACTTTTTTCTTTTACTTGGAGCATTACCATATTAATACAACAAGAATCCCACTAGACCTGCCATGTGGTTGAAGACAAAACACTGCCAAATCAAAACTGGTTGCCATGTGCGATAAAAACGGGGCAGTAAAATTAAACCTCCCTATCCCCGAAAGGTAATGAAGTCTAATTTATGCTCCCTAATTGACTCATGAACAAAAAGGTGTTTAGCTGGATCACCAAAACCATCATCATTCCAGAACATCCCTTTTAAAGCTTCAATCATGTATATTTTTTTCTAAATTTAAATCTAGAACTCCTACTAACACTAGAAACCCAAATTGTTTCATTTGAAGACTTTTTTAACCTTTGAAATCCGGAGAAGGAGATCCACATGATCATCTAATCCCAAGTTTCCCTCATCTACCAAATCTTCACAAAGATTGGAGACTTTTAGAGACTAGAAAATTTGAAGGACCAACGTCATTGTCCAACGATTTCTCCACATTCTTCTCTAATAAAGTTGCTGTTTTAACAAACTCAATATCTTTGATAGTATCTACCAAACTTAAAGCAAGTTCATGAGATAACCCTTGAGAAACTCCAATAATTGTAGCAAGAGAAATAATATCCTCATTCGGAAAAAGATAGAAAGGATACCCTAGAGTTCAAATTTGCACTTGCACGATAAACATGGTGACGAAGAGGGGCAATCCGGATTGCCCTCTACATCTTAGTTGTGTCTGTGTTGATGTACGAAGGACTCAGGATGGGAATGGGCCTACCCGGACCGGGCCCCAAGGCCAACACGAGAGGCCCTAGGCCGGCCCATTCCATCATAATTCCGTGGCCTCGCTGGCCCGTTGGGTAAATGGGGCCGATCCAAAATCCAGCGACAGCAGTTTTCTGCTTTGTTAACTCCAGTGAATTCACAGTTCTTTTAGCATCAGTATATGACAAGATTCATAGACAGTCAAAAGATTCACAAGTTACAGGTTTCAAAGAGCATTTAGCTAATTACGTCAAGCAACAGTTTTGACTCATTTTTTTAATCTTTTTGCTTCATCATCAGCTACAACCATACAACCATCCACTGCTCCAACATGCTTCAGCCCTCATTATCTGTATTTTTCAGAAAATGACACAAGAATAATTCTGTAAACATCAACTAAATCATATATTCGTGAACATTGGATATTATTAGTAGCAAAATCCATGAGCAAACGATGTTGTAATCATGCAAAATCAAATAAGTGCTCCTGCATTTGCTACAGCATAGTAATGAACTTGATAACACAAATACATAGTTCAGTTTTAGCTAGCTCGAACAATCACATCACACCAGGGCTATGCTTGCTACAACTAAAGAGCACTCTACCAGACCTCGTCCTCTCCGCCCAACTACAAGGTGTACTCCATTTAAAATTTGCAAACAAACTTTAGTTAACTGAAGCAAGTTCAGTCGAAATTCATGTTTGCAAGAACTTATAATTCAGACATGTACATAACTACTCCTTTCTGACAGTACATGTACACACAAAGTACTATATATGCAAGAAAATGCAATCTGTATTTAAGCAGCAGCTACGGTTGCATGGAGTAACACAGAAAGTAGCAGTAGCAGTGGTACGTTTATCTTATCAAGTGCATATCTGATTAATTCACTGAATATTGTTCACATCCAGTAAGGAAAGACATGAGCAATTCACTGAATATCTGTCAAAATTACTCCTACTTTCAGTCAAAACTACTACTCCTGCTTGCATATCAATATAGGAGTAGACAAAAAATGCAATCCTACTTGCAGATCATGTGCTACTCCTATTTTTACTGAATAGACAGGAGCAATAATTCACTGATTTTTTAATTGCAGTAGGAGTACTAGAGTAGGAGTAGACAGGAGCGAAAACCTATAATGGAGCCCGATCTACATGGAGCTCGTTTTTCTGAAAATTCAAAATCGACATTTTTAATTTTCCAAAAATCGTGAAAAAATTGCCGGATGTAGATATTGTGTAGATCTACAATCGTGCAAATTTTCAAGTCCAAATACGCTGTATTTTGGGCTGCACAAAAAAGACAAACGGGTGGATCTGGGTGGCGATTGGTGAAGAATACACATTTTAAAAAATTTGAAATTTTTCTCGATTTTTCTTTTTTGTACAGACCAAACTATAATGAATTTGGAGCTGAAAATTTGTATGATTGTAGATCTGAACAATATCTACATCCAGGAATTTTTTCATGATTTTTGGAAACTTAGAAATGTGGATTTTGATTTTTCAAAAAAACGAGCTCCATGTAGCTCGAGCTCCAAAAATCCACTCTCTAGACAGGAGCAATATTAACAAAGAGCTCGCACGTAGGGGAGTGCCCATAGTCGACGACCGCTGGTCACGCTCGTTGCTGGGCGCGCGTCACAGAGGTCGCACGTAGGGAAGTGCCCATAGTGTAGTGCTAAAAAAAGATAATTTTGGATGGTAATACCGTGTGGCGTCTTAGGGCGTGACCCACTAATGCCACTTGACAATAGGGCTGTATTAACAAGTTGGCGGATAGTTAAGGCTCGGCTCGTTAGTATTGGTGATCGTTAAGGCTCGGATGGTAATACCGCATGGTTGTCTGAGGGAACGACCCACTAATGCCACATGACAATAGGGCTGTACTAACGAGTTGACGGATAGTTAAGGCTCGGCTCGTTAGGATTGGTGATCGTTAAGGCTCAGATCGTTAAACTCGTTAAGAATAACGAGTTTAATATAAAGATTGACTCTATTTGTTATATGTTCACGAGCACTCGTGAGCAGCTCGTTAAGAATGATCAGCTCGTTAAGAATTGAGTGGGCTAGCCATCGGGGAATTCCGCAACTTTCGATCATTATATAGAAGATTTTGTGGTCGCTCCTCGGTCACCCGATGGCTATTTGCCATATTTGATGGCTATTTGCCATATTCTTGTTAGATGAGCTACACAACAACAGTCATGAAGGCATGCAGCCTGATGTCATGAAGATGCTACCGATACGGACAGCTCGTGAAACTCAAAAGTTTGATTGTTAAACTCTTTAGTTTTAATCAACAAAATTTTCTGCTCAGCTCAATTCATTAAGAAAATGAGCCGAGATCAAACGAGCGGAGCTTTTGCGCTCATTAAGCTCGAAGAGGTTCGAGCTTTATGTCCCACCCTACGTGACAACATGGTTTGATGGCAGTTGCCATCAAGTGACGGCTGGCAACTCATCGGCTCCATGTTTCTAAAGTCCAAATCGTTTATAATTTTTCATGCTTTACGAGCTAAGGGAAAACAATTCTCCATAACTAAATTTTTACGTTTACACACTATGATTAATTCAACTGTTTGAAAGCTATCCTCGTTAAGCCACTAATTTCTCATACCCAGCTTGTCTCCGGAAGGGAGCCGCAAGAAACAGCAAGACACATGTCACTCCTCCATCAAGCGCAACACATGATCTACTTCTGGGCAGCTCCCGATGAAATCGAAGAGGAATTGCTGCGCTACATCATCGCCGCCGCCGGGCACTACTCCGGGTGGTACCACCTCCACGTCGTGTTTCTTCTCGGCATCGTCCCCCTGCAGACAGTTGTAGTATAGCTCCATGAGCTCATTGATCGGGCTCCGGCACTCCTCGAGGATTGCGCCCTCGAGCTCGGGCAGCATTGCGGCCAGCTCCCAGCTCCCGCCTCTCGGTCTGGGCCATTTCCAGCCTGAGCCGCCGCTCTCGACGTTGTCGCACTTGCGCTTGTCATGTGGGCCACGCACGACGTCTTCCAGACCGTCACTGTCCCCGTCCTCCAATTCGTCAGTGCAGTCGTCATCGTCGTGATCAAGAGGCGTGATCTTGAGCGAGCTCTCGAGCCGTCGGCTGAGCGCCTCCTCCTGCCGGAGCACCTTGGACCAGGTCTCGGACTCCTTGGCGCTCATCTTCTGCTGCAGCCGCTTGGACTGCCAGATGAGCTTGCGCATCTGATCGAAGCGCGGGCTCATGTGCTTGATGACGGCGCTGAGCAGGGAGATCTTCCACGCCTTCTTCAGGTCGTGGGGCTTCCGGTACGGCGGCGCTCCCTGGTGGGCCTGCATCTCCCCCTGCGTGCCCCACCAGGGCTCCTTCCCCGTAGGCCACCACGGCGGCGCCAGGCCGCGCTCCAAGGGGAAGTTCCGCTGCGGTGGCTCGCAGTGCTGGATGAGCGCCGAGAGCAGGGAGCCGAGCGTGTTGTCCTGGATGCCCTGGAGACGGTGGAGGTAAGACGCCAGGCCGAGCGGGCTGTTGCTGTCTGCGGAGCCGGTCAAGGCCATGGGCCCCGTGCGATCGAAGATGACGTTGTCCTTCCACCAGCCGCGGAGGCTGTCGGAGGAGCCGGACATGGGCTCGCCGGCCTCGTCGATGACGCCGTAGACGAACCCGCGCGCGTTGCAGGCCTCCATCATCTTGAGCATGTGGCGGAGGACGCCGTCCTGCGCGCGGAGCATCGCCTTGCGGCGGCACCGCACCTCGGGGGTGTCCTCCTGGCCCTGGCCCTGGCCGGCCGACGGCCCGGCGGCAGCAGGAGCAGGAGCCGCTACGCCTGGTCTCCTGGCGCCGGCGGCACGGCTCTCGAGCTTCATGAGACGCATCTGGTCCTTCCACATGCGCTTCTTCAGGTCGGAGATCTCGAGTGGTTCGGAACCCGACTCTGCGTCCAAGTCGATTATCTCCTCTTGCTCGTGCTCCACCTCCAGCTCCTCGAGGCCGCAAAGGAACGCCGCGTTGCCACCGCCGCCATGCGCGTCCACCAGCTCCATGGCTGATCCGGGGAAGAGGACGCCTCCGATCGTTGATCAACAGACACTGCGCACGCACTCTGTTTTACGTACTTTAGGAGCTGGTGAATTCAGCAACCAGCGATCGTGCGATCTATCATCCATGACGAGGGAAAGGATTGCACCGACGGGTTATTTATGCGCGCGGAGAAGACGAAGGCAGGCAGGTGATGTCGTGGCGGCGTAGGATGAGTTTGTCCAAATTAAGGTCATCTCTCTCGGGACACGCCGGCCTGCCGCCTTTGGTGCATCGTAACCACATGGTGGTTTGGACTTGAAACGCAAAATGTACAGCAAACGCTTGCATTGCTTCTGACAGAAGAAACGACATCCTGAGTTCTAGCCATACCAGTTCCTCACCTGTTGATGTGCGTGTGTGTGTGATAAGTGATAACTACGGCAGACCGCAGGCAGGCACGAAGTTTCTTCAGCAGCCGTAGCCAAGTGATGCATAAATAAAACAAGCCAACTCAGGTACTTACGTGTTCTGTTTAAATTTTTAAAAACCTACACACCACTTTGCTGTATTCATGTGTAATTGGTCGGTCTTGTCTACACGTGCACGTACTCGAGCTTCATAAGCGGATTTAAAATATGGTTATGCATTTAGGATTTAAAATACTCTTCCAAATCTGAAGAAATAGGTTTTCGCCCCGCTATATTAATATAGCAACCACCTGATACAACAATGAGGCCACTGCTGGGTAAACAGCACATAAACGCCCAAAAGAAAAGACAGAGAAGAAAGAAGAGAAAACAATGCCAACATTGGCGGATCAACGAAAACGAAAGTGACTCGCAACCGCTGCGTCCTCTCCGACAAAGTCCCACCACAACCCTAGCACTCGGAATCGCCGCGTACCAAACAACACCTCCAAGAAGGAAACAACGACGACGCTGCTGTTGCCCGGACTGGTCCTAGGGTTTCCCCCGGTACGCTACAGGTAGTGGGGAAGAGGTACACCCGACGCCCTTCAGGAAGGAACAACGACACTCGCAAGCGTCACCGCGTCGGTGTCAAGATGACAGAGATTTCTCCCGACCCCCAAAAAACCACATTCTGGACAATCCGAAGCGCTCCATACTCTTCCAAATCTCCTGTGGAGCATGCAAACTTAGGCAAAGCTAGCTACGGCTACTTCATAGCGTATGTACGTGTAACATGCACGTACCGCCTTACGTGGAGGCATGCATGAAATGTATGCGCACAGTCAGCAGCTGACGTGGTGGAAGTATGCGACATGCATGCCGCGGGGTAGCATGCACGTCAAATTGCTCATGTTCCATATGCAACACTGCTGGCGTACGCCTATAGGGCTACCACTTCTTGATTCCTCGTCATGCTCATCGCGAACAGAAGAGGAAGAGATGACGCGATACTCCCTCCGATCGATCCTTTTAAGGTCGCGAGTCCTACTATCAGTTACGTACGTGACTAGCTCATTTGTTGCGACGTTTAAAATGGATCGGAGGGAGTACTTCAAATAAAAAATAGCAGTATGGTACAGACGCTTGGGTCCAGGGCCGTCCCTAGAAATCTGAGGCCCAGTATGCAATATGGACTGTAAAATTTAATTCTTCACAAAAGTTCAGTTGAAGTAGAGTAACTTATACTCCCTCCGTTCCTAAATATATATAAGATGTTTTACCTTTTGTCCATATTCATATGTATCTAGATGGACATGTTTTAATGTGTATGTTCACTCATTTGGGTTTGCACCTAATCAACATGTGAGCTAGATAGAACATCTTACATTGTGTAACGGAGGGAGTATATACTTGTGTCATGTACTCATGTATATGATACTACAGTGGAGATTTTTTTGCTCCCGGGCACCAGTGCTCCCTCCTGTTTAAAAAACTCGAAAATCATATTTATGTTTCAAAAAAATCTGAAAAACAATCTGCGTATAGCCAATGATATGTCCCACTAATGTGCAAAACATCAACTTCAAAAACTTTGTATTCTGAGCTACACAAAAATGACAAATGTGTAGATCTGAGAATGTATATTTTCGAATCTCTAAGTTTTATCAGATTTGTTATTTTCGTGTAGCCCATAATATAAACTATCTCAGATTAAAAATTTACAAGTTTGTGGGATACACCATGGGCTACATCTGGATTTTTTGGAAACTCACAAATATGATTTTAAATGTTTTTAAATGAGAGGGAGCACTAGTGCCTGGGATCACAATACACTTTCCGATGATACTACTGAATGTTAATATCTTTATAGTACTAAATATTATGGATATAATACCATAGAGGGTTTTATGTTTCAATTTTCTTTGAGAACAACTATGTGAAGGTTACCCTATTAAAAAAACCGTGGAGATTAAAAGATTCTCCTAGATGTGAATTTAATTTACAAGAGAAAATTGCTTAAAGTGATGAGCAATTTCTATCATATTGCACGAACACAGAATAAAATGAAAAAAGAAGAAGAATTATATATCTTGCTCTCGGGTTCTAAGAACCATGGTGCAGCCGGTGCGTGAAGGGCTCTGATGTGGAGGAGCGTCGGTTCACGGATGAAGGAGCATTGGGTCACGGATGGAGGAAACGCCTCGTCGCCGTCCTTGTTTATCTTAAATTAAAGGCCCGAGCGTGGTGCCTGGTGTCACACATCTAATTAATTACACCGACAATGCCCTCCCACGGAAATTAGTTCCAACTAATTAGCACAGTCCTATCCGGTCCAGCCCTCCCTTCCGCACGGAAGGCAGCAGGCGCTACTCTTACGCAAGGGAAACAAACTATTTAGCCACGTGAATAGCTAACAATATGGCAACACTCAACAACTTTTTCAAATTCCTCGCTATACGCGCTCGTTGTTCCTCACAGTACCGGCTACCGCAAAGCTACCAGGGCCACTGCAGCGAGCTTCACCTCTTCTCCGACGCCGGCGCATCCTCAGTCACCGCCCGCTTCATCAACTCTACCAGCACACGCCCGGCTGCAGCCTGCACCTATCAAACGAAGTAAAGAACAGGAATCATTCAGTACGATGCTTTATTTTTCCCTTGAAATCTAGATTAAGGATCATTCTAACAAAAGAGTACAGGAAATTCTCCGACGCCGGACGGCGCAGCTTCCGGCATATATCCTCGGTCACCGCCCCTTTCATCTACTTTACCAGCACTCACCCGGCTGCATCTATCAAAACGAAGTAAAGAACAGGAATCATTCAGTACGATGCTTTATTTTTCCCTTGCAATCTAGATTAAGGGTCATTCTAACAAAGAGTACAGGAAATTCTCCGATGCCGGACGGCGCAGCTTCCGGCATATATCCTCGGTCACCGCCCCTTTCATCTATTCTACCAGCACTCACCCGGCTGCATCTATCAAAACGAAGTAAAGAACAGGAATCATTCAGTACGATGCTTTATTTTTCCCTTGCAATCTAGATTAAGGGTCATTCTAACAAAAGAGTACAGGAAATTCTCCGATGCCGGACGGCGCAGCTTCCGGCATATATCCTCGGTTACCGCCCCTTTCATCTACTCTACCAGCACTCACCCGGCTGCATCTATCAAACGAAGTAAAGAAGGTACATATCATTCAGTATAATATGTCATTTTTTCAGCAGTTATCGGCAAGGCAAGATGATGAAAATGAATGTCCATCTAAAAGGCACTAATTAGGCTCACTGATAGTCACAACTACCAAAAGTTCAGAGCCATTCTACTTCCGGGCCATAGACCTTGGTCACGGGTAGCAAATTTCATATTTAGATGAAGCATTTACTAAATGTGTTAATTATCATTCTAACAAAAAGGAGTACAGGCAATACTTTACCTGTTGCAGTGAAGGGTGCCTACCAGGAGCACTACCTCCAGAGACTTGTTGTTCCTATTTACAGTTTGTAAAATGTCACGCTTGCCAGGGGATCTACTTGATAAAGGAAAACAAGGTATGAATACTTATGCGTATAGCAGTGCACATGTTAAATTGTTTTGTATATGGACAAGGACTGCTTCAACATGGCCGTGCGTATATTGGCATGCGACGATATACAATTGTTGATAGAGCCTCCCGTGCACAACATGGACTTAAGATTTTGTGTAAGTTGCAATATTCACATGTAATTATTATCATCGTCATGTTTCTAAACCTTGTGTATTGACGCAGTCGGCGTTATTCGATGGCACAAAACATCCCAAGTGGCGTGTAAAGCCAGACATTAAGAAGTTGGCAACATTTTTCCATGGCTGGTCCGAGATTGACAATAATATCTCGTCGTGTCATATGGTAAGTTGTTTTTCCTCTTGTCGATCGTTGTTACGATTTATGTTTTTCTAATGCTTTCAACTTGCAGATTTTGTTGCCATATGCATTCCTAGGCCACTTCATGTTGTTCTTCATCGACAAACATAAATGCCGTGTATCCATTTTGGACCTGTGCGTTGAACCGCTATCAAAAGATAGGTATCAATTGAAATTTCAGAGGTATGCAATCTACCTAAACGAAGCACTCGCAATACACAACCTGGCTGGAATTCAGATATCTTTTTCTGGCCACGGAGTTATCCAGATGGTATTCCAAGAAGTCATGACAGGTGATTTATTTAAAAATCATTATAATAATTTATTTGTTTTCATCCTGGTGTTCAGGATAATGAAAGTGCATTGATTTGCAGGAACTTGTCGGGTTACTTAGTTTTTAGGTTCATGCTCTCATGGGATGGTGGGAAGTTTGTCCATCCAGTTTGTACCGTGAGTATTCTCTATTGCACATTCTTACAACTTAAACGTGATTTTTTTAGGTAATTAACAATATATATATTTATATTCCTCATGCAGGATGGTTATGAGATGAGGAAAAAGTTTTTGTTATATCTGCTCAAGTATCACGCAAATGAAGTCGAAGACAACATTCCAGATGTTGTACGAGAATATCTTAAGCGTGTCAAAAGATACCAGATTTGGTAGCATATGAGATGATTCAAATGGTTGCTTTTTTTTTGTACACATGACATTTAAATAAAAGTCTAGATTTAGTTTGTTTGATTACAATGTGATATCTTATCTAAGTACATTAATATTTACATGTATTCAATGTTAAATTGTGCAAAAAACAATAACCCGTTGCAACGCACGGGCATTCAACTAGTTTATCTTAAATGCGATGGGAAGAGGAGGCGCAAGAGGTGTTTAGTTTGGATTCAGAAGAGGTCCTCCAGTCTACACAACTGTGTTTCGATTTGAGATACATGTTAATGAAATATACGCGCATCGGTGAGTATGTTCCATTCACGTGATCGGTTTCGAGTTTTATCGATTGTAACTTCTTAATTTTGGACCAAAATTCGTCTCATTTTTAGATAATTGTTTCTCAAATTCGTCACAAACCGTTTGAAATTTGTTTTGGCGAGTAGATCCATCTCACCCATTTACCACAACTTGTTGTAAAATTTTCATTCGGCGGACATATATTGTATACTGTATGTATGTACCTACGTGTTTATACCCATGTCTCTGTCGTGTTCATGGTAAGATGTTCATGATGTGCTTGTGTGTCACACTTTACCTTAAAACTCTTTGGGGTCTCTGCTCCAATGTGTTGTTCGATGCCGCCGCAAACTTTGTCAACGTCGGGGCAATTATCACGACCACCACCATGGAACCGCCATCGTGCCGCCCTTTGTACCTTAAAACATGTTTTCTCCAACGGCCTGGACTCGCGCCACCACAAAAAAATAAGGCGCTGGCGGTGCAGCTAAAGGCGATGAAGAAGGGAAAAAAACACAGACGGACCCCTCGCGTCGCTCCCCGGCGGCGCCAGGGCAGAAAAAATTCGCCGCCGAGTCCCTCCGCCGTCCAGCGCCCTCCTGCCGCTGCCGCCGCCGGCCTTGTCCGCGGCTGTGGCAGCGCCCCCCGCTGCCAAAAAGGTGATCGGGGGGTCCTCCTCGTGTGCTCGTTTTGGTGGCGGCCGGCCCGTGGGGGGCGGCGGCGGTCGGGGCTAGGGGAAGCCGAGCCGGCGGGCTCGGGCAGAGATGGTGGCGGCGGGACCTGTTGGCGGCGGTGCGGCGCGGTGGGCGCCACCGTGCCATGGGATTCGTCGCCGAGGCGCCCGCGCTCGTGATCTGGGCCCCCTCGGGCTCGATCTGGGCCTGATGGGCCCGTGCGGGTGGCGTGCTCGCCGTGCGCGCTGGAGGGCGTGCGGGAGGCTCCACGCTGTGTGGAGGAGGCAATGGAGCAAAGGTGGAAGCCGGGGCGGTGGCCCCAGATCTTTGGCCGTGCGGTGGTGCCGCGGCTAGCTAAAAAAAAGGCGATGAAGACGGAGCAAGTGGAACTGCTGGCGGGTTTCTTGACGGAGGAGATCATACGCTCCGCGTCTCGATCGGTCAAGCTAGCCGTTTAGAATGCGCCAAGGAAAGGTTGGCGCAAAGGATCAAGGTGTTTTCTCCGTCGCCCAAACACTAGGCGATATGAGCCGACAGAGCTCAACGGCGCTCCCTGCCGGCAATGGGAGTTCCTCGCCCCGAACTATTTCAACGAGCCACCTGCGCGGTCGTTGGAGCAAACACGTTTCTCCTCCTTGTCCGAGCTTGGTGAGAGCTACGTCGAGGACGTCAACCTGGGCTCCCCCACAAGGATGGCCGTGACATCGATCTCAGCCAGGACATCATCTACAGCGAGTTACTCGCGCTACGTTGATCGGAAGGCACGATCTGACCGTCGACCATGGTCGCTTCCCGGTAGCAGCTATTTGGCGATGGCGCTCCCAACGTGCTCGGCGAAATGGCCGGGCTCGGCGAGGTATGTTTCTAACTATTCTTTGTATGTGAGCTGCGCAATAAATTATGCCGCAAATGGGAATTCTGTGCAATAAATGGTGCCGGTCCGTCCACGGGCAATGTGAATTGTGTGTAATAAATGGAGTCAGCTATGTGATCTGTGTGCATGTAATGAGACCGGCGTTGTGTGCTTTCAATTATGCATTGTTTCTCATAGGATGATGTCGCCGAGGCTAGGAATCACGTTACCCAAAAGTCTTACCGCAACTACGCCGACCTGAACGAGGCCCTCGAGCAAGTTGAGGTGCACGATGTGGAGATCGGCAAGCATTTGAAGATGCCGAAGGGGGGGGAGGGTAGTAGAGGGAATTCGTGGATTGTTGATGCATGTAAAATGCATACATGAACTTTGCACTTTATTCACTCATATTCCAATCATATTTGCATCATATAAGGGTTATATCAATGTTTTATCATGATTTTGGAAATATCTTAATGATTTCCTATTTTTATGGAATTAACCCTGCACAGGCAGAAAACCCCGTTTTCTTATTTTAATGTTTCAGGGACCCAAACGTCAACGAAATCACCTGGAAATTTACGGGCGTCAATATTTGGAAGGAAGAAGACCTGTGGGCGAAGCAAGCGAGCAAACGGAGGCTCGAGGGCCAAACGAGGGGGGCCCACACGGCCTGGTACTGTAGCCGCGTGTGACCCACCCATTTGGGCCTCGTGGCTCCGTTGCCTTCGATCTTTTCTCCACCGACATCGTCTTGACCTAAAAACGCCTATAAAAAAGGTCCCCCGACGTTTTCTGGAAGAGGCGGCGGAGAAACACAGAACCACGAAACAGAGAGTTAGAAGGCTGCCGCCGTAGAAGATCGGAGGGGGGAAACGCCGCCGGAGTCACCTCCGGAGGGCTCCACCCCCCTCCGGCGTGTTCATCATCAACATCTACAGCAAGAACTTCTCCGCCATCATCACCATGATGAAGGGGGAGTAGTCCACCCCTGGACTAGGGTTTGTGGTGGTAACTTTTGTATCTCTCCTCTCTCTTGAGCTTCACTAATTAGTACCGTATGAGCTGCCAAACATGATTACGGTCATCTATGTAATACCTTTGTGGTGAATATTGTGGTGTGAGATGATTTGTTATGCATTTACCGTTGTGTTGGAGCTTTTATGACTTGTCATGCTTTGTAGAATATTGTTCTTTAAGAAGTATGATGTATGTGGGTACGGGATGGCCGATGTGACACGGCATAGGTATTGAGTGACACAGTACCGCCCAACATCCTTTATCGGGGGTAAAAAGAAAGAGTATGATGTGGGAGTGAGAGCAACCACGCTAGCCTTACGAGGGTGACCTAGCAACACAAATGAGTATTTCTTTCAACTATGTGTTTTAGGACATATAGCCGTTATAAAAAGCTACCATTAAAACATGACAATTGTGTGTACTTTATCTATAACATGATGATCACCGTAGATAAGAGAGAGAGGATTAAGTGAACCCATGAACCATGTCCATTGTTCCTATAAGAAACACACACTTGAGCTTGTCCTCTTGCTACATAGAGGATTGGGCTTTCTCTCTTTGAGAGCTTTCACTTGCTACTACCTTTGTCTTGTCCTCTTGCAAAGAAGAGGATTGGACACTTTTACATCCATCAAACCAACCATCTTGTTCTCTAAACTTGTTTAGTGCATAATCAACTAAAACTTGTGACACTTTAGTTGTAGGGAATAGATAACTTTTCCTTCTTGCTCCTGCGGATCGATACCTTACTTCCACATTGAGAGGTGCTACAGTGATCCCTTGCTCTTGGGGGTTATCAAGTACTTTTCTGGCGCCGTTGCCGGGGAGCGTAGCGCTTAAGTTTCTATTCTTGTGTGCACTAGACTAAGCTTGGGGAGGTTCCTTTTATATCTTGCAATCATCTAAGCTTGGGGAGGTTCTTTGACTTGTTTGATGATACTATGTCTCCCATTTATGATGATGAATATGATATTTTCAGTCCACCCACTATTGAGGATAAGTTTATGTTGATTATGATATGCCTCCTATATATGATGTTTACAATGATGAATATGATATTTTCAGTCCATCTACTATTGAGGATAAAAATCATTTTGATTATTCTATGCCTCCTATTTATGATGATTACATTGATGGATGTGATATTTTTACTCCCACTATTACTAATGAAACTGTTTATGCTTATGTGGAGAGTAATGATACTTTTATGCATGTGGATCATGATAAGAATGCTCTATGTGATGGTTATATTGTGGGTTTTATCAATGATGCTACTGAAAGTTTTTATGAGAGAGGGAGACATGACTTCATATACCACAATAATATTAAGTCTCCTCTCTTTTTGTTGAAATTTTTGAAGTTGCACTTGCTTTGCCTTCCTATGCTAGTCACTTTGTGCTTTATTGATTTATTTTCTTACAAGATCCCAATGCATAGGAAGTGGGTTAGACTTAAATGTGTTTGATATTTGCTTCTTGATGCTCTTTTATATTCAACTCTTATTTCTATGGGAGCATCATTAAAACTATCAAGCCTAGCTATATGGCTATAAAGAAAGCGCTTTGCGGGAGGCAACCCGGTTATTTTTTGTGTGATTTTCTTTGTGTCCTCTTGCTGTAACAAGAGACTTTGTGTCTAGTTAGTTCTGGAGTTTTTAATAAAGTGCCAAGTTTTACCCATTTTGGTTTGAAAAGTTGCTTATTGAGTTCGGAGATTTTATTCCTGCACGAGTCAGTGCACGGTATGATTTTTAATTCTTATTCTGTAACTCCGAATGAGCTCATATTTGAACTGTAGTTGCAACTTTTCATCCTCTGTATGCATGATTTTTTCGGAATTTTTCGAGAAAGTTTGGTAGGGTAGAAAAATACGTTTTGCTGCTGCTGTTTTTCTGGACAGATTCTGTCCCATTTTGTTTGATGCATGCTTTGAGCTTTTAAGTTGAATCTTTTTGATCCAATTGAGTTTATGAGTAGGCATACAACATTATACACTTTCTGGACATCTCATATGAATTTTTGTTCAAGGATTATATGCAGCAAGAAACCTATTTGTTTATCACTATTAATGCACCCCACAGAAAAGAAATGGGAGAAACGGTGTTTTGAAGTTTTTTCACAGGGATTGGAGGAGATGCACCAAGAGCTATCCAAGGATGGTGAAGACCATAAGCTTGGGGATGTGAAGACAACCCCGCTGGACCTACACACTCTCGGTTTGCACACGTCCAACTTCTGTTTTTCGATCGAAACACTTTATCGCATAAACTTGGAGCGTCGTTTTTGTTTGTTTTTGTTTGAGAGACCACCACACTATCATTATATATGAGAGAGCTACTGGAAATATGGGTTGAAATATGTTGGATGCTTTTATAAGATTGGGAAAAGGGATGTTTGACTTGATTTTTAATGATACATATAGTTGCATGATTCATGAGCTTGTTTATGAGTAATAGTTTGCAAATTCTTTTTGAAGAGCTATCACTTATTCATGTTTTGGTGCTGATTGTTATTTTACTTGGTTTAACATGGATTAGTTAGTTCTATGGACACTCATGCATGCATCTAGATGGTCAACTTTCTCCCTTTTGCTAGCCCAAAAACTCCAACAAGCAAAAACTTGTTTCCAACACCTTCAACCAAAGTTATTCCAGTGAGTCCACCATATCTACCTATTGGCTTTATGCTATTCCGAGTATGTTTAACATGTTGTTTGTGTTATCTTACCTCTGAATGAAAATGTTTATGTTATTGATTGCAATGGAAAAAATTGGTTATATAGCTCTCACGAACTTGATGCACAATGTTCTTTTATTTGCATAATAAAACTTGACCCATTGTGATTAAGATTATGATGTTTGTGGCTTGATGAATGTTTTGGGTTGGAAGTTAGCCCATATGTGCTGTCACATGGCAAGCTTTCAACACGCTCTTCATCTCATTTAGTTGATATCATGTGCTTTTGTCTATGGATGCTTATCATGTTGAAATAAATGTGGAAATAGAGTGAGTTTAAATGAGTTTGTGTAAATGGTTAGAGAGACGCCTGGGCCGCTAATCTAAGCCATGCATCATTCATGGTGGAAATTTACTTACATACTATGGTGAACCTTCTGTGATACACCTTGCAATAAAAAACTATTCCAAATGGTAAATAAAAAGGGTGTTGAGATTGTTCATTTTGTTTGTTTGTCTTGTCATTTTGATATGGGCTTGTTCCATATCTTGGGACAAGAGGTACCCCAGTTGACGCTCTTGATGATACTATTATGCTTACAATGATATTTAATTGAACTTGCTTTGTTTCCCAAGTTGAGTAACACATGGTGTAAGTACTTGTATTCAAGGGGCATGAGACATTCAACCCATTCTTTATCAAGCACACTACTCATATTTGCTTTCACTTTAACCTTAATCATTCAAGATGCTATGATAGGGGCAATGAGAGCTTGACACCAATGAATACCTTATTGCAATCATTAACTTAAGTAGAAGAGTTTGGAAGTTGGATGAAACTTATGCATGCTTTACCTCTACTCACATATACATCTTTCCAAAGTGTACACCTATCATATTCAGATTTTCATCTACACTCTATGACCATTGTAGGATGTTCTACTTATCATTATGCATACATGTGTTCCATATTACTTGCTACCATGTTACACTTTGTGAACTATCAATGAACATCCTTGTCTTGAATACTTGATATCACTTCATAAACTATTTGCATATTGCTACTCCTTTGAAGAATGAATCATTTGACTATATGTAGCAATAGTAATCATCTTTGATATTCATTGTTAAGTATTAAATTGCAAAGTCCATGTTAGTTTTATCATCTTCATACTCGAGGACGAGCATGGGTTAAGCTTGGGGATGTTGATGCATGTAAAATGCATACATGAACTTTGCACTTTATTCACTATATTCCAATCATATTTGCATCATATAAGGGTTATATCAATGTTTTATCATGATTTTGGAATATCTTAATGATTTCCTATTTTTATGGAATTAACCCTGCACAGGCAGAAAACCCCGTTTTCTTATTTTAATGTTTCAGGGACCCAAACGTCAACGAAATCACCTGGAAATTTACGGGCGTCAATATTTGGAAGGAAGAAGACCTGTGGGCGAAGGAAGCGAGCAAACGGAGGCTCGAGGCCAAACGGGGGGGCCCACGGCCTGGTACTGTAGCCGCGTGGGACCCACCCATTTGGGCCTCGTGGCTCCGTTGCCTTCGATCTTTCTCCACCGACATCGTCTTGACCTAAAAACGCCTATAAAAAAGGTCCCCCGACGTTCTCTGGAAGAGGCGGCGGAGAAACACAGAACCACGAAACAGAGAGTCAGAAGGCTGCCGCCGGAGAAGATCGGAGGGGGGAAACGCCGCCGGAGTCACCTCCGGAGGGCTCCACCCCCCTCCGGCGTGTTCATCATCAACATCTACAGCAAGAACTTCTCCACCATCATCACCATGATGAAGGGGGAGTAGTCCACCCCCTGGACTAGGGTTTGTGGTGGTAACTTTTGTATCTCTCCTCTCTCTTGAGCTTCACTAATTAGTACCGTATGAGCTGCCAAACATGATTACGGTCATCTATGTAATACCTTTGTGGTGAATATTGTGGTGTGAGATGATTTGTTATGCATTTACCGTTGTGTTGGAGCTTTTATGACTTGTCATGCTTTGATAGAATATTGTTCTTTAAGAAGTATGATGTATGTGGGTACGGGATGGCCGATGTGACACGGCATAGGTATTGAGTGACACAGTACCGCCCAACATCCTTTATCGGGGGTAAAAAGAAAGAGTATGATGTGGGAGTGAGAGCAACCACGCTAGCCTTACGAGGGTGACCTAGCAACACAAATGAGTATTTCTTTCAACTATGTGTTTTAGGACATATAGCCGTTATAAAAGCTACCATTAAAACATGACAATTGTGTGTACTTTATCTATAACATGATGATCACCGTAGATAAGAGAGAGAGGATTAAGTGAACCCATGAACCATGTGTTCCTATAAGAAACACACACTTGAGCTTGTCCTCTTGCTACATAGAGGATTGGGCTTTCTCTCTTTGAGAGCTTTCACTTGCTACTACCTTTGTCTTGTCCTCTTGCAAAGAAGAGGATTGGGATACTTTTACATCCATCAAACCAACCATCTTGTTCTCTAAACTTGTTTAGTGCATAATCAACTAAAACTTGTGACACTTTAGTTGTAGGGAATAGATAACTTTTCCTTCTTGCTCCTGCGGATCGATACCTTACTTCCACATTGAGAGGTGCTACAGTGATCCCTTGCTCTTGGGGGTTATCAATTGTGAAGGAGGATGAATTGTTGTGCAATGCTTGGATGTAAATAAGCCAATACACAACTACAGGTACACAACAAAGCCTTATTGGAATAGGGTTTACAAGGACTTCAAAAGAACAAAGGAAGACCCACCACACAACGCTTTGTACATTGATCGCAATGTCAACTCAAGTGAAAAGCGGAAGTCCATACGAGACTCTTGCAACAAGTTCTAGTGTTTTCGTGACCAAATAATGACAAGAAACAAGAGTGGCAAGACCTACGACAATAAAGTAAGATGCATTGATCTCAAATCCCTATAAATTTGACATGTGCCCTTTTATATAGTCTCAAAATTCTATATATATGACATGTGGCCATTTATCTAGTTGAAGGATGCGGTATTGATGTATCGAAAGATGGATCAAGGGAAGTCCTTCACTTTGATGCATCGTTGGAGCCAGATTAAAAAATGTCCAAAGTGGAGAACACTTCGGTTCTCAATGAACTGAGGGAAGGCAAGGCCGGCGAATTAGATGAATCCTAGCTGTCGGGGCTGGCCTACTCGATCAACCAATTGGCAACAAGAAATCAAAGGCTTCCAAGAGAACAACAACATCTACTACCTCCCTCCAAAAGTCGATTGACTCGTATATGAAAGTGTTCACCTCATCCAAGACTCTCAAGGTAAAGATGTACAAATAGAACCAATAGAGGTGGGGCACCCACTTATCGGGTTACGTAGCAGAATTATTTTTGTTCGACCTACGTAACAGCCAGGAACAACTATGAAGATACAAGCAGGGATAGATCTGATTCGTTACCGACACAAAGATGTGGAACGGGTGTCGATGACGATGTTGATGAAGCCTGATAAGGATTCTCACGGCCAAGCTTGGCGGTGAGAATGTTGCCGATCCCTCTTACAGCCTTCTGGGTCCAGCAGAGCAAGAGTCAGACGTCTATGACGTCTCACCCCTCTGAGAGATGACACACGTACGTCCGTCAAAGTCCAGCAGCGCTTCACCGTGCCAGAGTTAAGAGCTACTGGTGTACGTGAGGTGGAGAGAACCCCAACACATGGGTGAGAGGGAGAGAGATTAGATCTAGATGATGGGATTCTCCAAACGTGGGAGACCTCCAAAATCCTTCTCAAATTGTGTGTCAAAAAGGGCAAAGCCCTCCACCGCCTCCATCACCACCCCCGCCTTGGGGTGGGCCCCACCCCGGGTCCGAACCGACGTAGGGTTGGGGTCCCACCCCAAACCCTTGCGCCGCCGGCCGGCCCCCTATGTGAGCCATGGGGCCCACCACGGGTGGCAAGGGCGCCTCCCCCCTCTTGCCTTGCGCCCACTCGGTAGCCCCCTTTTGGTAGGCTCCGGTGATTTTCTCTTTAGAAATATTTTTCCTTTTAATATATTATTGTTTAATTAATTCCTAACCTGAATAGTCCTTTTACAGAAAATTCCCATAATTAATTATTGATGATACAAACCTATTTGCATGATCCAGGACACCCAGTGTCCACAAACAAAAATATCAGACAAATATTTCCACTATAGAAAATATCAGAATAAATCCGATACCTCGTTTTCCTATATGATCAAATCTCTGAATGTAATTCTATCACTCCGGAACCATCCCAAGATACTCTCTGTCTACTCCTGACCTACTACGTACACAACAGACTTTGACGACTTAAGTGTGTTACCCCTACAGGTTCGGTAACAGGTAGCTATGATTGGATTTGCCTATCCAATCACCGGTCAGGGTCAGGACCATGGACGACATGAATGACTGCAATCATTAGCGAAGACACTCTGATGAACCTGTTGACTATCAAGTATATTCCCATCATTTCACGATACTCATCATTTACCGGAGGCGAGATATATGCCATTAACATGAATGAGACCTTTCATTCACTATGTCACTTTATCTTTGTTACAGGTATGATGTCGTTACTCTTTTCCCATGTTCCAGTATCCCCATGATATGATAGTGTCATGACCTTTGCCTGCGCAGACTTATCTAGGGATACCTTCCCACTAGAGTGGATCCAGGATGTATCTCTCTATTATCTAGAGGAGAAATTCCCATTCTTGAACTACTATGATTAATGCATATCTTCAAGATCACTCAGTAGCAACCGTTTTGATCACCCTGTTACGGCCGTGATGTTTGACTGTGCCAAAGTAAACTCTCCAATATACCTAACCATAAATTCTCATGGTATAAGGAATAAACGAGTAATTAAATCAATCTAAGACTATACCATATACACCAAAACATTGATCTCGTAATATATTTTATTTTGGGTCTTCCCAGTCATATTGTTGAGACATCAATATGCTCTCATTAATAATGGCATGCATATGTCCATGACCGGAAAGCAAGGTCATCCAGTATTAACGAGTTTGTCTAAGAGACATGACAAAAGGTATAAAAGGTTTGATTATATTTCTACACGTGCGTATGTGCTTCCCTATAAATCTCACATTTATAGACCACAACAGTTATAGCGCAAAAACATAATACATTAATCATGAAATAGATGTATATTTATTGTCTCTCGGGCATACATCCAACACTACTTCGGTGTCCAAAACCAAAAGCCTAAGAAGATGTAACTCGATAGGGAGACCAAGATCAAAGATATGCAGCTCGATAGGGAGCTCAAGATCCTCTCCACCGACACCACGAACATGAGCTTATCTCATTGAGTTCTCTTTGCCGAGGAGGGAAAGGGCTATGGATGCCGAGACCCCATAATGATTTACATATTCTTGATGTATTTAGGTGTCCAAGCATGCTGTTGGCCGAGACTTTGGTGGCCGGTCTTGCTATTGGCCGAGACTTTGTTGGCCGGACTTGATTTATGTATATTTTCGTAGCCGTATATAGTGTTGGAATAGAATGTTTAGTGCAAATTCAAAGGGCAGATAAAAAGGAAAAATAGGTCGGCCATTTGGGGTGCCGTTTGGGGGATGCCGATGGGGGCGGCAACCTGGGTTGGTCGGACAAGTGTCTGATACGTGCATTTTATATCATCATTTATACAACTTTTAGTATCATATTAGAATGTTATTTGCATTGTTATATCTTTATTTTTACATGTTTTAGATGATTTATGGGACTTTCTTACAAAGTCCCTATTTTTGGTATTTAATTTCTGGGAGGTAGAAAACCTTCTTTTTCTTGTTTTTAATGTTTCAGGAGCTAAAGGGACCCAAATAATAAAAGAAAAATTACACAGCTGGTTTTTCATCGAGAGAAAGGCAGAGGGAAGAAGATCGAGGAGAGGAGAGCCACGAGGCCCAAAAGGGGTGGGCCCACGCGGCCCAAGTACCTGGCCGCGTGGGACCCACTAAGTGGAGCCTCGGGCACCTCCTCGCCTGGGGCTTTTTATCGACGCCTTCGTCCTCTCCGAAAAGTTACGCCCTAATTTTTCCGAAACCATCCGAGGCCGCGGCGGCGGCGAAACTCCTGATTCCCTCCGAGGGGGATCAGATCCTACTGCTCCGGAGCTCCGGAGAAGGGGGAAATCATCGTCATCGTCATCACCTCTCCTCCTTAGCGTGGGAGGAGGCCTCTACATCATCACCATCACCAAGACCAGCACCATCTCCATCATCATCTCCGTGATCCACTCCGTCCCCCTCGTAGTTTGAGAGTTGCTATACCCTAGATACTTGTCTTGTGCTACTATTCATGTTTGTGATTGAGTACTTGTCATTATTTGGTGGTGAAGTTATATTTTCAGATTGTGTTGTACCACTTATGCCACTGAATATTATCATGTTTGCACATTGTGAGTAGTTCCCATATGTTCCTGAGGGCATAGGATGAATTGGCAATGATTTATATATAACATGTGTTGGTATTTTGTCAAGAGTTTATCTTTTATGTGATTCTATGATGGTGTTGTGCGAACGTCGACTACACAACACTTCACCTATATGGGCTCATAGGAGAACACCGTAGTATAATGAATTGAGGGAGACTTGGGAGGACATGTAAACCTGGGACCGAATCATGAAGTTATATTATGAGGGTATTAATATCGGGGACCTTAGAGTGTAATGCTATGGTGGGACTTTATGTCTTAATAATTCTTGTGCAGTCATTTAATTGGCCAGATGATCCATCATAAGGGGTTGTAGTTTATTTATTTAGCTATACCTAATAATGGCTCCGTCCAAAGAAGATTAAAACTTGGCAAGATATTTAACGTGTTGCTTAATAAATCTCTATGCCTAGCAATATCCATGCCGCCCTCGGGAACGTTTTCCACATATAAGCTACACATCACTTGAGCTTGTCCTCTTGCACATAAGGGGATTGGGCTTTCTCTCTCTGAGAGATTTGACTTGCTACTGTTTATTTTCTGCATTGCAACTATACAACCAAAAATACCAAAAATACTTGCATCTTTTATTGTTTTATTTATCAATCTTGCTAACCAATACCTTCAGCTCCTCGTGGGTTCGACAACCTTTTCTAATTGAAAGGTACTACAATTGATCTCCTGCACTTGGGAGCCATCAAGATACTTTTCTGGCGCCGTTGCCGGGGAGCGTAGCGCTATTGGTAAGAAGTTTGGTAAGGAAACTTGAAAGCTGTTTTATCTCATTGTTACTATGGCATTTACGAATCGTTCCTCGCTGCACCTTGCTCTATATGACAGTGCTTATGCCACTACTCCTAAAGTGGTTGAAACTACTGTGTCTGAGATACCTAAAGTGGGATTTAAAATTCCCATTGGTCATGTTAAAAGAGTTATGAAAAATCCATTTACAGGTGATGGAACTAAGTCTGCACGTGAACACATGGAGTTAATTGAAGACATATGTGGTTTATTTAGACTTCCTGGTATTTCTGAAGATCAGGTAAAAAGGAAGTTATTATATTTGTCTTTATCTGGTAATGCTCGTGATTGGTACAGGTCTCTTGATGAAGAGGTTGCTATTGAATGGAATATCTTGAGGAAGGTTTTCTTTCTTAAATATTTTACTCCTAAAGAAGCTTATGAGAACCGTTGCTATATATTTAATTTCTAGCCACATCTGGGAGAGAGTATTACTCAAGCTTGGGGGAGGTTAAAGAAACTCCTTCGCAAGAATCCTTGTCATGATCTTACAAGGAAACTTATATTGATAAACTTTTATGTGAGGCAGTTTTACTAATAATACTGAAGAAGAAGCATGGAATTTATTGGAGACTATTTCTGAAAATACTAGTCACTGGGATCTTGATAAAGTTAATGAGCCCTATTTTGATTATGGATATTCATGTGTAGAGAACTTCTCTACTTCTATGTTGTTTAAAAATCTGAGTGATACTTTTAATCTTGATCCTTATGTTATAATTGAGATAGCTAAAGGTTTTGCTGAGCATATCTGTGTTCCTCAAAGTGGTTTTGAAGTTTATGTTGAACCTGTTAAACAATCTATTGTTGTTCCTAAAGTTATTAAACAGGCAGAACCAGTGTCATCTGTGACAATTAAAGAGTATGTTGAACCACCTCCATATCCAAACCAAGTTAAGGATAATTTACTAATGGTTGTTACTAACAAGAGTAACAGAAGACGTTCTCAGCCTTATGAACAGGTGGAAGTCAACAGTCAAATTTCAATTATCAAACAATTAAATGAATAAGACCCTGTTGATGTTTATTTATGTGAAGATGCTACTAAGGTCATCAAAGGTAATTCAGCCAAAGTTGGTAAACTTGTTATATCATGCTCTATTGGGACTTCAAGTTATCATGGTCTATGTGATATTGGAGCAAGTATTAGTGTCATTCCATATTCTCTTTATCTTGAAATCAAGCCTGATATTGATCCTATCATTATGGAAGAGACAGGTATGACAATTCAACTTGCTAATAAAGATTATATTAGTCCATTTGGAATTGTTAGAGATGTTGAAGTATTGGTTGGCAAAATAAAATATCCTGCTGATTTTATTGTGCTTGGTTGTCCTCAAGATTCTTTTTGTCCTATCATTTTTGGTATACCTTTCTTAAACACTGTTGGTGCTGAAATTAATTTGCCTAAAGAGAAAGTGTTTATTAAATGTGCTGGTGAAAAACTTGAGTTCAACTTTTCCAAATTTGCTGATAAACATGTTGTGAAAGAGCCAATTTCTGAAGATATAATTGAAACTCTTGCACATGTAGCTGTAGGTTCAACAGATGTTGTAGAACGTTATATGCTTAATCAAGATGAACCATTTAATGATGAGGAAAAAGATGCTTTAGAACAAATATTATGGCAACAACCACCACAATTACAATTGCATATCCCACCTGATGATTTAGGAGTGCTATCACCACCTAAAGGGGATCCAAGCTTTGAATTAAAGCCTTTGCCTACAAATCTGAAATATGCATATTTGGTTGAGAAGAGCATATATCCTGTCATTATTAGTGCTAACCTTTCAGCTGAAGAAGAAGAGAAATTACTTGATGTGCTTAAAGCTCACCGACCAGCCATTGGATACTCTCTTGATGATCTTAAAGGTATAAGCCCAGCTCTATGTATGCATAAAATTAATTTGGAAGAGGATGCAAAACCTGTTGTTGATTATCAACGCCGTCTCCATCCAAAAATGAAGGAAGTGGTAAGGAAAGAGGTAATAAGACTTATTGAAGCTGGTATCATTTATCCCATAGCTGATAGTAAGTGGGTTAGTCCAGTTCATTGTGTTCCTAAAAAGGGTGGAATGACTGTTGTTCCAAATGATGAGGATGAACTTGTGGCTCAATGTACTGTTGTTGGTTATAGGATGTGTATTGATTTCAGGAAGTTAAATAAAGCAACTCGTAAAGATCATTACCCATTGCCATTTATTGATCAAATGTTAGAAAGGTTATCTAAACACTCTCACTTTTGTTATTTAGATGGTTATTCAGGTTTCTCACAAATTCCAGTCCATAAGGATGATCAAGAAAAGACCACTTTTACTTGCCCATATGGTACATTTGCTTATAGGAGAATGCCATTCGGGTTATGTAATGCTCCTGCTACTTTTCAAAGATGCATGAATGCTATATTTGCTGATTATATTGAAAAGATAATGGAAGTCTTTATGGATGATTTTTCTGTGTATGGTACTTCCTTCGATAATTGCTTGTTCAACCTCAACAAAGTTTTGCAGCGTTGTGAAGACCAACACTTAGTTTTAAACTGGGAGAAGTGTCACTTCATGGTTACTGAAGGTATTGTTCTTGGGAATAAGATTTCTGGAAAAGGAATAGAAGTTGACCCAGCAAGGATAGAAGCTATTGAAAAGCTGCCATACCCAAGGGACATCAAAGGTATAAGAAGTTTTCTTGGGCATGCATGTTTTTATCGTAGGTTTATTAAAGATTTCTCCAAAATATCAAAACCCCTAACCAATCTTTTGCAAAAGGATGTTCCTTTGTCTTTTAATGATGATTGCATTGAGTCCTTTAATATTTTGAAGAATGCTTTAATAAGTGCTCCTATTATTCAACCTCCTGATTGGAAATTGCCTTTTGAAATTATGTGTGATGCTAGTGATTATGCAGTTGGGTCTGTTTTGGGCCAACGTGTTGATAAGAAACTGAATGTCATTTATTATGCTAGTAGAACACTTGATGCTGCTCAAAGGAATTATGCCACAACTGAAAAAGAATTTTTAGCAGTGCTATTTGCTTGTGACAAGTTTAGACCTTATATTACTGATTCGAAAGTCACATTGCATACTGATCATTCTGCCATTAAATACTTAATGCATAGGAAAGATGCTAAGCCTAGATTAATAAGATGGGTACTTCTATTGTAAGAATTTGATTTACACATTGTTGATAGGAAAGGGGAAGATAATCAAGTAGCTGATCATCTTTCTAGAATGGAAAATATACCTGATGATCCTATTCCTATTAATGATAGCTTTGTTAATGAACAACTTGCAATTGTTAATGTTTCTAGTGCTAAAGTTGCATCACCATGGTTTGCCAACTATGCAAATTTTATTGTTGGTAAGGTTCTACCTCCACACTTCACTTCTCAACAAAGAAAGAAATTCTTTTATGATCTTAGACATTATTTTTGGGATGATCCTTTCCTTTATAAGAAAAGTGTGGATGGTATTATTAGACGTTGTGTACCTGAGCATGAACAACAGGCTATTATAAGAGATTGTCATGACAGTCCTTATGGAGGGCATCATGCAGGAGATCGTACAGGTGCAAAGGTATTACAATCCGGTTTCTATTGGCCTACTTTATTTAAGGATTGTGCTGAATATGTTAAATCTTGTGATAAATGTCAAAGAGTAGGAAATATTGGTAGGAGAAATGAAATGCCTATGAATTATTCTTTGCCACTTGAGCCATTTGATGTTTGGGGCTTTGACTTTATGGGGCCTTTCCCAGAGTCAAAGACAAAGCATACTCATATTTTGGTTGCAGTGGATTATGTTACAAAGTGGGTGGAAGCAATTCCAACCAAGAGTACAGATCATGCCACACACTACAAGAAATGGGATATTTGTTGACGAAAACCCTGGTGACAAAAATGCATACCGTCATGGATGTGTCCTTATAGGTGACGAATTCATCTTTCGTCATGCATTTACGGTAATGCTTGACGGTATGATTTTTCGTCAACAAAAAATCGTCACCCATTACCCAACCGGGAAGGGCTTCCATCGTGTCTGTTAATAGGTGACGAAATCAAAGATCGTGGTGTATGTAAACCGTGATTTGAATATAAAACGGACCCACATAGCAGGTAAATAATACTAAGTTACTTTATTAAATGTTATTAGTTTTATATATCATGCGTGACCCACTTGTCAGGAACATATTTAATTAAGTAAAAATTGTGGTTTGGAAGAATCGAACCCAGGGCTTTGGCGTGACCGACGCGGAGTGTTACCGCTGAGGTAGATATGGAATTTTGATCTGGATCCGTAACTAGTCTATTTGATATATACATTAGGGCAACATATTTATTTCAATGGTGTGATCTAGATGTTACGACATAATAATTTCCTTATTAATATTTATTTCGGCCGCGGGTGCCTCGTTTAAGTCGCGCCGCTAGCAGACACGGCCTATCTAGGTGATCTTGCTAACAGTCGAATCGACTAGGGTTCTCGTCGAGGTGAGAAGATATCCGTGAAGGCTCCATTGTGGGGGCGGCGAGCCGCATCATCGGTGAGTTCTCCTGATTGTTCGTTAGGTCTAGATTTTTTAATCAGTTGTCAAGATCTGTTCTGAAGAACGTTGGCATGTTCTTAACTGAATTGTAGGCAATGGATCGAAGTTGGATAACTGATGGCACCAAGAAGTTGACAACAAAGTACATGGCAGGTGTTAGGGATTTCATCAAGTTTGCGCGAGAACACTTGGACAATACAGATGAACCAATCTTGTGCCCTTGCCGGGACTGCCTAAATCTGATACGTCAGGATATAAAAACAGTCGAGGATCACTGCAATTGTTCAGGTATGTCCATGACGTATACAAGATGGACTAGACATGGGGAAGGTTTTAGTGATGACGAAGGGCGGGATAGAAACGATGATGGTGCGTATGATAGTGACAATGATGAAGAGGAAGACAATGGTGATTGTTATGTTGATGATTCGTCTAGTATGATCGATGAACTGCAGAAGTCTGGAAATAAAGGTCCTAACCTGCCAAATTTGTATGCTAATCTAATTGAGGCAGCCAAAAAAGAACTTCATGAGGGATGCACCACTTTCACTAGGTTGTCGTTCATTATTAAGCTCCTTCATGTCAAATCATACAGCCGGATAACAAACAGAGGATTTGATCTGTTACTTCTGGTTTTACGTACAGCTTTGCCACATGTGGACTTTCCCAAATCCTATGCTGATGCTAAGAGTGTTCTTTCTGATGTTGGGCTTGGTTATGAGACAATTCATGTATGCAAGTTTGATTGTTCTTTATTTTGGGGAGATCACAAGGACGATACGCACTGCCATGTTTGTGGATTATCAAGATATAGAGACCCTACTGGAAAAAAGAAAATCCCTCACAAGGTGTTAAGGTACTTTCCTATAATTAAAAGGTTGCAGAGACTATTTGTTAAAAAGGAAATGTCGACACATACTAGATGGCACAAAGAGAAGAGGGTTGTTGAGGCCAATGTACTGAGGCACCCTGCTGATGGTGAGGCATGGAAGCACTTTGATGACAGGTTTGATTGGTTTGCTAAAGATCCTCGTAACATAAGACTAGGTTTTGCCACAGACGGCTTCAGTCCCTTTGGAAGTATGACTAATCCTTACAGTATGTGGCCTGTTTTTGTCATTCCTTACAACTTCCCACCATGGATGTGCATGGATCAATCCAATTACATGATGGCATTGCTAATCCCCGGAAAGTATTCCCCAGGGAAAGATTTTCATGTATTTATGCAGCCACTGATTAAAGATATGATGGAGCTATGGAGTGGTGTGCAGACATTTGATGCATGCACAGAGGATAATTTCACATTGCATGCTGCGTTTCTTTGGTCTATTCATGATTATCCTGGATATGCCACTATGTCAGGCCGAAGCACAAGAGGATTTCATGCGTGTGTGCATTGCGATGAGAATCCTTGCTATGAATCTTTGAAAAACAAAATTGGATATATTGGGCATCGGCGATTTCTTCATGAAGATCACCCATACAGGAGAAGCAGACTTTTCAATGGTAAAACTGAGATTAGAGATCCACCAAGGAGGTACACACCCAAAGAAGTAGCTGAGAAGGTAGAAAGGGTTAAGGATTTTGAACATGGGAAAAATCCAATAAGTAGAAAGCGGAAGCGTGCAACTGTACCCGGTGAACCAACATGGCACCTGAAAGTCAGCTTACATCATCTACCGTACTGGCCAGAACTTAAGTTAGCTCACAACTTAGATGTGATGCATATTGAGAAGAACATATGTGACAATATTGTTGGTACACTACTTGAACTTGAGGGCAGGAATAAGGACACTGTTAGTGCTAGAATTGATTTGAAGAAATTAAAATCAGGGAGAAGTATTGGTTGAAGAAAATTGTGAAGGATGGTGATGATGCACCAGTAACTTATGCGAAGCCCCTGCACCGTGGACGCTTTCGAAGGAACAGAAGAGACATTTGTGTAGGTATTTGGCAAACACTAGGTTCCCAGATGGTTATTGCGCAAACTGGGGAAGATGTGTGGATATTGATGGTTGTAAGGTTACCGGTATGAAGACGCATGATTGCCACATACTTCTGCAGCGAGTGTTGCCGGCTGGGCTCAAGGGAATTGCATCTAAGGAAATGTATGAGGCTATTGCAGAGCTAGGAAGATTTTTTAGGGAGCTGTGTGCCAAAACCCTGAAAGTTGATGTGCTGAATCGATTGAAGGTTGAAATTGTTGTGATCCTATGCAAACTTGAGAAGCTCTTCCCCCAGCTTTTTTTGATGTAATGGTGCACTTAGCTATTCATCTTCCTGACGAGGCTCTTTTGAGGGGGCCTGTTCATTATGGTTGGATGTATCCAGTTGAGAGAAGATTAGGTTATCTAAAGTCTACGGTCCGTAACAAAGCAAGGCCCGAAGGTTCTATCGCAGAGGGCTACATTGTTGATGAGTGTTTGATTTTTTGCTCTAGATTTTTCAAGGATGACACAGAAACAAGATTTAACAAAGATGATAGGAACCAAGACATACGGAGAAAACCTGATCGTGATGAGATGGAAGTATTTTCAGTTGGAGCTAAAGGTCTTGGGAAATCCATTTTGAAACATTTTGACAAGGAATTTGACAAAATGGTTTGGTATGTGCTGAACAACTGTGACGATGTACAATGTTATATCAAGTAAGTAGTTAGCTTCACTTTACTAACTACTTCTCAATGTTGCAGACATAATTGTCTTGTATTTCATATGTGTTTTTTGTTTGTTTCAGTGAATTCCGACAAGAATTGAGAGGTAGGGGTGTGCGTGACATCGAGGAGACGGTTCAGAGAGAGTTTGCAGGTTGGTTTGCAAACCATGTGAGACAGTTGGACAATGCATCAGAGATTTGAAGTCTCTGGCTGCTGGGCCAGACCGGCGTGTAGTAGTATACGCTGGTTGCAACGTAAAGGGTGCGAGGTTTCGCACGCTTACTCGGGATAAAGACCTGAAGACTCAAAATTCGGGCGTAGCGACTAAGGGATCTTTTGGTGATGGAGATGAGAGCGAGTTCTATGGTGTTCTGCAAGAAGTTCTTGAACTGCAGTACGGGACTAACAAGCACGGCGACAGGTCTGTGTACTTGTTTCGTTGCGACTGGTTCGACCTTGCGGGCAGGGGTTCCAAGATAAAAGATGATGGTTATTTTAAAAGCGTTAACACTTCTGTCCTATGGTTCAAGAATTCACCATTCATATTGGCCAGTCAAGCTGAAACATGCTTCTATTTGGAGGATACAAAGTTTGGTCATCCGTGGAAAGTGGTGCAGAAGTTCAGCCATAGACACGTGTACGATGTTCCAGAATTAGAAGTTGCTAACGATGATGCATTTGTACGGAATGAAGACGCATACCAGGAGGATGAAGGTTCAGTGGACCATACATTTCATGATGTTGTGGACCTAGACGAGGAAGCAGAGGTGGAAGAAGAGGAGGATGATCATCGTGTTGATGAAGTTGTACATATTGATGATGCTCGTACAATTCGTGAACTAGAGAATGAGGAAGACAGTCCCAATGTTGACATGGATATGAGCGAAGATGAACAAGTTTTCATATTGGAAGAGAACATAAATGATGACGAGGGAAAAACTTCAGATATAGATAGTGATGTAGATTGATAGAAACGTGTAATGCATACAACTATATGTTTTGTTCCAAACATTTGAAATGTTCTTATTTAGATGTTTACGATCTCAAACTTGGCATTGAATTATCCAGAAGGGTTTAAGAGCAAATTAATATAAGCTAAAATATGGACAGATATAAGAAAAGCCAACATGTAGGTAACATAACTTCGACAATGGTTTTAATTAATCGACACTTGACAGGATTACAACCAGCAGCACGATATGACTAAATATTGTTTTAACACAAGCAAAATCGACAATCGCATAAAGAGTCTTAACACTGAATTTAAACCTAAAGGGGCTGCATAGTTGGACACACGGGCACCATGAATCACTGACTAGCTACTCCAGATCAATTTCAGGCACATGGGTAGCAAACAAGTAAACCCCTGCATTTCCCAGGTAAAGCAAGAACAGCATCTTGTCACCCATCTGAAGGTGCTTTTCCTTGTCCATGAACTCCTTCCAGCCACTGACGCAGAGACGACCATCGTCAGAAGAAATTGCGTAGGACGCACGCACCAAAGTACTGGGATGGCACACAATATTGATTGCACCATATTGTTCCATATCTTTAGGAACCAAACGGCTAGGGATTTTCTGTTCCAACAGTAGAGACATAGTTTAGTTAACACATGTACGCAATGTAGCTCGCAAAGTTAATGAAATGATATGATCTACTGCTTACCACGTGTTTGTTGTAATTTTCACTGTTTGTCCAATTCAGAGTATGCAGCATTGGGACAACTAGTGCTCCTTGATCATAATCTCCAGCATTGTGGTACTCAACAAGGTAGTCCAAGTTGTCCACCTGAAGAATGACGGTATGCATCATCCTCCAATTTATCATTGTTCCATCAGTAGCACTGAGTGAGTCAACAATGTCACGCTTCGTACGGGACAACTGGTAGTAAGCTGCATAATTAAAATAACTGACATAAGATGGAATAATTAATAATCAATCATTCTGTCTAAAGGTGGAAAATTACCTGGATGGATTAGTGGTTCAGTTCCAGTTATTACAAGAGTATCCTGACCAGATGAGTTAATTTTGAAAATTAACTCCATGCCAACCTTAAAATTGTACACTCTACCAAATTCGTTCCAAAATCTTCCGTTGATATAGGTTCTGCCAGCTCTGTTGGTAACATTAACAACAAATGCATGGCCATCTTTGGTTCTAAGTGCAGCTTCAAAAGTTGTCCTGTGGGAGGTCTGGACACCATACTTCTGAAGGAAATACGGTCTAAAGTAGCAAGGGATGACCTAAATTCAGTAGAGTTAATACAAAAGTAAGTTAACTATTCTGAAAATTCAATAAGACAGAAATATTGATCATATAACAGTAATTGTTTGTACTTTTTCCTACAAATAGTAGATGATTTAGTTGTTCTGCACTAGAAACATGTGAATGTTACACATCGTATCATATTAGGACCTTCAAGAATCACAAATTGCATGTAGCTACACTAAAACTCATATGAACGTAAAAATTATTACAACTATCCTAAAACTCAACCATAAATAAGCGGTTAATATATATGGTGAACAACAATTATTACACACATCTGAATAATAGTACTAAACTAGCAATAACTACTAGGATCACGTGTTAAACTTTGATGTGGCGGTGAATTAATAAAACATCTGAATGAATTATAAACTTATAATTGCATGTACCGTCTTCTCCTCAAAACCCTCTTGTAGTGTTTGCACGAAAAAACCTAACGTGATTCCCCCTCCGCCGCACATCCCCTTCTTGTCAAAGCAAACTGGACACTGAAAAAATATGAAGAAAGATTACAAATCGGAAACAACGATCGCGAAACGTAGATGTTATTTACGTACTCCATTGGTAGGCGCCATCCTTGGTCTCGACGCGGAGCGAGAGTCTTACAAATTTCGCCGGCGAGAGATGTGGCGAGATGTGGCGGCGAGAGACGTGGCGAGCTGTGGCGGCGAGAGACGTGGCGAGATCTGGCGGCGGCTAAAGGAGGTCGTGCTATGATGGCCAGTTATTTCGTGGAGTAAATTGCGGTAGGTCAAGCGGAGAGGCAGAGGGGCGGTGCTGGGTTTTGACGTGACAACACGATCGAACGCGCAGGCCCCACTGGTCAGTTGGACTGCACGTCACACGTCAAGACCCGCGACGGCCCAGTGGTTAACACAGAGTAATGGGGATGAATATTATTTATCCCCACCTGATAACCCCCAAGAGCAAGGGATCACTGTAGCACCTCTCAATGTGGAAGTAAGGTATCGATCCGCAGGAGCAAGAAGGAAAAGTTATCTATTCCCTACAACTAAAGTGTCACAAGTTTTAGTTGATTATGCACTAAACAAGTTTAGAGAACAAGATGGTTGGTTTGATGGATGTAAAAGTGTCCCAATCCTCTTCTTTGCAAGAGGACAAGACAAAGGTAGTAGCAAGTGAAAGCTCTCAAAGAGAGAAAGCCCAATCCTCTATGTAGCAAGAGGACAAGCTCAAGTGTGTGTTTCTTATAGGAACAATGGACATGGTTCATGGGTTCACTTAATCCTCTCTCTCTCTCATCTACGGTGATCATCATGTTATAGATAAAGTACACACAATTGTCATGTTTTAATGGTAGCTTTTTATGACGGCTATATGTCCTAAAACACATAGTTGAAAGAAATACTCATTTGTGTTGCTAGGTCACCCCTCGTAAGGCTAGCGTGGTTTCTCTCACTCCCACATCATACTCTTTCTTTTTACCCCCAGATAAAGGATGTTGGGCGGTACTGTGTCACTCAATACCTATGCCGTGTCACATCGGCCATCCCGTACCCACATACATCATACTTCAAAGTATGACAAATCACAAAAGCTCCAACACAACGGTAAATGCATAACAAATCATCTCACACCACAATATTCACCACAAAGGTATTACATAGATGACCGTAATCATGTTCAGCAGCTCATACGGTACTAATTAGTGAAGCTCAAGAGAGAGGAGAGATACAAAAGTTACCACCACAAACCCTAGTCCAGGGGGTGGACTACTCCCCCTTCATCATGGTGATGATGGTGAAGAAGTTCTTGCTGTAGATGTTGATGATGAACACGCCGGAGGGGGGTGGAGCCCTCCGGAGGCGATTCCGGCGGCGTTTCCCCCTCCGATCTTCTCCGGCGGCAGCCTTCTGTCTCTCTGTTTCGTGGTTTTGTGTTTCTCCGCCGCCTCCTTTCGCGAAACGCCAGGGGACCTTTTTTATAGGCGTTTTTAGGTCAAGACGAGTCGGTGGACAAAGATCGACGGCCACGGAGCTCCGAGGGGAAAAGAGCTGGGCCCACGCGGCCAGGTACTTTAGGCCGCGTGGGACCCTCCCATTTCCAGCCTGTTGGGCTTCTGGTCTTCAATTTAAGCCCATTGCGTTCGTCTCGAAAATTCTGAACCGTGCTCTTTGGCCTTGCCCTTTTTGGAGTCCCGAAGCTCCCGGAAAGTCTGAAACACTAAAAAAGACGTTTTCTGGAAAAACAGGGTTAATTCCAAATAAATGGGAAAACTATGAAATATTCCCAAAATCATTATAAAACATTGATATAACCCTTATATGATGCAAATATGATTGGAATATAAAATTAAAGTGCAAAGTTCATGTATGCATTTTACATGCATCAACATCCCCAAGCTTAATCCATGCTCGTCCTCGAGTATGAAGATGATAAAACTAACATGGACTTTGCAATTTAATACTTAACAATGATATCAAAGATGATTACTATTGCTACATATAGTCAAATGATTCATTCTTCAAAGGAGTAGCAATATGCAAATAGTTTATGAAGTGATATCAAGTATTCAAGACAAGGATGTTCATTGATAGTTCACAAAGTGTAACATGAAGCAAGTAATATGGAACACATGTATGCATAATGATAAGTAGAACATCCTACAATGGTCATAGAGTGTGATGAAAATCTGAATATGATAGGTGTACACTTTGGAAAGATGTATATGTGAGTAGAGGTAAAGCATGCATAAGTTTCATCCAACTTCCAAACTCTTCTACTTAAGTTAATGATTGCAATAAGGTATATTGGTGTCAAGCTCTCATTCCCCTATCATAGCATCTTGAATGATTAAGTTTAAGTGAAAGCAAATATGAGTAGTGTGCTTGACAAAGAAGGTTGGTGTCTCATGCCCCTTGAATACAAGTACTTACACCATGTTACTCAACTTGGAAACAAAGCAAGTTCAATTATATCATTGTAAGTAATAATAGTATCATCAAGAGCGTCAACTGGGGTACCTCTTGTCCCAGATATGGAACAAGCCCATATCAAAATGACAAGACAAACAAACAAATGAACAATCTCAACACCCTTTTTATTTACCATTGGAATAGTTTTTTATAAGGTGTATCACAGAAGGTTCACCATAGTATGTAAGTAAATTTCCACCATGAATGATGCATGGCTTAGATTAGCGGCCCAGGCGTCTCTCTAACCATTTATACAAACTCATTTAAACTACTCATTTCCACTATTTCACATGATAGCATCCATAACAAAAGCACATGATATCAACTAAATGAGATGAAGAGCATGTTGAAAGCTTGCATGTGACAGCACATATGGGCTAACTCCAACCCAACATTCATCAAGCCACTACATCATAATCTTAATCACAATGGGTCATGTTTTATTATGCAATGAAGTAAAATGTGCATCAAGTTCGTGAGAGCTATATAACCAACTTTTCCATTGCAATCAATAACATAAACATTTTCATTCAGAGGTAAGATAACACAAATACATGATAACATACTCGGAATAGCATAAGCCAATAGGTAGATATGGTGGACTCACTGGAATAACTTTGGTTGAAGGTGTTGGAAACAAGTTTTTACTTGTTGGATTTTTGGGCTAGCAAAAGGGAGAAAGTTGACCATCTAGATGCATGCATGAGTGTCCATAGAACTAACTAATCCATGTTAAACCAAGTAAAATAACAATCAGCACCAAAACATGAATAAGTGATAGCTCTACAAAAAGAATTTGCAAACTATTACTCATAAACAAGCTCATGAATCATGCAACTATATGTATCATTAAAAATCAAGTCAAACATCCCTTTTCCCAATCTTATAAAAGCATCCAACATATTTCAACCCATATTTCCAGTAGCTCTCTCATATAATTGATAGTGTGGTGGTCTCTCAAGACTCAAACAAAAACAAAAAACGACGCTCCAAGTTTATGCGATAAAGTGTTTCGATCGAAAAACAGAAGTTGGACGTGTGCAAACCGAGAGTGTGTAGGTCCAGCGGGGTTGTCTTCACATCCCCAAGCTTATGGTCTTCACCATCCTTGGATAGCTCTTGGTGCATCTCCTCCAATCCCTGTGAAAAAACTTCAAAACACCGTTTCTCCCATTCTTTTCTGTGGGGTGCATTAATAGTGATAAACAAATAGGTTTCTTGCTGCATATAATCCTTGAACAAAAATTCATATGAGATGTCCAGAAAGTGTATAATGTTGTATGCCTACTCATAAACTCAATTGGATCAAAAAGATTCAACTTAAAAGCTCAAAGCATGCATCAAACAAAATGGGACAGAATCTGTCCAGAAAAACAGCAGCAAAAACGTATTTTTCTACCCTACCAAACTTTCTCGAAAAATTCCGAAAAAATTCATGCATACAGAGGATGAAAAGTTGCAACTACAGTTCAAATATGAGCTCATTCGGAGTTACAGAATAAGAATTAAAAATCATACCGTGCACTGATTCGTGCAGGAATAAAATCTCCGAACGCTATAAGCAACTTTTCAAACCAAAAAGGGTAAAACTTGGCACTTTATTGAAAACTCCAGAACCTAAACTATAAACAAAGTCTCTTGTACAGCAAGAGGACACAAAGAAAATCACACAAAAAATAACCGGGTTGCCTCCCGCAAAGCGCTTTCTTTATAGCCATATAGCTAGGCTTGATAGTTTTAATGATGCTCCATAGGAATAAGAGTTGAATAAAAAGAGCATCAAGAAGCAAATATCAAACACATTTAAGTCTAACCCACTTCCTATGCATTGGGATCTTGTAAGAAAATAAATCAATAAAGCACAAAGTGACTAGCATAGGAAGGCAAAGCAAGTGCAACTTCAAAATTTTCAACAAAAAGAGAGGAGACTTAATATTATTGTGGTATATGAAGTCATGTCTCCCTCTCTCATAAAAACTTTCAGTAGCATCATTGATAAAACCCACAATATAACCATCACATAGAGCATTCTTATCATGATCCACATGCATAAAAGTATCATTACTCTCCACATAAGCATAAACAGTTTCATTAGTAATAGTGGGAGTAAAAATATCACATCCATCAATGTAATCATCATAAATAGGAGGCATAGAATAATCAAAATGATTTTTATCCTCAATAGTAGATGGACTGAAAATATCATATTCATCATTGTAAACATCATATATAGGAGGCATATCATAATCAACATAAACTATATCCTCAATAGTGGGTGGACTGAAAATATCATATTCATCATCATAAATGGGAGACATAGTATCATCAAACAAGTCAAAGAACCTCCCCAAGCTTAGATGATTGCAAGATATAAAAGGAACCTCCCCAAGCTTAGTCTAGTGCACACAAGAATAGAAACTTAAGCGCTACGCTCCCCGGCAACGGCGCCAGAAAAGTACTTGATAACCCCCAAGAGCAAGGGATCACTGTAGCACCTCTCAATGTGGAAGTAAGGTATCGATCCGCAGGAGCAAGAAGGAAAAGTTATCTATTCCCTACAACTAAAGTGTCACAAGTTTTAGTTGATTATGCACTAAACAAGTTTAGAGAACAAGATGGTTGGTTTGATGGATGTAAAAGTGTCCCAATCCTCTTCTTTGCAAGAGGACAAGACAAAGGTAGTAGCAAGTGAAAGCTCTCAAAGAGAGAAAGCCCAATCCTCTATGTAGCAAGAGGACAAGCTCAAGTGTGTGTTTCTTATAGGAACAATGGACATGGTTCATGGGTTCACTTAATCTCTCTCTCTCTCATCTACGGTGATCATCATGTTATAGATAAAGTACACACAATTGTCATGTTTTAATGGTAGCTTTTTATGACGGCTATATGTCCTAAAACACATAGTTGAAAGAAATACTCATTTGTGTTGCTAGGTCACCCCTCGTAAGGCTAGCGTGGTTTCTCTCACTCCCACATCATACTCTTTCTTTTTACCCCCAGATAAAGGACGTTGGGCGGTACTGTGTCACTCAATACCTATGCCGTGTCACATCGGCCATCCCGTACCCACATACATCATACTTCAAAGTATGACAAATCACAAAAGCTCCAACACAACGGTAAATGCATAACAAATCATCTCACACCACAATATTCACCACAAAGGTATTACATAGATGACCGTAATCATGTTCAGCAGCTCATACGGTACTAATTAGTGAAGCTCAAGAGAGAGGAGAGATACAAAAGTTACCACCACAAACCCTAGTCCAGGGGGTGGACTACTCCCCCTTCATCATGGTGATGATGGAGAAGTTCTTGCTGTAGATGTTGATGATGAACACGCCGGAGGGGGGTGGAGCCCTCCGGAGGCGATTCCGGCGGCGTTTCCCCCCTCCGATCTTCTCCGGCGGCAGCCTTCTGTCTCTCTGTTTCGTGGTTTTGTGTTTCTCCGCCGCCTCCTTTCGCGAAACGCCGGGACCTTTTTTATAGGCGTTTTTAGGTCAAGACTAGTCGGTGGACGAAAAATCGACGGCACGGAGCTCCGAGGGGAAACGAGCTGGGCCCACGCGGCCATGTACTTTAGGCCGCGTGGGACCCTCCCATTTCCAGCCTGTTGGGCTTCTGGTCTTCAATTTAAGCCCATTGCGTTCGTCTCGAAAATTCTGAACCGTGCTCTTTGACCTTGCCCTTTTTGGAGTCCCGAAGCTCCCGGAAAGTCTGAAACACTAAAAAAGACGTTTTCTGGAAAAACAGGGTTAATTCCAAATAAATGGGAAAACTATGAAGTATTCCCAAAATCATTATAAAACATTGTATAACCCTTATATGATGCAAATATGATTGGAATATAAGCAATTAAAGTGCAAAGTTCATGTATGCATTTTACATGCATCACGCGGCCAGAATCTTGGGCCGCGTGGGACCACTCCTTTCCCTCCTCGGAGTCCCGTTCTGTCTCGTTTTCGACTCCGACGCTTTGTCTCGACCTAAAGACCGTCAATATATACCCCTTTACGTTGATATAATCTTGCACCGAGCGTTCTCGAGCGATCTTTGCTTTTACTGTTTCTGTCTGTCAGGGTTTAGCCATGTCTTGCTCCGGATCCAACCATGAGGGGAGAGCATCCCCAAGGGAGGTGTTGTGAACCGCTACCTCAACTCCGTGATGGCTCCACCGAAGGCCGTGACCTTCAAGGAGGGTGTGCTGCTCGTGGAGGAGGTGAAGGCTCCCAAGGCCACCGACACGGTGGAGGAAAGGCTGGATGATCTGGAAGACAAGACCTTCAGGTATGGCACTGTGGTTTACCGCAGCCTTGATGCTCATCACTTCATGAACCTGGAGCTGGAGAAGAAGGTTGAAGAGTACAAGGGGAGGCTCGAAGAACTAGAGGAAAGATACAAGGACGTCATCGAGAAGATGGAGAAGATCCAATGCTTTATGTGGGATGTAGAGAACCAGAACTGCGAGTATGAAGAACGCTTCAAGAAAATTGCAGCAGCTGCCACCCTCAGGTACAATGATCCACCTACATCTTTCCGTGATGGAAGACCTTTCCCATGGAAGATGGCTGAATGGGAGGAAGAATATGAGAAGGAGGAGGCCGCAGCAAAGGAGGCTCTAGCAAAACGTCAAGCTTGGGGGAGTTCCACCTAGTCTTTATCTCTACTAGTTTATCATATCTATCTAGTCATGGTGTGTTTTGCTTTTATCGTTTAGTTATCAATATCTCTTAGGCGTGTGTGAGCTCATGGAGCATTATCATGTATCTATATCTTGTGGTTTATCAATGAATATGAAAGTATGGTGTCATCCATGATTCCCTTGTTTGGAGATTTATGGGTAACACTCATGCAAATGAGCGTGGCATATTTAGAAGTTTCAGTCACATCTTGCCCTGAACCTAATTAACTTGAGTGCTGGTTCATAAGCTGGGTCGCATGAAGGATAAAGTCAAGAACCTCAGCGAGGTGATGGCTGCGGCTAACAAATATGCCAGCTCAGATAAAACCAGAGACGCGTCAGACGGAGAAGAAGAGGAGGTTGCTGCAAAAGGAAAGAAAAACTCCAACAAGCCCCAGCAGCAGCAAACGAGCCACAACAACATGAGTCAAAACAAACGCAAAAGCGAAGATGGTCACTCAGGGCTCGTCGCCAATACGCGTGGAGGATTCAGAGGCCAGCGTGGAAGGGGTCGAGGATACGGCTCCCGGCCAATCAATATGCAAGAAGTGTTCAACCGGCCATGCGACCTTCATGCGACAGGTGATGGACGGCCAGCGGACCATACCAAGGCGCAATGCCATTATTACAAAAAGTGGAAGAAGAGAGCCAGCATAACGGGGGGAATACCCATGAAGGAAACCCTAGTGCGGCTCATAACACAGACATTGGGCAGCACGGCGCGAGTAACCCCAGGCAGACGGGGCAGTATCACACAATAGTTATCGATACCTCCAAAAGAGAAGAGAAATTGAGCCGGAGAAGTCAGCAGGTGAACGCCGTGATACCAGCAACACCCGCTTGGTTAAGGTGGTCGGAATACGCGGTAACCTGGAGTCGCGACGACCACCCGCCGCAGGTACGGGAACCTGGCAAGTTGGCACTGGTTGTGGCACCATACGTTGCAGGATACAAGCTGACCAAAGTGCTTATGGATGGAGGAAGCAGCATTAATATCTTGTACTACGATACTTTCCAGCGTCTAGGACTCAAGGATTCCAGCCTGCAGCCCACGTCAACAGTATTTCACGGCATTGTCCCAGGAAGGTCCGCACGACCAGTGGGGAAAATAACCCTAGGGGTAACTTTTGGAACAGAAGAGAACTTTAGAAGTGAATTCCTAAGCTTCGAAGTGGTAAAATTCCAAAGCCCATATCACGCCTTGTTTGGAAGAACGGCCTTTGCTAAGTTTATGGCCAGGCCATGCTACGTGTACCTACAGTTGAAGATACCAGGACCAAAAGGGGTCATCACAGTGTACGGAGATAGAGAAAAAGCAATAGAATGTGAGAAAGGAGATGCGGCTTTCGCAGAATCCGCCTGTGCCGCGGAAGAACTAAAAGGTTATAAGTCGCAGGTGGACCCAAACGATATGAGTGTGGTTACCACGCCATCTGCCGAGCCACCAATGAAATTCAAAGCGGCCCAGGACACTAAGCAGATAAATCTTGTTCCTGGCGACTCATCCAAGCAAACTAGCATTGGAGCACACATGGAAGAAGAGCAGGAGAAGGCCCTCGTCGCTTTTCTCCAGGAAAATAAAGACATCTTCGCATGGAAGCCGTCAGATATGCCAGGGGTACCAAGAGAATTAGCAGAACATAGCCTCAAAGTGAACCCTGCGGCTAAACCAGTGAAGCAGCCACTACGGCGCTTTCATGATGACAGGAGAAAGGCAATAGGAGAGGAAATAGCTCGCTTGCTGGCTGCAGGATTCATCACAGAGGTATACCATCCGGAGTGGGTGGCAAATCCAGTATTGGTTATGAAAAAGAACGGTACGTGGCGAATGTGCGTTGATTACACCAGTCTTAACAAAGCTTGTCCAAAGGATCCATTTGCTTTGCCAAGAATCGACCAAGTAATTGATTCAACTGCTGGGTGCGAGCTGTTATGCTTTTTGGACGCCTATTCAGGCTACCATCAAATCAAGATGAAGAGGGAAGACCAAGAAAAGACGTCCTTCATCACACCCTTCGGAGCTTTTTGTTACGTCAGCATGCCCTTTGGGTTGAAGAACGCAGGTGCGACTTACCAAAGATGCATTCAGAATTGCCTACATGAGCAAATAGGTCGCAACGTTCATGCCTACGTGGATGATATTGTGATTAAATCGCAAGTTAGCCAGGATCTTATTGGTGATCTGGCAGAGACATTTACAAATCTCAGAAAATACAACATGAAGCTCAACCCCACAAAGTGCGTTTTCGGAGTACCAGCAGGGAAGCTATTGGGATTCATAGTATCAGAAAGAGGCATTGAGGCCAATCCTGACAAGATAAAGGCCGTGATGGATCTCCAAAAGCCAGAAAAGATAAAAGATGTACAGCGGCTTACTGGTTGCGTAGCAGCTTTGAGTCGCTTTATATCAAGATTGGGAGAGAAAGCACTACCTTTGTACAGACTGTTGAAAAAATCAGACACCTTCGTTTGGGACGCAGAGGCCGACGAAGCTCTGACAGCCTTGAAACATCAATTGACGAATGCTCCAGTTCTGGCGGCTCCAAAAGATAAAGAGCCAATGCTACTATACATAGCGGCAAATTCCCGCGCTGTGAGTGCTGTCATGGTTGTGGAGAGACAAGAAACGGGAAAGGAATACCCTGTCCAGAGACCAGTATACTACGTGAGCGAAGTCCTCACAGCTTCCAAACAGCGTTACCCACAGTGGCAGAAGTTGGTGTTTGGAGTGTTCATGGCGAGTCGCAAGCTGAAGCACTACTTCCAAGAGCATCCAATAACTGTGGTGAGTTCAGCACCATTGGCAGATATCATTCGTAATCGAGAAGCTACTGGAAGAGTCGCTAAGTGGGCGATCGAGTTGGGACCACATCACATCAGTTACGAGCCGCGCACATCAATTAAGTCGCAAGCCCTTGCAGATTTTATTAACGATTGGACAGAAATCCAAGTTGCTCCTAGCATGGCAGAAACCAAATACTGGACCATGCATTTTGATGGGTCAAGACAGTTGCAAGGCTCGGGGGCTGGAGTTGTTCTGACATCTCCCAAGGGAGACAAGCTGCGGTATGTGTTACAGATACACTTCAACTGCACAAATAACGTGGCGGAGTACGAGGCACTGCTTCATGGTCTACGTATAGCAAAGGAGATGAACATCAGTCGTATACGCTGTTTTGGCGATTCAGACTTGGTGGCACAGCAGGTCTCCGGAACGTGGGACAGCAAGGATGCGAACATGGCTGCATATAGGAGAGAGGTGGACAGAATTGCTGGACATTTCACTGGATACCAAGTTGAACATATTGATCGGAGACAAAATGAAGCTGCGGATGCCCTGTCTCGGCTTGGATCCAACAGACAGTCAGTCCCACCCAATGTTTTCCTGGATGAACTGCACAATCCATCAGTCAAACCTCCAGCAGAAATTGACATTGCAGAGCCAGAGGATGATTCAACTTTAGTCGCAGCCCTGCATGAACAGCCAGGATGGACAGAGCCATACATGGCATATTTAAGTCGCGGAGTGCTGCCGGACGATGAAATTGAGGCGCGCAAAATCATACGACGATCAAAGGCCTATACAATCATCAACAACGAATTATACAAGCGCAGGGACGAAAAATCTTGCACGAAATTCATTCAGGCGATTGTGGCCATCATGCTTCGTCAAGATCTTTGGTGGCAAAGGCGTTCCGACATGGATTCTTCTGGTTAACAGCATTAGCAGATGCAGAGCAAATTGTCAGAGTGTGCGATGGATGTCAAAGATACGCTAGGCAAGATCATATGCCAGCCCAAGCACTTCGCACAATACCCATCACATGGCCTTTTGCCGTATGGGGTTTTGACATGGTAGGGCCTTTCAGACGGTCTTCAAACGGAAAAACTCACCTCTTAGTCATGGTGGACAAATTCACAAAGTGGATAGAAGCAGAACCTGTGGGAGATTGCGAGGCTGAAACAGCAGTCAAGTTCTTGAAGAAGGTCATATTCCGCTTCGGTTACCCCCATAGTATCATTACAGACAATGGGAGCAACACCTCTGAAGGGGCTACACAGATATTTTGCGCAGACAATGGGATAAGATTGGACCTCACGTCAGTAGCACACCCGCAGAGCAATGGACAAGCTGAGCGAGCTAACCAGGAAATTCTCCATGGAATTAAGCCGCGCCTTATTGAAAAGGTCGAAGCATCTCCAGGATGTTGGGTGGAAGAACTGCCAGCAGTACTGTGGAGCTTAGAACAACCCCTAACAGATCCACAGGATTTACACCATATTTCATGGTCTATGGAGCAGAAGCAGTCATGCCCAGCGATATCATACATGATTCACCAAGAGTTGCGGCTTACATCGAGACAGATAATGAGATAGCTCGGCAAGACTCGGTGGACACATTAGAAGAGGTTAGAGACTTGGCAGCATCAAGGTCAGCAGTATATCAACAAGACTTGCGACGCTATCATGCCAGACGCATCAAAACCCGCACCTTTCAAGAAGGCGACCTAGTACTGCGACTTAAACAAGATCACAAGGGAATGCATAAGCTGTCCTCTCCATGGGAAGGACCCTACATCATCAGCAAGAAGCTAAACAATGGGTCGTACTACCTGCTGGATGTAAGGGAAGAAAGCAGCGAACGCCATGATTTCGAGGATCGTCTCGAGGCACCTCGCCCTTGGAACGTCGCACACCTGCGACCGTACTATACATAAGAAAAGGCTAATCAGAGCCAAGCATCATCCTTTCCAGCTTTATAGCTGAGTATCATCACAGCCACTCAGGGCTAGAACTTCAACTTTGGTCGCCACCTAGGCGCGACCTATGCAACATCTGATCGCCACCCAGGCGCGATCGACCCTTGTATCAGAAACCGGCTGCCACCTAGGCGCGGCCGTAAACTTTGTATCATCTCTGGTCGCCACCTAGGCGCGACCGACCCCATGTATCACCATGGATCGCCACCTACGCGCGATCCAACCCTATGTATAACACTCGGTTGCCACCTAGGCGCGACCTTATGTGTCATCATAATCAAAGCTTATCATAGCTTAGCCTATCATGGCAATATCATTATGTTTCTTGGGGTCTTTGTTACCCTGAAACAGCCGATTTATTGGCAATTATCAAATTTACCTTAAGTTGGATTGCTACTCGCATTATGTGGCCAAAGTACTGGGGTGTGGCGTCAATCGAGCTTGATTGCCTATCATGGCCGCTCTCGACCCTGAACACACATATTCCTAGGAAATACTGAGTCGCGCGAGTGCCCACTTAAGGATTCAGATGGCCTAACAAGAGGTCGATGTACTGCTTATAGTACGGCAACACCAATTACAATTACTTGTATTAACAATTGTTTTATTCATGATATCAAGTTACAGGTGATGACCTTCAGAGTTCTCTGAGAAGAATTGAGATGATTACCACATGACATCCTCTCAATCCTTGGGGGCTATATCATATTATCATCAAAAATTTGAAGATAGATCGTCATCAAGTTCTGAAGCTATCAGGATACTCTAACAAAGAAGCTCACGAAGTCAGATGATCTTCCAGGTGCGAGTCAAGGCCAAACTTGCACAATTATAAGCCGCGAAACAAGGAAAAGCGCGGCCTAAGCATTCAAGATCAAGAAATACTATGAAGTTCAGGCCACGCTTGGGGGCTAATGTCGGGGGAATACTTTCTGGTTAACCCGCGGCCCAGTGCGACTTAACTTACTCGCACGGACGAAGGCCCACTTGGGAACAAGCCCAATATTGAACCGCCATAAGGGAAAGATCAAGAAGACATATCCCGGAGGACGTGAAGACCAAGTAGTCTCCGAGTAGGCCTTTGTGGATGTATTCCTTATGGGGAAGTTTCCTTTTGTAACCTAGCGAGCCTCTGTGCATATAAAGAGGACTCGCAGGACTTAGAGCGGGTCAAGCTATCAAGCCCCAAACCCTAGCTCATACGGCGAGTACCAGATCGGATCGCCTCCATTGTAACACCTTGATTATCATATCAATACCAATCTAGGGTAGGCAGGAAGTAGGTCTTTTACCTCACATTGAGGGGGCCGAACCTGGGTAAATCTGTGTTGATCTTTGTTCCTGCGATCCCAAGCTCGGAGATGCTTGACTCGCATAATCCCACACCTACGAAGTCATCTATGACACCTGACGTGACAAACCCACGACAGATGGGCTGGAGGAACCGCCACAGTCAAGGGAATGGGAAACAATACAACTGTGCGCCTCGCACTTGCGTGGCTTTGTTTGCTTCTTCTTCTTCGCCGAGGTGAGGAGCAGACGAATGTCGTCTTATGATCCTCGGAGTTGGGGGCATTTGCCAAAAGAGTTATTTGCTTCTTCTCCCTCCGTCAAACGTGGTTGGCGTAAGCCCACCTGGACTGCGACGCTTGGGACATTCACTTTCCATTTGGTTCTTTTTGCCAAGATTGCTGACACCACGTCGGGTTAATCCTTGAGTGGAATGGATGCTTTTTTTTATGAGTGCTTTTCGGTTCATTTGGAGACTACATGCCCTACCAACTTTGGTAGTTGATCTGTGATGGCGCTGGTCGGAGGTATCTCTGCCACAGTCACCTGATCGACGCCAACAAATTGTGCTAACTTTTGTATTGATCTGCGATGGCGCTGGTCGGAGGTATGTCTGCCACAGTCACCGGTCAATAAAACAAACTATTGCTTGGGATATTATGTTACTAATATCTTGATGTTTGGTGATATATATTATTATGATATTGTGATTGTTGTGTTGGACTAATCCTCTGTTGTTTGGACTTGTTATGATGAAACTTGACTAAATGAAACACCCCTCCAAACATCGATAGGGTCAGTCCATAGTGCCACTAATCTGAACATCGAAAGCACTGCCACTGTCGCTCATATGGGCGGGCCTTGACCTACGTAACCTATTGAGCCTCTTTTGATGCTACCATTTTGGCAAGACTAGTCGGTTACCTTTGTGGTCGGGGCTAGCCTTGTGAAGGTTCCGGAGCTAGGCGTCGCTCATCTGTTGGTTGTGTGCCGGATTCACTTCGTCATAAGACATAGAGTTGTGTCGGTAGCTATACAGGGAGTGTCTTGGTAGCATGAACGGTCAGGTGAGTGTATCTTGCTGAGTTCGTCTTAGGGATGATGTCCTAAAGTACCGGCTTAGTGTGGTGCACTTAGATGCGTGGTATCTGCAACCTCTCGAGAGTGTCAAATCTGGATGTCTAGCCTCGTTCCAAGGTTATGGAACAACAGTTCAGTGTCGGTCACACTATTGTCTTTGTCGAGTCAGGAGGTTAAACTTAAGTTTTATTTGAAAGAAAGTTGAACAACCTGATTTCACTAAATGAACAATAAGATGATGCAGGGAATGTTACTTGAGCTGTGGATGGTTACCGTGTTTCGGGGTGACGGTGTGATCGTTGGGAGCCTAGAGTTAGGCCTGAGCCAACATCAACCGTGCATGCCCAACGTGGAAAAATAAGGCCAGAAGGCCTAGGAGAGTTGAGAAAAGAGATAAGGTCAGTGGGCCTAGCAGGGATGATAAATATTGTTATGTTACTTGGTACCAAATGGTACACCTGTTTACTCGTCACAGGTAAGCCCCTTTGTATGATTGCCGGTGCACGATCCAACCCCACCTGGCTTGGATTCTGTACTGGTGATACCCCCGTTGCTTGCTTATGACATGTTTGGTTGCCAATGCCATGCTACTTTTATGTATGTATCTAGAGTACCCCTTGCCATGTTGTAGGAGTTTATTTCCAATGTATATCTTGTTGCATGATTGTGGGATTGTTTGTAGTGAGTGGCGATTCTTGCTGAGTGCATACAAATGTACTCACGGGCCTTGTGATTGTGGCCAGATTATGGGAGGATTCATCTTCCACCTTAGCGAGGACATGGAGCAAGAGCGTGCTAGGATCAGTAGCCCAGCCAGATGCCTGTGGAATGGAGCCGCTCCAAGCCGTTGCCTTAGTCGTCTTCCGCTGCCAGTTAAACTCTGTCCTGAGCCATGAATGGCAAGACATTTTGTAATGCCTCGATGGCCTTGTAAACCTTTTGTAGCACTTTGTGCCTGATTGTGTAATGATTTCCGCTATGTTGCATTGTCGTAACGTGCGGCCAGATATCTTGGGCTGGCGCACGGGGCGACCGCCTCTCTGGAAATATGTGCCAGAGCGGGGTGCCACAGAGTGGTATCAGAGCACCAGGCTGGCTGTAGACTACCCTAGCATGGAAAGCCCAACCATACTTGCGCCCGACAAAGAGCCCGATGGATTTAACCCATCTCTGCCTAACCAGCATGGCTATTGTCGGACAACTGTATGGTGCAGTAGATTTTTGTCCCAATCTTCCACCATAAGGCTCGCCGGTTTCTTCCATGAGAAGTAATCGACATCACCTAGTAGATAAGACCCAAATCCCAGCTGCATAGATATCCCACCTTTCTTGCTAACCATGGTACATCTTTTCTCTCTATAGTTGGTTACCAAGTGAAACTTATAGGAAGTTCCCTCTTTCCCCTATAACCTAAGGTTAGTATGAGTGGCGATTTGTGCCTATGTTACTTAAGCCGAGAAATTTTGCGATTTTATTTGCTTCATCATGGTTCGATTGTTTTTTGCTTTTCCAAAAAATTGCCGAGTTTTGTTTTCCGCCTTGTGTTAATTCCGCAGGAGTTCTACCAAAAGATTGTGTCAGCACTCAGTAATCCAAACCCGACAGGAGGAAGAACAGCTCAATAGTCTGCCAGAAATAAGGACCCCAGCACCTAGTCAATCAGCACAAAGCAAAGTCAGTATAGATGAGCCCGAGTCTTTCCCAAAATATAATCAACGACAGTCTATCAACGTCAATCTGTATACTTTGAGGACACCAACAACAACCTGGAGATCTGGTATGGTATATGTGAAATTTACATTGTGTCTTTTCACTTATTTGATGCAGACACGTATTAGCTGGACGCCAGGAATGAGGTTTGCAAATATGGAAATATTCTTGGTTGCCTGGATTACGATGACACTCATATGCATCAAACTAGTGGAAATATATAATGCCCAATCCAGCTCGTTCTGTTCAAACAAAGCAAGCGTCTGTCAGGTCAAAGATTTTACAACAAGTATAGAATATTTCACCCCAACAAGCAGCCCTCGTGTTGGAAGAAATACTACACCCGTGTATGAGATTTATCATTAGGCACCGTTCTTTTGAAACTGATATGCTCAAGAACCAGCAATATCCGTGCCACGAGAAGTGAAGCTCAAGTATTTTCCAAGATGGACTCAAATATAAAGTGAGGTACGCCTCGACGACAGTCTGACATCAACTCGCACCACCGGTAGGATATGCCAGAATTTCAGCGATGCATTTTTGGAATCACCAATATTCCCGCAACCGTCAAGACTATGGAAAATAGTTGTGCTCTAATATTTGGATCAGCATGGGAGTACCATCAGGATTATCATACCCACATGCTCCCGATGAAGCAAGTAAGCACACCTTCCACTCGGCTGTGCAAAGCAAGCCACGCCACCATCAAGATTTTAGCAAGTACAACCCGTACAAGTATGTCAGTATGAGGCAGAATATTTTCAAGGCACTGCTAATCTGGAAATAAAGCTACGCGACCGTCGAAATTTCAGCAGTGTACCACATGTACAACAGCCTCAGTCTATACACGAACACTACCGGTACCTACCCCTGAAGCTTTCTAAAGAGCAAGCTACAGAGATTTAACCTACGTCATGCCAACCACCATCATGGGAAGAAAAGATTCAGCATATACCAACATGAACGCGACACCTCGAGCGCCCCAGAAAAGTCACCCAGTCTTCTCGGAATAATTTCAGAAGTATGGTCCAGTACTGATACAACGACTTTTCGCTCACCTTGGAGCTAGACCAGCACTACAAAATTCAAATGATGTGGATATAAGTTGAGCCCGAGCGTCAAAGAAATACAAGGAAAAACACGGTTATGCAACCAGAAAATTTCTCGGAGGATCATGTTACACGTTGGAACAACTACTCAGCTTGCGTGACAGTCAAATCAACAAAAGGAAGTATACTGCCTATACATACGTGAGTCAAGAAATTCTCTCGCTACCAGCATGGTTACAGGCATGCTGTCACCAACTATTCAGATTTCGCCAGTTATATCGAGTAGAAGCTAGCAGAAATAAACGGACAAGAAGACCTCATCTCCATCAACCGTCCTTGTGAAGATATTGAAGTCTATGGGTCTGTTACAAACCTCTCGCAGACGCAAGGGGAATAAGGGCAATATGGAAATGAGAGTTCAAAAATTTCAGCTCTAAAGTCAGAAATAAAAGTTCACATACTTGAAGATTTTCAACAACCATTGATGGAAGCGGCGCCATCAGTACATCACTCCTAGCTCAAGAAATCTTTATTCCTCTCGCCCCGAGGAAGCACAAATGTGTGAAGATGGAAGTACGCAATTTGTGGTGGCACCAAGACAAGTCAGCTTGTCGTCCGGAAAATTTCAACCATGACAACAAAGCTACAAGCATCTGTGAGATTCCTTCAACTTCTCGGAGATCCTAATATGGATATCAAGTGGCTAAAGTCAGATCTGTGAAAAGACTATCAACGTCAAAAGATGCCTAGGTGATGAGAAAACCATATGATAAGATTGGTACCTTTCAGACCGGTCAATACCCACGTTCCATAAAGGCTGAGTCCCTAAATATTTCATGCAAATGATGGTAAGATGGACCAATACAGCCAAGGATCAAGGTACATACATGGTACAGTTGGCACAGGAATCCCATAATGACCACAATGGTCAACCGGGAGTTGTGTGATGGATGAACAACAACGGAGGATTTCCACTTGACCCCAACTTGAGAATCGCACTGTTGTCAGTACAAATTAAGACCATAGACAAGAGCCTGTCAGATGATGATTTCAGTTACTCAAGCCCAATAAAAAGCACGCTTATGGCATTGAAGTCAAGATTAAAGACCCTGTCAAGACAGATGAGAAGATCAAGAGAAAACGGACAAGGAATAAGGTTGACCAACAGGTCAATCCAAAGGTATGTCACTAACCTTGGAAATCGCGAGGACGCGATTCTTTTAAGGGGGGTAGGTCTGTAACACCCCGAATTTCACAAACCGGTTTTCCTAAAAAAGGGGTGAACTAAAAATTTGCGAAAACCTTTTAACTTGAATTTCTCTGGGTTTTATCAAAACTCATTTGAACTTTGGTGGTTGATGTCGAAATCATGTACCTCTCTTTGTCCCAACCCCGAGAATATTCTCCGAATATTTCTGATCACCTTTGATCCCGTTCATTAGGGTTTTCTTTATAAAACCTTAATGCCTTTTCTATAGAAAACGAAAACCGATATCTCGCCTCTCCAAAGCAACTCTCATTTACCTTGCTCAGAAAATTCCGCCAAAAATCCCAGAGACACCTATCCTCATGTATATCCCATATATGCATGAACATCGCCATGACCTATGCAACTTTTCAGATTGAAGAAATTACCAAATCTGCCACTATCGGGCCATTAAAACCAAAACCCTACTTCCACTCCACCATAAATCTTGACCACCTGAGGAAGTGTTTCATATCCCATTATAAGCCTCCCCCTGAAATTTGGGATCATTTGGAGCGACTTTTTCTTGTAGTACACCCATCGAACACCTTCTGCCATTTTCGAAACCCGAAAATGTTTACACATAAAATCTTCTCCAAATTGCATGAAACTGGACCACATTGCTCACCTACAAGTACAACATCACCAGTTAAAATCCTAGCTCCATCGGGATAGAGGAAGTCCATTTTCATTTCATCGAACACCTTGAGTACATTTGAATTTTTCAAAACTTTGTACTGGCCTTTTGTCCCAATTTGATGTTTTGCTTGCTGTGTGTGGTTTGTAGCAGTAGTGCAACCCAGTGACACGACCCGTTTTCCTTTTAGTGCCCTAAATCATCGGGAACGCGACGATGCCGACCATGTCGCGCTCTGGACATGCCGGTGTCGGCACGAGCCAAACCCAAACCCCAGCTCCTGCCCTTATCCCTTGCTGCAGTAGACCTCGTGCGGAAACGGTGCATCCATCTCGACCCTCCTATCCTCCCCCTCCTTCTTATCTCCTCCCTGTAACCGGAGAACGTCACCCATGACCTCGGCTAGCCATTAATGGCCGAACGTCCACGACCTAACTCTCCCCTCCCCTGCCCTTAAAAACCGACCCCAGACCCTCCCCGTATGAAGCACAGCTCACTTCCCTCCCTCCCAGACTGCCCTCTCTCCAGTTCCTCGAAGGAACGAGCTCGCAGGAGATCTACGAAGTTCCCTGGCCGAAACCCTAGAGCTCGGGTTCGAGGAGCACCACGACCTTCCGGCCATAGGAAACAGCTCCGCTGAGTGCGGTGTAGCCCCCTGGTCCCAATGCCACCCTCACCGCTGTCCCTGGCCCACTCTACAGCCGCCGCCGTCCGCCACCCGAGCGCCCGCCATGGCCACGGGCCAAGCAAGACGTACGGGCGGGCGACGCGCAGGAGGTCCCTCGGCCGCCGTCTTCGCCTCCCACGGGTGCGGTGTTGTCCCGCGAGCCGGCCTCCGTCGTCGGCGTCTGCCCCCGGCCCGCCAGTCGCCGGCACTGCCGACCGCCGGCGCGCTGCTGCGTCCCTGCATGCGGCGTCGGGACCGAGCGGGAGGAATAAGGAAAGAAAAGAAAAAGAAAAAAAGAGGGAGAGGCCGACAGGTGGGTCCCGGTCCCACCTGTCAGGTTAAGTGGAGGCGCCCTCCGGTGAGTACGCTTCCCTGAGCAGAAGACGTCTTTTCGGAGAAGTACGCGACCAGCCCGGCCCAGTTCGGGATTCAGCCCGTTCTGTTTTTTTTCCCGAGTGAGCAACAAATAGCTATCCGTCGCCTGCCAATATCTTTTGATCCGTAGCTCCGTTTGTGGTGATTCAAATTTGTAAATTCTTAGTTTGAAAAGCTCTGTCCAGTAGTATCAGTTTTACTTTTTTGTAAAATACTTGTATGCTCAGCACCCTTCTGTGCATGCGTAGGTATTCCGCGGTACCGGCAAACCGAGACCCTAACCCGTGACGTGTCCGTGACCCTCCAAGCCAAACGGTGTCGATCTTCGGAGGCAAGCTAAGCACTTGCTATGAGCTCCTGTCTAGTGTATCTTGTTGTTTGCCTGTTTGATTACATATTGTCATGCCATGTTGTATTAAATTGTCTCATTGCTTTATAATTGCTTGTCTGTGCCTCACCCCCATTCCCGAGGCGATGGGCTGGAGGAACCGCCACAGTCAAGGGAATGGGAAACAATACAACTGTGCGCCTCGCACTTGCGTGGCTTTGTTTGCTTCTTCTTCGCCGAGGTGAGGAGCAGACGGATGCCATCTTATGATCCTCGGAGTTGGGGGCTTTTGCCAAAAGAGTTATTTGCATCTTCTCCCACCGTCAAACGTGGTTGGCGTAAGCCCACCTGGACTGCGACGCTTGGGACATTCGCTTTCCATTTGGTTCTTTTTGCCAAGATTGCTGACACCACGTCGGGTTAATCCTTGAGTGGAATGGATGCTTTTTTTTATGAGTGCTTTTCGGTTCATTTTGGAGACTACATGCCCTACCAACTTTGGTAGTTGATCTGTGATGGCGCTGGTCGGAGGTATCTCTGCCACAGTCACCCGATCGACGCCAACAAATTGTGCTAACTTTTGTATTGATCTGCGATGGCGCTGGTCGGAGGTATGTCTGCCACAGTCACCCGGTCAATAAAACAAACTATTGCTTGGGATATTATGTTACTAATATCTTGATGTTTGGTGATATATATTATTATGATATTGTGATTGTTGTGTTGGACTAATCCTCTGTTGTTTGGACTTGTTATGATGAAACTTGACTAAATGAAACACCCCTCCAAACATCGATAGGGTCAGTCCATAGTGCCACTAATCTGAACATCGAAAGCACTGCCACTGTCGCTCATATGGGCGGGCCTTGACCTACGTAACCTATTGAGCCTCTTTTGATGCTACCATTTTGGCAAGACTAGTCGGTTACCTTTGTGGTCGGGGCTAGCCTTGTGAAGGTTCCGGAGCTAGGCGTCGCTCATCTGTTGGGGGCGTGCCGGATTCACTTCGTCATAAGACAAAGAGTTGTGTCGGTAGCTATACAGGAGTGTCTTGGTAGCATGAACGGTCAGGTGAGTGTATCTTGCTGAGTTCGTCTTAGGGATGATGTCCTAAAGTACCGGCTTAGTGTGGTGCACTTAGATGGGTGGTATCTGCAACCTCTCGAGAGTGTCAAATCTGGATGTCTAGCCTCGTTCCAAGGTTATGGAACAACAGTTCTGTGTCGGTCACACTATTGTCTTTGTCGAGTCAGGAGGTTAAACTTAAGTTTTCTTTGAAAGAAAGTTGAACAACCTGATTTCACTAAATGAACAATAAGATGATGCAGGGAATGTTACTTGAGCTGTGGATGGTTACCGTGTTTCGGGGTGACGGTGTGATCGTTGGGAGCCTAGAGTTAGGCCTGAGCCAACATCAATCGTGCATGCCCAACGTGGAAAAATAAGGCCAGAAGGCCTAGGAGAGTTGAGAAAAGAGATAAGGTCAGTGGGCCTAGCAGGGATGATAAATATTGTTATGTTACTTGGTACCAAATGGTACACTTGTTTACTCGTCACAGGTAAGCCCTTTGTATGATTGCCGGTGCACGATCCAACCCCACCTGGCTTGGATTCTGTACTGGTGATACCCCCGTTGCTTGCTTATGACATGTTTGGTTGCCAATGCCATGCTACTTTTATGTCATGTATCTAGAGTACCCCTTTGCCATGTTGTAGGAGTTTATTTCCAATGTATATCTTGTTGCATGATTGTGGGATTGTTTGTAGTGAGTGACGATTCTTGCTGAGTGCATACAAATGTACTCACGGGCCTTGTGATTGTGGCCAGATTTTGGCGAGGATTCATCTTCCACCTTAGCGAGGACATGGAGCAAGATCGTGCTAGGATCAGTAGCCCAGCCAGATGCCTGTGGAATGGAGCCACTCCAAGCCGTTGCCTTAGTCGTCTTCCGCTGCCAGTTAAACTCTGTGCTGAGCCATGAATGGCAAGACATTTTGTAATGCCTCGATGGCCTTGTAAACCTTTTGTAGCACTTTGTGCCTGATTGTGTAATGATTTCCGCTATGTTGCACTGTCGTAACGTGCGGCCAGATATCTTGGGCTGGCGCACGGGGCGACCGCCTCTCTGGAAATATGTGCCAGAGCGGGGGGCCACACCTATATGGGCTCATAGGAGAACACCGTAGTATAATGAATTGAGAGAGACTTGGGAGGACATGTAAACCTGGGACCGAATCATGAAGTTATATTATGAGGGTATTAGTATCGGGGACCTTAGAGTGTAATGCTATGGTGGGACTTTATGTCTTAATAATTCTTGTGCAGTCATTTAATTGGCCACATGATCCATCATAAGGGGTTGTAGTTTATTTATTTAGCTATACCTAATAATGGCTCCGTCCAAAGAAGATTAAAACTTGACAAGATATTCAACGTGTTGCTTAATAAATCTCTATGCCTAGCAATATCCATGCCGCCCTCGGGAACGTTTTCCACATATAAGCTACACATCACTTGAGCTTGTCCTCTTGCACATAAGGGGATTGGGCTTTCTCTCTCTGAGAGCTTTGACTTGCTACTGTTTATTTTCTGCATTGCAACTATACAGCCAAAAATACCAAAAATACTTGCATCATTTATTGTTTTATTTACCAATCTTGCTAACCAATACCTTCAGCTCCTCGTGGGTTCGACAACCTTTTCTAATTGAAAGGTACTATAATTGATCTCCTGCACTTGGGAGCCATCAGTGTCCGACACCACCCAAAATCTGACATAATGTGGGACGTTCTGGACAAAAATCCGGGGTTGCCGGTGAAAGAGCATGTTGCCCCATATGTGGTTTTGGTAATTAATGACAATTCTTATGGACTAATGTTTGCATTTAGATATCGTTATATATCTTGTCCATGGAAAAAGATTGGAGTTCATGTGTTGGACTCTAGAAGCTTACATGATGACCAATGTTCTATTCAAGGATTTATATGAAGAATGGCCATGTGTAGAGTTGAGCATATTGCAAGTATGTCTTGAAGGATTCAGTACATCATCTTTGTGAAGAGAGTATGAAAGATACAAGTTGATCAAGGCTAAGTGCAAAGAGTGGATTCAAGATGACCAACACACAAAGCTAATTGATGTCTCATGTGGGATCATTGGTCCAATGGTATGGTAAGCAATTGTCCATATAGCTTTGTGAACTAAACCATGATATGTGTGTGTGGCATTTCTGTGTGGGGTTAGGTATCTTTTCTATGAGCTTGTATCAAAAGGAAGATTTCATATAGCCCATGGTGTATGACGTCAAGTGGTGCTCGTTCTCAAGGTTGAGTCGTGCAAGTTCAAGATGAGCATCTAGAAGATATCATATTCTTGAATCTTGCCACCACATCAAAATAATGGTCAAGTAAATATCTTCCTAAAAGATTCTCTCCCATAGTGGAGTATGGGGGAGCAATTTGCAAGTCTTCACCAAGCGGAACATGTGCTAGCACACACGATCAAGAAAGTGTTCCAACTCGAGAGAGTCAAGATCATCATCATCTAATTCAAGTGGAATGCACAAGGCAAAGGTATGATCTTGGTAGGTTTTCTATTTTAGCGGTATTATGCTTTGGGAGACCAGGTTATAGGATCGATAGCCGTACTATCAAGAGGGGCTCTCAAGTGACTAACTTGATTGCATCTTTGTGGAGAGCTCAAACCTTTGCATACTTGGCATATCATTTTTCTTGGTTCTTATTTGGTTCTTCTCCTTGTTGGGTTTTTGTGCTTGTCGTGATATTCATGACAAGCCTAGGTTCTTCGAAAACAGATTTCTTATGAAAAACCTTTTGTGTTTTCAGTGTTGGAAATATTATCGGTTCGTCTTTGAAAAAGGTTCCACACCTTCCCATGTGTGGCATCCTTTTTCGTTTTCCGTATGATAGCCATTGCTTCTATCTTTCCAACAAAATTGGATTCACCTGTTTTGGAATTCGTATGAGAAAGTTATTACAGTTTTTGTATTGTTGTTTTTGTCAGTGAGCAAAACCGGATTATCCGGGTTTTAGGGAGGCCGGATAATCCGGCCTTCGAAAGCTGCCCAGGAATTTTCGCTAAGGAAGAAGCACGGACAATTGCGTGAGTCCCCCAGATATTTTGGGCCGGATATTTTGGGAAGGCCGAAATATTACAAAAACTGGATATTGGGGGGGTGTCCGGACTGTCTCGCAAACCTCAAAGCCAACACATGTGTGTATGTGTTGCGGGTGGATTGGGGGGGTGGGGCGGCCCGGACGTGCCCTCACTGACAACGTAGACCCAAACAGAGGAAGGAGGTTGACCGACGTTCAAATCAGAATGTCGTCTAGGGGCCATGCCGGAAGGCTGACCGACGCCGCTGTATTAACTAGAATGTGACGGAAGATGACACCGACGCTCCTGAATGTGACGGTAGACGACACCGGCGCTCCGCCCTAGGAGCCATTATATCCGACTATATGAAACCTGTAACACCCCGAAAATTGAACCCAAATTTTAGTGGTGTTTTCCGACACCTGAAAAACTTTTTCCTCTTATTCTCAATATTTCTTCAAAACTTTTGAAGATGAATTGACTTGGAAATTGCTTTCTCTAAATTTCCCATAAGCCCACAAACCACTCCATCACCCCTGATAATTTTTGTGCTCAGGTTTTCTCCGAAAAACCCTAGCCCTAATTATCGGAACCTTTTAATCCTTTTCTTCCACCTACAAAATGAAAGCCCATTTCCATAGCTCTAAAAATTCCACCAAAAATACCAGAGGACCCCATGTCCATATAAAGACAACCCAAGCAAAAATATTGCATACTCCAATGCAATATTTCCAAGTTAGCCAATAATTTCAAAACTGCCATTTCTAGTCCAGAAATGTTTTAACCAAGCTAGGAACCTCCAATAATTCTGATAAATTCAGGGAATGCATATTTTGGCATTTCCTCCAGTTCATCTTTCGGAGACAAACCCATTTGAGCAATATTTAGACCACTTCCTTTGTAAGCCCAAATAGATGCCATTTTGAGTTCTTCAAGCAAACCTAGACCTAGAAAAATCCTATGGCCATGATACTTGAACATATTGATCAGATGATCCTTAGACACACAAATCCAGGAGATCACCCCAAGGTGAAGCAAGGAACACCATTTTTCCTAAGTCATGCCCTTATGGTCATTTTTGGCCATCTTATGGAAAACCAATTTCCCATCATCCAAATGGCCTCAAACTCCTTGGACACTCTCCCCTGACCACAACAACCCATGCCTAATTTTTGGGAATTTTCTGAGATGCGGAAGACCCTGGTCATTCATCGAGCACCTTCGCTATTTTTGGTTTTCTGAAAATCTTACACTGCAAAGTTTCGAAGCCTTGGGTGATTCTTGTTGAGTTGTGTTTTTCTCGACGTTACGAACCCAGTAGTGAAGACCATTCTCCTTTTGGACCTCCGAGTCACCGGGAACGCGACGATGTCACTCGCGTCGCGCTCTGGACGTCCGGAACGCGCGATTAGCAAACCTAACCTTCCGATTACTGTTCTGTCGGTGGTTAATCTTCTTCCACAGTACCACCTCGTGCTCCCCTGTGCATCCAGCACGGAAACCTTATCCCCCCTCTCTTATCCACTCTACTGCGGCCAAAGGCATCGGTGACCACGGCTCCTTTAAAAGCAGCACTGCCACCACCTTCTCCTCCCTCCCGTGGCCTGCTCTGGTTAGCCGAGCCCTCCCCAGATACTCTCCTCACTCCTCTCCACCTCCCAGTGCAGCCAGAAGACCGAGAGGAGCACGGGAGCCTCGAGTTCTTGCTCGAACCCGTGCGGTCGCCATGGCTGGACCTCGAGGTCCGAGGCGCCAAGGACCCCGGCCTCCCCTGCCTCCTAGCCCTCCCCTCCGGAGCAGTTCCTCGCGGCGTCCCCATCCCTGCCATCTTCGAGCCAGCGCAGCTGCACAGCGGAGGAGCCGCCCGTGCTCAACTCCAGTCCATGGCCGAAGCGGCCGAGCTCGTGCTCACCGACGGCCGAGCTCCCCCCTGCTACCCTGGACGCCTCCCCGGGTGCGGTGCCGTCCCACGGCGTCTCCGCCGTCCTCAACCCGGCCGCCGAGCTGCCGGCCGTCGACCTCCGGCGCCTCCCTGTGCGCCCACGTGCGTGCCCGCGTGGAGGAGTGTGACGACCACGTCCCCGCCGCCGGCCCCACCTCCCGCGACCGTGGCGGGCCACAACCGTGCCGTCCCCGCCTCCGGCCGGTCCTCCCGGCGTCTCCTCCGCCAACCCCGGCCGGCCGCCCGCCGTCCCAGTGCGTGCAAGCACGGGGAGAAGACGATCCAGTGGATCGATTCGTTTTTCTGTTAACAGAAAACGTATTTCGATCTTTACGTTTTCCCTCAGAGAAAGCGTATTCTCGACCAGTGCGCAACCAGCCAGCCTTCGGCAGCGAATGGTTATCCACCGCTCGCGCGCGACGGATAGCTAAACTTCGCACGCCCGTATCTTTCAAACCACAACTCCGATTCAGGTGATCCAAGTTTCTAAATTCTTGTCTCGACGAGCCCGATCCAGTGGTATTGATTCCACCTTGTGCCAACATAGTTCTATGGGTTCCCTTATCTGGATGCTTTCCGGAGTCCGTGGAAAGCGGCGATCGACCCCGACACCGCGGAACCACCCCGACCTTTCCAAGCCCAAAGGATCCCCGCCTTCGAAGGCAAGCTAACCCCTTGCTATGAGCCGTCCCACAATGTTGTTTGTTATTTGTTTATTGTCATGCCAAGTGTTTATATTTGTCTGCGTTCGGTATGTATGATGTCGGTCTGTATTGTAGTATTTAATATGTTAGTCGGATTATTGCTCCTGCCATGTTATGTTCATCATCCATGTATGCATTAGAATGACGTGTGAATTAACGTTGCGCCTCGCACTTGCGCGGCTTTGTCGAACCCTCTAAATAAACAACTATAAAACATGCGTTCCTATGATTGTTTGCTTCTTCTCCTTCGCCGAGGTGAGGAGCGGACGAATGTCGTCTTATGATCCTCGGAGTTGGGGGCATTTGACAAAAGAGTTATTTGCTTCTTCTCCCTCCGTCAAACGTGGTTGGCGTAAGCCCGCTGTGGCGCCCTGACCTGACTGTTATACAGTGATGCTGTGTGTCACCGGTTAAGCGATACAACCGGAGGTTACGGGTTTACCAATCCCCGGCCAAAACCTTTGGCAGGCGTTGCTCGGAATGGATCATCGGCAACGCAACACCCCGATTGATACCTTAACGCAGGCACAACCCTCAATGCATAATAGAGAGACCAAGACTTGTGGAACAACTGGCACATCACAGACTCTACGACACAAATCATTATAGTTCAACTCTTATAATAGAGAAAGATAGCAAATGACAACCAGAGGTCACAGACCCAACATTACAACATGCGGAAGCGAATTAGGTTGTTCTAAACAACAAGATCCAACATATGGCCTAAGAGGCCTACAGATAAACATCACAGCGCCAGCTGTTCCGGGATGTCCCAAGCTACCACCTGGGAACCCCAGACTACTCGTCGACGTCCACAAAGAACCCACCTTCGAGGTCGGTGAAGTCCTCCTCTGAAACAAAACAAACGACGTTGAGTTCGACGAACTCGCAAGATTAAGAGCTAATATATGCTCGATGACTGGCTTTCAAAGTTATATGGCTGTTTTGCATAAAGCTGATTTTATTTATGAAAACATAACTCGAAGGCATCGACTAAACAGAATATTTTCAAAAAGAGGTAAGAAGTACTCTTTCTTTCATCACCTGTCACCATCAACCATCATCAACCACTGTACCTGTTCATCAAAGGCACCTCCCCGAATCACCCTCGAGGAAGCTCACCTTGCAATCTTGAGTGGTACCTCTAGTACCCAGTTTTTAATCATTCCGTTAAAGTTAGTCTATGATCTCTGAATCCGTCACCAAGTCGTCCATAACCGCGGACACGGCTTTTCGAAAAGATTTATCCCTGCAGGGGTGTACAATGTGAAAGTCGCCAGGTTCCCGAGGGACCTCCCAGCTTCTTATCCATGCGTACCGTCCGGCCCATTGCCTAGCTCTTAGCTCTCTTCCGGGGAAAGCCGGCTGGGTGGGAGCGGCTACGACCTTTACCTCGCTTAAGACTAACCCAGGATCATCAGTGGCGGTAGGACAAGAGGTACCTTCTCGCACCCTGTCCCGCGGCCACTTATTTTCCTGACACAACCATCCTCATCTCAGTCTTGGCCACCATCTTCAACGCACGCGCAAATGGAAAGCCAAACTAGAGGACCCTCGGCTAGTCCGCCACAAGTTAGTCGGTCGACGAGGTTCCATATGCCCACGCATGGTTGCACGCTCAACTTGGCTCGTAGGCGAGAACTCGCACTTAGGCGGCGAGAAGGAGACAACCCACCACATCTCATGTGGCCTCTCATCCCCACCTTTAAGCATTTTATTATCCGTCACCACAATTTCTCCACCATCATTCTCATCTCATCACCTGTTTCCCACATGAACCATCCATCGTATAGCTATGCGATTAACTAAGCAGGGCTAAGCATCAACATAGCATAGTAAGTATCTCAGGCCAACAATACAAACCTATGGATAATAGGAGGGAAAACAGGTATTGGCATCGGAAACTTAATGCAACTATAGGATACTCTAATCCAATAAAATTGACATTTGGAACCGCATGCAATATTATAGTGGAGAAAATATTTGCGGAAATTAGGACAAGATATGCTCAGAGGGGGATTACGCTTGCCTTGTTCGGGATACTGGTAGTACGGATCCTCGGGGTATTGCGGCGTAACCCCGGTCACTTGATCTATCGAGTCACAAAACAACGGAAGAGGAGAAATCAAACACCACACATGGGTACCATGCAATGCACAACCACATGATGACATGACAAGTTTATGCAAAGATGGCATCATTTAGTTTATCTAGCAAAATTAAATGGAGAGCCAAATAATTAGTACAATTATTTGGAAGCAACCCCATATTTAGCTTAATGACCACATTGTTCATCCATTATCACATTACCAGGAAGTGGCTCAAATATGCATGAACATGGCATGATTAGATAGGTTTTGTTCTCTCGATCATTTTGGTACCTCATTTGTAATTTTCCGAGTACCGATGAATAAATAGTGAATTAAATAATTATTTGAATTTAATTCCTTTTCACCGATTATCGATTGACATCACGGAGAAAAGTTGTTGTCATGATGTGATCTTAGCATGGTTAGATCGCATTGGAGTTGCTGATCACTTTGATATATTGTACACCAAAATCGGATGAACCAAACAATAGTTATTGCATTTGTAAAACAAAAGAAAAAGGAAACTGGAAAAACTGTGTAGCCGGCCCACAGCCCGGTTGGGCCGGTTTACAGGCCGGCTATGGGCCAGAGAGGCCCGGCTGTCAGCCCGGCTAAGGCCGGTTTAAAAACCGGGCAGCAGACAGAGGAGGCCGGCCGTCTGGCCGGTTGGGCCGGCCCAGAGGCCGGGTGGGCGCCAGAGCGAAGCGGCACTAAGGCCGGCCTCGGCCGTTCTCTCGACCGGCCGTGCGCGGAAGGGAAAACAAAGGCGACGACGCCGTGCGGGCGCAACTCCGGCGAGGGCACGGCGAGGTGGAAGCTAGGGGAGAAGGGAGGGTGCGCAACGGCACGGGAAGCTCACCAGGAGCTCGTTGGTGCAGACGGGATGGCCGGAGAGGGCTTGGCGGCGACGGAAACGTCCGGCGAGGCGGCTGCGGTGGTCGGAGAGGAACCGGACGGCGGCGGTGATTCAAGGCGTCCCCGGACGATTCCTGCGGCGAGGAAGTAGAGGAGAGCTAGGCGGAGCTTCCTGCGGTCTTCATTCGGCTCGGGGGCTCCTCAATCGACGGGGAGACGGCGGCGCATCTCGACGGCCATGGCGGCTCGGTGCGGCTCGTGGGGAGAAGGGAAAGGAGAGGACGGGGCAGTGGAGTGGATTGGGCAAGCAGGTGGGGGCCTCGGGAGCTTGCTCTCCTGCAGGGAAGAGGGCAGAGGGGGCCCCGGGCGCGGCGTGCGGCATGGTGGTGCGGCGCGAGCACGGACTGCTCGTGCGGTCGCTACAGGGGAGAGGAGAGAGACGACCATTTTACCCAAAACCCCCTGGCAGTTTCTTATCCACACGGACAGGTCCTTCTCCGGTTACAAAGAGGCCCTTTTCTATTTCCTTTTAAAACCAGTAGTACTTATAGGATTTAATTGGGCATTTAGACATTTTAGGAAAAATGTGAGAAAAATCTTGGCCACCCCCGGGCCGGGCCTGTCACCCCTGGCAGCTCGCTAGGATCTCTAGACTGGCCCCACAGATCAACACTAGTTTTTTCTGCGCACTTTGTCCTCACTCGTGCGCACCCGGGAACCAGTTCCCGGTCGGTCACCCATCCTTGGGAGTGCTCCGGGCCAAGCACGCTTAACCTCGGAGTTCCTTCCAGATGAGCTTCCGGAAAAGAAGTTGCAACTTGTTGATATGAGTATTCTATCAATCCTGTTAAGCCCTGAGCCAGGATCTCACACCCGCCTAGACTGCGACGCTTGGGACATTTGCTTTCCATTTGGTTCTTTTTGGCCAAGATTGCTGACACCACGTCGGGTTAATCCTTGAGTGGAATGGATGCTTTCTTTCTTATGAATGTTTCCGGTTCATTGTTTGGAGGCTACATGCCTGGCCAACTTTGTAATTAATGTGCGAGGGCGCTGGCTGGAGGAACCGCCACAGTCGCCCGATTGACCCACTGTGTTATCTTTTGTAGTTGATCTGTGAAGGCGCTTGCCAGCGGAAGACCGCTGCCACAGTCTTCCGGTTGACGTTTCTTTTTCCTTGTCAAACGAGAAGGCGCTTGCCAGCGGAAGACCGCTGCCGCAGTCATCCGGTTGACGTTTATTTTCTTTTTTCAAACGAGAAGGCGCTGGTCGGCGGGTTCGCCGCCGTAGTCTTCCGGTTGACGTTCTTTTTATTTTGCTAAGTTTGGACATGGATACTACTATTGCTTGATTTATTGTGTTGCTAATATTTTGTCGTGTGATGATATATTATGATATTGTGATTGTTGTGTTGGACTAATCCTCTTGGTTTGGACTTGTGAATGATGGAACTTGATTAAATGAAACACCCCTCCAAACAACGATAGGGTCAGTCCACGGTGCCACTAATCTGAACATCGAAAGCACTGCCACTGTCGCTCACATGGGCGGGCCTTGACCTACGTAACCTATTGAGCCTCCTTTGACGCCACCATTTTGGCAAGTCTAGTCGGTACCATAGTTGGTCGGGGCTAGTCTTGCGAAGGTTCCGGAGCTAGGCGTCGCTCATGGGTTGGGGACGTGCCGGATTCACTTCTGCATAAGGCATAGAGTTATGTCGGTGGCTATACAGGGAGTGTCTTGGTAGCGTGAACGGTCAGGTGAGTGTATCTTGCTGAGTTCGCCTTAAGGATGATATCCTAAAGTACCGGCTAGGTGTGGTGCACTTAGATGGGTGGTATCTGCAACCTCTCGAGAGTGTCAAATCTGGATGTCTAGCCTCGTTCCAAGGTTATGGAACAACAGTTCAGTGTCGGTCACACTGTGTGTCTTTGTCGTGTCAGGAGGTTAAACCTAAGGCTTGTTTGAAAGAAAGATGAACAACCTGATTTCACTAAATGAACAATAAGATGATACAGGGAATGTTACTTGTGAGGTGAATGGGATGGCGGTGTGATGCGTTGGAAGCCTATAGTTAGGCCAGAGCCAACATCAACCGTGCATGCCCCGGGAGATAGCCAGAATTGGCTGGATTGATAGCCAGAGTTGGCTGGAGTGATAGTCAGAGTTGGCTAGAGGCTTGGAAGCCTGATTGTGTTGACAGGAGTAATTATAAGATTTGGTACCAACTGGTACCCTCATTTACTCGTCACAGGTAATCTCTTTGTTTGATTGCCGGTGTACGATCCAACCCCACCTGGCTTGGACTCTGCACTGGTGATACCCCATTGTTTGCTTATGCCATGTTTTGCTTGTCAATGCCATGCTACTTTTATATCATGTATCTAGATTACACCTTGCCATGTTGTAGGATTTTATATCCAATGTATATCTTGCTGCATGATTGTTGGAATGTTTGTAGTAAGTGGCGATTCTTGCTGAGTGCATACAAATGTACTCACGGGCCTTGTGATTGTGGCCAGGTTTTGTCGAGGATTCATCTTCCACCTTAGTAAGGATTCGAAGCAAGAGCGTGCTAGGATCAGTAGCCCAGCCAGAACCTGTGGAGTGGAGCCGCTCCAAGCCGTAGCCTCTCATATGTCTTCCGCTGCCAGTTAAAAATTCTGTATTGTGCCATGCTGGAACTGATATTTCGTCATTCCTTGATGGCCTTGTAAACCATTTGTAGCACTGATGTGCCTGATAGTGTAATGATTTCCATTATGTTACACTGTTGTGACGTGCGGCCAGTTATCTTGGGATGGCGCACGGGACGACTGCCTCTCTGGTGATATGTGCCAGGGAGGGGTGTCACAAAACCTCCTCATCCCCATAGCCCTATTCCCATTTGATCCCCTCCCCTCCGAGCCGCCACCCTCCACTCCGCGTTCAAATCCACATCCACCATTTCAGTTGCATGGCATGTCTCGCCGGGTTATCACCATGTTTACGACGGAGCACCGCACGGAGCTGGAAGCGGCGATGCACTTGCTCGAGAGAGAGGAGGATGCCCCCAACCAGGGAGTAAGAGAAACTCTAGCAGATACCGAATATGGCCCCGGCCTGGAAAATAACTGCTTTTTTGGGGTCCGGGGCAAAAATTCTGCCCGACCAGATGCCGGATAAGCCCCCGTACCAGAAAAAATTTTCTAGGGAGCAGGATATTTCGACGCCGATGCAGAAGTAGTTCCGTTTTGGAGGGTTATTTGCCCACATCCCGCACTCTTGGCGGCAACGCTCACGCGCTGAACATTCAGCTCGCCCCTTCTCTTCCTCCCCGCGCCTCCCTCCGCCGCCGCTTCTCGCCGCCGCGTCGCCCGCTCCCGCCCTCGCTTCGACCGCACCACGGAAAAGGCTCACCGGCCAACACCGCCGAGTCGATTCCGCCCAGTTCCGACCCCGGGGGAGCCATGCTCCTTCCGCACGGACGCGGCCGCCGCCGCCATGGATCTGGCATCGAGGTCGCATAGAAGGCCTGTTACCACCGGGAGCGGCAGCTCTGGGCGGGTCTGACTAGAGGGGACACTCTCCTGCTCGCGCGGCCGTCCTAGCCGTCGTTTGCGCTCACTCGTGCGGGTGAGGAGCTCTGCATCTCGGATCCGGCCTTCGGTGGTGAAGAAGGTGTGTTTTCTCTCGATTTGTTGTTGCTTCGATAGTTTTAGGCTTACAAGTTAGTGGATACGTAGTTTAATTAGCAATAATATCCATTTGCTAGATGGATTGGAGTTCTTCGTCATCGTCCTCCTCCGAGTCGGATGATTCCGAGGTTGAGGACCTCCTTTTCGATGATTATATCGAGCACATGCTCATGGCTCATGTCGTCGAGCAATACGAGGACGGAGTCAAGAGAGAGGCGAGGCTCGACGGTCGTGTCGGGGGAATACTTTGTGGATTAACCCGCGGCACATGTTGATAAGTGTGACTTACTTTACTCGTACCTGAAAGGGCCTACGTGAAAGCAAGCCCAACATCGTACCGCCACAAGGAGAAGGATCTAGAAGACATATCCTGGAAGACGTGAGGGGAGTTAGTCTCCAAGTAGGTTCCGGTCGATATATTCCTTGTGGAGGAAGTTTCCTTTGTAACCTAGCGAGCCTCTGTGCATATAAAGAGGACTCGCAGGACTTAGACAGGGTCAAGCTATCAAGCCCTAGAACCCTAGCTCTTACGGCGAGTTCCCAGATCGGATCGCCTCCATTGTAACACCACATATATCATATCAATACCAATCTAAGGTAGGCAGGAAGTAGGTCTTTACCTCACATTGAGGGGCCGAACCTGGGTAAATCTGTGTTCGTCCTTGTTCCTGCGATCCCAAGCTCGGAGACGATTGACTCGCGCAAATCCCACACCTATGAAGTCATCCATGACATCTGACGTGACAAACCCACGACAGGTCGGCCGGCTTTGCATTCCCCACAACCGAGTGGTCGAAAGTGCCTTGCTCATGAAAGACTACTTCGCCGAGGTACCGATCTATCCGGCTCACCTTTTCCGTAGGCGCTACCGTATGCGTAGATCGTTATTTGTCACCATTGTTGAAGCTTGCGAGCAAAATTGTCAATTCAAACGAAGAAAATGCGGTCGGTTTGCTTGGTTTCACTTCATACTAGAAGATCTCGGCGGCTATGAGAGTGATAGCATACGGTGTGCCGGCTGATTACACCGACGAGTATCTTCGCATTGGCGAAGATACTACGATCAAAAGCATGTGTATGTTTGCCAAAACTTTGATCAAGGTTTTTGGCAAAGAGTACCTAATGAAGTGGACACAAAAAGATTGATGGCGGCAAATGAAGCAAGGGGTGACCGGGCATGCTTGGTAGTGTGGATTGCATGCATTGGAGGTGGAAGAATTGCCCGGTGGCTTGGCATGGTCAGTACATGATACGTCTCAAACGTATCTATAATTTTTGATGTTCTATGTTGATATTATACCAATTGTTACATGTTTTGCATCCACTTCATATCATTTTTATACATTTTTTGGGACTAACCTATTAACAAGATGCCACAGTGCCAGTTCCTGTTATCTGCTGTTTTTGTATTCCAGAAAAGCTGTTCTGGAAATATTCTCGGAATTGGACGAAAATCAACGGAGGTCCCTATTTCACCGACACGTACACGGAGTCCAAAGGGAGACGGAGGAGCGCCAGGAGGCGGCCACACAAGGGCTCGGCGCAGCCCCACCTCCTGCCGCGCCGAGGGTGTGTGTGGGCCCCTCGGGTGCCCTTTAGCCGCCGCCCTTTCGCCTATTTATTCCCCCGACGCGAAAACCCTAAATACCCGAGTCATATTCCACAAAAAGTTCCAGAGATGCCGCCGTCGTCAACCCTAGCTCGGGAGGGTTCAGAAGCTCTTCTCGGCACCCTGCCGGAGAGGGGAATCATCACCGGAGGGCTCTACATCGCCATGCCTGCCTCCGGAGTGATGCGTGAGTATTAAGTAGCTAGATGGTTGTCTCTCCACTTTATGCTATCATGTTTAGTTCTTGTGAGCTGCCTAACATGATCAAGATCATCTTATTGTAATGCTAAATGTTGTGTTTGCTGGGATCCGATGAATATTGAATACTATGATCAAGTTGATTATTAATCTATGTTACATGTTATTTATGATCTTACATGCTTTCCGTTACTAGTAGATGCTTTGGCCAAGTAGATGCTTGTAACTCCAAGAGTGAGTATTTATGCTAGATAGTGGGTTCAGTCTCCAGTAATCTGGGCTAGTGACAGCAACGTCTAAGGTTGTGGATGTGCTGTTGCCACTAGGGATAACCTAACAATGCTATGTCCACGGTCATATGTACTTGTTTACATTACGCACATTACTTAATGCGATTATCCGTTGCTTGCAACTTAATACCAACGGGGAACACGGATGTCAACCTGAAGGTGGATTATTAGTCATAGATGCGGTTGGATAAGGGTCTATGTGTCTTGTCGTAATGCCCAATTAAATATCATGGTAGTCATCTTGTCATATATATGCATTGTCATGCGCTCAATATTTAATCAACTGCCCACCTGTAATTTGTTTACCCAACATGTCGTTTATCTTTATGGAGAGACACCACTAGTGAACTGTGGACCCCAGTCCATTCTTTTACACTGATAAAACCACCAACTGCAAACAATTGTTCTCTTTTACTTTCTGCAATTAAACATTATTTTCCACACCATACGTTTTATCCTTTGTTACAGCAAGCCGGGAAGATTGAGAACCTTCCTGTTTCGTTGGGGCAAAGTAGTTTGATTGTGTTGTGTGCAGGTTCCACGTCGGTCGCCGGATTCGCTGGTGTTGTGGTGTGCTGTATTCCGCCACCAACAACCTTCTGAAGTGCTCGTACTCCTACTGGTTCGATAACCTTGGTTTCATACTGAGGGAAAACTTGCTGCTGCACTGCTTTATACCTTCCTCTTGGGGTCTCCCAATGAATGTGTGATTTCACGTCATCAAGCATAATTTTCTGGCGCCGTTGCCGGGGAGTGGAAGTACTTCGGTTCAGCAGTCTCCTAACTTCTCCTTCAACACGCCATAATTTTCTGGCGCCGTTGCCGGGGAGTAAGCAGGCTTCTGCAAGGGAGTCTCACGCTTCCAATCTCATTACTTTGTTTTTTTTGTCTTGCTTAGTTTACTTTTATTTTATCTTGTTTGCTTTTAATTATCAAAAACACAAAAAAATTAAATTCCTGCACCTAGTTTATTTCGGTTTGTTATTATGACTAGTTCTTTACTTGCTATCAATGGTTACTTTCTTTGAAACTATTCCTATGGCTGAAAGAACATGAGAGAGCTTTATAAAATTTATCTTTGAATTGGGACATGAAGTGTTTGAAGAGAAAATTAAGAAACCTATGGAAATTTATTTGGATGATGGTAGCAATGTTATTACTATAAATTCTTTGAACACCATTGTTGCTAATGCTATGGAAGACTTTAAGCTTGGGGAGGTCGGCAATGATGAATATGACATTTTAGTTCCACCTACTATTGAGGATAAAGTTTATTCTGATTATGATATGCCTCCTATATATGATGTTTACAATGATGGCTGTGATAGTTTTACTCCCACTATTACTAATAAAATTGATTATGCTTATGTGGAGAGTAATGATACATCTATGTATATGGATCATGATAAGAATGCTTTATGTGATATCTATATTGTTGAGTCTATTCATGATGCTACTGAAAATTATTTTGAGAGAGGAAAATATGGTTATAGAAATCTTCATGTTATTGAATTTCCTCTCTTTATGATGAAAGTTTTGAGCTTTCTCTTGTGTTGCTTTTATATGCTGGTTGCTTTAAGACCTACTGGTCATTATGAGAGAGGGAGACATGGCTTCATATATCACAATAATATTAAGTCTCATCTCTTTATGTTGAAATTTTTGAAGTTGCACTTGCTTTGCCTTCCTATGCCATTGGCTTCATGCTTCAATAATTTGTTTTCTTACAAGATCCCTTTGCATAGGAAGTGGGTTAGACTTAAATGTGTTTGGTATTTGCTTTTTATGCTCTCTTATATTCAACTCTTATACATATGAGAGCATCATCAAAATTATCATGCCTAGCTAAAAGGCGTTAAAGAAAAGCGCTTATGGGAGGCAACCCATTTTATATTTCTGCAATTTTTCTTTTATTGAGTCAAGGAGGTTGTTTACTTCTGTCGCAACTCCTTTGTATCTTTACTTTTTCGCATTGTTGTGTCAAGAGTAGTCTCTAATGATAAGATGATGCTAGATTTTGATTGCTGCGCAGGAACAGATTTCTGCTGTTCACCGTATTAATTATCTAAAATCAACAGAATGTGATTTAAATCTGCAAATTTTTGTGCGTAATCCTGATGTATGTACGCATATTTCATTAGTTCAAAGTTTTTCAATCTTTGCATCGTAAGTGCGTCAAAAAAAATTCGTCTTTGCGGACTGTTCTGTTTGAGACAGATTATGTCTTTTATTTTGCATTCTCTCTTTTACTAGTGTTGGGTGGAATTCTTTTTTGGGTTGAAGAGCTTCACATAACATCAGTGGCAGTAGCTAATGTTTAAAGTAACGGTCATATTGCGTCTTTACAGAACATGTGAGTTTTTGATTGTGCACTAACCCTCTAATGAGATTTACTTTGAGTTTGGTGTGGCGGAAGTTTTCCAGGGTCAAGAGGGAAGAGTGATATAATAGGATGGAGAAGAGTGAAGAGCTCAAGCTTGGGGAGTCTCCCATGGATCTCCCCAGCATATTTCAAGAAGACTCAAGCGTCTAAGCTTCGGGATGCCCAAGGCATCCCCTTCTTCATCGTCAAAATTATCAGGTCATCTCTAGTGAAACTATATTTTAATTCTTTCACATCATATGTGCTATTCTTGGAGCATCTGTGTGCTTTTATTTTCAGTATGTTATTTTTATTTTGTGATCAACTTGATTGGATCCTAGCATTCTTGATTGGGAGAGAGACACGCTCCGCTTTTTCATGAGAATACTCCTATTCTTCACTTATATTTGTTGAGTATTCATATCTAGCGCTGTTCAAGCTTTTAGCTCTTGTTTTCATGTATCTCTTATCAGAGCTATTAGTTCTTTTAAAGAAAGTACTCTCTTACTTCACTTATACTTGTTTGGAGAGTTATTTAAATAAGTTGATTGGTGTTTGGTTGGAACAGAAAATGTTGCATGTGGTAAATGGTATAATGGAAAAGACTTGCATACTCTTGTAGATCACTAATATGGATAATTTCATACTTGTCAATTGTTTTGAGTTAACAAGTAGGTCATGATTAAATTTTTGCATCATGTAAGTTAAGCCCATTAGTGAAGAACTACCGTAAAGCTTGTTGAAATTTGGTTTGCATGGGTGGTATCTCTAAGGTCTAGATATTTTCTAATAAAAGGGTTTGGTTAACAAGGAAGACGGTATGAAGTCTTATAATGCTTGCAATATGTTGGTCATATAAAACTTGGTGTACCGGTTGATATTCTTTTTTGCTTACATAACCTTGCTAGACTAAACTCTGTACTGAGAGGAAATGCTTCTCGTGCATCCAAATCCTTCAGCCAAAATCCATGCCATTTGTGTCCACCATAACTACCTATATGTGGTATTTCCTTGCCACTCCAAGTAAATTTTTCATGTGCTACCTTTAAACTATTCAAAATTGTTACTACTCCTTTTTGTGTCAACTAGCGGAGTGACCCGCGCATTTGCGCGGCTAGATTTGTGATTAGTTGTGTATGGAACTAATATTGAATTACTTTTGTGTTATTTTTATCTATTTTTCAACATGACTTAATAGATTTTAAATAAATTTGTGATTATAATGTATTAATGATATTAATTGATACACATTAGATCTATGACTAACAGCTAATAAAGAAATTTATTTTTTGTACACCTTGCATTAAGTTATCGCCATTTACTGCAGATATCCTTTAATAACTATATAACGGATTCCATAGGGAGATATCAACTATATCGGCTCTAATATAAATCCATTTTTTTAGGTTTAGCCTTTTCAAAAAACATACATATATACATTGCTACCACATACAAATATTTTAAGCCCCAAGATGCATCCTTGAACCTATCATATCGTTAGTGACAATTTTTAGTAAAGAGCCTTAATGCTCTCATTCTTCATATTTTTCAAGGGAAATCTGTTCTTTATGTGCTCTAGTATGATATCAATGACTAAAGTTCGACACTTGCTCGTAGATAAGGCAATCCACATTGCTCTATCCATCGGTTCCATGTATCATGCCCAGAGTATAAATGTTAAATAGTACCTGCACTAAAATAACAATAATAATTATACTTGAATATAAAATTAAATCTAAGGTGATTGCTACATCAAGGAAACAACTTTTGTCTATAAGATTATGTCTGACGGTATTATCAGAGGATATAACTCCATTTTTTTGTGTGTACCGGGTAAGGTTAACATAGCCAAAGCATGCATGACGGCTGCTTATGAGTTGAAATGAAGCTAAAATGGTGAGAGATAATTTACATGATAAATATTATACGCACATAAGAAAAAGATATATCTTCCAGCTGGTGTCTCCCATAAAGGAACAACCAAGGGCCTTCATGGCTGACGATCCTGCGTAATGCCATTGCGGCCGCACGTTCACACCTCAGGATTTAACATCCATACATACTCCGTGCAGGTAGAGTCAAATATTCTACCTCTGCAGATTAACTCTCAATCTAATAAAAACATTAAAATAAATTAAACATGTCTAGCTCAACTTCTGTAGTAAACATCTTATGCTCCTATCGTAGAAAATTTGATGGCACAGACCTAGCCCCCACGTGGCCACGTGAATATGCCCGCTAGATCATATCAATATCTGCAAACATGAATACCAGAAAGCATATGTGCAACAACAACTTTCTTAATTTTCTGCAAACATGAATACCCGAAATGCTGTTTGCAACATGTGTATCTAAGCACCTCCCATGCTCTCTAGCTAGCTTATTCTCAACTGCAATTAAAAAAAAAAGAATTACCACTCAGAAAAAAGAATCAGTTAGCGCTGATCATTAGCATATCCACTAATGTAGGAACAAATATGTCGGTGCACCTCCCATGCTAATTTTCCTACATTCTAAACTGATGTTATACTTACAATCGATGTTACTCCATGCATATTTGGAACAAAACTAATAAACAGGTAGGAACAACTATTGTATATCCAAATAGTCTATATTTTATCCACACATCTACTTCTATTAATTTATTTTTATTCTGAAATATAAACATAAGAAAATTGATTGACAATTTTTTCGCTTTTCCTCGTATCCAAACATGCTTCATGTGAATTTCTTACACGTCATCTGCCCAGTTAGTCGCTCTTCTACGCGATGCATCTAGTGCCTCTTGCATGTGTTGGCTGAAAAAGAGAACAGGATCATGTTTGACCTGCCTTTATGAATTGAGGATTTGTAAGAACATTATTTCTAGATTATTGAGGATCTGTAAGAGCCCAACCAATTGATACCTTGAGTCCGTGATTGCGTGGCGCGTCGCCAAATCTATGGTCGTGCTGCTATATTTACCGCCGTAGTCCGGGTTGCCCCGTGCAAACTGCGCGGCTAGCATTGGGATCGGATATAAGAAGTTAAAAAATTAAGATTATTTATGATTTTCAATTTACAGACCTTCCCTACTGCTCAGTCTTTTTAATTTGGGTGCTAAACTTTTCCACGTGTTATAAATGCTGAAATTCAGTAAATACAATTTTAATTATTGTAAGTTCTGTTGTGCGGAATAGGACTACTACGTTCAGCTCGTATACTTTCCCCAAACTCCAAGTCAATTATATATGTCTAATCACTATGGAATTTTTTCTCGATGTATGCGGTATTTTCCTGTCCTTGTATAATTATGCTCCTCCATACTAAATTGACCTTAAATCTTAGCCTGTCCTTTTCCCTACTAATCTCCCTCGGTTACTTGGACATCATAAGTTAGAAAGTGTCCAAATTGTTTTTTCTGGCATTATTTTTCAAAAATCTTTAGTGCCTATTTGACTTACTCTTAATCATATAGATTTATGCTTCCTGAAGGTAAAAATGGTATATTATGTTAAAACCAAAAAGTCTCAATAATTACACCCTGAAATCCTTTACGTGTAAACTATTGTTTGCCCAATGATCTACAAAAATTGACCTAATTAGCAAGTAGAAAAATGGCAAGAACTAACTACCTGGCATCTGCTCGGCCAAATGATTTTACTGAAAGTCTATTGTCATGTATTGCCAAAAACCATTTAAAAAGAACTGAAAGCTCCAAAAATGAAAGTGAAATTCAGTAAATAAATAATGTAACGTCTTACATGAACTGACGCAGTAAGCTTCATGCAGCAGCAGCAATTTGCTTTCTTGCGAAAATGATCCATGGTACTTTCTACTCAGCCATACATATGGTTTTTTATGTGCAACAAAATAGGATATTCGAATATTAATGGCATCAGTAGTCGAGTGATTTAAAAAAATAATAATAATATGCAATATATACACTGATCAGAACCCTTCAAATTACACTTACTGGTGAATGTTGTTTTCCTTCTGAATCTGAAACATCTTCCCGTGCTTCATGCAGCTTAACTCATCAGGCCACCATGACACCCTGTGAGTAATACATCCAATAGAAACTCAATAGTCACGAAAAGTTTTCTTTTAATTAATTCTATTACTGTGCTCTCCATCTGGTCCTTTCATGCATAGATGCGGATATCTTACCAGCTTACCTCTAATCCATCCTTTCATCATGCATGCCAAATTCTCGTGTATGTACAATGCATTGGCTGCAGGGCTAACATGCGTAGACCATCTTGATGGCCTGGTCTTGACAATGGCGATTGGATCCAGTTAGTCGCTCTTCTACGCGATGCATCTAGTGCCTCTTGCATGTGTTGGCTGAAAAAGAGAACATGATCATGTTTGACCTGCCTTGATGAATTGAGGATCTGTAAGAACATTATTTATATATTATGGATTGGACGTCAATTGTATGATCGAAAAATAATCAGACCCCAACCAATTGATACCTTGCGTCCGTGATAGCATGGCGGGTCGCCAAATCTAATGTCGTGCTGGTATATTTACCGCCGTAGTCCAGGTTGCCACCATCGTAACCATCTCCCTGTCCGTTGCGCCGTGATTTCTCACCGGATCAATATTTTTTTTGATGGTCTCACGAGATCAATATCAAGCATGCTGTGCAACTTAAAACTAAAAAAAAATGATTCGTGATTACCATGCAGTCCGCTTAAGGCTGTGCGGTGCCAGCCTGCAGTCCGCTTAGCCTCTAATCTCACGGTCTCATGGTCGCCGGCCGCCGGCCGCCGGCAAAGGGTGAATTGTCTGGTCGTTCGTGGCGTGCGGACGTGTAGGTTTCCAACGATCAGCCGTCTTGCTAGTCCAAAGTCCCGATCGATCGGTAATATTATCCTGCTGCTCTTAGCTGGGCATGGCCGCCGCCGCTTGAGACCTAGCAATGAGGAATTTGATCAGATCGAGCCGAGGAGTTACGCCCAATCACGGAAGCATTTTATTCTGATCGATCGGAAGCTTTTTTTTTTTTTTTTTTGAAATTCTGATCGATCGGGAGGTAGTGTCCATGACGTGCACGAATAGGAAAGATATGTTTCGCAAAAAAAAAAAGAATAGGAAAGATATGTGTAGCTAAATCGTACGTACCGTTTCGCTGATAGCTTCTATGTATTTGACGATAGATCTCAGCCATGTAAAAGTTAATAAATCTTCACCGCTGATTGTTTGTTGTCTTAATAATATAATAGATGTTTACCAAACTCATGAGGATGTGGTGAATGTCTTTATGGCACTTGTCAAGCAGACTTTACCATCAGACTAGCGGCATATACATCCGCTTATCTATTAATTTTCAAAAAGAGTTGGCAACGGGTTGCCCAGTCCCAATTAATTACAACTTTAACCGCTTAATCTCTTCACATTTTGTCAACTGAATACTCAGTGAAACATCTGCATGTGTAAACAAAAGAGAAAAAGGGATGATCTGCCTTGCTGGTAGAAATAACGTACTTCATGGGAGCCGCTCTTAAAAGTCTGTTTGGCTGGGGTCATATTGTACTTTCCACTACAGATTCGTTGACCAATTAACACACACCTCCCAAAACTTAATTTTTACTCTCTATATGATTTCAAAACCTAAAAGCTCTAGCATATCATCTTTAACCGCTTAATCTCTTCACATTTTGTCAACTGAATACTCAGTGAAACATCTGCATGTGTAAACAAAAGAGAAAGAGGGATGATCTGCCTTGCTGGTAGAAATAACGTCCTTCATGGGAGCCGCTCTTAAAAGTCTGTTTGGCCGGGGTCATATTGTACTTTCCACTACAGATTCGTTGACCAATTAACACACACCTCCCAAAACTTAATTTTTACTCTCTATATGATTTCAAAACCTAAAAAGCTCTAGCACATAATTTAATCTCTGCTTCTCTCTACGAAGGGCCTTTCTTTTACTTTTATGTTAAGTCAGCTTTCGTACTTCTTTCTATCTTCCACAAGCAAACACTAGTGTCAACTTTGGTACAACATTTGTTATATGCTACATATTGAACTTATTACATTGCTTTGTGTTGACAATATACATGAGATAAATATGTTGAAAGTTGAAGCAAAGGCTGAAACTTAATCTTGCTTTGTGTTGGTTAAATACCTTTTACTAGAAACTATTGCTTTATGAGTTAACACTAATGTAAACCTGTGGATGCTTTGTCTCCAAAATACTATTCATGAAAAGTTTAGCTTGTATGATTCAGTGTTCACTCATTATCTATTTGGTAGCAAATTATAGACCATTGACTTGGATCACTTCATTCACTTACATGTGCCTTACAGTGCTATTTGATCAATATTATGATGGTACCATGTCACTTCAAAAATTATTTTGTTTTATCGTTTACCTACTCGAGGACGAGTAGGAACTAAGCTTGGGGATGCTGATACGTCTCAAACGTATCTATAATTTTTGATGTTCCATGTTGATATTATACCAATTGTTACATGTTTTGCATCCACTTCATATCATTTTTATACATTTTTTGGGACTAACCTATTAACAAGATGCCACAGTGCCAGTTCCTGTTTTCTGCTGTTTTTGTATTCCAGAAAAGCTGTTCTGGAAATATTCTCGGAATTGGACGAAAATCAACGGAGGTCCCTATTTCACCGACACGTACACGGAGTCCAAAGGGGAGACGGAGGAGCGCCAGGAGGCGGCCACACAAGGGCTCGGCGCGGCCCCACCTCCTGCCGCGTCGAGGGTGCGTGTGGGCCCCTCGGGTGCCCTCAGCCGCCGCCCTTTCGCCTATTTATTTCCCCCGACGCGAAAACCCTAAATACCCGAGTCATATTCCACGAAAAGTTCCAGAGACGCCGCCGTCGTCAACCCTAGCTCGGGAGGGTTCTGAAGCTCTTCTCGGCACCCTGCCGGAGAGGGGAATCATCACTGGAGGGCTCTACATCGCCATGGCTGCCTCCGGAGTGATGCGTGAGTAGTTCATCCTTGGACTACGGGTCCATAGCAGTAGCTAGATGGTTGTCTCTCCACTTTATGCTATCATGTTCAGATCTTGTGAGCTGACTAACATGATCAAGACCATCTTATTGTAATGCTACATGTTGTGTTTGCTGGGATCCGATGAATATTGAATACTATGATCAAATTGATTATTAATCTATGTTACATGTTATTTATGATCTTGCATGCTTTCCGTTACTAGTAGATGCTTTGGCCAAGTAGATGCTTGTAACTACAAGATTGAGTATTTATGCTAGATAGTGGGTTCAGTCTCCAGTAATCTGGGCTAGTGACAGCAACGTCTAAGGTTGTGGATGTGCTGTTGCCACTAGGGATAACCTAACAATGCTATGTCCACGGTCATATGTACTTGTTTACATTACGCACATTACTTAATACGATTATCCGTTGCTTGCAACTTAATACCAACGGGGAACACGGATGTCAACCTGAAGGTGGATTATTAGTCATAGATGCGGTTGGATAACGGTCTATGTATCTTGTCGTAATGCCCAACTAAATATCATGGTAGTCATCTTGTCATATATATGCATTGTCACGCGCTCAATATTTTATCAATTGCCCAGTTGTAATTTGTTTACCCAACATGTCGTTTATCTTTATGGGAGACACCACTAGTGAACTGTGGACCCCGGTCCATTCTTTTACACTGATAAAACCACCAACTGCAAACAATTGTTCTCTTTTACTTTCTGCAATTAAACATTATTTTCCACACCATACGTTTAATCCTTTGTTACAGCAAGCCGGGAAGATTGACAACCTTCCTGTTTCGTTGGGGCAAAGTAATCTGATTGTGTTGTGTGCAGGTTCCACGTCGGTCGCCGGATTCCCTGGTGTTGCGCCGTGCCATATTCCGCCACCAAAAACCTTCTGAAGTGCTCCTACTCCTACTGGTTCGATAACCTTGGTTTAATACTGAGGGAAAACTTGCTGCTGCACTGCTTCATACCTTCCCCTTAGGGTCTCCCAACGAACGTGTGCTTCCACGTCATCAGTACACCGGTCATCACCGTGATCCTACCATCGTACTCGAAGCCGTTGCTTCGGAGGATATTTGGATTTGGCATTGCTTTTTTGGTTTGCCGGGATCTCTCAATGATATCAATGTGTTGCAAAGATCACATCTATTTGCTCGGCTTGCTAGTGGAGATGCCCCGGCTTGCAACTACACCGTCAATGGGCATGACTACACCATGGGGTTGAAGGAGATATGCCCTAGAGGCAATTAATAAAGACATTTTATTTATCATATCTCAATTGTTCATAATATGTTTTATACCATGCTATAACTGTATTAAGCGGAAACATTAATACACATGTGGTACATAAACAACCAGGTCCCTAGTAGCCTCTATTTAACTAGTTCATTGTGCAATTGATGGTCGAGGTTTCCCGATCATGTGACATTGATGTCAGTTGACAATGGAGTCATATCATTGGGAGAATGACGTGATGGACATGCCCAATATTTGTAGGACGTAGTCATTGCGCCTTCGACCGTGAGATCAACTTCAATCTCTATTTCTGAAAGATACTTTGATTGCATCAAACGTCATATCTTATATAGTGTGACAATAAAAGTGTCCCTCTCGGGTATCGGAAGGGAGTAGGTGAGGCAAGGGATCAAGAGCGTGATTTTCCAATCCACATAGCAGGATAGATACTCTGGGCCCACTCGCTGAGATTACATCAATAAGCTTGCAAGCATGTGACTAGGTCACGGGGATGTAATATCACAGACGAGTAAAGAATAGTATTGTTGGTAACGAGATCGAGCTAGGTATCACGATGCCTGAGATCGAGTCTCGGACAAACTAAGTATCGCCTGGCAAAAGGTTTAAGACTCAACGTCTAAGGTTCGAACGACAAAGTTATTCATAATGCACAGGGACTAATATGGGTATCCATGGCCCCGCTGTTAGCCATTGATCGGAGAACGGGTCTCGATCATGTCTGGAGTATTATCGAACCGCAGGGTATCAAGCTTAAGGGGAGTGACGCTTAAAATAGATTGGACACAGAAGAGAAAATAGAAGAGAGCGCCGGAAGCGTTCTGGGACACATTCGATGGAGATCGGAGGGCGACGAAATAGTTTTCGGAGCCAGAATAAATTAGATAATATGTATTTAATATTAATTAGTGTAATTAATAGTTAAATATATTTTTATTTAATTAATTTCGAATTTAATGGCAGCCCCATCTCTAAATGGGCCAACTCTCGGAAGAGTGGCCCATTAGGGGGGAACCGCACCCGAGAGAGGAGGAGGGGGCCGGCCGGCCTGGGTGGGCCACATGGGGCTCACCTAGGGCCGGCGCACCATGGCTGGCCGGCGGGTGTGGGGTTTAGTCCCACACCGCCTGGCCAGCGAGCCTGGCAGCCTCCCTCCACCTTTATATAGAGGTGCCCCCATGCCTTTGAAAGTACACTAAATTCTCTCTCTCCTCCAAACGTGACTCCGCAATTGAGATTACGCCGAGGTTGAGGTTTTCTCCACCATACACACACCGCCGTGCTGCTCGGCTGCTCGGCTGGATCGGAGCTCGGAGGTCGTCTTCTTCACCGTACGCTTGTGACCCCCTGTGAGGCATCACGCTTGGGGTGCTCGGGCGCGTCCGTCTTCACGACCTAGAGGTCGGCTACGTCGGCTTCATCGACAACGCTTGTGCGGGAGCGTAATCCCCGCTTTTCGGTCTACAAGGGTATGTATATCGTCTTCCTCTGTATATCGTATATCTGCATAGTTATAGATTCTGGCTAGTTTAAGGTTATCGTTGTTAAGAATTTTTTTGTTTTCTGCCTACGATCCCCTTCAGTGGTATCAGAGCCGATCTATGCGTAGATATTTCTATACGGTTTTAGAACTCATGTTTATGAGGGCATCGTTCTTTTAGTTGCTACCCTCTCGCGTGCACTTGCTATTGCCGGCAGCATTGAGTTGATGAAGCGACCCGGACCGATTTTACGCGTACGCTTACGCGAGACTGGTTCCACAACTGACATACGGCTTGTACCGTATATGTGGCTGGCGGGTGTCTGTCTCTCTCTCTCTTTAGTTGGCTTTGCATTTTCAATGGAGGGCCCGAAAGGGATATATAAATAGTCGACTATTTGATCGTTGTTGTGGTCATAGGTTCGTAGGTATGAATCAGTTCTATTTACGAAAGCCCCGAGCCACGTAAAATATGCAAAAGATAAAGTAGAAAGCGTCTAACTTTATTTTGCAGGGGCAATGTGATATGGTCAAGGTAAGTTTAGTAAATTGTTTATAAACTGTGGGCGCGAAGGAACCATCGGCGCAAGACCATATCATGTCGCATTACATTTGATGTTTTGAGTGCATCTTATATTGTGTGTGTATATATATGATTATATATTAGTTACACGGTGGTAGTAATATAAGATGATCCCTCCAAATACCATTAGTGTTCTCCCTTTAGCGTGCACCACCAAGAAAGTTCTACGTTATGAGGCAGGCCGTGATGATCGGGTGTCAGACATATCGTCGTTCGCATACAGTGGGTGTAAGACATGTTTGCACACGCGTATACGCTAAAGGTTATTATGGCGAGCCTAGCATGTACAAACATGGCCTCGGAACACGGTGACCGAAAGGTTAAGCATGAGTCACAGAGTTGTTGTGATTGACATATCGATGTCTACCTTTGAAGTTGTGTCACCGGCTCTGACGATGAGGGGTGGCATAATGGATGAGGATCGTGTAATCACTGAAACGATACGGGGGATGTTCGTTTGAGTGGGAGTTCTGGTAGTTTTATTTTGTTAAAACTTGAACCCATATTTATTATGAACAAAATCTTATGTTTTTGCAAATTCCATTGTAGATGTCTCGCCCCACCTTTAACCTAAGCATGTTCCTTGAAAAGAAAAGCTTAAGACCAATGGGTCGAACTTCATGTCCTGGTTCCGCAACCTGAGGATCCTCCTCATTTCCCACAAGGTGGCCTACGTGCTGGAGGCCGCCATAGGTGATCAGCCTGCAGACACCGCCTCTGAGGACGAGAAGAAAGTCTATCAGTCCAAGGCGGATGATTCCTCTTTTGTCCAGAGTGGCATGCTCTATGCCATCGAAGCTGACCTGCAGAAGCGCTTTGAGAAGATGAGCGCCTTTGAGATAATTACTGATCTCAAGGCTGTCTTTGCGCCACAGGCCAAGGCTGAGAGGTATGAAGCTTCTGAGCTCTTCTTCTCAGCCAAGATGGAGGAGCACAGCAGTGTGAGTGAGCACGTGGTAAAGATGTCTGGCTACGTTCAACGTCTGAACGCTCTGGAATGCAAGATTCCTGATGAGCTGGCGATTGATAGGGTGCTGCAATCGTTGCCCCCTAGTTACAAAGGCTTTGTCATGAACTACAACATACATGGCATGGCTAAGAGTCTGTCCGAGGTGTTCGTGATGCTGAAGACTGCTGAGGTGGAGATCAAGAAGGAGCACACGCTGTTGATGGACAACAAGACCGTCGATTTTAAGAAATCTGGCGATAAGGGAAAAAAGAACTGGAGGCTGAGGAAGGAAGGCAAGCTCGTTGCCCGATCCAAGGCTAACAAACCTGGTCCCAAACTTGGCGTGGAATGCTTCTACTGCAAGGGAGATGGTCACTGGAAGCGCAACTGCCCCAAATACCTGGAAGACAAGAAGGCTGGCAAGATCGCCGGAAAGGAGAAAGGTATATGTGATATACATGTTATTGATGTTTACCTTACATGTGATCGGAGTAATACCTGGGTATTTGATACCGGTTCTGTTGCTCACATTTGTAACTCTCAGGAGGAGTTGCGGAATAAACGGCGTCTGGCTAAGGACGAGGTGACGATGCGCGTCGGCAACGGATCAAGAGTTGACGTGGTGGCTGTCGGCACACTCCCTCTCTACATCTACCATCGGGATTAGTTTTGGTTTTGAATAAATGTTATTTTGTACCATCTTGAGTGTAAACATTATCAGTGGGTCTTGCTTATTGCAAGACGGATATTCGTTCAATTCAGTATCAATGGTTGTACTATTTCGATGAATGATATCTTTTATGTTAATGCTCCTGAGAGTAATGGTTTATTCTTGTTGAATCTCGATCGTAGTACTCACATTCATAACATAGATGCCAAGAGGATTAAACTTAGTAGTGATACCGCCATGTATATGTGGCATTGCCGTCTCGGTCATATTGGTATAAAGCGCATGAAGAAACTCCATACAGATGGACTTTTGGACTCATTGGATTTTGGATCCCTTGACACTTGCGAACCATGCCTCATGGGCAAAATGACCAAGACACCGTTCACCGGTTTATGGAACGGGCGTCAGACTTATTGGGAATCATACATACAGATGTGTGCGGGCCAATGAGCGTGTCGACACACAATGGTTATCGTTACTTTGTCACCTTCACTGATGATTTGAGTAGATACGGGTATATCTACTTAATGAAACACAAGTCTGAAACGTTTGAAAAGTTCAAAGAATTTAAGAGTGAAGTTGAAAATCAACTCAACAAGAAAATCAAGCACCTCGATCCGATCGTGGTGGTGAGTATTTGAGTTTTGAGTTTGGCACAAATCTGAAGGCCTATGGCATTGTGCCGCAGCTTACGCCTGCTGGGACACCGCAACGCAACGGTGTGTCCGAGCGACGTAATCGTACCCTATTGGATAGCGTGCGGTCTATGATGTCTCTTACCGACTTGTCCGTATCATTTTGGGATATGCGTTAGAAACAGCCGCATTCATTTTAAATAGGGCTCCATCCAAATCCGTAGAAACGACACCGTATGAGATATGGCATGGCAAGAAATCTAAGTTGTCGGTCTTGAAGGTCTGGGGTTGTGAGGCGTACGTTAAGAAACTACAGCCCGACAAACTCGAACCAAATCGGAGAAAGTCATCTTTGTAGGGTAACCGCGGGAAACCATAGGATACACCTTCTACAACCAAGCCGAGGGCAAAACGTTTGTCGCGAAGAACGGCGCCTTTCTCGAGAAGGAGTTTCTCGCCAAAGGAGTAAGTGGGAGGAAAATAGACCTCGACGAGATAGTTGACCACGAACTCGAAATTCCGAGTGGCGTAACGGAAGATGTTCCGGAACCGTCCTCCACAGATGGAGTGGGAGCAAATGTCGAGGAGACTATTGTACCTCGTAGGTGTACAAGAACCCGTATCGCTCCTGAATGGTACGGTAATCTTGTTTGCACCGTCATGTTAATTGAACAGGACGAACCTAAGAGCAACAAAGAGGCAATGGAAGGACCCGAGTCCGAGAAATGGCTCGAAGCTATGAAATCTGAAATGGGATCCATGTATGACAACAAAGTATGGACTTTGATGGAGATTCCCGAAGGGCGCAAGGCCGTCGAGAATAAATGGTTTTTTAAGAAAAATACTGATGCTGATGGTAATGTGACCATCTACAAAGGTCGGCTTGTCGCAAAGGGTTTCCGACAAGTTCATGGAATTGACTACGATGAAACGTTTTAACCGGTAGCGATGCTAAAGTCTATTCGGGTTTTGGTAGCAATTGTTGTATATTACGATTATGAAATATGGCAGATGGATGTCAAAACAGCGTTCCCAAATGGCAACATTGAGGAAGAGTTGTATATGGTACAACCTGAAGGTTTTGTCAATCCAGGTAATGCTGGCAAGGTATGCAAGCTTCAGCGTTCCATATATGGACTGAAGCAAGCATCTCGGAGCTGGAATTTTCGCTTTGATGAGGTGATCAAAGGTTTTGGATTTGTCCAAAATGTGGAAGAGACCTGCATTTATAAGAAAATGAGTGGGAGCTCAGCTGTGTTCCTAGTACTATATGTGGATGATATATTACTGATTGGGTATAATGTGGATCTTCTGAATAGCGTGAAGAAATATCTAAACAGTAAATTTTCGATGAAGGACTTAGGAGAAGCTGCATACGTGTTAGGCATTAAAATCTATCGTGATAGATCAAGACGCCTATTAGCGTTAAGTCAGAGTACTTACCTTGACAAGATACTGAAAAAGTTTGGTATGGAGTCGGCAAAGAAAGGGTCTATGCCTGTTGTCAAGGGTAGGCTATTGAGCAAGTCTCAGTGTCCAGTGACAGCGCATGATAAAGCCGAAATGGCTAAACATCCCTATGCTTCAGCCATGTTAAGTACTCGACCCGATGTAGCATTGGCTCTTACTTGGGCGAGCCGGTTCCAAAGTAATCCTAGAAAGGAGCATTGGATAGCTGTTAAGAGCATTCTGAAGTATCTAGAGCAAACTAAGGAAATGTTTCTTATGTGTGGAGGACGTGGAGAGGAACTTGGCGTAATAGGTTACGTTGATGCAAGTTTCTGCACAGATCCAGATGACTTGAAGTCTCAAACAGGATATGTTTTTAAGGTGAACGGAGGCGCTGTGAGCTAGAGAAGTGGCAAGCAACCTGTGACGCCCCAAAATCGGTACCATGCGGATTTTAGCGATCCCGCCGAAACCCGCATAATAACGATCTTCGGACGCCCACCAGACATAACGTGCACGCCGAAACATGCGCGTTATGTGGGTGGATTTGTGATAACATTACAACAGTTCACGAAAGAATCCGCAACAACAGCAGAAAGAGATATATATATATACAAGAACGACTCAAACGAGCCAAGAAACAACTGATACATTACAAAGATCCAAAACTCAGCGGAAGCAAACTAGTGTCCGACTACGGACAAGATACAAATTGGACTAAGAGTCCTGAAGATAACCATGGCGTCCAATCACTGCCCAGGCTGAGCCGGAGGGATTCCCAAGCTAACGTCGTCAGACTTCAAACCTGTTGACTGTTCAGTGCAAAACAGCCCAAAAAGATTGGGTCAGGTAATGGAATTTACCTAGCAAGCAAAGCACACTTGAAACCAATACAAAGGCTCCCAAAATATAAAGCATTGGTGGACTGAAGCGGCAGCAGCACTAAGCCATCTACAGAAGACACGCTACAACTTTCGTCTAAAAGATAGGGATGAGAACGAGCAAGGAACCAACTAGATGCTAACACCAAACAATACCCAGCCGATTATCACTCACTCGCTTAACCCACGAGTAAGCAATCCAAAGGCACTCACAGAGCGCAGCAAGTTTAAGGGCTATCATTACTAGGTGTAAGTTTTCTATGATCTTGTTAGCCAGCATCTTCACCAAGTCGTCCATAACCGCGAACACGGCTTATCGATAAGATTTAACCCTGCAGGGGTGCACTATTGTTAAACCACACGCATCAAATTGCCATGGAGCGTTTGACACAACCTTTCACTTCTCTACAGCCAAGTCCTGGGAACCACCTAGCCAGGTTGGAACCGCATCATAAGCTCGGCCGAATCTCTAAGGCGGACCTAGCCGTTTGCGACTACGCACTAGGGGGAATCTATCCACAGTAGGAAATCCCCTTCGTGTCGTACCGCGGAACCTATATAAATGTACGCACATCGGTTAAGTACCATCATCATCATCAACATAATCATCATCATCTTCTTCACCTGCATGAAAGGGGATGAGCGTATGCCAAATGGAAAGCTCGAACTACTTGCGGCGCCCTGGACAAGGCTGCGGATCGGGTCGCGGGTCGCGGGGATTCCCATTAAGGTCCCACATGTGGGTAGCGCGCTCAGTCTTGGATCCACGGACAAGAACTCGGGTCCTAAGGCGACACTAGTGGAACAAAGAACCAAAATTGACCTTCCGCCGGTGCCTTATCATTAAGACAACAATCGTCCCACAACAGATAAATAGGTAGCCACTTACCAGGGCTTCGAAGATACAAGTAATAACAAGAACATAAAGGTAACAACCTAAACATGCGCTACGACTCGCAAGGCCAACAAGGTAAACAAACAATAGGGTGATAGGATGTGGAGGTGGGGCTATATCATGGCAGCAGGGTAAACATGAATAGGATCGCACAAGAATCGTAACATAAGGATAGCAGAGATCAACGGCAAGAATGAAAGACAATGCATTGGGAACAAGAGAACAGTGCTTGCCTGTTAACACGGTAGAGGAAGCAGAACTTGTCGTTGCTCACATCATCTCAACGTCTTATCCGCGAAGAACCAACAAACACTGGAAGACGCAAAAGATGCAACACTTACTACTACGGCAAAAGATCCGGCATGATCAGAGATGATGCATGACAGGGCAAGATGCAACTTAAGTCAAATTAAGCGGAACCGGGATTCCGACAATTAATATTAAAAGTTCAAGTTATTTATCTAACCACAAAATTAAATGTTGATTAACATGTGAGACATGGCATGGGTGAGCTACACAAATTAAATGGAACGGGACAATAATTAATTAATTACCCCAACACATTTCATATTAGTTATTTAGGTGAATAATGCAAAAGACCACTAAGCAACAATCTAGAGGATGCAAACATGATCATGGATGAAATATTAATATTCCTTATATTTTTCTGATAAAAATACATATATAACATATTTCATTTGGAGTTATAGAACAAAAGATATGGAAAAAATAGGATTTGCAATTATAAAGAGAATGGACAGAGACAGAAAAGGAAGATGGGCCGGATCTGGCCGAGGACGGGTGGAGAATAGCTATCTGCTGCACGCCGATGACGGATAGCTTCTGGAGGATCTGGGCTGAGGCCCATCAGAGGCGCCGGATCGGAACAAAATGGAAAGAAAAGGGATGAATTGCTCCGGTGGGGGTTAGAACTCGGGTCTCCCGGGATGTGGATCGAGTGCACAACCACTGGGCTAGTGCGGTGCTTGTGATTGGATAGGGATCCGATTGAAGATGAAGTATAGAGGCGACGTTAACTGAAGAAAGACAGAAAGGTTCAGACTTTTCTGAACGGAGACGCGACGGAGACAAGCTGCAGCGGTGCCGCGCGACGGCGAGCACCCAGAGCAAGGGGAGAGGAAGGGGGACACGTCCCAGAGCTGCGGCCCACCTTGGGGAGTTCGCTGGCGAGGAGGATGGGCTCCGGGATAACGACATCGATGGGAAGTAGAGGAAGAAGACGGCGGCCTTGGCGTTCCCGCGGACGGACGGCGTCGTGGAAGAAGACCTTGGCGGCGTCGATTCTTGGCGCTCCGGCTCCTGCTTCCTCGGCAAACTCGACGCGGACGACGTCCTAGTTCGATTCCCAGCCTCAGCAGCTCCTGGCGAGGACCATGGTCACTGCGTCGATGTCTTCAAGCTCCGGCCATGGAGGTGCTCTCGGGAGAAGAAGAAGAAGAAGAAGAAGAAGAAGAAGAAGAAGGTAGGAGGGAGAGAGGAGAGCGGCGGCGCTGGGAGGAAGGAGGGGCGGCTAGGGTTAGGGTTGGCGCCGCGAGGAAGGATATAAGGAGAGGAGGGGAGCAGGTGGCGTGGTGGTGGTGGTCACGCTCTCTGCCTGCTGGCTTTCGGACAAGACGACAAGGAAGATGACGAGGGAGGTTGTTGGGCTGGGCCTAGCTGGGCCAAAAGTACAAGATGGGCTGCAAGGAGGAAGGAGGCCAGAAAAGAGGGAGGAAGCTGAATTGGGTCTCTGGCCTCTTTAGAATTTCGGAATTTTCCCAATTCCCAGGAAAACAAAAGAGAGTAGGAGAGAAGGAAAAGAACTAGGGAAGAGGGAATAAAAAAGAGACAAGGTTTTACAAAATAATATACAAAACTTTGATTTTTTTTTTATTTGAAATATTTTTTGCAATTATTCCCAATATTATTTTGGGTTAATTAAAATAGAAAGAGAGGGAGAAAGATTTATTATTTACAAAACAAAATAGGACTTTCAAAAATAATATTGTTTGTTCTTTAGCAAAACATGCAAGGTGATAACAAGATGCATGATGACATGAGGATGCAAAAAGAAAAACAAACAAAAACTAATTGGGGAAATCCCCGGGACGTTACAGACGACACCACTAACAAGGGATCGCGCCCCCGCGATCCACCCCAAGACAACAGGAAGAGAGGGATAAACTATCGGGTCTTCGTGCTCCATGCTGATCTTCTCGACACCACTAACGAGGGATTGTAACTCCATCTTCAACTTGTCGACACCACTAACAAGGGATTGTTGCTCACGTCGATGACGACTTCAAAAGATCGAACCTAGTAGGTTAAAAGGCAAGAGATCGTCCACCCACGTTGGATCCTATAACTTTGAAATATAGGTAAGAGAGAAGACTCCAAAACAAATAAGATAAGAGAAGGAGTAGAACAGAGGTAAGGAGTAAACAAGAATCCTATTGAGATATTTCTAAATATAGTTTTAGGCAAAATAGTTTGACACTCTAAAAACAACGACCGTTAGCGAGGTTATCCTACAGACTTGCGGACCCGTTGCTTCGATAACCAATTGTATCGAAACAACCCCGGATTTCGGAACCAGAGCTCTGATACAACTTTGTGACGCCCCAAAATTGGTACCATGCGGATTTTAGCGATCCCGCCAAAACCCGCATAATAATGATCTTCGGACGCCCACCAGACATAACGTGCACGCCGAAACATGCGCGTTATGTGGGTGGATTTGTGATAACATTACAACAGTTCACGAAAGAATCCGCAACAACAGCAGAAAGAGATATATACATACAAGAACGACTCAAACGAGCCAAGAAACAACTGATACATTACAAAGATCCAAAACTCAGCGGAAGCAAACTAGTGTCCGACTACGGACAAGATACAAATTGGACTAAGATTCCTGAAGATAACCATGGCGTCCAATCCCTGCCCAAGCCGAGCCGGAGGGATTCCCAAGCTAACGTCATCAGACTTCAAACCTGTCGACTGTTCAGTGCAAAACAGCCCAAAAAGATTGGGTCAGGTAATGGAATTTACCTGGCAAGCAAAGCACACTTGAAACCAATACAAAGGCTCCCAAAATATAAAGGATTGGTGGACTGAAGCGGCAGCAGCACTAAGCCATCTACAGAAGACACGCTACAACTTTTGTCTAAAAGATAGGGATGAGAACGAGCAAGGAACCAACTAGATGCTAACACCAAACAATACCCAGCCGATTATCACTCACTCGCTTAACCCACGAGTAAGCAATCCAAAGGCACTCACACAGCGCAGCAAGTTTAAGGGCTATCATTACTAGGTGTAAGTTGTCTATGATCTTGTTAGCCAGCATCTTCACCAAGTCGTCCATAACCGCGAACACGGCTTATCGATAAGATTTAACCCTGCAGGGGTGCACTATTGTTAAACCACACGCATCAAATTGCCATGGAGCGTTTGACACAACCTTTCACTTCTCTACAGCCAAGTCCAGGGAACCACCTAGCCAGGTTGGAACCGCATCATAAGCTCGGCCGAATCTCTGAGGCGGACCTAGCCGTTTGCGACTACGCACTAGGGGGAATCTATCCACAGTAGGAAATCCCCTTCGTGTCATACCGCGGAACCTATATAAATGTACGCACATCGGTTAAGTACCATCATCATCGTCAACATAATCATCATCATCTTCTTCACCTGCATGAAAGGGGATGTGCGTACGCCAAATGGAAAGCTCGAACTACTTGCGGCGCCCTGGACAAGGCTGTGGATCGGGTCGCGGGTCGCGGGGATTCCCATTAAGGTCCCACATGTGGGTAGCACGCTCAGTCTTGGATCCACGGACAAGAACTCGGGTCCTAGGGCGACACTAGCGGAACAAAGAACCAAAACTGGCCTTCCGCCGGTGCCTTATCATTAAGACAACAATCGTCCCACAACAGATAAACAGGTAGCCACTTACCAGGGCTTCGAAGATACAAGTAATAACAAGAACATAAAGGTAACAACCTAAGCATGCGCTACGACTCGCAAGGCCAACAAGGTAAACAAACAATAGGTGATAGGATGTGGAGGTGAGGCTATATCATGGCAGCAGGGTAAACATGAATAGGATCGCACAAGAATCATAACATAAGGATAGCAGAGATCAACGGCAAGAATGAAAGACAATGCATTGGGAACAAGAGAACAGTGCTTGCCTGTTAACACGGTAGAGGAAGCAGAACTTGTCGTTGCTCACATCATCTCAACGTCTTATCCGTGAAGAACCAACAAACACTGGAAGACGCAAAAGATGCAACACTTACTACTACGGCAAAAGATCCGGCATGATCAGAGATGATGCATGACAGGGCAAGATGCAACTTAAGTCAAATTAAGCGGAACCGGGATTCCGACAACTAATATTAAAAGTTCAATTTATTTATCTAACCACAAAATTAAATGTTGATTAACATGTGAGACATGGCATGGGTGAGCTACACAAATTAAATGGAACAGGACAATAATTAATTAATTACGACAGCGATGGGAAGTAGAGGAAGAAGACGGCGGCCTTGGCGTTCCCGCGGACAGACGGCGTCGTGGAAGAAGACCTTGGCGGCGTCACGCTCTCTGCCTGCTGGCTTTTGGACAAGACGACAAGGAAGATGACGAGGGAGGTTGTTGGGCTGGGCCTAGCTGGGCCAAAAGTACAAGATGGGCTGCAAGGAGGAAGGAGGCCAGAAGAGAGGGAGGAAGCTGAATTGGGTCTCTGGCCTCTTTAGAATTTCGGAATTTTCCCAATTCCGAGTAAAACAAAAGAGAGTAGGAGAGAGGGAAAAGAACTAGGGAAGAGGGAATAAAAAAAGAGACAAGGTTTTACAAAATAATATACAAAACTTTGATTTTTTATTTGAAATATTTTTTGCAATTATTCCCAATATTATTTTGGGTTAATTAAAATAGAAAGAGAGGGAGAAAGATTTATTATTTACAAAACAAAATAGGGCTTTCAAAAATAATATTTTTAGTTCTTTAGCAAAACATGCATGGTGATAACAAGATGCATGATGACATGAGGATGCAAAAAGAAAAACAAACAAAAACTAATTGGGGGAAATCCCCGGGACGTTACACAACCCATAGTACCCCAATCTACAATGGAATCGGAGTACATCGCTGCTTCGGAAGCCACGAATGAAGCTGTTTGGCTGAGAAAGTTCATCATCGAGCTCGGAGTGTTCCCAAGCGCGCAAGACCCCATGACCCTCTACTGCGACAACACGGGTGCCATTGCTAACGCGAAGGAACCGAGGTCTCACTCAACCTCCATACACATTCTCCGACGCTTCCATGTGATAAGATAGTATGTCGAGGAAGGCGAAGTGAATATTTGCAAAATACATACGGATCTGAATGTTGCAGATCCGCTTACGAAGTCTCTTCCACTAGAAAAGCATGTAAAACACCAAAATGCTGTGGGTGTTCGGATTTACCAATTTGTAATACGGATTAAATTATACACTAGTGCAAGTGGGAGACTGAAGGAGATATGCCCTAGAGGCAATTAATAAAGACATTTTATTTATCATATCTCAATTGTTCATAATATGTTTTATAGCATGCTATAACTGTATTAAGCGGAAACATTAATACACGTGTGGTACATAAACAACCAGGTCCCTAGTAGCCTCTATTTAACTAGTTCATTGTGCAATTGATGATCGAGGTTTCCCGATCATGTGACATTGATGTCAGTTGACAATGGAGTCATATCATTGGGAGAATGTCGTGATGGACATGCCCAATATTTGTAGGACGTAGTCATTGCTCCTTCGACCATGAGATCAACTTCAATCTCTATTTCTGAAAGATACTTTGATTGCATCAAACGTCATATCTTATATAGTGTGACAATAAAGGTGTCCCTCTCGGTATCGGAAGGGAGTAGGTGAGGCGAGGGATCAAGAGTGGGATTTGCCAATCCATATAGCGGGATAGATACTCTGGGCCCACTCGCTGAGATTACATCAATGAGCTTGCAAGCATGTGACTAGGTCACGGGGATGTAATATCACAGACGAGTAAAGAATATTATTGTCGGTAACGAGATCGAGCTAGGTATCACGATGCCTGAGATCGAGTCTCAAACAAACTAAGTATCGCCTGGCAAAAGGTTTAAGACTCAACGTCTAAGGTTCGAACGACAAAGTTATTCATAATGCACAGGGACTAATATGGGTATCCACGGCCCCGTTGTTAGCCATTGATCGGAGAACGGGTCTCGATCATGTCTGGAGTATTATCGAACCGCAGGGTATCAAGCTTAAGGGGAGTGACGCTTAAAATAGATTGGACATAGAAGAGAAAATAGAAGAGAGCACCGGAAGCGTTCCGGGACACATCCGATGGAGATCGGAGGGCGACGAAATAGTTTTCGGAGCCGAAATAAATTAGATAATATGTATTTAATATTAATTAGTGTAATTAATAGTTAAATATATATTTTTTTATTTAATTTCGAATTTAATGGCATCCCCATCTCTAAATGGGCCAACTCCCGGAAGAGTGGCCCATTAGGGGGGGAACCGCACCCAAGAGAGGAGGAGGGGGCCGGCCAGCCTAGGTGGGCCACATGGGGCCCACCTAGGGCCGACGCACCATGGTTGGCCGGCGGGTGGGGGTTTAGTCCCACATCGCCTGGCCAGCGAGCCTGCCAGCCTCCCTCCACCTTTATATAGAGGTGCCTCCATGCCTTTGAAAATACACCAAATTCTCTCTCTCTCCTCCAAACGTGACTCCGCAATTGGGGTTACGCCGAGGTTGAGGTTTTCTCCACCATACGCACACCGCCGTGCTGCTGGTCTTCGGTCCAAGTCTTCTACTTCCGCTGCTCGGCTGGATCGGAGCTCGGAGCTCGTCTTCTTCACCGTACCCTTGTGACCCCTGTGAGGCATCACGCTTGGGGTGCTCGGAGGCGTCCGTCTTCACGACCTCGAGGTCGGCTACGTCGGCTTCATCGACAACGCTTGTGCGGGAGCGTAATCCCCTTTTTTCGGTCTACAAGGGTATGTATATCGTCTTCCTCCGTATATCATATATCTGCATAGTTATAGATTCTGGCTAGTTTAAGGTTATCGTTGTTAAGAATTTTTTTGTTTTCTGCCTACGATCCCCTTCAGGGGTACTATCTCGCCGACGGTATATATCCTTCTTGGTCAACATTTGTGAAGACCATTTCAAAACCGGCTAATAAGAAGGATTCCATCTTTGTCAAATCTCAAGAAGCATGCCGAAAAGATATTGAAAGGGCATTTGGTGTGTTGCAAGCTCGGTTTGCAGTTGTTCGAGGTCCGACTCATTTTTGGGATAAAAAAACCCTCCGTAGTATCATGACGGCTTGTGTGATTTTACACAACATGATCATTGAAGATGAGAGGGGTTTAAACTTGGAATTAGATTATGACAACATTGGTAGCTAAGTGAAGGCCCAAATGAACCCAGACCAGATCGAAGCTTTTTTTGAGACCTAGGAAGATTGAGGACAAGGCCACACACATTCAGCTCCATAAAGATCTTGTTGAACATCAGTGACAATTGTATGGGAAGAAGTAGATTCCCATTTTATTCATTTGAGATTGTTGTAATTCAAACCATTTATTTCCATTCAGACCATTTGTTATTATTTTAATTATTTGAATTTAAACATTTGTTATAATATGGATGATTGTATTGTGTGATGTTAAAACATTTATTATATTGAATTTATATTAATGTTTGATGAAGATTATGTTGTTTAAAATCATGAATTTGATAGCAAAATGCAAAAATGATTTTCCAGTACCGGTACGCTGTGCAGAACAGATGCGGTATACCCGTTTCCGGTACGAGTTTACGACATCTTCTATATCTAAATAGGAGCACCTCACTACATGATTTTTCTCAACATGCAGGCTATACACATCATCAACCCTCTAACTGGTCCATGTCATCATTTATATTCTGAGTTTCTTTAGGCATTTATACTTAAAAATAATTGTTGAGAGGTTATCTTTTGTCATCCGATGCTGATCTGTTGGTCTGCTAGCAGCGGTTTGGCTTCCAACTTCTGTTCCCATGGCAGTAAATGTTTCCACCATCTCACGTGTCTCTTCGTTGTCCCGTTATCTCTCCACTATGCTCCAGTGGCGGAGCTGGCATACAACAGTTGGGTTCAGATGAACCCAATAAAATCTTGTAAATCAGTGGTAAATTAGTATTTAATACTACACAAACAGTATTCACACAACAGGGTGAACCCAATGACCGTGATGTCTAGCTTCGCCACTGCTATGCTCCATTCTTAAGGATCATTCTGTTGGAAATAGAATCGAGAGCAATCGAGAGACAACAAAATGAATCAAGTGTTCCTTTCATTGATCGATTACATGGGCTATTTATACAAGGACAACCGACTATTCGGGATGTCGGTAACATGAAAAGACGCCTCTAGGAGGCATGTCGGTTTGGGCAAATAGCAACCGTTTAAGATGGTTGTTTCTATTCCTGAAAGGACACGGATGTCGCCTAGAGGGGGGTGAATAGGCGATTTAAAATTCTTCACGGTTTAGGCTTGAATAAATGCGGAATAAAACTAGCGGTTAATTTATCAAGCGCAAAACCTAAACAAGCTAGGTTTACCTATGTGCACCAACAACTTATGCTAAACAAGATATACAACTATGTGATAGCAAGATATATTACTTTAAGCTCGATGGCTATCACAAAGTAAATAGCATAAGTAAGAAGCTCGGCAATAGAAATACCGAGGCACTTGGAGACGATGATTTATCCCGAAGTTCACTTACCAATGGAAGCTACGTCTCCGTTGGAGCGGTGCGGAGTCACAAAGTGATCCCCGAATAGCCGTCAAATGGCACACCGTAATCTCCTTCGTGCCTCTACCAATGTAGAGTGCCACGAGCCAATATGGGACACTTGAGGGTGGTCACCGAACCCGTACAAGGATGAGGCACACTCCACAACTTAATTGGAGGCTCTCACCGGAATCCCGTGGCTCCCAAAGCCACAAGACTCACAAGGTTGGGGCACGTCTCCACAACTTAATTGGAGGCTCCCAACAATCCCGCGAGCCACCAAAACTCCGAGATCAACAAGGACCGTCTAGGGCACTCCAAGTACCCAAGAGGACAAGCTCTAGGGCACCCCAAGTACCCAAGAGTAACAAGCTTCTCAACTTCGATTTCCACGTATCACCGTGGAGAACTCAAACCGATGCAACCGATGCAATGAAGGCAAGACCACTATAGGTGGTCAAATCCTTCACTCCCAAATCCCACCAAAAGCAACTAATGCTTGTGGGGAGAGAAGAGAGGAAGAACAAGGAAGAACTCAACAAATGGAACTCCAAGATCTAGATCCAAAGGCTTCCCCTCACTTAGAGGAGAGATGGATTGGTGGAACAATAGATCTAGATCTCCTCTCTCTTTTCCCACTAAATGGAGGCAAGAATCATGGAGGGATTGAGAGATAGCTAAGCTCAAGAAGGTCAACAATGGGGGTCAAATTCGTGCTCAGCAAAGCTGGATGGCTGGAGGTAGGTGGAGGGGTATTTATACCCCTCCCAGAAAAGAGCCGTTGCAGCCAGGGGAATCGGATATTCCGATATAAGTCATGATCGGATAATCCGACTGAGTCGGATAATCCGATTCAACATATATCGGATATTTCGAAAATCTCCAGTGCCGATGCAACAAAACTGGCTGCAAAAAGTCCTTAGCCGATATCGAGCAATACTTGAGAATCGGATAATGCGAATCAAGGTGGATCGGATAATCCGAAAAACTCCAGTATGCATTGCTATTAAAGTCCTTAGCCGAATTCGAGCAAACCTTGAGAATAGGATAATCCGAATCAAGGTTGATCGGATAATCCGATTCCCCTGCTTGAGCAAAACTGACAGAAACAGCAAAACCTGAAATGCAATAACTTTCTCGTTCGAACTCCAAAACAGGTGAAACCAATTTTGTTGGAAAGGTAACGACAAGAGCTTTCCAAAACTGTGGAAATATTAAGAACCATAAAAGAGTTAAGTTGACACAAATGGGAAGGTGTGGAACTTTCCTCATAGATAAACCGATAATATTTCCAACCCGAAAACGCAACAAGTTTTCCATACGAAATCCGTTTTCGGAGAACTTGGGCTTGTTATGAAGATCACAACAAGCACCAAAAACCCACACAGAGAAAATGCAAATAAGAACCAAGAAAGATGATGAAGGCAAGCATGCAAAGGTTTGAGCTCTCTCCAACTGATACGCTAAAGCTCAAATGAGAGCCCCTCTTGATAGTACGGTATCTATCCTATAACCCGGTCTCCCGCCATGAGACCGGTAAAATAGAAATCCTATCAACATCATACCTTTGCCTTGCGCATTCCACTTGAGCTAGATGACGTCGATCTTGATCTCTTCAAGTGGACCACCTTTCTTGATTGCGCTTCGCTTGGTGAAGACTCAAACATTGCTCCCCCATACTCCACTATGGGAGAGCTTCTCTTAGGCACATCTTCACATGAACATTATCTCTAAATGGGTGGCAAGCTTCAAGCCTAGGATTTCTTCGAGATGCTCCTCTTGAACTTGCGCTTCTCAACATTGATGACGATCACCACTTGACGTCATCGTTCATGGGCTATATGAAATCTTCATTTGATGCAAACCCATAGAAAGATACCTAACCACCCATAGAAATGCTACACACATATCATGGGTTAGTTCACAAATCTATATGGACAATTGCTTACCATACCAAGAGATACATGATCCCACTTGGTACATTTTGTAGCTTTGTGTGTTGATCAATATCTTGATTAACCTTGTATCTTTTCTTCTCTTTTGAATAGATGATGTCTTGAAGATAACCATGAATGATCACATAATCCTTTTCTTCAAGACACGTACTTGCAATATGCTCAACTCGATGATCTTGATGCCAAATACTTCATTATATCAATATATTCATGGCATCAACCTTGAATCCAACATATGGAGTTCAAGCATGGTCTATGGACAAACACTACAAGTAAAACTCAATGCAACCATTAGTCCATAGGGATTGTCATTAATTACCAAAACCACACATGGGGGCGCCATGCCCTTTCAATTCCTAACACTCCCCCTTGCACAAAGCTATGTCTTGTATTCCTTGTATAATCTTGATGATACTCAATGTAGCCTTGATGATCTTTGAAATTGATAATATCTCCCCCAAACCCCTGTGGGAAAAATATGAGGAGAATATTGTGTATGATATGTTGCTAAAACTCCTTAATACCCAGTGGGAAATAAGGAGAAAATGATGCAACATATGATGGTTATTGTCTCTTTGATAACTCATATGGGAAAACCTTAAAAAGGGAAAAACCCATAGTGAGTTTAGAGAACAATAAATATGCCTTGTATACTTCCTTTAAAAACCCCGGTGGGGAAAACAGAAGTATGACATATGATGTTTGAAGTTCTCCCCCAAAAACCCTTTGGGAAAAATGTGAGGAGAATTGTATTTGATATGTTGTTAAAACTCCTTTAAAACCCAGTGGGAAAAGTAAGGAGAAAATGATACAACATATAATGATTATTGTCTCTGTTAACTCAATATGAATGAAATCCATAGAGTTTAGAGGACAATAAATATGTCGTGTATACTTTCCTAAAAACCCCGGTGGGGAAAACAGAAAGTATGACATATGATCTCATGTTGATACTACCTCATTAAAAACCTTGATGAGAACCTGAAAAGTAAACTCATAAAGGGAAAAAGAGTGTAATATGATGCTTTGAACAGGAATAGTTCAGGAAGATACTCCCCCTGACTCTTGCAAATCCCGAAGCCGTCGCATACCAATCCCATGAATCATTTCTGGAATGTTATAGTTGGTAGAGACTTGGTGAATAATCAGCGAGGATATCGCATGATTTTAATTGCAAGATGTTTATTCCCGACTCGTCATGAGTTTATGGGGATAAAACAATTTAGCGCAATATGCTTAACGATATTGCTCTTTATGTAACCTGTTTTGCATCTATGCAACATAAGCAACATTATCTGTGTAGATAATGATAGGTGATTCGAGAGAACCAACACCACATGACTAATGTATGCGGTTTGTCATTCCGTGAAGCCACACATGTTAACATGAAGCATTGCATCTTAGAATGATCGTGGTAGTATAGTCACCAGAGTCTATTTGAAGACATCAATGGAGTGACAGTCTACCATGTATGTACACATTGTAGGATCATGTAAGTAGCCAATACCAGTGTCTAAATTGGAGTTCAGATTTCTCCGAAATTGATACAATATGTCAAGATATTTGGTGCCTTGGAGATATCGAAAGATATTCTTGATCCCCTAACCAATTATGTTGGTAGGTCCAATGGCATTGAGATATGGAACATTATGTGCCAACATCTCTTCTCCATCTTCCATGGATCTTTCTCTACGTCTAGAGATCGAACAATCCCTAGGAGATGGACATGACTTGTCTATATCAAGTTTCTCCAATTTTCTGGATATAGGCATCTTAGTGTACCATAATACTTGAGTGAAGGTGCTCGAGTTGTAGTCCCAAGCACTATTTGGGTTTATCCAATTCTTCATCTCAAATCCGTCTTTAGATGATCATGTGTTTTCATTTAGGAGTTATCCTTATCTATGACATACACCATGGGTAATCATCATGGTAGGAGTAATCCTTGTGTATAAGGAACTCACTACGTCGGTTGTACCAAAATATACCGACAACAATAAGACTTGGAGTGACTTATTGATTTTACACAATACATGTTGCATTTGTGTTTCGATTTGGACAGAGATTCCATCGGGAACCATACATGTCGAATCTAGTGATCCACATGGATATGTTGTCACTACACCTATCAACTGCACAGATAGATGATTTTGTACTGCCAATGATATATGTATCGGAACAGATTTCACTCATGTCTGGAGAGTAGGTCTCGGATCTCTGCGGAAACCCGACCTTATGCTACAAGCCTTGCTTTCTCACCACCTGTATTTCTCATTCCGTTTCCGGAAGAAAACACATTGAATAATCCCATAGGGAATTCATTTGTAAGAGCGAGGCTATATCTGCTTGGATTGCATCCTTTGATGAGTTCAGTCCTAGCAAGTGTGTTCACACTCTGCCATGGCCATGGTCTTTGGATCTGAATCATTGTGAAGGTTGTTTGCAATCATACAAGAGATGTTTGTCGACAGTTGTAGGCTTTGGTTATATGATTCTCCAGAATCGATATAGTTGGAGCAAATATCATGCACCCATGATGACTCTTCGTGATTTCCCAATACGCGTGAGTCTGGGTGTTCCGATGTCCCAGCCAGTGTGTGCAAGCTGGAGCTGGGGTTGTGGAGGTTTCCCTTCCACTGGGTGTATACTACCCATTAGGTGTTCATCAACGCAAGGTTGACTTGCATTTACTGATTTAGAGGATTATCCTCGATTTCCTTTGTTGCTTTGCGAAAAGCTGGATCCTGGTTAGAGGCCGTACTACTCCCCTCTTTTTATAAAACAGGGAGTTGAGTGGTTTTTATTGGTACCTCCACTCTTTCGGGCGCATTTCTAACCGGATGAAGGATTTTGTAACACCTTTGAGATCAGTAAATGAATCTGGCAGGTTATTTGCATGTGTTGCAAATTTGTGAATCGAACGTAGAGTCCAGATTCTTGAGTACGTGGGTATGAGGAGGAACGTGAAGTCCCAATTGATTTCCTGGCATTCGATGTGGTACTTGAAATCTCCCCCTAATGCCTGGAAATAATCCTCCTTAAATATAAGCAATCAGTGTACTGGGCTATGAATACATCCCTTATGAGGGGTTCAAGGTACTGGGTTATCGACGGATATCTGTACCCCACATAGATCCCTCATATGTGGGCCCATGATGTACGCTGCGGTGGTGAGATCGGTACGCGTGAAGCGCTTCCGAACTTACGCAGATGGGAAATGCTCGGAGGATTTCACGTATCAATTGCAGAGGGGAAGTACTGCTATATGCAGTTAGTCAGTAGCAGCGTGTAAAACTGCGTGACTCCAACGTGAAGTTGGTAAATTGCAATTCATTAACATGGGTCGTGCAATGAGAAAAATCCTTTGATCAGAGATGGAACCAAAACAATTGTGTATGGACACATAGGACTGTGTTGAACTTCGATCCTCGGAGCCATGCACTAAATGGTGGAGGCATGTGAAGAGAATTCTGCAACAGTATTTGTCCATTCGAATTGATTTAATTCGATTTTTAGTCCAAACAATGGTTGCCTGGGACCACAAATATCACCTTGAATGTGTTCAAGGGACTGAAGTGATCCATTGGCACAATATGTGCAAACTTAATCTCATGACTAGGAAATTTAGCTCATGCAAAAGATGACCGATGAAATTGCATTATATGCAACATGTGCTACGAGTTGGATGTACGTGTAGTACAATCTAGACAATAGAGTGGATACATTTTCATATACTTGATCCACATCCATCGGATTGGCACTCGTAGAAATCTACATATAGAATTGAAGAAGTTCCAATATGGAAATCTTTATCAGATATAAAGAATATATACAATCTTATTTATATCATAGTGATGATACAATATATATGTTCTATTACGACAATACAAATTGACATTAATAAAACGACCATTAAGGAGATAGTGGGACTAGTTTAAGTCTCCAAACACGTCGGTTTGAGGCGTACTCAACCATCGTGTTCTCCGTGCCTGTAGGGTCCTCTAACGGCTGGAGAGTTACGGTGTTGCGAGGTCCAGAAGGAACGTCTCGCGAACTACCATCTCCATCGGTGCCATCTGGATGAACATGGTGCATTATAATGTACAAAGCAGCATATTTTTGCTCATCTGTCAGCGGCGTGACTCCAGCCGGGAGTGGAACATCCGGAGCCTAGATTGCACGCACTACCCACGGGACGCAAGGGCGATCTTGATGTCCATGACCCATATAGGATAGTTGTGGCCGTTGAGAGCAGGTGCATCAAACTCTCGAGCCATCGTTTACCTATACGGGTAAACAAGAGAATTTTAATTTACATTCGGTAAATTAAAATCCATCATGGTTATGTCATAATGAACTATGCAAATTACATGAAGTTTCAAGAAGTGGGCTTGAACTCATTAGTGTGAACCTCAAATTGTTAAGTATGACACGTTGTAGATAATCTCCAATTAAATTTTGGAGCAGATCTAGCAGCATTAGCGGGGTATAAGATACTCGCACTTCGAATGCCTTATGTCATAACTTACTTAAAATGTATGAAAGAGCACATTGGCAATGATAATGTCAAAAATGACAAAATGTTGGCTTAAACAGTAGTGGTAGATAAATCTACACACCACATCATGATCCCAAAACATCAATTTGAGGAAATCACTTTGATTTTGCATCTACATTTGCAACAAATTTAAAATCTCAATTGCAAATGGATGTAATTAATTTCGACATGTGGCGAACATGGAAAATATATACATCTTTAGAAAAATTCCGGAATACATCGTACTCGACAGAGAAACAATACTATAGAGGTACTGAATTTTATATTTGCAAGAAATTAAAAATCTCAATTGCAAATAGACATAATTAATCTCAACACGTGACAAACGTGGAAATATATTACATCAAATTAGGATCTGGAATACATCGGTACTCGACAGAAAACAGTACTAAAAAAATGTACCAAATTAACAGGTCTAAAACAGGAATAAAACACTGCTAGAACTACTGTTATACGACTGATCTGCTAATAGGCTAAATCAGAGGAGCAAATAAGTAAAGAAGCAAGCGCTGCTGGCTGCCTAAATCCCAGCCGCACGCACATCTGCCCAGCCTGGTCAAGCGAGCGGATAAGGGAGAGCGATAAAGATGAAAAATCCCGTGCTGCTCTATCCCCAATCCTCACGAGACTGAAAACAGGCGGACAGTACACGGCCGGCCGGCGCCACCTCCACGCACACCGCCACAGCGGCGTTCACCGGCGGCGAGAGACGCTCCCTCCGCGCTCGTCCTCATCCGAGGATCCTCCAGGGAGGCCCAACTCCAAGTCTTCGCGCGCTCGGCGCTGCTGCTCGATGGAGGGCCTGATGCCGCGAAGCCGAAGGGCATAAGGCGGCGGCGAGGCGGAGTCGTGGTGGGCGTCGGGGTTGGCAGGCGATTCGTCGCTCGCCGCTGTCGTGCAGTAGCTCGTCCTCGTCGGAAGAGCCTCCAGGAAGGAGGGTGTCGGGCGCGACAGCGCGGATGGAGCGGCCGCTCGATGGCGGGCTTGCCAACGAGACGTTGAGGGCCATGAGACGACGGCGAGCGCCCGTGTGCGGCGAAGGTGGAGGGGTGGCAGGGGAGCCGCGGCCCGTGGAGGACGGCGTGCGCGGTTATCCCGGCGACACAACATCGTCCTCGACTGCGGGTGTTGGCGACGGGAGGCTCAGCGGCGCGGCGACCTCAACAACCGCTGGGGCGGAGATTGCAGCGGCGCGGTTACCTCGAAACGGCGGCGACGGCCGTCGTCGCAAAGGGGGCGAAGAGACAGGGAAACAAAATCCCCATGCATTGTAGTTCTTTCTCACCTTTTGCCTGTTGTTTTCCATGTCGATCTTGTTCTATTCCGGCGAATTCGCCGGCGAGTTCTTCTTTGAAGGATGTAGCGGACGCTCTGTTCTTCTCTTCATTCCTCTGTTTCTTTTCTTCCAGTTCTTCTCCAGGATCGAATTCGCTCAGTAGCGAGCGTGCTGATAACGTGTTGGAAATAGAATCGAGAGCAATCGAGAGACAACAAAATGAATCAAGTGTTTCTTTCATTGATTGATTACATGGGCTATTTATACAAGGACAACCGACTATTCGGGATGTCGGTAACATGAAAAGACGCCTCTAGGAGGCATGTCGGTTTGGGCAAATAGCAACCGTTTAAGACGGTTGTTTCTATTCCTAACACATTCATTCCAACTCTCCATCTTCATATGTCCATTGTCAGCGCCTTCTCTCTTGATAGGAACAAATTCTCTTCCAGTTTTTGCGTTTTTCCCGTCGAGTAGACCATGGCCTTCCTCACTCCTCGGATGGTACTCAACGCACGCACGTACTTAACGGCAACGTTCCGGCCGGCCCGAATGACTCCAGCATACAGGAGACTCGCTTGCCATGTTCTCTCAACACAGCAGAGTGGACGCTTGGAGTCGTAAATAATATCGTCGATGATACAGTTCTGGGAACTGGTTAGTGGATCCAATAGAGTGCTATGCTTAATATTGAGGTACTGGATACTTTCTCAAACCCGGCGGCTCAACAATTTGGTACATCAGTCTGAGTAGCTTGAGGTTAGTTCTATATACTTCCCTCATTTACTTTCAAGAATTTGGTGTGCAGTTTAGGTTCTCTGCACAAATCGAGTAATTTGTCCTCTGGGTTATTATATGAGTTTTATGCATGTGGCCAGCAATCAATACTTTCACAAAGCATGTCAGCTTCAGGAAGCTCTGCATATCATTGTTGTTTTCGGTGGAATGTCTCTCGCACCGATGTGCTTATCCTACAATTTCTTTCAGTTATCATTTTGTAGTATCCCTCATATGTTTCCTCTTATTCAGGCTCGTGTTATCATTTTGTAGTGTCCCTCATATGTTTCCTCTTATTCAGGCTCGTGGTGATAATCATCACCGTAGTCCAAGATCTGATCCTAAAACCGAACGCTCTCGCGACTCTGTCCCAGACCATGGCGACCATGTCGGTGGTCCAAGCGGAACAGCTGGACAACCGGATCATCGTCAGGTTAATCAGAGCGCTGGTTCGAGCGGATCGGCAGGCTTTGATTAGCGACGGGCTGGTTTTGGAGAAGGGAATGCAACTGGGTTCGGTGGTAATGGTGCTGATCGAAACAATAATGCGGCTTTCAGCGAGGAGATGTTGGCGAAGGTGGTGCGTCAGGTTGCAGATGCGCTAAAGCAACCCAAGGCTTTATTCCCGGAAGGGAACACAAACTCTACTGCGGCAGCAATGGCCCAAGGGTGTCGGCTACAAGTTCAAAGGGTAATTATGCTGTGGGAGCTACGACATCTCAGCTAGCCACACAGCAGCAACAAATTTGGGTTGAGCGCCCCGGGAGTGGGGCTAGGGCACCGGCAGCTGGGGATGATGCGGCAGGAAAAAAAGTGAAGAAAACTGACAAAACTCGCTTCTACCGCTGTGACTTGCAAGGGCATCACGGCAAAGACTACATCGTGGAGCTTTGTGATATATGTGAGAGCAAGGAGCACGTGTCGGAGGCGTGCCCTTTGTTGTCTGTTCCAAAACCACAAGTCATCATGCATGGGTTGATCAGCGAAGGACTCATGTTTTTTGAGCAGCCGATGACTAAAACTTATAAACCAAAAATAGACAACACACGGTTGGCTATGGTGACCGTGACAGCAGGGGAGCTTTCAATTCGGCAGGTGGTGATGCAACTTCAGAGGTTGGCTCCCTGGGTGACACAAATGGAGCCCATGGAGTTGCTCCCAAAGAAGTGGATTAGAGTGTACGACATCCCACCAAAGGTGACAGGTGATTTCTTAGCTTTGTGGAGCCTGGGATCGTTGTTTGGGAAGACCATGAAGGTGGACATGAAATATACCCGCAAATTTGGAGTTCTGCGTATTCTTGTGGGTTGCGTTGATTACACTTTGATTCCTTCAGGCTGGCTTGTTTTCATAAAAGATGGGTTTTATAAGCTCAGTTTCAAGGTGGAGCATCCGGTTGATGTTACTGATGATGAGGATGATGATCCTAGGTCACCACCACGTGATGATGACAAGGATAAAAATGATGAGTCGGAAAAGGGCTCCAAAAATGTTAGAGATGAAGGGGTGGATTCGGAGGCTAATGACTTTGATGCTATGGCGACAGATGAGGTTTCAAAACCTGAGGAGGCTCAAGGTAATGAGGGAAGGCCCCGGATACTATGCAGGAGAAGACCTCGGGTGTCATTTTTTCCCCGATGGTTCAGAAACAATTTATTCAGGCTAAAAAGAGTGGCTGGGCATGGCAGCAGAGATTCAGTCGAGACACAAGGGAATCAAAAAATTTGGGACGAGGTGGAGTCGCTGGGTGATATACAGGATGTCAGCAAGCAATCCCAGGTGCGCTCGGACTTGGTGGTGCAGAAGGAAGCTCACGTTGTGGCCGTGGCAGAGAAAGCATGTTTTTTCTCCACCCTGGCACAAACGGACACGGACGCGTTACGCGGGTCTCTAGAGGTGGTGGCAGCGGGAAAAACTTGCGATTTTCCTGCACCGGAACAGGTGGATGGGCTAGGTACGGCAGAGGTGGCCACTGTGGTCGAGGTCATTGGTGGAGCTTCGAGCAGCCTAAAGAAACCGTGCGGATGGGGGTGCCTGCGGGTGCAGCTTCTACTGCTGCGTTTCAGCAAGAAGTATACCCCTTCGTTGGGGAGAAAATGCAGATGATACCTTCGCAAACTGTGATGCTTTCTTCTCCGGAGATGCGGGAGAGATATGGGCGTGGACGACACCACCTTGTATGTCTCCTACGAGCTATACTCAGTCTTCTGTTATGTCTGATGGGGGCTTATACATGGATCATTTTGGGAATACGATACCGAACCAATCTCAGCCAGGCGGGCCGGGATCAGCTCGGATGATACACGCTGTAAGAAGACATTCTGAGCAAGAAATTCTGGCTTTCGTGCAAGAAAGGGAGGTGCGATCAAGCCAGAGGCTGAAATCCCAAGTCAATGCGGATACCCCAATTCTCGAGAGGGCTATGGACTTGGCGTCTTGCAAAAACAACATAACCCCGATAGGTACTCCTCTTTCTTCTAAGTTATCATTATTATCCTTTACTGATTCTGAAATTAAGACTAGAGCAGATAGGCTGGGAACTTCACTAGGTAAAACTAAGGAACAAGAGGATTCGTCCATTGCAATAATTAAAAGCGTGTAAAAAGAAAGGGAGGTTATTTTCTTACTTTATTCCTTACCACCCAGAGATGACGCTGATGAGTCTAGTTTAGTTCTAAAAAGAGCAAAACAGTTGACTGAGGATTTAGAGGAGGATGAACCCGAAGGTATGTTAGATCATGCGGATCGAGGCATACCTAAGGTAAAAGGTAAACGAGGGCGTGAGAAGAATAGCTACTCCAAATGTGAGGTCAGGAGAAGGGCTAGGATCCGAAAAATCAATAATCTTTAAAAATGAAAGGAATGGTTTGGAACTCAGACGGTTTTGGGGACACTGCTAAGCATCTAACAATTAATGAAACAGTGAGGGAGCAACATTTCGATTTTTTTGCTATTGTTGAAACAGGAAGATCCTCTTTTGCAACACCTTTTCTTAAGTTTTTAGCTAGGGGCATGGACTTTACGTGGTTCTGTATTCCCCCACACGGCCGATCAGGTGGTATGTTGGTTGGTTTTAACAATGCCACTTTGGTAGCCAATAATGTGCTCACAGGAGATTTTTGCGTCAAATTTCATGTGAGAAATAAATTGGATGGGTTTAGATGGGCCTTTGTTGTAGTATACGGGACTGCACAAGAGGAGAAAAAACCTGATTTCTTGGCAGAATTAGTGAGAATTTGTGATGGTGAAACACTTCCAATGCTAGTTGGTGGAGATTTCAATATAATTAGAAGTTGGATCGATTTCTGGCTGGTGTTGAGTGGGAGCAGAAATTTCCACTAGTGACTATTCATGCGATGACGCGTACGGGGTCTGATCATACTCCTTTGTTGTTGGACTCAGGGGATCAGGCGTATGTAGGAAATTCTAGTCACTTTTTATTTGAGCTATCTTGGATGCACCAGGATGATTTTTTTGAAATGATTAAAAAAGAGTGGAATTCGATTCAAACCGGCAATTCACCTGTTGAAAGGTGGCAGCACAAGATTAGACACTTACGCCAATTTCTGAGAGGATGGGCTAAGAGTCAAAGTGGGGAATATAAAAAACCGCGTGACAAACTATCACTGCTAATCACTCAGTTGGATATTAAGACCGAAACCATCCCTCTTAATGCAGCTGAGCGTGTTGCAAAAAAGGATGCAGATGAATATCTAGCAAAACTGAGAAGAGATGAAGAATCCAAATGGGCACAACAAGCAAAAGTAAAATATATTCAAGAAGGTGGAAGTAATACGAGATATTTCCACATCATTGCTAATGGAAAACATAGGAAACAGAGGATTTTCCAATTAGAACAGATGAGGGTACAATTGTGGGCCAAGAAAATCTCAAATTTTTTATTTCGGAATATTACAAAAAACTGTTTGGATCACCGGTTCCAAATCACTTTTCTATGGAGGAGGAAGTGACTCATGATATGCCTCAGATCTCAGCTGAGGAGAATGTCTTTTTAACTCAGGCGTTTACAGAGAAGGAAGTATACGATGCTATTAATCAGATGTAACATAATAAAGCTCCAGGACCAGACGGGTTCCCTGCAGAGTTTTATCAAAAAATTGGAGCACTATCAAGGTCGACTTAATGGCAATGTTTTCTCAATTGCGAGAGGGAAACCTGCCATTATATAAGCTTAACTTTGGGATATTACGCTGCTGCCCAAGAAAGAGGATGCTAGTCGCATTGAGCAATACAGACCCATCTGTTTATTAAATGTAAGTTTCAAGATTTTCACAAAAGTGGGAACGAATAGGGTAACCTCGATAGCAAGTAGGGTCGTGCGTCCCACCCAAACTGCTTCCATACTAGGTAGAAACATTCTTGAAGGTGTCGTCGTGCTTCACGAAATGATCCATGGACTACATAGGAAGAAAATGGATGGAGTGCTTTTCAAAATAGACTTTGAAAAGGCCTATGACAAGGTAAAATGGTCTTTTTTACAACAAGTTCTACGCATGAAAGGATTTGCACCTCAGTGGTGTGAGTGGATTGCGAGGTTTATTCAGGGGGAGTGTAGGAATACAAGTTAATGACGATATCGGTCATTACTTCCAAACACTAAAGGGTTTAAGACAAGGAGATCCTTTGTCACCGCTCCTTTTTAACCTAGTTGCGGACATGGCAATTTTAATTGCTAGAGCTAAGCAGGATGGCCAGGTTGGTGATTTAATCCCTCATCTTGTAGAGGGTGGTGTTTCTATCCTCCAATATGCGGATGATACAATACTGTTCATGGAGCACAACACTGCGAAAGCCGTGAACATGAAACTGATATTGGCCTTTTATGAACAACTATCGGGATTGAAAATTAATTTTCATAAAAGTGAATTGTATTGTTTTGGAAAAGCCAAGGACAGTCAAGACGAGTACCATCACATATTGGGTGTGAGATCGGTTCTTTGCCTTTTAGATATTTGGGGATTCCAATACATTTTAGAAAACTGCTTAACAAGGAATGGAAGACTGTGGAGGATCGGTTTGAGAAGAAGTTAGCCTCATGGGTGGCCAAGATGCTATCATACGGAGATCCTCTTGTGCTTATTAATTCAGTATTGACAAGTCTTCCAATGTTTCTGTTATCCTTCTTTGAAATACCTAAAGGGGTACGTAAACGATTGGACTTTTACCGTTCTAGTTTTTTTTGGCAAAGTGATCAGCTAAAGCACAAGTACAGGTTAATAAAATGGAATATTGTGTGTAGGCCGAAAGATCAAGGGGGTCAAGGAATTGCGGTCCTAGAAACTAAAAATAAATGTCTTTTAAGTAAGTGGCTATTTAAGTTGATGAATGAAGGAGTGTGGCAAGAGCTATTAGTCAATAAGTATTTAGGGGGTAAAACGTTGACCCAAGTACAATCTAAACCATTCGATTCACCTTTTTGGAAAGGTCTAATGAAGGTAAAGAATGAATTTTTTGAGCCCGGAGAATTCATTCTGGGTAACGTGAGCAAATTCGGTTCTGGGAAGATAGTTGGTTAGGACAAATATCATTAGCGAATGAATAACCTAATCTCTATGCTATCACCTCAAATAAAAATGCGAGGTGGCTGAAGTTCTTAGCTCGGTACCTATAAACCTCCCTTTTAGAAGAATACTAGTTGGAAATAATAGAAACACTTGGTTTCATCTAGTAGAAAGGCTAATGCGAGTCAATCTTCTAGATCAACCAGATAGATTCAAATGGCGTTTGACAACTAATGGTGTGTACACTGTAAAATCATATTATCTAGACTTACTTAATGGACATAAAAGATATTTGCGAAAATATTTGTGGAAATTAAAAATCCCTTTAAAGATAAAGATCTTTTTGTGGTTCATAAACAGAAAAGAGTTATTGACCAAGGATAATTTGGCTAAGAGACATTGGACAGGGTGTAAGAAATGCGTTTTCTGTGATGTAGATGAGTCTGTTGAGCATCTATTTATTTCATGTACTTTTGCAAGGAATATCTGGAGGCTAGTACACTTTACGTTCAATGTTTACCCACCAACTAGTGTTTCAAACATGTTTAGATCATGGTTGAATGGGTTAGATAAAGTCACCAAGGCACGAATTAGGATTGGTGTTGTGGCCATTCTTTGGGCTATTTGGAACTGTCACAATGACATTGTCTTTAACAAAAAAAATCTTCTCACTGCTTGCAGTTATCAACATGGCTATGTATTGGATCCGTTTGTGGTCCTATCTTCTTCCTGCGGATCAGCGTGGCCTCATGGAAGCAGATGTACCAGCATAATGACGGTCGTACGGACTATCTTCTGCCGGGCTGGGTGGCAGCACACTAAAAGAATCGATGCTTAGTGTTTCCTTTTTTGAGTGGCTGATTTTTGTATCCACTTTATGTGATCCATGAAGTGTAAACCGTGCAACCTTTGAATTTTAATAAATGCGGCTGGCTGTGTGCATCATTTTCATTTTTCACGCAGAGGCCGGGATCCGCACTCCCTTTTCTAAAAAAAATCTCTTTACGCTTAAGTTTTAATTTAACGAAGGCCAGACTGACATCCCACTGCACTTACTTAAAACCCCACCACCACAAGACCGGATTAGCAGAGTCCGCAGAGTGAGCTGCGCAGAGCACCTACAATTCAAAACCTGCGAGAGGGAGACAGAGAAAGAGAGATGGACAGGGCGGTGCCGGTGCGGAAGACGCACGCCTCGACGGCTGGCCTGCTCGCTTGGTCGGAAACCGCCGCGGACGCCGCCACCCCGCCGCCCTCCTCGCGCCCCAGCCTCAAGGTAATCCCCATCGGCCTCGACCGAGCTCTTTTCTTTCCCCGTCGCCACGCGATGCGGCCGAGCCCTGCTGCCTTACCTTGCATCGCGCCGTGCCGCTGACCGTTGTGCCCCTTTGTATTTTCGTCAGCCGGCTGGCGGGATCACGCCTGCGATGTTCGGCGCGCCGGTGACTGAGCAGGAAGCCGAGGATCTGAGCAAGAGGTGAGGGATTTCTGCCCTGATCCACTCGATCTGTGCCGATATCGTGTTGTGTCTCGTGCAGTCGTGCGTGCTCCTGCACTTGCGCGTCGTCTGTGATTTCAAATCATGTTGTCATTGTGCACACCTCAGATTTTCTGAATCTTAGGGACAAATAGCGGCCAAAAGAAAAACAGCTAGCTGCCAATCCCAAACTTAATGCATAATATTGTTTAATTTAATGCTCTTAGTTCAGTACAGGCTTATGCATAGCTGTTTTGTCCTACTGTAGTACTAGAATCTTAGCTATTATTGCACACTAGTGCTAGGATGGACAAACTGGAGATGTTGCATTTGCAGCACGGTACGGTAATTTTTGTGCCAAGGTCCCAGATTTATGGTTATGAAGTCTGAAAATGTTTGTGTAGGTAGGGAATCAGTAATGCCCTCTTAATCCTTGTTCGATTGGTGCGTTGAGAAACCCGAGATTAGAGGATTTGTTTGATCATGAAATCCTTGCTAAGTGCTAAAAAGAACTTTGGATAAGATGAGTAGTGCAGCAGGCCTGTAGCGTCTGCGTGGCGGAGCCAGGAGTTACTGTGAAGGAGAAAAAATTGAATCAAACGATGTCACATCATTGTGAAGAAGAGCCTAACTTTCACAATCAAATGATATTTCCCACAAAATAAAGAGCTAAGACAACCATTTTTTTCTTCGCGAAAACGCAAAAGCTTTGTGTTTCGATGCATTGAAAGACAATAGAGTTTTATGTACAAGACCAGAAGGGCGACCCCACCATACAACACACCCGGCTAGCTAAACTAAGGGAGCAGTACGCTAAGCCCCTTGGCCGCCGCGCTCGCCCAATCTCCCGCTTCGGCCTTGATGGCGTTCACCAGAGTCGCCACTGAGGGTTGGATGTTGTCGAAGATGACCGCGTTGCGATGTTTTCAGAGCCACCATGCCGTGAGCATAATCACCGACGAGCTGCCCTTCCGCAATTGGCAAGGGTGGCCTGCAGGACCGTCGCCCACCATCTCGAAGACAACCATATGACCCTCCCACTTCATTCTGTCTCCACCACCCAGCATGTGAGAATTTCATGCTGTTTTGATGTCTTAGTAATTAAAAGTTGTAATTATGTTATGTTATTTTCAAATTCTACCATTGCTTATTTTAACCTGGGATTGTTTTTTTTGAAACTAAAACTGTGAGGCAAAACAGCCCCACAGCAAAACTTTATTAAAAAATAAACAGGTATTAAATATTTACATACAGCAAGCTCCCAACTACTTACCTATTATGTACAAAAGCTAGGGAAGAACTAACACCCAAGCCATAAGACTGTCACGGTATTTAACTTTAATCCTATGCTGTAAGAGGGATATATCATGAACAAATCCCCCCTTCCACTTAGCAAAAGTGGGTCTCTGATTTTCAAAAATGGCGCCATTCCTTTGGAGCCAGATGTGTCTTGCAACCACAATCAATACTTCCATAAAGAAAGGCTTGGAGAAGCTTTTCCGTGCATGATTCAAAATAACTTGAATATCATCATCCGCAATCCACTCTATTTGCAAGTAATTCCACACTCTCTGGCTGAAGTTGCAAGTAAAGAGCAGATGCTTACGATCCTCATAATCTCTTCTAGGGCATAACACGCAATGCGTATCTTCAGTAACATTCCAATGGCGCCGTTTGAGTGTTTGAGTTAGCTATGTGGGAAGGTGTGTTCTTGTATGCTGCATAAGCTTCTCTTGTTTGTATTACATAGTGCCATATATATAGGATACAAGGTCGGTGCCTACAGACCTTCTACAACATTCTACAACTAGGTTTTTACAATTAGGCTTCTATAGCCTTCTACAACCTTCTATGTGCTAACCATGGTGACAAAGCTCTACAACCTTCTACAGCTTTCTACTTTAGCTTACTGCCTAAGGCTGATATCAGAATACTACTACTAGAACATACTAGATATATTCTAAGCAAGGATTACTCTCACAATTCTCCCCCTAATCCTTGCTCTTCAAGCTTGACTTGATCTGGACCATCCCAATTCGAGCACGCAGCTCCTGAAACTTCACTCGCCCCAAAGATTTCGTCAAGATGTCAGCGAGCTGATGTATTGATGAAACTGGTGCTGATGCTTCCATCTTCCAAGCAATCTCTGATGAAGTGGTACCGAATATCGATATGTTTGCTGCGCTCGTGGAAGACTGGATTTTTGGCTAATGCTATGGCAGACTTGTTGTCCACCTTTAGCTCAACTGTCTCAGCTTTTCTTCCTTGAAGTTCACCAAGAAGTCGAGCCAGCCAAATTCCTTGATTTGCTGCAGTTGTGGCTGCTACATATTCTGCCTCCTTTGCTCGAGAGATTGCCAACTCACCAAGGAGTTCCCAAGGAAGAACAGTATGCCACTCGTGCTCTTCCTGGTGTCAATGTCGCCAGCGAGGTCACTGTCACTATAACCAAGTAGCCTCCTTTGTCTTCCGCCTGTAGTGAAGACCGTAGTTGATCGTGCCAGCGACATAGCGTAGGATTCTCTTCACAACCATCATGTGCTCCTCTGTAGGTCGTTCGATGAATCGACTGACGAACCCAACAGCAAAGGCCAAGTCTGGCCTGGTGTGGACGAGATAGCTGAGGCTTCCAACGATCCACTGGTACTCTGTAGCGTCCACCTCTTCTGCTGTACTTTCATGGCTCAGCCTGAGCCGCTCCTCCATTGGAGTGTGTGCAGAATTGCAACCTTCCATTCCTCCCAGCTGAAGGATGCGTGAGGCATAGTGCGCCTGACATAAGCTGATGCCGTCGGCGTGCTGCTGGACTTCGATTCCAAGATAGAAAGACAACAATCCAAGGTCGCTCATCTCGAATTTTGTCTTCATCTCGTCCTTGAAGCTCTCCAGTGCTCCCTTGGATGAACCTGTGATGATCAGATCATCCACATATACTCCAATGAGTAAGGTTGCCTTGCTGGTGGTGTGCCGGTATATTGCATGCTCGTGCTCGCTCTGTTTGAAGCCCATTTCTTTGAGTGTGCAATCAAGCTTCGCGTTCCATGCTCACGGTGCCTGTCGCAGGCCATAAAGGGCCTTGTGCAGCCGTAGTACCTTTCCTTCTTCACCTTTGACGACGAAACCAGGGGGCTGCTTCACATAGACTTCCTCCTTCAGTTCTCCATTGAGATAAGCTGATTTTACGTCCATGTGGTGGACGAACCACCCCTCCTGGGCAGCCAGAGCAAGTAGCAGCCGGATCGATTCCATGCGAGCCACGGGAGCAAAGACTTCATCAAAGTCTATGCCGGCTTGTTGAACGAAGCCGTGAGCGACCAGCCGTGCTTTGTGCTTGATTACTTCACCAGCTTCATTTTTCTTCAACTTATAGACCCACTTGAGGCCTATTGGTTGATGCCCGTGTGGCAGATCCACGAGTTCCCATGTCTTGTTTCGCCCCACAGCTTCTATTTCCTCGCGCATGGCTGCCTGCCATGCCTTGTCGCGCTCAGCTTCTGCAAATGAGCACGGCTCCCTCGTGCTGGCCAAGTGCAGCTCACACTCAAGGTTGCGTGGTTCAAGCCCAGGCACTGGTTCTTTTCCGACCAGATCCTCGACCATGCAATAGCGGACTGGCGTGTCGCCATGTGCAGCGTCAAGTCGATCATCATCATCATCTGTTGGTGGCGTGACAAATTCTGGAGTTGCTGGGGTTGCAGCACTTGCTGCTGGAGCAGATGGAGGTGTTGGTGGTGCGCTGGCTGAAGCACCTTGAGCCCCATGTCTCGATGACGCAGATTCCTCTTCTCTTGAACTGGACACCTGGCTGGGCTCCCTGATGATGTACTCTATGTCAAAGTGGCTGTCGAAGTATTCGCTGGCTTCTGCTGCCCAATCCCAGCCTTGCTCTTCATCAACGTCACGGGCACCGATGTCGAGGTGCCAACGCTCAATTCGCTTGTCGTCGCTGCTTGTTGCGAGGTAGGCTTTTGCCTTCGGTTCGTTGATGTGAAGTGGGCCATGCTCTGGAGTTGTAGTGGTGTTGTCCTCCACCACCTCTATAGCTGGGGTTGGAGCGACGTTTTGCTGCACCACCATGGCAGGGGCTGGAGCGTCGCTTTGCTGCGCCTTCATGGCTGGGGCAGGAGCTTTGCTTTGTTGCACTGTCATGGCTGGGACAGCAGCAGTGCAGACCTGCGCCATGAGAAGAGCAGGCTCCTCATCATCTTCCTCAGCTTGGGCCAAGTATGCCCCGTTCCCGTTTTTCCTAGGCTGCCAGCAGTCCTTGGCCCAATGGCCGCGACGGCCACAATTGTGACATGCGTCATTGAGCGGGCCGTCCCTAGCAGCTGCACGATCGCTGCCGCCTTCTCCACCCTTATTACGTGGCGGCCGTCGTCGTTGCTGTGCCCTGCCGCGCGCAGACCTGGAGGAGCTGCCTCCTTGGCGCTCCTTCATCTTTTGTTGCCACTGCTCCTCGGTGAGCAGAAGCTTTCCCTGCTCACGCAGCGGCTCCGGCGACTCGAGACGGTCCTCTGCTGCCTTCAGCCGACCAGTGACTTCCTCCAACGACATATCAGTAGTGTCAAGGAGGGTCTCGATTGCAAGGGCTATCTGTGACAGCCTAGGCGGCACAACTCGCAAGAATTTCTCGACGACTTGAGTTTCGTTGATAGGTGCTCCGAGCGTGGCGAGGCTTGTGACGAGGTTGGTGAGGCGCAGCGCGAAATCGTCAATGGACTCCCCGTCACAGAACGAGATCATCTCAAATTCCTTCTTCAGCTGCTGCACCTTGCCCTTCCGCACGCGGTCTGAACCAACATGCATGGCTCGGATCGCCTCCCACGCCTCCTTCGCTGTCCGCTTGACAGCCAGGCCGGGCACCATTTCTGGTGGCACAGCTTGTAGGGTGGCCTCCAGCGCCATTCGATCTTCCTGGAAATCGTCGGCGCCGAGCTCGATTGCATCCTAGATGCCCCGAGCCTGCAGCTTCACCTTCATGAGGAGGCTCCATTCGGTGTAGTTCGTCCGCGTCAACATCGGGTAATTGCCGCCGCCGACTTCCTTCACGACACGCTCGACAACGACCTCGCGCCTTCCAGCCTCGCGGTGGCGCGGTCGTCTCGCTGGTGGTGAAGGGGAACGGCGCCGCGGCTGGTGAGATGGACTGCGGGCAACACCCTGCTGAACTGGAGTTGACGTTTCTCAGGATCCTCTCCTAACTTGGCTGATCCTCTCCCTCCTTACTTGGCTGACCCTCTCCTAACTTGGCTCTGATACCAAATGTTAGAGTTAGCTATGTGGGAAGGTGTGTTCTTGTATGCTGCATAAGCTTCTCTTGCTTGTATTACATAGTGCCATATATATAGGATACAAGGTCGGTGCCTACAGACCTTCTACAACATTCTACAACTAGGTTTTTACAACTAGGCTTCTACAGCCTTCTACAACCTTCTATGTGCTAACCATGGTGACAAAGCTCTACAACCTTCTACAGCTTTCTACTCTAGCTTACTGCCTAAGGCTGATATCAGAATACTACTACTAGAACATACTAGATATATTCTAAGCAAGGATTACTCTCACATTGAGGAGATCTCGAGTATTTAGTCTGTCTCTAAGAAGCAGCCAAGCAAAAACTTTAAATGTCATTGTGCATGCTGATTTCCAAATCCACTGGAAAGCATTGGGAGCAGAGATATGAGCATGAATTTTCCCGTAGAATTGAGCTGAGGTGTACTTCACACACACTCCAGGTATAAGTCCAAACATCATTAGCGGTTGTCTGTGGATTGTTCTGTAATATAACTTGTAGCTGCAAGTATTCGTCATACGCTGCTCTAGACAGAGGTAGTTGAAAAAGAGACGAGAAGTCTTGTGTTTGAAACACCTGTGCCACCGAAATGCAGTCCTCAACCGCATATGAGAATAACCTCGGAAACCTGAGCATCAAGGGCTGTGAAGAATCCTGTAGTTTCCACTTATCTAGCCAGAACAGCATTGTGTCTCCTTTTCCATGAGTGGCTAATGACACAGCTCGAAAATTATCCACTAACTTCAGGACATCCCTCCACCAGAAAGACCCCTGCATATTCTCAGCGTGCGGGACCTTGGACTGATAATAAGCATGCCAAACAAGATTAACCCATGGCATGCCCACTTTGTTATAAAACTTATCGAGGAACTTGATAAGAAGTGCTGCATTTTTCTTCTGAAAATCAACAACACCAAGACCACCACTTTTCTTCAACAGACACACCATTTCCCATGCGGCTAAAGACCTACTTGGAGTATCCGAATTTGAATTACGCCTCCATAAACATTGCCTGAGGATCCTATCCAATTGTTTAGTTAAACCAGGACACAATTGCAGTGAGCATAGGAAGTGTAGTGGCATTGAGGCCAGGGCAGAATTAATAAGCTGAAGCAAGCTCCCTGGGCTAGAAAGCAGGAACTAGATGTCAACCTCCTTTCCAAATTGCAGACCAGCAGAAGAAGGTCACAGATTCGTGGCCTGGTTGTACCCAAGGGTAGTCCTAAGTATGTGAACGGCAAAGTTCCAATCTGACACCCAAATTCAGCCGCAAGCAAAGCCATGCTAGTATCATCCACATTGATAGGGAGCATCATAGATTTGTCATAATTTATTTTTAAGCCTGTTGACTGAGTGAATTTCCCCAAGACTTGCTTCAGATTAGCCAGCTGTACTCTATCTGCAGGCATGATCAGTAAAGTATCGTCGGCGTACTGTATAATTGGGAACTCTTCATCATAGGTATCAATTGGCCTGTTAATTAGACCTTGCTCCAAAAGCTCATTCACCACTGCTTGCAATAATTCCAAACCAAGAACATATAACAATGGAGAGAGTGGGTCTCCCTGTCGTACCCCCTTCTACAAGCAAACTTTTTCCCTGGGATACCATTTAGCAAAATTGATGAGGTACCAGTAGATAGAATTTCCTTTACCCAACTTATCCACTTGGAATTGAATCCCATAGCTGCCAAGATCTGAATTAGAGCGTCATGTTCAATAGTATCAAAGGCCTTAGCAAAATCCAACTTAATTATCACAATTGGCTTTTTAGACACATGGCATTGGTAAATGTACTCAAATGCCCATGCGATACAATCCTGAATTGATCTTCCCTTGATAAACCCATATTGATTTTTGCTCACACACTTTAGGATTTTTGCTTGTAGTCTATTTGCAGCAAGCTTAGTTAAGAACTTTAGACAAACATTAGTTAAAGATATAGGCCTGAAATCATTAACCCGTACTGGCACTGCAACTTTGGGCACCAATGTTATGTAAGACCCATTAATGTTTTCTAACTTGATCTGTCCACTATGAAAATCATCAGCAAGACAATAAAATTCCTTTTGGATAACAGACCAGCACTTCTTAAGGAATAGGCCATTGAAGCCATCCGGCCCAGGAGCCCGATCAGGAGGCATCGCAGCTATAACATCATCCATCTCTTTTTTTTCAAAAGGAATTGTGAGTTCATCCAGCCCATCAACCTTATGAATGATACGGCCTAAATCAAATTGCATCTGAATCTTTTCCGAACGGCCCATTCTCTCCTTGTAAGCAGCCCACAGCATTCCCGCCATTTCCTGGTGATCTGTTACTTCCCGATCATCATCAGCTCGAAGCATTGCAACTGAATTTCTTCTAAACCTCTCAGATGCCATGGCGTGAAAGAATTTTGTATGATTGTTTTTGAAATATTGGGGAAAATAGTTGCCAGTGGTGTGTCAGTTTGTTGAGACCAGTTCAAACTGTGTGGCGGGTGATTTTAAATGGGATCAGATAGGTATTGCCAAAGCAATATACTAGATAGTATCTTGATCATAAGTTCCTACTATGTGCTGAATCCACTCCTTTTTTCCTAACAAAGGTAACTAGTTAAATACCACCAGCCAAGGAAATATTCTGCCCGTACACTTCTCGAAGAGTCGCAGCCCGTTGTATGTTCAAACATGACAAGCTAAGTTCCTTAGTTACTTCTGTGCAGAAAAATGTGCTCTGGCTCGAAGATAAAAGAAATAACTGGGAGCGGAATATTTGCTGCGCACAGTGAAGATGGTGATTCTGATACTGGTTCTGGTGCCTCAAATCCTCCAACCAAAACTTCTGTAAGGATCTATCAGGTATCTTACGCTTACGGCAAACTGAAGCGGTTGCCATGTCTACTTTTTTTTAAGTTGGCTACAGTCTCTAGTCTGTCCATCAGAGGATCTTATATCTACTCGGTGCTGACACTCATTTTGAACATATGTACATGGTACAAACTAAGTATATTGGGATACATATTTTTCTTCTAGTCATGAACCAAACCACCAAGTCCATGGTTGAAGTATGCTTGCAAGTCAGCCAGTATGTCTTGAGTTCTTCTGGGTCGTGATACCCTAACACTATATTAGTCGATTTCTCTGAGCATGCTTTCTGTTACCAACTTACCATGTTGTACATAATTTATTCCAGTTACCACCCATTGGTTTCCATCATGATCATGTCTTTTTCATAACAGCAAACGGTAACTAGCATGAGTCAGATTTCATTTAGTGCCGAGGGAACTGTGTCCCCAAAGAAGCCATCATCGTTACCTGAGGTGGCGAAGCAACGAGAGCTGAGTGGTACCTTGGAGAGCGAAGCTGATGCCAAAATGAAGAAGCAGAACTCTGAGGCGAAGAGCAAAGAGCTGAGTGGAAGTGATATATTTGGCCCGCCTCCTGAGGTTCCTTCAAGGCCCTTAGCTGCCCGGAATCTGGAGCTAAAAGGAAATTTGGATTTTGTACTTCCACAGCCAAGAAGCATTCACACATCAGTTAAAGTATCCAATGTAAGTGGGACGAGCGTATAACCTTCATCTTTATATTGAATTCTGCTGTTTATAATTCTGTAGCTAAGTAGCTAGTGATTGGTCCCACATAATAGAAAAGAATTTTTTTAAGCCCTAATACAAGAGACTTTGAATTTGGCTGTTCATGTCATTGAATTCATTCTGCATCTTTACTAAATTACATAAGCAGGTCTGGTATATATACTTTTGAAAGAAAAACTTCTTTGACCAGACTATTAGTAGATTTTCTTAGGTTTAACTAAAATTTATGTACTGTTAGTCACAAGTCATCTCTAGTTACAATTTGTTAGATTCAGTCCCTATCGAAAATGTGGTATCTTTCAATATGATTTTTCTTGTTGATTTGATTTGATGAGGTTGAGCTTTTGACTTGTCTAAAGCAACTATAAAACGTATTAACTTATACAGACTGCCACTTTCCGCAATGGTAACTGCATTGTTGAATTCATTGTTTTTTTTTCTGAATCTGCGTTGATAATTGATCCATGTTTAGCCTGCTGGAGGCCACAGCAATATCATATTCGGAGACGACCCAGAGGTCAAGATAACGAAGAAAATTCACAACCAGAAGTTTCATGAGTTGACAGGCAACAACATCTTCAAAGAAGATGCTCCCGCTGGATCAGGGGAGAAGTCCCTGAGCACAGCAAAGTTGAAGGAGATTAGTGGCAGTAACATCTTCGCCGACGAGAAGGCAGCCTCAAGGGATTACTTTGGTGGTGTTCGGAAGCCTCCGGGAGGCGGGAGCAGCATTGCTCTTGTCTAATTCTCTAGAGTTTTGTAACTTAAGCTTGTTCGTTATCAACAACCTGAACAATAATCTTATACGTTACGCCTAGTTTCCGTAATTTGTAAAACTAAGATGCATGATGGATATTCTGGTTACTTGTTTCTTCCGTGTGCCTACTCCTGGTTTTTGAGAGTATTGTTCTACACAAACTCTGCCTGCATGTATATTTTTGCATGCTATTTCACCTTTTTCTCACTGAAAGCTAACAATTTCTTAGACCACGCACATTAAGAAAACCGTATAAATTAAATTCTGCCACAAATTGGAGGAGGTGTTAGGTTTGATAAAATCTATATCTATATCTATACTACTATTAAAAGAAACTAGTCGTCAACCCGTGCATTCGCACGGGCTTATATGCCGAATATTTAGAAAGTTACACTACAAACTTATTGCTTAAACTTGTGTATTCTCATTCGTTGGACCTTGTTTGACAAATTTGATATTTAGCGTAATCATTAAAAAACTATTGAAACCAACTATAGATAGTATCCTTGGTAACCCATGGTGTTGAAAACAAAAAAAATTAACAGAATTTGGAAGAGTAGAACTATGATTTCAACAAATTGTACTAATTTTTACCACGTTATATCTGTGATCTACCACACAAAAAAGTAATAATTGTAGTCTTATTAAAAAATATATTTAAAACAGAGTACAACTCCATTCAGCGAACAGAAAGAGCATATGGCATGTAACACATGACGATCACATCAATGGTACTACATATAAGAAGCTTTAATATCTTATTTTCATAAGGACCAAGAAAAATTATGATAAAAACATGTGATAATCAATATACATACTTTATGCCTATTTCAGTAGCATGGGACTCGCAACAATATTACCAGTTACATGTAAGCTACTGCATCGCTTGTAAATTTCTTAACACAGAGTCCTCAAAAGCAAATAGAATGTGTTCTTTCCATCCGGAGAAGTGAGTTACAATCTGAAAAGAAAAACCAAAAAACCATTAGTAAAGATCAGTTTAATTTGGAAGAATTTAAATTCTGGTCTATTTACTAAAGTAGTACATATCAAAATCGAATCAGTATGCATGTGAGATCAAACCAAAAAACTATTAGTAAAGATCAGTTTAATTTGGTAGAATATAAATCTTGATCTTTCAGCTAAAGTAGGTGATATTGAAGGCGTATCAGTCTGCATGTGCTTTCACACCAGATAGACGAATATGGTTGTTTTAAATGGGCTTATAATGTACACACGCCAATTCGATAAACCTTCCATGGCCCGGAAATTGGTGGGCATTTTCTTCATACAATTATCTATACTATTATTAAAAGAGCAAACTTGTTGGGATACTTTAAATCTGGACCGTTCAATATCCGATCAAACAGCCCAGATCGTCCCAATGTTTGACAACTCAACAATGTCTGATTTTTCCTGTTTTACCCTCCCACCAAATCACATAATACTACTAAATTGCCACTCATCTCCGAATCGTTATTTCAAAATTCATCGGTCAGGGCTCGTCGAGCCTCTCATGGCAGAAACCTGCGTTGCCTAGGAGGCTAGGAGGACGAAAACATGTGCGCCGCCGTAGGCTTGGACCTGTGCTCCACCGCGCCCCGGTCGTGGTTCCGTGCAGGGGAGGACAACGGAGGTCTATCAGTGGCCGCATGTAGCCACGAGGAGAGGTGCAGCTTGGGGCTGAGCTGCACGACCTCTGGAATCCGTCTCCTCCCCTGGTTCACCTCCCGGCCGTCAGCGCCCCGTCCTGCCTGTCCCCCGTCGTCGGCCTCCCCACTGCATCAAGTAAAACCAGAGAGCCGAGCAGATCCGCAAGGTCGCGCATCGGTGGACAATGAGGACGCGCATCGGTCTCCGCGCCTGTCGGCTGCGTGGGTCATGGTCGCCCTCGGCCACCTCGACCGAGGCTGGCACGCCGAAGGCTCCAAGGTGAACCGCATCGCTTCGCATCCGTGTGCAAGGATGGGAACCCTGCTGCCGAGAAGCCCGCAGCCTTGGAGGAGCGGTACAGCCTCGAGCTGGGTGCAGGGCAGGAGCTGGTGCAGTAGACTTGGTGCCAGACGGCAGGTGCCGGTCGGCTGCGTCCTCGCGGTGAGCTGGGCGACGATGTACTAGAACACAACCTCATGGAGTATGGAGGCGTCGTCTTGGCCGCTCGCCGACAGGATCCTCGCGTTGCTCGCGTTTTGCAGGGCGACGGCGTGGAGGCAGGACACGTGGATGCACGACATCGAGGAGTTCGGGCAGGCCGGGGCACCGACACCACCAAGGTGAACCGCACGGGGTTCGTGGATCTTGGCGCAGGCTTACACTGCAGGAACGCTGATTGGAATTGGTGCAGGCTTCAGGTCAAGAACAGGCAGCGCGTGCGAGCACAATCCTTAAATTTCTACAGTGTACTGTGCACAAAGCCTTACCAATAACAGAGCTTGGTCAATCTGCTTTGGTGCATGTTTGCTAAATCTGTGGAAAGCCAGAAACGACAGAAGTTTAATCACAGAAGAACAACACTGGAACTCATTTAATCAGAGAAGATTTGCAATGGGCAGTCAGAGCACACAAAGGGAGAGACAACATCCAGATTTGGGCTCAAATATTTCAGACATAAAGGACCAGAAACCCCTTCTTTTCTTTTCTTCTGGTTTTAAGAAGAAGTAGTGTACTTGAATGCAGTGTACAAAAAAAAGAGAAATATGAAATATTGCATGCTAAGTTTTGGTGCTGGTTATTATTAGTCAAGTTTACTGAAATCAAACTGATACAAAGGGATAAATGGAGATAAGGGACTGCTTAACTTTCAGATGGATGATGCAAGTAAGGTTTGGACATGTCACCATCTCTGCTACGGCCAATGCTAAAATGTACTACTACATGTGATGAAGGAGATCATTAATGCCTGGAATTGCAGATTGGTCAGAAATGGAACTTATTGGAGATTTTGCGTTTTTCACTTAACTGAACAAGCCACTGCTGGTCACAGTTGAATTGCGGTAAAGTTTTGCTAGAATCTGATGCATGAACACAACTACACAAGCTGAACTATTGTAAAACAAAGACTATTGAGTTGATAATTTGTACAGCCGATAAGAATAATCTGAACATAATGATGTGTTATCCGCACGCTAGAATATTTTTATATTTGGAAAGTAAAAAAAGATTTTTTTGCTCTGAAGGACCTTTCGGGGAGGTGGTTAAGTTTTCGAAGATTGTGTAATTGCCGTTCAACATGCATTGCCATGTGCAACATTACTAGATAGTTTTGAAAACATATAGATGAAAGTTTTAATGTGGTTTCGTTTCACAATGAAAACTCTTGTGGAGATAAACTGCAATTAAATTCTAATAAATCAGTGCCATTAGCAACGTTGAGCCCCATCATGCTCCACATAAATTTCACATACGTGTTAATTATCAAAAATCAATGATCATCTTATTACTATAATCGCAAAACCATCATTATATAGACGTGCGTTGCACGTGCACGTGTACTAGTGTACATAAAATCGCAGGGATCTTTTTATATTTTCTACCACTAACGTACCTTGATATATTATGAAATACACCTTCCATATCTCAGTATACCGTAACAAAAAGAATGTGTGGCTTAACCAATTCAAACCATCCGTACCTTAAAAAAGAATATTAAAAAAATAACTCCACATGTCACTCGTATGAAGGGCAGGAAGCAATTTTCTACTCCAATCTACCAAAGAGGGGAGCATGTCGTATACCAACCTGGATTATTAATTAAGATCTCACCTCGTTTCTCTCCAACGTAGTTTCACTGGAACAACGTAAGCAAATACACTTTGAAGATGTGTGGCTTAAATAATGGAACATAAGCCCTGACTACGTATCCCTTTTATCCACTTAGTTATCGCTATCAATTTGGAATGCCCAACTCTGACGACTTGCATAATATGCATAATAGGGCAAAAGGTGCACATACCTTGAAGTAGTTGTCATCGATCGTCAAAATGAAGTTCTCCAAATTGTCATCAAACCTCAGCCATTGACCTGCATGATTGTGCACCAGGTGGAATGAGGGCATTTTATCTGTCAAATTTTATAAAATTCATGTGTTTGTATAGGAAGTATGGGCGATACAGCCTATGACCATTAATAAGTTAATATTCTTTAGCCAAAAAGTCCGGTCGAAAAATTATGGTTGTTGTGACCATATTCGGCCTAAAATTATGGCGACACGGCCTATAACCATAAACCCACACGGAGATTTATTTACGATTATTAAATGTGATATTACAAATCTACATAGTAGGAAATTATTAAACTATGCAAATCCACATACAGATTTATTGGGGATTAAAGACTGTCAGCAACCATCATTATGTAGAAGAATGCAACAATCAATTTACCACAACAATTCCCAGAATCTTCAGTTCTTATGAGCTCTTTAGTTCACATGATTTCTCATAATTCATTTGTCTCTTTTTCCACTTTTGACATTACCACCACCTATCTCAGTGGTTGTGATAAAAAATATTAAACCAAAAGGTCATATTTGTGTGGATATAGGGATAATATTGGACAATGTACAATTAAAAGGAAGCTGAAGCATGAAACCTATCATTTTCGTGTTTGTGCAACTTCTGCACCATGGCCTTTATCCTCTTTCCCTCTTGACACGAATAATCCAGTCATGTAGATCAGCTATATGCCATGAATAACAAAACAACTTGTCTAAAACTGAATGATATTAAATAACGGCCTTTATCCTCTTTCCCTCTTGACACGAATAATCCAGTCATGTAGATCAGCTATATGCCATGAATAACAAAACAACTTGTCTAAAACTGAATGATATTAAATAACGGATGTTTACAGCTACGTACATGTTTGCTAGAGGAAATTGTGTGGAATTGCTGTCCGCCATAAGAAGAAAAAGGTGCGTACCTGTTTGCTAGAAGAAAATGTGAGGAATCGCTGCATATAGCTGATGAAAATTATAATTAGAAGGTACTGGTTTCCTGGGATTTGATGCAGCTTATATTTACGAAACGATCTTAATTTTCTTCAACCAAAAGCTCAGCAAATTCTGCTCAATTTAGATTCAGGTCGGTGCAGAACACCTCGTGCCTGCCTAGCAGACCATGTTGGCAACACTGCCGTTGGAGTTGTGCTGCATGCTGCTGTCGACCGCGCCGGCCGGCCGCTCGCTGGACCAGGCTGCCATGACCACACGATACTGTATATAGGTTAGGTTAAGATTTGAAGATGCAGGTACAGGTTAGGATTTACCTCTGCCTGAAATTTTGATCCCACAATGCGGTCATGAGAATGAATCGGATCTTGCGGTCGAGCAGAGGAAGGACAACCGGGTAAGAAGTTTTAGGAGGAAGTTTTCAGCCAGGACGTTGACTACTACCGAGGATGGCGTTGAAGTGCAGCCGGCGGCGGAGCTGTGATAATATTTGGGAATCTCATCTAGGAAGGTTTAGGGCGTGGGATGGTAAGATTTTTTTTGAATGACGTGCAGCTTTGGATTTCTGCGTGCGCCAGGACGCGTGATCAATCTACGGTCAACGATGGATAAATAAGCTAATCCGACGGAATATTTTGTTTAGCGCGTGAGAGTTTTGGTGGAGAGTTATCGTGGAGCCTTCTAGGGTGCCTCCAATTAGTAAATAATAATAATCTATACTTTATCTATACTACTATTAAAAGAGCAAACTTGTGTTGTGCTGTGTTGATACATTAAATCTCAGCCGTTAATAGATACCAACGGCCCATATTATTCCACCAAACACATTGAACCGTTTCTTCTCTCATCCCACGTTTCCCTCGTCCCCGCCCCAGGAAAATCCTGATGTGCTCGGCGGCGCGCCCCACGCGCCGGGCTTGCTCCCGCCTCATCCTCTTCTCCACTCCGGCCAAGCATGGCGGTGGGCGGCGCGCTGGGCTCGCTCCCGCCTCATCCTCTTCTCTACTCCGGCCAAGCACGGCGGTGGCGGACGCCCATGGCGACGAGCTCCCCGGTGGCGTCGCGTACATCGCCGCCCTTGCCGGGCACAACCGCTGCCGCGCGCTGTCGGCCGACAACGGCGATGCACTACTCCAAAGCGCCTCCCTGGTACTTTCTCTTCGTGGGTCGTGGCGAGGCATGCACTGCCAGATTGCCTCAACTATGGCTAGCGATGTTGCCTCTGCTAGCTCGGGGATGCGCTGGTCCCTGATCGCCATCTACATCGAGGCATCTCACATCTTGGGCGACTGTCTATCCTGCCTTCCACTCTGCAGTCCAGATATTAATTGTGGAATTGATTCTTGGTACGCCGGCGTGGCTTCTTCGCGAAGTTCAGATAGCTACATGAGATTCAATCTCCCACGCCAAGATTGCTCAGCCATATTTTTTCAGATCAACAACTTGCTCAGCCATCTACCTCAGCTTGGCCGGGAACTCCAGCGCCCTCTGCTCTACTTCAACAACTGTATCTCCATCACATGAAGGTAAGCAACGCATCTCTTCCCAGTCAAATCAGGTATTAGAGCAGCTACTGCTTTTACACCAAGGAGAGGCTAGGAGCACATCGTCGTGACCACACCGATTGATACCACACAGAAGCAGCGTATGCAAATTGATCTCTGTACCAGAGAAAGTTTACTAATATGTACCATCTTGTCCTAAATTTTTCGCTTCTGTAATAGTATTGAAGAGTCGGTTTGCAATCCGTTATCTTTCAGTTAAAGAAATTCTGAACACACGCTGTTCAATTATTATGGTGTTATGCAGATGATAAACATTATAATGGATAAAACAATGCAAATATGATTCAATCAGATTCTGCTCTTGGATGGGGCTATAACGATTTCGGTTTCTCTTGGTTTGTGGATTTCCTAGCACTAGAGTGGTTGGTTCCATTACTCAGCTGGGCTATAGATCAGCTTAGCCCGGTTATGCCTTTGCGGTGGCCGCATGAATCGATGGCGAGAATTGAATTTTCATGTAAAAAATCTCAATTTGGATTTTTAAATACGGGCGCAAAAGAGATTGAGATGTACATGAAAAAATGTCACCAAAAGGACACGAGATTTGAGATGTACATCAAAACAGATAGTTTTTCTCTGGAGTTTGGAGTTATGTAATCTTGTGCACTCAACTAATCAAATCTATAAATGCAAGCCGTCCATGAAATTGTCTCTCTCTCCATGCAGGGAATCATGTGATGCAAAAGGAGCATACAACTCAGTGCAAGGTGCATGCTTAGAATGATTACAACTCAACTAATCTTTGATTTATGAATTAGTGGATACTTTCGAAATAGTAGATTTTATGCTTTTTCATGATGCTGAATTTCAGTGTACAAGATAGTTTTCTTTCCTTACCGAGACTTTGTGATGTATATCTTGAATTAATGGTAATGAGCTTGATATATAATTTTGTATACACAAATAAGACTTTGTGATGTATATCTTGAATTAATGGTAATGAGCTTGATATATAATTTTGTATACACAAATATTTTGTTTGTTCCTTAACTTCTGAATGGTGTTGGATCCAGATATCATGTTTTTTAGTTGTGGAATGTGTTCCTCTACACGCTCGAAATGGATTAATATGCCCTTCTAGATTACGACGTGCATGGCACGTGCTCGACTACTAGTACTATTAAAAAAGAACAAACTTGTGTTGTGCTGTGTTGATACATTAAATCTGAGCCGTTCATATTGATCAACGATCCAGATCAAATTATGAAACGTTATGTTCTTTTTTTTTTTTGCAACATGTGCTCCCGCAACGCCGTCATACACTCCCCCGCGCGTCGCCGGTCCAGCCGCGATTCCCGACCTCGACAGCACCTGCCATGGCCCTGCACGCCGCAGATCCACGTCGTGGAGCTGTTCCAGCCAGGACCAGGGGTCCAGGGCACAGCCTTTCAGCCGCGAGCCAGCCAGGACCAGGGCACGGGCGCACGGCCTTTCAGCCGCGAGCGGCGAGTCCCCATCCTCGAGGCTCGAGCACACTCGGCCAGGCCTCCATGCACTGTCGGTACGGCCGTGAGACTGTGTCGTCAGCTCGGCATGGCCGACTTATCGTTCGTTGGTCCACGTTTGTCTCCGATCGATGTTCCTGGGACGATGGTAATGCCTGCTACATCACCGCGGTGCATCGCGATCGAGCCAGCGGATGTTAGAAGTGGAAGTGCTGACAACGCAAGCGGCAATACATACCGGCGTCGGCTACCCAAACATAACTTACTATACGACGCTTAAACTACACCAGCGATTTGGAAAAGACGTGGAGACTTGGCCGGCATAAGGAGGACGGTGACAAGGAAGACTAAATCATGGTTCGTGTCGTAGCAGCTGCCTAACAGGTACGATTGATTTTTTTGAGCAACAGGTAATAGCGTGTTATACATGATCGTAGCCGCTAGAAGCTACTAACAGATCTATGGGCTTGATTAAGAATCAATGGCTGCATTATGTTTAAGTATTTGTCACGTGGCTTGATTAAGAATCAATGGCTGCATTATGCTCAAGTACGAATCTAAGAAAACTAACGCCTATGATACGTTGATCCTATTGTCAACGTGAGAATCAACCAGGTTCATGCATAATTTGGTGTCCAAATTCAATTTTTTAAGAGAAAATTTTGGGAAGAAGAGGACCTGCAGGAGCGATGCAAAAATAAAACAATGATCAATGTGATGTGTGACAAGGCGTGACAAAACAAACCGCGATACGCTCGTGGAGTCCTCCCGATCACGGATTCACGGTAACGCATACGAGAAAAGAACAAAATGAGTCCTGACGAATCCTGGCGGATCGATCGATAGGGAAAAAACTGCAGACAGCTTAGCGGATCCGACTAACAGAAAGAAGCGGCACCGTAGCCTGGTCCATTCGGTCGACATGCAGGTGATGATGGTCAAGACGGTGCCGCCACTGAAGGTCGTGCTGAAAATACGATTATGGCATTAATAATGTGACATAATTTTTTTTTTTGAGATCAACCCGCTCAAGTAGCACGCCTTCATTGCTTGACACGTGTTTAAATAAAATATTCAGCTCACTTTATCTTACCGTTATTCAGTTCATGCGCAATTTTCACTACCGTGTATCAAACATTAGTTTAATCTATTATATAATTAAAACACAAGATAATGAATGGCTAGGATGAACCAATCTTAAGCAACGGAAAAAGGACGTCCCAGATTTACTTTTCGTAACATCCGGCCGGGGTCGATTTCCATACGCACATATACTGTCCATCTTCCCCACGTCTACAGATAAGAGCCCATCACGGTGTCTCTTTCGAAATCACAAAAGGAAAGAAAAAAATAACTAACTAGACCAATGTACGTTAATAAATGCTGCAGATTATCAATCGTATCTTTCCAGGGAGGCTGCCTTTTCGGGCGGCCGGCGGCCGCAAGACGAACCCCTAGATCTTACTACGCATGTCACCGGCCTTCTCGACTCCATGTCAATCGAGACAATTTCCAGGACCAGGAGGTGCCGAAGAACGGGGTCAGCTTCTAGCTAGGACGTCTCTAGCGTCGACCAGGCCACAACGCGAGCTCCGGTGCCTCCTTGGCGCCTCCACCGTGCGAACGTGGCTGCCCCCGGGCTATAAGCGCCGCCCCGACACGCGGGTGGACTTCGCAGCAGAGCGGCGAGGAGGAGGGGGAGGTGGCGGTGAAGAAGGACGGCGCGACCAAGGGGATCTCCAATTGTATGAATCGCCGTTCAGATCCCTGTAGGAGTTGATTGCATGGCTTCTGTTCTCAAGTTCTACTCTTATTTTCTTTGCTACCTGACCGATGAAATTCCCACCAAAGCTATGCTTTTCTGTTGTACCGGAGATGAACAAATTATGTGGAGCCCACTAATTCAGAAGGTGAATTTATTTCAGGGAGAGAACTTTGTGCAATGAGAAGTAACAATATGTGAGTATCAAAGTAAGGGATGAGAATATTGCTACATGATATTTATTTTTGTGCTTGCATACATGTAGACGACAATCGGGAACAAATATAATGCAGCCCATTGAAGAGCAAGACACGTGAAATGCAGCCAATGCATGAGCATCGAGGCCCCGCTGGATTGTCCATTGTTTTCGCTGCGTGCCGCCATGAGCAGCAAGGTGAAGTACTTGGGAAGAATTTTGTAATATGTACTTTGAGATTTCAGTAGCTGCTATTCACATGATTTTTCGTTCTGCCGGAGAGGCTGGTCAAAAATTTACATTAGAAAAATGGAAAGTTGTGGATTTAGGTGGTGTTCTTTCTTCTCGGTTTCTATAGTATGCTGATATATATACGTTCTAACCAGTATTCCTTCGATTGATACTTATAATTGATTGATTAGAGTATGAACATGCTAAAAAAAGATTAACTCAGCAGATTTATGGAATATTGTCTGGGCTGGTGTATGACAAGCATACCAGGAATTAATGTTTTGTCTTAATTAGTCAATTACTTTTTATTGTGTTCACTTAGGATTGCATTTAGCTTAACAACCATCTACTTACTGAAATTAGCCACAGATTGGAGTGCAGTCTGAAGGTCAAGAAGATGCATGTTATGCAATCATCAAGGAGTCCATGGTCAGCAACTGCGTACATTCACATTCTATTTCTTTGCATATGTTTAGTGATATAGCACAGGACTCGACTAAACAAATCATGGTTGTTCCAGTTATATAGATACCTCCTCAAGGATATTGATTGGTTCAGGTAGAAGTGTTCCGTTCACCGGACATTATTGTTCAGTTTAGGATTGAGTGCTTACATCTGAATTTTGTCTGAAGGCTCATATACGTTCAGTGGGTTAACAATGTGAGGGTATGAAAATTCACTACATCTGAATCATGACACTGTTATCTAATTTTAAAGAAATAATTATGAGGGTTTGACTTTAGAAAAACTAAAGTATATCATATAAGAATAATATGTTCAGAAAATAAACCAAGAAGCAAGGAAGTAAGTAGAAGAGCCAGAATTTTGTTCTCTGCATTACTTTGCTCATCTTTCAGCAACAGAGTAATGTTTGTTCCATATCTTCTCTCATGGATGTTAGCCTGCATCACTACACAGTGGCTTGCACGAGCTTATGAATTGGTAGTATAACTCATGCAAAGAGGATTCAAGATGGAGCTGGTAAAGTATCTGCATCCATGCAAGGACAAGATGGAGAGCAGTAAAATAAAGATACCTTTTTTCTTAATAATTATTGAGTTACTATGTGATAAATCTAAGAATGAAACTATCTTTCTGCAAGGTGTCATGGTGAGTCAAACAACAATCAGTGTAGAAGGTGTGGCCGAAGGTAATATTTTTTCACGATTAAGTACTCTCAGTAGTTGACACAATACGGGGGCTGAAGTTGAATACTTTAACTTTTTTTTTTTAGAGTAGTTGAATACTTTAACTAAATGGTAAACTTAGGTGGCAAAGTAGTAGTAATTTATAGCTGGTCCTGAAACATAGATATACAGTTGTACACACTTTACGTGTAAACAGAATGTGCTCTGTTGATTTTTGATAAGTAGAACCATTAGGAAGTCAGCTCATGTGATAATTAAGCATGAGAGCAAGAAATTGACTCGCCGACGGCACCGAGTACTTGCTTGGACTCAGGAAGTAGTCTACTGTTTCGCATTCGTGACTCGCCGACGTGGTTGCATCATGGTACGGTGCAACGATCAGAGAGACCACAACAATAAATAAAAGATCTCCCTTTCTGCAAATATGTGTCGAAGGTAGCAATTGTTCACAATGAATTGCACTCTAAGTCGGGGCGATAAATCTTAGAGTGAATCTGCAGGTTCTGACGAGATGATAGACTGGAGGCTTAGGTAAAATAGAATGATAAACTGCTTTTACATTGCATCTGCTAGAATCCATCGGCTGCAGTAGAAATAGGCAAAGACCATATTCTGCTACCATTTTCTTGCCGGGATGAATATGCATCCTTATGCAACTGAATATGTAAATAGATGCAAATACCTATCATTTATTTGTATGGGCCGGTTTTCTACATTAATGAGTTCTTATGTGCAAAATTTGTTTAAACTTTCTGTTCTGCAAGCTTGGGAAGATAAAATTGTGCACTTTCTTTGTTATTAAAATCACTTACATAATGATGCCATAAGACTTATTAATAGTTGTGTATTTTCTACAGGAAAATCAATTAAATATGGCTGAAGTACAGTCTAGCAAGATTTTTAACAAGAGACAATATAATTTTTCCTGCCACTTCCACCTATACTCGACACATGCTTACGGCCTAAGATCATGAAGACATTCTTCTTCGTTTACATATTATCATTATCGATGCTTGGTTTTTGCAGGTGCAGATCCTATTGGTTAATATTTGTGGAGTACACGACAAGAATATTCTTAGTAAATTCTTTTTGGTGGATGTCAGGTAGCTTTTACTTATTGCGTCTTTCTTCCCTATTTTCTGAAAAGTAGGTCTGTTCATAGATATTATTTTTCTATTACAATAAGAGTTCAATTTATAAGATAAATGGCATGATGTTTCGTAAGATTTTGTAGGATATTTTTCTTTATTAGTGGACCTATCACTTATTTTTAGGTGTATCAATGCTAATATGGCGAAGTAACCAAATAAGATTGATGTAGCGTGCAACCAGTAATTTTTATTTATGCGGGACTGTTGTGTACATGATGCAGAGATGGATACGAGGTAAGCTGGTCTGGATTCCTTCACTTGACTATTCAGTTACTATCTGATTTGTCTTGACAATTTCTTACTCAAAGGTGTCATGGAAAGTCAGGCACCAAGGCCATCAGAAGATGTGTGTCAAGAGGCAAAAAATCACCTTAACATATAATAAAGTAGGTGAAAGCAAAATCTGAAGACTTACAAGATGATAAAGTGAATCCTATGGGAAATTGATCCCTGAAACATGGATTATATTGCACTGATGTTAATATTCGCTCTATGTACTACAATCTGTATGTTTCAGTTGACATTGGTAAATGCTCATATTATGTTGCCGCATTCATGAAAAAATTACAAATAACCTACTGTTTTTTTTGCGGGCATACAATCATATAAACTTTGATAGCACATAAGTATAGAAGAGATGGCCCGTTCAAAAAATATAGAAGACATGATAATAGGAGTGACGGGGAACACATGCGAACAAAAATTCATTAAGCTTTTTCAATATATTCATCCATACAACATGCTTTCTTTAAATCTTATACTCCATGTATCAAAGTCAATATCATTTATCTGGGTTCATATATTGTATTTCATATTCTAGCTTCGTTTCCTATTTGTGGCCAATTGTAATGTATTCAAATTTCTGATCTCCTATGTCAATGCCAAATCCTCAAGACTAAAGGGAATATATACTTCAGAGTTTACAGTGATCACAATAAAATTTGAGAGCTTTTGTGAGTGGGTGTAGATGTCTGGTGCTACTGCAAAACTTTCGTATTCTGTCTGTGCAAAACTCAGGTATGTTGCTACATCTACTTCCCACACTATATGTTATTACCTGATTGGTCTGTTTCAAAATATAGTACACTGTCATGTAGTCCACATAAGAATTTGCTGCTTAATTGGTAATAGTTGATCTCAGTTATGTGTGAAGGACACATTCTTTCTTCAAAATCGTGCAAAACCCCAGCCATATGTCGAAGACACTATATATCTTACATAAATATACGATGCACGGGTACGGTGCAGAGGAATGTTATCTTAGCACAATGCATTTTTTTATACACACAGATTATTCCTTGCTCAAAGTCATCATCCTCTATATATCAGTGAGACTGATATCATGATTGGTTAAAATGTTCTTATAGTTAGTTTGTTAACGCTTTTGCGTCATATAAGATCTAACATTTTTGGTTAACCAGAAACTAACCATTGACCGTTGATTTCATTTGCTTACAGGGAAAATATTATTATTATGTTCATGCCGAAAGAATGGTTATGCTGGAAGCATATTGAACCAGAAGTATTTGTAAGAAAGATTTCAAGGGAGAGACGGTGTTCATCAGTTTCAAAGGAATATTTCCTCAAGAATATAAAGGGGACGGAACAGTGATAATTAACATAGCTCAGATCACTTTTCAGATTCAAGTAATAGTCCACTTTGTGTTGAAAATACATAAATTATTAAGGTTGATTTAATTATTTATTATTCTCTTGCAGAAGTATGATTGGAAAATGAATTTGATACCTACCATGGTTGTTCGTTAGACCAAATCAGTAATCGTGTGTTGGTTTATAAATACATCATATCCCCTTCAATTTATTCTATTCATATGACATGCAAATAGTGTTGAATTAAAATAGAACAATGGGTGTAATAAGGTCATGAAGCTGAAAAAATGTTACTCAAGCTAAAAATTCATGAAAAATCTAGCCGCGCAATTGCGCGGGCCACCCAGCTAGTTTACAATTGAAGCATAGTGTCACGACTTTCGTGTCGATGAGTTATGGTACCATATTTTGTGTTGCTATTGACTTGCACCAAAAAATAATCAATGTCGACCCTAACACAGTTTTTCCACGTATAAATTGTCCCCTGCATCTGCAAATTGCAATTGTGAAGACGTGCGTTGCACGTACATGCCAACTAGTATAAGATAAGATAGTAAACATGTTGCAGATACATTATATTTGAACCGGTCAATATCTGATCAACGGGCCAGCTCGTTCCAATGTTTGACAACTCAACACACATTTTTAATTTCATTGATGTTACAAGGAATTTATCACCGCCAAAAAAACAAACACGATCAATTGCAGGGAACGACCCAGCGGTAATTCTAATCATGTCTCCTCTGAAGTCTGAATGCGCTCGCGTCGGCGCTGGGTCTATCCCCCACCGTCGTCCCCAACGCGAGCACGCCGCCGCCTGATGGTCCCGAAGAGCAAGGCTTTGATACCTGCAAAAATAAACGGGATTAGGTTGAGACTCCAAGTGCAGAGTGTATAGTAAGTGGAAGACAGTTTTTCCCACGAGGGGTGACTCGAGGGTTTAATATCGAACTCTCGGGGAATCTGAAGTGGTAGATTTATCTTCTTATCCTTATTTTGGTTACCTACAAAATAAGGTTAGATGTTTTGGTCCTCAACCTCACCTGTGGTTGTCAAGCACAAGGTGTAAGAATGATATCAGGATAGTTATGCAATGCAAACAAGAAATAAATATGCAATGATGGTGGATGCAATGATAAATGATATTTTTGGGTTTTTGAATGATGTATGCAAAATGAAAAGTATTTTTGTATTTTCGGATTTAATGATGGCTGAAAATAGAAAAGTGGTATATGGTGTTGGAAAGGTGTTTCTTATGATTAAAAATGGACTGGGGTTCATGGTTTCACAAATGCACTCTCTCTTTATAAAGTGGTAGACAATGGAACACACACAGTTAACATATGAGATTGCAACACAGGGTTTGATAACAAGTTACTTAGATATATGGGCATCACGTCCTAACATACAGATCTTTTGGTTATTAACCTCTCTTATACTCCACCAAGATGCGAACTAAATCATAACACCTCAGTAATTAAGATAACTCAGAGTATAGCATTAAGTATCATGACATGAAGTGAAAATAAGAACATGCTAGATCTAGTCATGGAGTAGTGGCAATGGTCACGCCCACATCCCCGGTAGCATGGTATTTTAGTTTATCCCTAGAGAGGCAACAAAGTAAGGTAAAGATACCAAAGTGGATCGCAGAACTTTCTCTCACGTTCACTGCACTAGCCATCCCCCGTTACTCCAACTAATGCACACGTTCCCCCACACACGCTCTCATAAACATGCTTGATCAAAACAAGTAGACAAGAACGGGGTACATAATATGCATCTATACTCATAACTGAAACAAACATTGCAATCTCAAACATATATTAACTCATAAAGATCCACCACAAAGATATTACAACGGTGACCGTAATTATGTTCAGCAGCTCATACGGTGCTAATTAGTGAAGCTCAAGAGAGGAGAGATACATAAGTTACTTCCACAAACCCATAGTCCAGAGGTGGACTACTCCCTCTTCATCATGGAGACGGTGGAGAAGTCGATGGAGAAGATGGAGACCACGCCGGCAGCGCCCCGCCAGAGTTTTCCCCCTCCAATCTGCAGCTCCTGATCTCCGTTTCGGTGTTTCTGTGTTTGTGCGGCGCTCCTTCCAGAGAACGTCGGGGGACCTTTTTTATAGGCGTTTTTAGGTCAAGACTATGTCGGTGGAGCGAAGATCGACGGCAACGGAGCCACGAGGGCCAAACGGGTGGGCCCCACGCGGCCACAGTACCTGGCTGCGTGGGCCACCCCCGTTCGGGCCTCGGGCCTCCGCTTGTTCGCTTCCTTCGCCCACAGGTCTTCGTCCTTCCAAATATTGACGCCCGTAAATTTCCAGGTGATTTCGTTGACGTTTGGGTCCCTGAAACATTAAAATAAGAAAATGGAGTTTTCTGCCTGTGCAGGGTTAATTCCATAAAAATAGGAAATAAATGAATATTCCCAAAAATCATTATAAAACATTGATATAACCCTTATATGATGCAAATATGATTGGATTATAAGCAATTAAAGTGCAAAGTTCATGTATGCATTTTACATGCATCACCGCCCCGCGAGCGCTCATGCTCGAGCCGCCTTTGGGTCTGTCCCCCGCCGCCGTCTCTAACGCGGGCACGTCACCGCTGCGTCTGTCCCCAGCCACTGTCCCCAACGCGAGCACACTGTCCCCCCGCGAGCGCTCGCGCTCGATCCACCTTTGCGTCTGTATCCCGCCATCCCCAATGCAAGGCGGAGCTTTGATCGCTCATCAAGCGCTCACGGTCGAGCGGACACCACCCATGTCGCTAATCACGCCAGAATAAAGCGCCCACACATCAATTTTTTCATCGCCAACCGCCCGACCGCGCGAGCCTCCAAGCCGCCTCCCAAGCGAGCCACGCGCTGGAATCCACGACCAGCACTACGTTTTTCTATGCCGCCTCCCGGCTGCATGCAGGTGACCTTCCAGCCACATCCACGCCGGCGTCAGCCGCCAGCCCGTGCATCCACACTTCAGGGTGCAGGTGGGAGTGGGCTTCCCACGGTGCCCACTACCCAAGCCCATGTAACATCGTACGTGGATACCCACGGGTAAGGGCATCTCCCCAAGGCCCAAAATACCGCTGTTTCGCCTTGTTAGCGCCGAAATCTTTCTAGTCGCACCCAGGAGCCCAAATAGCGCCGTTTCGGCCAAAAATAGCGCCGGCACACCCAGGCCAATCCCATCCTGTCGCAGCAGTGGAACATGGGGTTCCCCTAGTACTGCCAAAGTGGGTCCACCCCATGTGGGCCCAAGATGAAGATGGACAAGACCAAGACTCAAGTCAAGCTGGCGGGTTCACCGTCAGGACACGCAAGGCCTACGTCGACAAAGGGCTCCGGTCCTGGGGGCCTGCCGGGTCGCCGAACCAAGCAAGAAGGCCAGGAAGGACCCGAGAGCCCGAGTTCCCGGCAGGAGGCCAGGCTCCCTCTCGGGTACTTCCCCACGTCCCTGTGGATAAGCTCTCCACCTCACCGCGGAAGACTTGGGAAGCAAGGCGAAGGCAGCGCGGGCGGGAAGCACATCCCGTGGTGGTGTCAGCTCCTGTCCACCCCAAGGCGGACGCTCCCACCTAACCCAAAGGAGACGCTAGGCTGAGGAGAGGCCACGTCTCCTCCTAAACTAGATGAGGAGGATCCTTCACCCCGAAGGTCCCTCACGCCCCTCACGTGACCCTGTGGCAACCCCTTAGCCTATAAAAGGAGGACCAAGGCACGGAGGAGGAAAGGTCGAGAGAAGGACGAACACAAGGTCGGACTAAGGCACAAGTCCATCCAGAGCAAGACTAGACTAGGGCTGCGAAGGTAGAGGGGAAGGTGATCTCCTCCGGGTCAAGATCTGTCCTTCTTCTACCTCCAGCCAAAGCCCTTCCGGGTACCCCATCCAGGAGGTTCCATTGTAAGCTACACTATGAAGAACCCATCAATCCAGACATGCAGGAGTAGGGCTTTTAGCCTCCGGGCGGCCTGAACCTGGGTAGCTCCTTGTTTCCCTTTGGTTGCATGCTTTGATCGTGGAGAGGAAAGCTTGATCTAGACTCCGCCCGAGAAGACGATTCTCAGTCTCCTTCGCGCCCCGTGCCGAACCTAAAAGGGGGTATCCTATACTCCCGGTGTCCGTGCATCGAGACACGACACATCCCACTTGGTTCCGCCTGGGGGAGCCGGCGGAAAGGAAAACGCGTGTGAGCCAGCACTGTCGACGAGACAATGCATTTCCCCCCACCCCGACTCGCCCTTCCTCTATCCTTCGCCTCGCCGCCATGTCGCCGCCGACACCACCCCTCCCCCTCCGCCGCACACAAGCAGCTAGGAAGACCGCCATCTCACCCCTCCACGCCGCCGGTGCCGCCCACCCCTCCACCGTGATCTAGACACAAGGAAGACTCTCGGGGCGAAACGCGCCTACCTCGCCCGCTAGGTGTTCGGCGTATTGTCCGCCCAGCCATGGACTCCAACGACGAGGAGCTGCTCGCCGAACTGCTGGATGAGGAAGCCGAGGCCGCTGTCGACGATGAAGAACACTTACTGATCATCACCTGCCTTGCCGGCCTGCTCGCAAACGAGGCGTGGCCGCGGCGTGGTGGTTCGGCGCCCGGTCGCTGCAAGAGCAAGCCGAGGCAGGGTTACGAAGGTTACTGCATCCTCTATTTCGACTACTACGCCGATGATCCCATGCAGGACGAGACGGTGTTTTGGCGCCGTTTCAGGAGGAAACGGAAGCTCTTCCTCGACATTATGCATGCCATCCGGGAGTTCGACACCTACTTCAAATGCAAGAAGGATTGCACTGGCACAGTAGGCTTTACCTCAATTCAGAAGTGCACGGTGGCAATGAGAATGCTTGCATATGGTGCTCCCAGTGATGCGCAGCATGATTATCTGTGCATGTTTGAATCGATTGCCATTGATTGTTTAAACAAATTCTGCCGGGCTGTGGTTGCAGTATTTGGGCCAACCTACTTGCGATCACCCAATGCGGAAGACACTGCTCGGATTCTGGCCACGAATGAAGCAAGAGGCTTCCCTGGGATGCTTGGAAGTATTGATTGCATGCATTAGGCATGGAAGAACTGTCCATTTGCTTGGCAGGGGATGTACAAAGGCCACAAAGGAGCTTGCAGTGTGATTCTTGAGGCAGTGGCTACACAGGATCTATGGATTGGGCATGCCTTCTTTGGCATGCCAGGAACTCACAATGACATCAATGTTCTGCAGTGCTCGAATGTCTTCGGCAAGCTTGTTGAAGCTCATGCACCCCCGGTGAACTACGAGATCAATGAGCACCAATACACAAAGGGCTACTACCTTGCAGATGGCATCTACCCAAAGTGGTCAACGTTTGTGAAGACTATCTTCAACCCTGTGCCAGTAAGCGCGAAAGCTTGGTTTTCTCAAAGCAAGGAGGCTTACAGGAAGGATGTTGAGCGGGCATTTAGTGCGCTACAGGCTTGATTCGCTGTTGTCCGGTACCCAGCTCTGACTTGGTCGAAAGCTAATATGTGGGAAGTGATGAACTGTTGTGTGATCTTGCACAACATGATCATTGAGAGCAAGCGGAATGATTGGGTGGATGACACTGAGCCTTAATACTGACAGGGTCCTCTTGCAGATGTAGATCACCAGGTGCCGGCAACATGGGCAGCCTTTCTCGCTATGCGCTAGGAGATTCGAGATCCAGTAATGCATACCCAACTGCAGAATGATCTGGTGGATCACTTGTGGAGGCGCAAAGGCAATGGCAATGCCTAGTTTAGTTTGTTCTATTTGCTTGCATGTTGAACTATTTGTGTGTGGATTTGTATGTTGAACTATTTGTGTGTGAATTTGTATGTTAAACTATTTGTGTGTGGATTTATATGCCGAACTGTTTGTGCGTTTTTTGTATTGTGCAATTTGGGCGAAAATCGCCAGCTGGGGGCGGCCTGGGTTCCACGGCTGGGAATCGGCGCCCCCCCAGCGCGCCGAATAGCGCTGTTGCCCCCCCCCCCACCACGCAGGCCAAATTAGCGCCGTTTTTGCGCCTGGGGGCGAACGACTGGAGATGCGCTAACAAGGGAAATTGAGTGGGCTTCGTGGGACTCCCCACGTTGCTACGTTGAGCCCACCTTCCTTCCCCGCAGCGAACCCACCTCGTTCCCGACATCGAACCCTTTCCAGAAAGAGGGCAAGGCGTCGCCGGCTAGGTCCCCATGGCTGCCGCCGGCTACCTCTCCATGGCCGCCACTCCTACCCATGGTCGCTTTCCACATAGACCCAGTCCCAAGTCGTGAGGACAAGGCGATTAGCGAGGACAGAGCAGCCGCCAGAGTGCCGGCGGCGAGCACGGCCATGGCAGCCGCTCCTCCTCCGGATCTGACGGACGGAGCTCATCCCTTCACCTGTTCACCTCTCCCTCCCTCCAGCTTTTAGCCTCTCCAGCTCCCTTGTCCGCCATGGCAGCCGCTCCTCCTCGGTCATGTGGCGGTGAACACGGTGAAGAGCGGACAAATATTGTGACCGGCGACAGCAAAGAGGCCGAGGAGCAGCTGGTTGATGGCGGTGACTCTCAAAGGTCGAAGAATCTCATGGAGATAGCGGAAGGTAATTTCCACTTCCTTGCCTTTTGCCCAATTTCTTGATTTCTTGATATGTTCATCGGAGCATGTGGTTTCACCAGATTGTTGGTGACTTGGTGTATATAGCTAAATTGTTGATTTTGTTTTTGCGAAACAGCTAAATTGTTGATTAGTAAATGTTAACTCGTAGGATTTTAATTGTTAGGTGTATCAAAGCTAAAGACGTACTAGTAGTTTGGACTATGTATCCAATCTAGTGGGCTGTAGTGAAAGTTCAACTGAGGAGCATGTTGTTTTCTGTTTCTGAAGCTGATGTACACTGTATTCTGAGCAAGGAGCCAAGGACTCTCTGATCCAGTGAAGCAGTACACTGCAGTATGCAAGCGATTTGAGACTGTTCAATGTATGTTCTTGTTATGAAGCGAATTGAGACTCTCTTCTATGTATTGTCCTGCAGTATCCAGTGAAGCAGTATGCCTGAAGCGATTTATGAAGTATTGGACAGCAGTATTAATTTTTGCCAACAACAGAATTTAATTTTGATGTTTTGATCTTGCGTGCTGATAAAGTCTGGAATAGTATACGTACATGTACATTGCAGTCCGTTTTTTGTATTGTCTGGAGCAATATACGTACATGTACACTGCTTTGAAATCAATATACGGTAATATAGTGGAATAAATCTGAAATATTTTGTGGGCATCTCACGAAGCCCACATATCCCTCATAATAATATGTGCGCGTAAGTGGGTGTCCCACTAAACATATGCGGCAGATGTGGGTTTGATGCGGGCCTCCCGCCAACGATCCCACCTGCACCCTGATCCACACTGCCTCCCGACTGCATCCAGGCCGCCTCCCCGCCGCATCCACGCTGTCGCCGGCCGACATCCATGTGTGTCATCTCACTAGCTCCACACTGCATCCCCGCACTGCTGCCAGGCAGGACTGGATGCTCTGGCGGCACGCTGGGTCCGGCCACGCCGAGTCCTTCCTAACACCCTGCGCCCTCAATCCCACGTCGACGTCGGACGAGACACACCTTTGGCGCACCAAGTTCGAACTCCACCCTTCTGACGCTGCTGGAGTACGCGTCTCCGCCCTGGCTCTCCAAGCTCGAGGTTCAATGCCTCGCCGAGCCAATCCTAAAAGCAATCAAGTAGTTGTATTTTTCTCGATATTGATCTATGCAGATTAAGTATGTTGGAGCTGTGGAGGAGCAGAACGACCTGCATATGACGGGCCTCAATCTAATGGACAAGATGTTGGCAGTTTGGCCCGCAAGGACGCCGTGGCATTCTTCTTCATGTCCAATCTCACCTGTTAGTGCACGCTCAACAAGTTAGTATCCAGATCAGCTCTACCGCATTTTAGGCTTAGAGAACTAATTCTGAGTTCATTGTAGTTTTTTGTCACTATATGTTGCTGCCTTTAATTTGATTGTTGTAGTATTACAGATTGATGCGAGAGGGTAAAGAGAATCAGTATGGTGCATAGCTGTATTTTTTTCTTCGTCTACATGGATTTTATTCTGTTCAAACCCAAGGAGGTACCTTACAATGCTACCGGTTTGCGGCATTGTGCCGTCAAAGTGCAGCTACACTCACTCTGACAATGCGTGAGCACAAGAAGAAAGCACCATCCACCAGTGATGAATTTTTCACCCTGCAAAGCAGCATAGTGCCTGGTCAAGACCTCAAGAATGTAACCCCAGATTCCATTGCCTTGTTTATTGAGGAAGTAAGAAATATGGCCGACCATGAGGTCCAAGAGGTGAAGATACCGGTTGTGTGTAACCCACCAGACGAGACTGCCTCAGACCAGGTGAGTGCGGCTGACAATACATGTTGTTATGCACACTAATGTATGAATTGAAACTGAAGATTTGTCTTTCTTATTTTGTTTTGTTCATATGATATCCACGGTGGTCATCTCATGACAGTCGATCCAATCAGCAGCAATAGCGGCAGAGATTACTGTTTATTTGTTTCTTCTTTTGCTTTTGCTCCCATTGTCTCAGTGTTTTTTTTATGTTTGTGAAGGGTAGTGGAGGACATAGACCATGTTCTGGTGAAGTGCACAGTAGCTAATCAAGTGTGGATGGTTGGTCTTCCTGAACTCTTTGAGCTGGAGCTTTGGACTCTCCTCTAGCCAAGCCAATGCAGGTCAAGCAAGTCTTGGCAATGCACATGCCCAACCTAACAATCCAGGGGCTTCCACTATTTCTTTTCTTGCTTTTCCCGCTGGATTGTGTTATTCATCCTTTGCAGATCCTGTGGTTGAGTCAAGGAACAGAAGACACATGACAAGCCTTGTTTCCTACTTGCTGACCCTAGAACAACAAGAGGCAACAGGCTTGCTTAACACTCGAACAAGAGGAAATCGCTTCGTCTTTTTGCCCTTGGCGCATTAGAGTATCAACGAACATATAGATGAATTGTTGATTAGTGTAGATGAATTCTTGATTGATGTTTGCAGGTGATGTTCGTGATATTTGACCTGACGGAGAAAAATAAGCGATGCCTTTTTATGTTATGGATCTAGTCCTTTTGACCAAGTTCAGCTCGTTGTGCCAGGGCATCACTTTGAGCTTGCTTTTTAAGATTCTGATTAATGCGACGATGGTTATTTAAGCTCAATCCAAAACATGAAAGCGGAATCACAACTGTCTCACGAAAGAAGGGTCTCAAGCAGTGTGTTCATGGTCACTCCAAACATAGGATTTTCGGCATCTATCCATGGAATCTCATCCATCATCCATACATAACGAGCTACTGTAGTCTCCCCCGTTGACCTTCTTTTTTAGATAGAATCCTCAATGAGTGGAAAGGACTCCCAGACTTGCTCCACAGTACGAGCCCCATACGGACGGAGTGGGCTTTTCCCCAGGGGGTCTAGTTTTCAGGCAAGTAGGCCTATTGAGATGCATATAACTACCTTTTTCATCTTATCACCCCGCCTAGCGACTTTGCAACGTCCGATTGAATGATCTCCAGTGGGTTCTATTACCATGTGTACCCAGCCTGCTTCCTTATTTTGGACCAGCCTCTCTGCTTCTGTCAGTATAGAGGAAAGTCTTCAATCCCTTGAGAGAAAAAAAAAAATGGCCAATAAAAGATACCTAGCATGACACAGGTGTGGGCTTACAGGGCTAGGGCTCATAAACCCTTTCTTTCATTCAGAAAGGGGTCGGTCACTTTTCCGGGCCGGGATCGATAAGTGGAAGACTGTACGGCAGTTCTCGTTAGTAGATTCGCAGAACTAAAGCCACTATTCCTGCATCAGGCAGAGGCAGGGCTCAGCGAGTTACAAGATCCAGCGGGCAAGCAGCGCCCAAAAGAAAACTGGTTGTTAGTAAAGCTGCTATTGCAAAGAAGCAGAAACTGATAGAGGCTCAAGCTGCCAAGCATCAGATCGAGGCGTATGTCTGGGGGAGATCATATCCACGCCGGTACAGTAGTAGGTAAGTTAGAAGGGGAACGCGAAATGACTTTAGGTTTTGTTGATTTATTGCGCGATGATTTTATTGAAAAAGACCGTGCTCGCGGTATCTTTTTCACTCAGGACTGGGTATCCATGCCAGGTGTTATACCGGTAGCTTCAGGTGGTATTCATGTTTGGCATATGCCAGCTCTGACCGAAATCTTTGGGGATGATTCCGTATTACAATTTGGTGGAGGAACTTTAGGACATCCTTGGGGAGTAAGAAGAAAGTACCATAGCTATCCCCTCTTTGGTCCCTTTCTTCCTCCGAGCGAACCACAGAGCACACCACCAAGATGAATAAATTGATCTGAAGACCAGCTAGCAATGGACTGAGCTATCTTCTTTTTTCTTCTTCTGGCGAAAGCACATTTTATTATTTTACGGAAGCAAGACGAAAGGTCATTTCGCCAATCTGGGGAATAACAGTGAAAGCAATCGATCGGAGAAGCCCCCCCTAGTATTGAGAATGAAAAAATGCTTGCAAAGTCGCTAGGCGGGGTGATAAGATGAAAAAGGTAGTTATATACTTGCCGATCCATCAGCGAGGACTGTATCATTTAGCGAGCTAGCCTCCTTAAGGAACATGTATGTGAGAGTTCCACTTTAGCTCCCTCAACACCAGGCTTAAGCATAAGCATTAGCTCTCCCTGAAAAGGAGGTGATCCAGCCGCACCTTCCAGTACGGCTACCTTGTTACGACTTCACTCCAGTCGCAAGCCTAGCCTTAGGCATCCCCCTCCTTACGGTTAAGGGTAATGACTTCAAACATGGCCAGCTCCTATAGTGTGACGGGCGGTGTGTATTTGTTGGAACAGATCATTGCCACTCAGAGCTATCGGCAGGTGTTGTCCTTAGATGTTAATTCAACAGTAAAGAACTGCAGATGAACACCGCAAAAGAGGCAGCACATAATGGCAGCTTGCAGATTTTGGTGAGTTTAGTGCAGATTGTCGATTAAGTGTTTCAATTTTCATTCAACTATCCTACCGAATGTTATTTCCTCGATTTGGTACTAGAAGTAACTGAAATGTGCATGGACTTGGAGTGGCCTCAGTACATATTTGGAGAGGCCAAGTTGATCACCTTCCAGCGAAGTTGCATTGCGAAACATGGGATATACCATATTAAATATTTTTTCCATTTAAAAAGGAAATTAGTTATTTTTTGTATAGATGTGTGTCTCCATTACCAAAGAGAATGAGATAATATTCACTACTGTGTGCCAGCCATTAGTTTCATGTACACTTGATGCATACTGCCACGACTTTCGTGTCGATGATAAGTTATGGTACCACATTGTTGAAGTATTTGTGGTCCTATTGACTTGCACCAAGAAAATTAATCCACGTAGGCCATGGTACGTTCTTTTTCTACTTTGTAAGTTGTCCTTATAATTGTTAGCCGCATACAGTTGCACGTACATGTCAACTAGTGGACTAAAGAGGGCCAAAATATGCATACTCGTCGCCCATGTCTTTAGAGAAGGACAATCAAAGCCTATGTTTACGGGAACCAATTTTTGGATACAACGTTCCCTCGAGATGTACTACAGTATTTCCCTTATGGAAAGCTAAATAAATAAGGATATCTCAACAAGAAGTTTGAAACATACCGTACATACGTGAGGGCGTTTAAATCACCTATTTCTCAATCTCGTAAAGAAATCACCTATTTCTATATATAAAACGAAGTCCATGCCTTGTAAGATACTATGATCCTATCTATATACATGTGTTGGGATCTCTGAATTACTTCCATCCGCATCGCAACCTAGGATTGCCATGGCGGACGGAAACAACGCAGACGATCCAAAATCGTCTAATGACCCCAGCAGCGACCATGGTGCCGGTGGCAGCGGAAGCACAAAATCTTCTAATGATCCTGATCTTGGCAACGCTGTACGGCTTGGAAGCATGGAGAGCGACAGCGCAGACAACCCACCGCAAGCTGATCGGTACATGAGCATCGGGAACGCCGGCAGGGAAGGAGGAAAGTCGCATGACCTTCCCAATCTGCACGGCAGCGGCGGCGGCAGCAATGGAAGCGGATACCCTCATGGCTCTTGCAATGGCTTCACCAATTTGCACGGGACTGGTGGTGGTGGCGGCGGCAGCAGCAGCAGCGGAAGCGGATACCCTCATGGCTATTGCAATGGCTTCACCAATGTGCAAGAGACAGGCGGCGGCAGCGGCAGCAGCAGCAGTGGAAGTGCATACCCGCAAGGCCTCGGCAATGGCTTCACCAATTTGCACGGGAGTGGTGGTGGTGGCGGCAGCAGCAGTGGATACCCGCCGCAAAGCCTCGGCAATGGTTACGGAAGCGGACACCCGGGCGGCTTCGGCAATGGATACGGTAATTTGCACTGGAGCGGCGGCGGCAGCAGCGAAACTATGGTGCCGTTTAGTCCTAACTACGGCGATCCTGACGGGCCGTACCTGAGCGGCGGCGGAAGCGGAGCCATACACCAACGTTCTCCTGCCAATGTCTTCAATAACCTGTACAACAATTGCTACGGCGGCGCAAGAGTCTTGCCACCCATGAACAACTCGTATGCCGCTCGCCCGCCGCAGAGGCCGGGTTCCGAGGAGTACGCGCTCATCAGTGAGCGGCTGGGCTCTCTCACCATCGGCAACAGTACGGTTGCAGAGTTCCGGAACCAATGGCAGCAACAGGATCGCCGTACCACCGGGGAGCAAAGAAACATGGTGCCTGCAAACGTCCGCGGCGTGTACACCGGCAACAACCGGCCGTATTGGCGCATGAGTCTGGAGGACGTAAAGGGCAGGGTGAGCCGCGTGGCGAGGAATCTTCACGGGTGCCAGTTCCTGTGCCGGATGGTGAAGGAGCGCCGGGAGGACGTCGTGCGCTACGTGTTCGACGAGGTCGCCGGAGAGATTGTGAGGCTCATGGGGCATGGCATCGGCGCCGAGTTCGTGGACGTCATGGTGAGTCTATGGACGGACCAGCAGGTCACCCGTGTGATCCAGGCCCTCGCCGCGGCGTCTCCATGGGAGGTCATGGTGGCTGCCAGAAACCAGTCAGGGTATAATTAACCACTTAATTGCATGCCGATGCGGTGCGATTCTTATACGATTTTCTTGATTTCTTACCCAGAGATTAAATCCTACGTACATGGTCAGGTCGAACGTTCTCCAGAATCTGATCTCCAGAATAGAGGGGCGACAAGAAGAAATCGAGTGTTTCATCCGTGGCCTCGCCAGCGTGGGGGAACACAACCTGCTCGCGCTCATCAACGACCAGGCCGGCAACAGCGTGATCCAGAAATGCCTCGAGACTTTCTCTCCAGAGCACAACCTGGTACGTATTACGCATCCAATTCCTCTTGTGCCCTAGCTACGTTAATCGGTAGTACATCCGTGGGTAACCCAATAGTTTGCAATGCGGCGCAGTTCATCGTCGGGGTTGTCATGCGCTACCCGTACGACGTCGCCTACAACAAGCATGGTTGCCACACGATGACGCGCTGCATCGACAACTCCATTGATGTCCACACGAGGGACTTCCTCGTCTCCGCGGTGTGCGTGGAGGGGCTGGGTCTTGCCCAAAATCAATTTGGGTAAGCTCGTTAGTTAATCAAGCCTGATCTGATGCCACCCGCCATTGTCGAACCTGCTGATTTGACCTTGTATCTATCTGTATGCATGGTTGCAGGAACTATGTGGTGCAGCATGTAATCAGGGCCGTGCCGGGGGTGCCTTGGGCGATGAGGACGCTGCACGCTCAGTTCCAGAGGATGTACTTGAGCCTGTCGCGGCAGAAGGCCAGCAGCAACGTGGTGCAGGTCTGCCTCGCCTTCTTCCCCAGCAATTCAGCAATGAGATCGTGTGGGAACTGCTCAGTGACCCCAGGTTCCCCGAGCTGATCGAAGATCCCTTCGCCAACTATGTCTTGCAGTCCGCCGTCTCTACCACCAAGGTACTAGTCGTCTAGTCCTCCCGGTTGAATGTATTTTCCGTATAGGTAACTAGCACATATATACAAACCTGATAAGGACGCTAACTGCATTTCTATGGCCAATGGCAGGGTCCTTTGCTGGGACTACTTGAAGATGCTGTCCGTCCATATAGGACCGTACTACGCGGTAGCATGCACGCAAGGAAGTTATTGCAGATGCTTTTTCCTTCCAAGAGTCAGCAATTTTTCTGATTGGTGGATAGATTCAGAGTTATGTTTGTGAAAGATTCAGAGCTGTGTTTGTGATAGATTCAGGTTTCACCTTGCGCGCCGAAGTTTGTGATAGATGTTGTTGTGGGATATATGCATGTTGGTGTGCGTAGAGTTGGTCAATAAGTAATGTTGTTGGAATCATGCCCTACGGATAGAATGCATTGAAGGTGAATTAGGAATAAGCCGGTGTTTGGTTGTTTTTGTCATCTGCTGTTAGTTTTTGTCAAGCTGGAACAAGTATAAGGCCCAGTTCTTTTGAGCTCCGGCTTGTGCATAAGCCTTCAAGCCTTGAGCTGCCCACAAAAACGACCGTGAAATTAAGCTCACAAGAAAAATCGATCGAGTTCTTTTGTGGCTTCTTCCACTGAGTAGTAGAAAGAATGGAGGCTGCAGAAGATCGAGCTCGGCCGGTGAGCTGAAGCTCGGCTGGCCTAGACCGGCCTTGAGGGGAGCGGCGGAGTCAGAGCGCCGGCGGATGGCCGCTGCGAATCCTTTGCCGCCGCGCTCGAGCTGGGCAGTAGAGCCGGCGGCGGCGCTCGCCGGTGGAGCTGGGGCGGCGATGCTCCGTGAGTGGAGCAGGGGCAGCGCCAGCGCTAGGGCTGGTGGAGAGCCGGCGGACGGCTGCAGAGGAACGGAGGCCGTCGAGCTCAGATAAGGTGGGTGGCGGAGGAGCGGCTGCGGAGGAGCGGGAGGAGCAAGACGACGGGAGCTCGAGCTTGAGGTGGGCGTCCGGGGAGCGGCGGCGTGCCGGTAGGTGCGGCTCGGGAGCGGTGGTCGCAGACCCGCAGTGCTCACATGCGGCGACGGGAGAGAGGAGAGGCGAGGAGAGGAGAGGATAAGGAAAAGAAGCTGGCGGCCGCGGCGAGAAGTTGGGGTAGCGCTGCCTATTCCCACTGTGAAGGAATCGATGAAGCCGGCTGCCCAGTTAAGCGGCTCAAAATCCAGTTCTTTTGGGATTGGGCTTATTTTCACAGTTAAGCTGTCTAGAAGCCCCAAAAGAACTGGGCCTAAGAATTGTTTTGTATTATCGGAACATGGTCATGTTATGAATACAGTAAAGTTTATTCCAAAGGTTATGCAATGAAGCCGATGAAATCCTTAGAAATTTGATAACCTTTTTGTTTTATCGAGGATTTTTAACCTTTATTCTTTCTAGGGCCGTGCTAACAAGGTTCCGGCTAATTTTTTTTAATAATACATTTTTTTATTAATTTCGACTAATATTACACAAATCCAAACTTTTGCATAAATAATACAGCCTCGGCCTGGGCTAAGCCGAAAGGTCCCTATCGGCCTCGCCTGGGCCGATTAAGCTGTCGGCCGACGGCTGCATGCAGAAGGGGACCCTATCGGCCTCGCCTAAGCCGACTGGGTCCACTGGGCCGACTGCTGCATGGAATTTTTTCATAAGGCCCAGTCGGCTGCTGCTGGAGAGGCGAGGAGGAAGAACAAACCGAGCGCGATGCAGATATCCAGCGACTAATCGGCCTCGGCAAGGCCGATAGGCTAGTCGGCTTCGGCGTGGCCGATTAGTGGCCACACGTGACCTGAAAGGGCTGTCGGCCGCAGGCCTGGCCCGCCATGGCACCTTATCGGCTTAGCCCAGGCCGACATGGTCTAATCGGTTTCGGCGAGGCCGATAAGGGCTTATCGGCTTAGCCCAGGCCGAGGCCGTATTATTTCTGCAATTTCTTCATTTCGCGTAATATTAGTCGAAATTAATAAAAAATGTATTCTTAAAAAAATGAACAAGGTTCCGTGGGTAGGAAAAGAAGAAAGCTGCTATGCGTACGACGTTTTGCCGTCCGAAGTTTGTACGATAGAGTCCAACGGCCCTGCGATTGCATGCATGCAACAATTACCACCGATGGATTGCAACGTCGGACGCGAATCGTTCACAGTCCATCCTACGAAGGTAGATGAGTCATGCATGCATGCATGTAGCCATGTAGATTCCTTTTAGTTTTTAAACTATAAAATATATTATCTTTGTCGCGACGAGATTTTCAAAATTAGATCTTATCTTGATATGTTTTGACAACTTTTTTTTTAGCCTAGTTACCAGATTGTAGTCTCTTAGTCACCAGGCAGTGGCGGAGCTAGGAAATTATCAAAGGGTGTGCCACCGGCGATTTTTTTTTAACAACACATGTAATTCATAATTGTACGGAAATAACTATATAAATAAGTTGAAGTCTCACAATATTATAGCTCACCAAATATGTTTGAAGGTAACAAAAGTAGCCATACAAATAGTTGATAATATTAAATAGTCTTACATTAACAAAAGATAACACGAGTAGAATATTATGGGTCTACTTTACGCCTTCGCATAGCCATGAAAGCACCAAGTAGATCATCCTCACTTACTTCCAAGAATAGAGATCGCTCAATATAAGTCACCAAGCAATAGTTCAAGAGGTCATCTCCCATGCTATTTCTCAATCTAGTCTTCACTAGGCTCATGGAGGAAAAGACTCTTTCAACCATCGCCGTAGAAACTGGTAGGATCAATACCATCTGAGAAGTAAGTAAACCAAGTCATACAGAACATGTTTCTTTGTTTCAACAAGCTTAATAGAGAGCTCACCAAGAGTCTTTAGGCACTTGAACCTATCATCTTTTCTCATATCATCAATAAATGTGCCAAGTTAGAATTCAAGCCTTACCAAATCTGTGGTTGATATGTCCTTGGGATAAATTCGGCAAGTCTTGGATTGATAATTTGATAGGAAAAATAGCTGACAGGCTAAAATCTAAACAGAAGCTAGTCCAACGCAGATGCAGTCCATGGAAGTATGAAACAGGGGAACTACCTCGATGCCTTCCTGGCTGGCTGGCTTCCTGCGGAATCGAAGCTCAGGCGCTCAGCTGGCCGTCCGCCCGTCCCCGACTCGCTGGTGGCCCGGTCCCCTGACTCCCAGAGGCTGGAGCAGTGGAGACGTCGGCGGTCGGCCTCGGCGGCGCGGTGGGACGGCGGTGCCGGGTGCCGCTCGGCGCTCGCGCAGGTGGTCGATGCAGAGGGATCTCAACGCCGGCGCACGGGATCGCCTGATTAACTGTGGTGCGCCAGGGATTTAGGGATCGAGCGCGACTGGGGCGAGGGAGGCAGGCAGCGAGGAGCGAGCGCACAGAGAGATGCGACGCAAGGAAGGCAGCGAGCACGGGCCTGGCTGCCGTGTGGACTTTTCTTATTCTTTTTACTACTATTTGATTTTTTTACTAGTTGTTACGTGCAGATGGATACTACAAAAAAAAATCACATAATTTCTGGGTGTGCCAGGGCACACCCGGCACACCCGCTGGCTCCGCCACTGTCACCAGGTATTGTCAAATTGGTTAACATGTTAAAATCAAATGGTTGTCTGGTTATTTAAACTTCTCTACTCATCAACCTAATCCTTTCGTGACTGTCCATATTTTACGTGTTACAATGGATCAAATACTCACTCTTTCAACGTGTAGATCATGGCTATGAAAAAAACATGTAAAATTTACCCGGTAACTAGGCATTATTTGGGTGGCAACTGTTAACTAGTGACATGGTAACTATCGTATTACAACCTGGCAAGCAACCGACGATAAAAAAATGTTCGTCAAAACATATTAAGATGGGATCTTGTTGTTTTAAAGTACTCGTCGATGCAAACCCAGCGGTGAAAACGGATCGTCAATTGGATTAACGGTTCAAGAGATAATTTATTTTGAATTTTCGGTTATGAAAAAGATTCCTTACATGCATGCATGGGTTGGTGCCTCCGCACATAGGGCAAAATTCGCGCCGGATGGAATCCCTTCCTCGGGCACATCCACACATTAGACTAACCGTTCTATCTAATGTACAGTATCTAGGGGCAGGGAAAAAAAGGAAATGACTACAGTGCAGCTGGCTGGTGGAATTCCATCCTCTGGTTCATTGCAAGCAGCCTCACCCACGCAGCGCACCAACGGAAACACGTACGACCATGACTTCGTCCGGGTTGTCCTCCACACTTCGCGTCCTGTGCGCGCTGTGTCGGGGGAATACTTAACCAGCGGCCCACAAGTAAGATGCGGCTTATCATAAGTTCACGGCCGCACCGTCAACGGGCTTACACAAAGATGGGCCAACCGAAAGACCGCGAAGTACTAAGGGAAAGATCTAGAAGATTGGAGATAACTTGGCTTGGAAGACACGAAGATGATTGGCCTCCAAGTAGGACTCCGGCTTACACTTTCTAAAGAGAAACACTTTCCTTGTAAACCTGGCGAGCCTCCGTGTATATAAGGAGGGCTCACAGGACGCAACACCCTAAGCTCTCAAGTTCCAAACCTAAAACTAGAGGCGATTTGACACAGCGGATCGCAACCCTTGTAACACCATATACATATCAATTCCAATCTAGGATAGGCAGGAAGTAGGTCTTGATGACGTGGAAACACACATTCGTTGGGAGACCCCAAGAGGAAGGTATGAAGTAGTGCATCAGCAATTTTCCCATGAAATCTACCAAGGTTATCGAACCGGTAGGAATTGGAAGAGCTTCAACACGGTGTCAGCGGTGCCGTTACGATCACTGACGTGGACCTGCACACAACACAATCAAAGTATTTTGCCCCAACGAAACAGGAAGGTTGTTAATCTTCCCGGCTTGTTGAATACAAAGTATTAAACGTATGGTGTCGAAAGTAATGATGAGTGCAAAAAGGAACAGCGAGGAAATAAATGCAGAGCGTGGTGGAAACGGTGTTTTTATCAGTGTGGAATAAAGGACCGGGGTCCACAGTTCACTAGTGTTGTCTCTCCATAAAACAGATAAATATGTTGGGTAAACAAATTACAGCTGGGCAATTGACAAAGTGCGAATGCATGACAATGCAAGATATGATAAGAACATGTTCATTGTTAGATCTATTGGGCATTACATCAATATACATGGACCGCTTACTAGCTGCATCTATGACTAATAATCCACCTCCGGGATAGCTTCCGTGTCTCCCGTGAGTATTAAGTTGCAAGTAACAGATAAAAGCATTAAACAAAGTCTGTAATGTAAACAATACATATGACATATAGACACAACAAAGTTGTTTTCTCCCTAGTGGAAACAACACATCTACAGCCTTAGTCGTTTATGTCATCTCAAGCCCAGGCGTCTAGAGGCATGAACCACTATTTAGCATAAATACTCCCTCTTGCAGTCATTAGCATCTACTTGGCCAAAGCATCTAGTAACAACGGAGAGCATGCAAGAACATAGATAAAACATGGATATAAATAGGTGAACAAACTTGATCATAACTTCACAATTCATCGGATCCCAGCAAACACAACATATAGCATTACATAAAGATGATCTTGATCATGTTAGACAGCTCACATGATCTAAACATGATAGCACAAGGTGGAGAGACTACCAACTAGCTACTGCTATGGACCCGTAGTCCGGCGAAGAACTACTCACTCATTACTACGGAGGCATGCATGGTGATGAAGAGCCCTCCGGTGATGATTTCTCCTCCGGCGGGTGCCTGGAAGAACTCCAGAACCCTCCCGAACTAGGTTTGACGACGACGGTGGCGACATAACTTTTCGTGGATTTCTGATCGGATATTTAGGGTTTACCGAATAGATGTAATTTATAGGCGAAAGAGGGGCGCCAGGGGGGCACCAGGTGGGCCAGGCGGGGTGATGGCGCGGGTGAAAGGACATATTTTATGTCCCCCATGTTTTTGTGTGTTAGGCAACAACACTAGGAATTATTTAATACGATGTTAAGTGGTGCAGGAATGAAAAGATATAATTGCACTTTGCATCGAAACAATTATCGAAGAAAATGGAGTTTGCAGTTTGTCTGTCCAGGCCGGAGTCTCCGGCCTCAGGGGGCTCAGGGGCCGGAGTCTCCGGCCCATCCAGTTTCGCAGCGAAGCGTGCAACGCGACGGCAGCCTCGGCATCGGGGCCGGAGTTGGTCCGGAGTTCCTCCGGAGTCTCCGGCTTGTCCGGAGTCTCCGCATCTCTGGACCGGAGTCTCCGGCCCATCTGTCTTCGCTGAGGGACTGGTCCGGAGTCTCTGGCTGGTCCGGAGTCTCCGCTCCTGGACCGGAGTTTCCGGTCCTCCTGGCCGGAGTCTCCGGTCTAAGTGGCTGAAACGGCTAGTTTTCGGGGAGGGGTATAAATACCCCTCCTCCTACCTCCAGCCAGTAGCTCGTCCAGATTAGAAGATCCACCATTATTGCAAGCTCAAGAATCACGAGATCTCCCAATCCCTCCACCCAAACTTGTTGATCTTTGGAGGATTGAAGGAGAAGGCCCCGATCTACTACTTCACCAAAGCGTTCTTCATTTCCCCCTCATTCACTTGAGGGATTTGAGCCTAGGGTTTCCACTAGGAAAACCTAGGCATCTTGTTGTTCTCACTTGCTTGTTACTTTTGTGTAGCAGGTGTTGTTGTGCTTGGGAGCCCCCAATCCTTTTGTGGGTTGAGCCTCAAGTTGTTGTAAGGGCTCCGGATTCCGCCTTGAAGGATTCCGATAAGGAAGGTGAACCGAGCTTTTGGGCAAGGTTCATCGGAGAATAGGGTGAGGCCATTTGTGGCGTCTTGAGTTTGATACTCACACCCCTCCAACGAGACGTACTCCCTAAAAAGGAGGAACTCGGGAATAACTCTTTGTCTCCGCGTGCTTCCCGTTCGGTTACTCCTTTCTCGCTAGTTCTTACTTGTATCGTGCCTAGTATAGTGTTAACTTGACATATAGGTAAATTCACCTTAGTTGCATATCTAGAGAATTTACCTTTGTATCAAGCCTAAACTCGAAAAAGAACTAAAAATTGAGTAGCACCTATTCACCCCCCCCCCTCTAGGTGGCCATACGTATCCTTTCAATTGGTATCAGAGCAAGGTTCTCTTTTCGGGCTTAACCGCCTAAGAGTAGTATGGCCCTTGATGAGCATGGAAATGAGATACCCGAGCTTCCTTCCGTGCCCACTTCGGTTTCCGTGGAGGACTTCAATTCCTTGAAGTCCAATATGGAAACCAAAATGGACAAGTTGCAAGAGATGATCATGCAACTCATGGAAGCGAAGGGTATCTCACCTCCACCCACCCCCCTCGTCGGAGGTTGACAAACCCGAGAAGGATGTGGGTGATGGGAAGAAAAAGGGGGTGACAAGATAAAATTGACACCCAATTAAACCACCTAATGGTTCGGGAGTGTATGGTGCCGTTCCGTTCCCATACTCTCCCGACCCTATTATCCCTCATCCTCCTATTCATCTAAGGGGAAACCCACCTAAGCTAAATGCATCTTTGTTTACTAAATGGCAATCTTCTATGAGATCTTATGTGAACAGTGCTTCTATCGAGCTTTGGAGGATCATTGAGCAAGGGTATCAAGCCGTGGATGAATCCAACAAGACAAAAGAGAAGTAGTTGATTGTCAACTAAATGCCACCGCTCTTGACTTGATCCGTGATGCCGTGGGAGAAGATGATATGTCTCACATCGAGCATTGCACCACCGCCAAAGAAGCATGGGCGTGCCTTGTTGAGGTGTATGTTGGAAATGAAAGCATGAAGAGAAACCGGTTTGAGGAAATGAGCAACAAGGCCGAAGGATTCTTCATGGAAGATGGAGAAGACCATGAGCAAATGTTCCGAAGACTCAAGTCTCTTGCCAATGCCTACAAAGCCCTTGGTGGGACTCATGTGGATGATGCTTGGGTCAAAAGGAAGTATGTGAATGCTCTCTTGCCCTTTGAAGGGGCCGACTTGAAGAGTCTTCAAGGAAGGCACAACTATCCTCAAATGACCTCCAACGAAGTCATGCAAGAGATGCAATCATTCAAGGTTCAAGCCAAGATTGCTCAAGACTCTCGTGCCCGAGCTATTGGAATGCAACAAGGAGCCTCTCTTGCGTTGAAGGCCAAGGTGGTTGAACACAATGAAGATCAAGATTGTGAAGATGTGTCCTCCATGGACCCCCAAGAACTCAAGAGCTCTCATAGGGACTATGTGGCTCTTGCGGCAAGGACCTTTTGGAAGAATCCATCCAAAGCCAAAGCCCAAATGGAAGAAAAGGCCAAATCTAGTGGCTTCAAGGATGGCAACCCAAAGTTGAAGACTTGTTTCAATTGCCAAGATAGATTTCACTATGTTGCCATGTGCCCCTATGAGAACCGTGAAGATCATGGAGGAAGGCTTGTTCTCAAGAAGACTTTATCGTCATCATCCCTAGCAAGAAACCCTTCTTCAAGAAGAAGAGGCCTCCTCCAAGAATGGTATTGGTGACAAGGGAGGAGTACATGTCCGGGGGTGAGAGTGATGAAGAAGAACCCACAAGTGAAGTGGCCGCTATTGCTATTGCTTCAACACCTTCATCCCTTTTCGAATCTCCCAATGAGAATGTTCCAATCCAATCCGCCAAGTGTCTCATGGCCAAGGCCACCGAGGTATCATCTCCTTCCCCCTCCAAGACTATAAATGAAATGGATGATCTTATGAGTCTTAAAGTTAAGGAAGAAAATGTTGCTTTGGATCGTTTCTTGACTAACTTGCAAGGTGAAGCCAAGATTCGTTTCGAATCTCTCTTGAGCGATTATGGGCGGATTCAAGAAGAGCTTGATGAAAAGGAAAGACTTGAAAAAGAGTATGCTAATGATATTGCTTCTCTCACCTTGGCTCTTGAGGAAGAGCATGAGCTTAGTGTTTCTCTTGAGGAGAAACTTAAAAATCTTGATGAGTCACAAAATGCAATCTTTTCTCAAATCATTAAAGAACGTGACCTTGCAATTGCAAAATATAAGCTTTCCAAGAAAGAGAAGGTTGAATTTGGTGTTGGTCATGATAGACTAACCGAGGAGCTAGAGAAGCTCACCAAGGCTCACAAGGCCTTGGAGGGTGAACACTCTACTCTCACCAAGTCTTTTGAACAACTTCAAATTCAATCATCTAAATCAAATGTTGCTAGTTCCTCTACTACTTCTTGTGATCATGCAAATGTCATTGAGGAAAATGCTAGGTTAAAGAATGAACTTGCCAAGGCCTCTAGTCCCCAAAGTAAGCCTATTGTTGATCTTTTGCTTGCGCAAAAGCCACACATTGGGAAGGAGGGCCTTGGCTATGTTGCCAAGAAGAAGAAGAAGAACAAGAAGAAGGCCAAGCCCGCACAAGCAAAGAAGACTACCATTGCGAGTAGTGAAGCCACAAGGGGCACTCCTCGTAGTGACTTTGCGGGACATGCTAACCCCAACTATATTCTTTATGTTGATTATTATGGGGATGTTTGTGCTAAATATGTTGGTCCTTATGATGGTTACATTGCTTACTCTATTTGGGTCCCTAAAACCCTTGTTGCTAACAAAAGAGGACCCATTGCAAAATGGGTACCTAAAACCAAGCAATGATTCTTGTAGGACTATGCTTCCGGGGTCGAAATGGGTGATTGATAGTGGATGCACTAGTCATATGACCGGAAGCAAGGAGATCGTGACGGAGTTGAGAACAAGCATAAATCAAGCAACCGTCACTTATGGAGATAACTCAAAGGAAAGGTATCGGGCCTCGGCAAGGTGGTAGTTGCAAGGGATATCACCCTTGTAAATGTCATGCTTGTTGAGTCCCTTGGTTATAATTTAATGTCCGTTCGTGCCGTTAATAAGATGGGTTTTGCCGTCCATTTTGATCTTGATATTGTGGTACTCATGTGGAGCAAGACTCTAAAGGTCGCTTACGTTGGGTATGTCGAAAATGAGTTGTTTGTGGTAGACTTTTCGGAGTCAACCAACTCTCAAACGATGTGCCTATTCGGAAAGGCCGACGTGGGGTGGTTGTGGCATCGCCGCTTATCCCATGTCAATATGAGAACTTTGCAAAGTCTTCACAAGGGTGGCCACATCCTTGGACTAAAAGAGAATGTTTCTTTTTCTAGAGATCGTCTTTGTAGGGCTTGTGTTGAAGGAAAGATGCATGATTCTCCCCACCCACACAAGACCATCATTTCATCAACGAGGATATTGGAACTTCTTCATGTTGATCTCTTTGGTGCCGTGCCTCAACCAAGTCTTGGTGGGAAGAAGTATTGCTTGGTGATTGTCGATGACTATTCAAGATTTACATGGGTTTATTTCTTCAAGTGGAAGAGTGAGACCCAACAAGCCGTCATTGACTTCTCCAATGAAGTGCAACGTCAACACAATGTTCCTATATTGGCCATTAGAAGTGACAATGGCTCCGAGTTCAAGAACTACACCCTAAATGAGTTTCTTAGTGAAGAGGGAATTCGTCATCAATATTCCGCTGCGTATACCCCTCAACAAAATGGTGTAGCCGAGAGGAAGAACCGGACCCTTATGGATATGGCAAGATCTATGTTGGCGGAGTTCAAGACCCCACTCTTCTTGTGGGCCGAGGCCATCTCCACGGCATGTCATTCATCTAACCGCCTCTACTTCCGCACGGGCAAGAAGTTCACTCCATATGAAATGCTTACCGGCAACAAGCCCAATATTTCCTACTACCGGGTGTTCGGTTGTAAGTGTTTCTATAAGATTAAAGGTTATCGCTTAACTAAATTTGAGTCTAAAGCTTTTGAGGGTACTTTTGTTGGTTACGGTGCCGAATCCCACACTTATAGAATCTACGACAAGACCTTCGGGACTATTGTAGAATCTTGTAGTGTGGAGTTCGATGAGAATGACGGCTCCCAAGTGGCGCAATTTCATGTTCGTGATGTAGATGATGAGGAACCTCAAGATGCAATAAGGCGAATGGGCGTGGGATTCTTTCGCCCAATCGAGATTTCTCATGAGGCGCCTCAAGAAGGACCAAGCTCCACCCATGTGGAGCAATCATCATCACAAGTGGACACCGCACCATCCGATGGAGCAAATGAAGCACCAAGCCAACAACAAGTTCAAGACCCTCCTCAAGTTGATCAAGTTGCTACGCAAGAACCAAGTTCTCCAATTATTGATGCTAGCCATGATCAAGACCAAGGTCCATCTTCCCCTTCAAGTGATGAAGGTGTGCATATTGAAGACCAAGGTCATCATTCCGGTCAAGACGGGGACACAAATGATCAAGATGAACAAGATGATCAAGAAATTCCTCCAAGCTCTCGTGAGGACATCAACACCCGTCGTCGTGCAAGAAATGTCAAGACCTTGTTGAGAAGGCAACATTTTGGACAATATTATTGGTGATTTGAAGGGCAAGGTTGTGACTAGAAGGCAATGCGCAAACTTTAGTGCCCATCAAGCTCACATATCCTTGGTGGAACCAAAGAAAGTCTTTGAAGCTATTGAAGATCCGGATTGGTTGGATGCTATGCATGAAGAGCTCAATAACTTCAAGCGCAACAAGGTGTGGAAGCTAGTTGAGAAGCCAAAAGAGTGCCGCAATGTTATAGGCACTAAATGGATTTCAAGAACAAGCAAGATGAACATGGCATGGTGGTGAGGAACAAGGCAAGATTGGTGGCTCAAGGGTTCTCTCAAGTTGAAGGCATTGATTTTGGAGAGACCTATGCTCCCGTGGCTCGCCTTGAGTCCATCCGTATCCTCCTTGCATATGCTTCTCATCATAATTTTATCTTGCAACAAATGGATGTGAAAAGTGCTTTTCTTAATGGTCCACTCAAAGAATTAGTATATGTTAAGCAACCACCGGGGTTTGAGGATCCCAAACTCCCTAACCATGTCTACAAGCTCGATAAGGCACTCTATGGCCTTAAACAAGCCCCACGTGCGTGGTATGAGCACCTTAGAGAGCTTCTAGTAGACCGTGGATTTGAGGTTGGGCAAATCGATCCCACTCTCTTTACCAAGAGAGTAAAAGGGGAGCTTTTCATATGCCAAGTCTATGTGGACGATATTATCTTTGGCTCATCTAACAAAGCTTTCAATGATGAATTTTCAAAGCTTATGACCGATAGGTTTGAGATGTCTATGATGGGAGAGTTGAAGTTCTTCCTTGGTTTTGAGATCAAGCAATTGAGGGGGGGACTTTCATCTCTCAAGCTAAATATATCCAAGACATGCTCAAGAAATTTGATATGGTTGGTGTTAAGGAGAAGCGCACTCCAATGGACACAAAGGTTCATCTTAAACTCAATCCAAATGGTCTTGATGTCGACCAAAAGGTATACCGTTCCATGATTGGTTCTTTGCTCTATCTTTGTGCATCTAGACCCGATATTGTGTTGAGTGTAGGGGTGTGTGCAAGGTACCAAGCCGCTCCTAAAGAAAGCCATGATATGGCGGTCAAAAGAATCCTCCGATATTTGGCTCATACCCCAAAGTTTGGTTTGTGGTACCCTAAGGACAAGGTTTTCTCTCTTTGTGGGTACACGGACTCGGATTGGGCCGGTGATCATGATGATAGGAAGTCCACTTCCGGGGCTTGCCAATTTCTTGGTGGTTCCTTGGTGAGTTGGTCTTCCAAGAAGCAAAATTGTATATCTCTCTCCACCGCCGAAGCCGAGTATGTGGCCGCCGCAAGTGCATGCACCCAATTGTTATGGATGAGGCAAACTTTAAAGGAATACGGTGTCATTTGTGACAAAGTGCCTCTTTTATGTGACAATACAAGTGCTATCAATATTGCCCACAACCCGGTGCAACATTCAAGAACCAAGCATATTGAGATTCGTCATCACTTTATTCGAGATCATGTTACCCGTGGTGATATTGAGCTAAGCCATGTTTCTACACAAGACCAACTTGCCGATATTTTCACGAAGCCTCTTGATGAAGCAAGATTCACTTATTTGAGGAATGAGCTAAATATCGTGGATTCAAGGAGCGTGGCTTGACTATTTTGCATACACACCTATGTCTTAACTATCTATTGTGTTTAGGTGTAGGCATGGACATAGGGGGAGTGCGGTCCTAATACATTGGACTATCCCTCCCCCCATTATGCCGATAGTAAGACTTCATTTGCTTTTCTATTTTCAATTCATGAAAATGTGAGCTTAAATGACGAGTGTTGGTTGTGAACCCAAGATACATCTTCGCGGTGTCACGCCATAATCTCATACATGGTGGCCTAGGCCACCGCCCTCCTCTTGGTGAGGAGTTGGATTTTATTTGGGTTTAATGGACTTATTTGGGTTTTCTAGACCTTTATTTTGTTTTGGGGAGAAACTCTTGGAAATTGGCCTTTATTGTTTGGATCTTGCAAATTCCAAGTGTGTATCCATCCATCAGTGACTTTGTCTCAAACCCAAGCCTTTCCTACCTCAAAACATGCTCCTCTCGCGCACATACATGTCCACACTAAAATCTGGCGTTTTTGGAGCAGTTGGGTCCGGAGACTCCGGTGTGTAGCACCGGAGACTCCGGTCTTGCCAGAGTCTCCGCCCTAAACCTGGAAAACTCCGGCTCAGGCCGGAGACTCCGGTGTTTAGGCCGGAGACTCCGGTCTAGGCGTTTTCGCAGGGCTCCTAAAGGGGATCGGGGTGAGGAGTTATTCATAACTCCTCACACACCCCCGACCCCAAACTCCTCCCTGCTCGCCTCCACCGCTCCAAGATCGCCTCCGGCTGCTCCCCGCCGCCGGAATCCGCCGTGCCACCGGCCTCCTCCACTTCTCCACCGCCGGGGAACTTCCTCCCCTTCGTTGGACCTCCACCATGAAGGACACGGGTAAAACTTCTCTCTTTCTCTAGGGTTTCAACCTAGATGTGTTTTGGAGAGTAGTTTGCTTCGTTTTTCTTGGTGTAGAACCTTTGTGTTGGCAAATGCAGTCTAGAAATTAGTTGCAACGAATTCCCCGTTGATTTGACCTAGATCGATTTTTCAGCCCCAGGGCCGGAGACTCCGGTCTCCCTGACCGGAGACTCCGGTGTGGCCGGATACTCCGCCCCCTGTGACCGGAGACTCCGGTCTAGATCAAATTTTTGGGAAATTTCTTCCAACTAGTTTCTTCTTTTGGCTTCCATGGACATGTATGCTTACCCCCATGCTACCTATCTACTCTTTATTCACAGCTAACAAGAGGTACCCTCGGGCTCATCTTCATCACAACCCAAGAAAGCTAAGAAGAAGTCGGGAAGAGATTACTTGGAATATGATGAAGACCATGATCGATATGTGCAGCGTGGTGTTGCTAGGCAGCAAAGGACTCTGATGCTCGCAGGGCCAGGGCTGAAGCTGCTCTCCAGCGCGAAGAAAGGGCCAAAAAGGCCAAATTTGACAACATCACCACTGTGAAGGACTTGAATAAGGAGGATTTCCGAACCATGAGGGCACAGAACTTCTTTGATATGCCCAATAATTCAACCGATGGTCACTTTTGGAGGAAGGAGCAAGAGCTCATTATGAAGGAAATTTATGCAAATTTGGACCCCAAAGCCCTTGTGTGTCCTCAAAAACCGTTGAGGCTTCATGTGTTAGCTCAGAAGCCATATTTTGTGGAAGCTATTTGGGTTGCTAGGAAGCTCGGAGAAGCTCATCTCCACTCAACAAGACTATGACATTGAGATGGTCCAACAGTTCTTTGCTACCCTCCATCTTGGTTCGGAGGAGAACACCAAGATGACTTGGATGTCGGGCCCGGTCAAATGTGAGTCAACCTTTGAAGAGTTTGGGCAAGTGTTGGGTTATGAGTTCAAAGGTGCAACCGTGTCCGTTGGTCGAAGAATGCATGTTGAAGGGGTTGCTTATGATAAGAAGCTTCTTGCCCCTCTTGTTGCTAAAAGGGGTGCCGTTGCTTCCACCCACGCTCTCAAGCCCATCTACAACATCTTGATCCGCATGTTTCGTTGGAGCATTGCCCCCCAAGCGGGTAATACGGATGCCATCCGAGGAGCTCTTGTCAACCTTATGCATCATGCCCATAGCACTTATCTTGCCGGACCTAATTGCCAAGGGTATGAGATTGATGTCATGGATTATATCAAGTGTGAGATCAACATTGCTATCCATGAGAAGAAGAACCCCATGTATGCCCCTTATGTCATGAAGCTCATCCTCAAGAAGCTTCCTAAAATCGATCCATCTCGCTTCACGCAACACAAGTATGGATACCTCCAAGTCCTAGGGATTCACACTAACCCTCAAGCTACCTATGAAGAGATAGAGGAGGAAGAAGCTCCAAGGGTTCGAAGGAAGAATGCCACTCCACCATCTTGGTCTAGTGGTGGCAAAGAAAGAGTCAACAATGAAGTTAAGCATCTCTCTTGGTTTCAAAAGGTCAAGCTTTGTATGGGGATTGCTTCTCACAAGGAAAACTATGATGGCTATGTTGAGAGGAAGCACATGCACTCTACTCAAAGAAAGATGCTCAAGGAAATGCGCAAGATCAACAATGGTGGCACTACACCTCCTCGCCCTCAAGGTGTTCCCGAGTCACCACCGTCCGCTGCCACTATCCCTTATGAGAATGGAATGCGGATATCTTCCCTTGGGGTGATTTTGAAGATGTGTCCTCTATGCCTTCATCTTCTCGCAACACCGGCAAGGCTCCAATGCAATATGAAGAGAGTGATGGTGAAGAGTCCGAAGGTGAAGAGTCCGATGAGGAGGAGTCTAAAGAAGCAAGTGGTGAGGATGCCGACGAAGATTACGTGGATGAGTGATCGCTTCGGGACGCATTAGCATCGCTCTTTTCCCTTTTTGGCGTTTCGATGTCAAAGGGGGAGAAGTAGTTCTATTAGGTTATCACCGTGGGATTTGCATGGGTCGGACACAAGCATGTGCGTTTACCATTTATTTGCGCTTGTGTCCATTTATCTTATGTCGTTGAACTATTTGCTTTGTTTTTATGGTATGAGACTATTATGTTCTATTTGTGGTATGAGACTATGGATTTCACATTTATGGATTTCACATTTCCTATGGTTGAGATGATATTGTATTATGGTCTATAATTGTGCATTGGCCTCTATATCATATTATTATGCACAAGGTATGGTTACTTTTCATCTCAACTTTGTCTATTTAATTGCAATTTATCTTGTTTCAATTATATCTTGTGAGTTACCTCTCTTCTACATGTTGAGCATTTGTATTCCAATGCAAATTACTTACATGCACACATGTAGGGGGAGCTTCTCTTATCATCTATGGAACTTGTCGATATTTTGTTTGAGCTATGTTGCAAATCCTAGTGTTGTCATCTAACACCAAAAAGGGGAGATTGAAAGGACATATTTTATGCCCCCGTGTTTTGTGTGTTAGGCAACAACACTAGGAATTATTTAATACGATGTTAAGTGGTGCAGGAATGAAAAGATATAATTGCACTTTGCATCGAAACAATTATCGAAGAAAATGGAGTTTGCAGTTTGTCTGTCCAGGCCGGAGTCTCCGGCCTCAGGGGGCTCAGGGGCCGGAGTCTCCGGCCCAACCAGTTTCGCAGCGAAGCGTGCAACGCGACGGCAGCCTCAGCATCGGGGCCGGAGTTGGTCCGGAGTTCCTCCGGAGTCTCCGGCTTGTCCGGAGTCTCCGCATCTCTGGACCGGAGTCTCCGGCCCATCTGTCATCGCTGAGGGACTGGTCCGGAGTCTCCGCTCCTGGACCGGAGTTTTCGGTCCTCCTGGTCGGAGTCTCCGGTCTAAGTGGCTGAAACGGCTAGTTTTCGGGGAGGGGTATAAATACCCCTCCTCCTACCTCCAGCCAGTGAGCTCGTCCAGATTAAAAGATCCACCATTATTGCAAGCTCAAGAATCACGAGATCTCCCAATCCCTCCACCCAAACTTGTTGATCTTTGGAGGATTGAAGGAGAAGGCCCCGATCTACTACTTCACCAAAGCGTTCTTCATTTCCCCCTCATTCACTTGAGGATTTGAGCCTAGGGTTTCCACTAGGAAAACCTAGGCATCTTGTTGTTCTCACTTGCTTGTTACTTTTGTGTAGCAGGTGTTGTTGTGCTTGGGAGCCCCCAATCCTTTTGTGGGTTGAGCCTCAAGTTGTTGTAAGGGCTCCGGATTCCGCCTTGAAGGATTCCGATAAGGAAGGTGAACTGAGCTTTTGGGCAAGGTTCATCGGAGAATAGGGTGAGGCCATTTGTGGCGTCTTGAGTTTGATACTCACACCCCTCCAACGAGACGTACTCCCTTAAAAAGGAGGAACTCGGGAATAACTCTTTGTCTCCGCGTGCTTCCCGTTCGGTTACTCCTTTCTCGCTAGTTCTTACTTGTATCGTGCCTAGTATAGTGTTAACTTGACATATAGGTAAATTCACCTTAGTTGCATATCTAGAGAATTTACCTTTGTATCAAGCCAAAACTCGAAAAAGAACTAAAAATTGAGTAGCACCTATTCACCCCCCCCTCTAGGTGGCCATACGTATCCTTTCAGCGGGGCCACCCCTGGCCGTGCCGTGGGCCCGCCTCCTCTCCTGGGCTGCCTCTTGGGCTTCTCCTTCGGACTGGTGCTTCGTTCCCGTGCAGAAATAAATCAGGTAAATTGGCGTGCCTTTTGGAGAATATTTCCAGAAGAGAATTTCTGAAACAAAAAGAGAGCGGAAAACAGGAACTGGCACTGTGGCATCTTGTTAATAGGTTAGTCCCAGAAAATGCATAAAAATGATATAAAGTGTAAATAAAACATGTGGTATTTAATATATAACAGACATGGAACATAAAAAATTATAGATACGTCCCCCAAGCTTAGTTCCTGTTCGTCCTCGAGTAGGTAAACGATAACAAAAAGATAATTTTTGAAGTGACATGCTAACAACGTAATCTTGATCAAATAGTAATGTAAAGCATGTGAACTGAGATCAAATCATTCAAAGTAAATGTCTATATTGATATTAAACAAACTGATGATAAAGCAAGATAGTTAAACAAGTTAAAATCTTTCATGGATGATGCTCTAAAGACATGACACCGTACAAAGTTCATTATAGATGATTTAAGTATTCAGTGTAGAAGTTATATCCTTCTACTCAAGCATCAAGCAATTTTTCACAACACAGAAATGATCCAGTCAAGTAAAAGCAAACATGAACGTCATGAATCAACTGTTTCGAAGTTTTACTCAATCGGTGAGCGTAAGCATTTGGTTTTGGCACCAGGATGTTATGGCAAAGAGAATAATAATGGGGGTTTGGAAGGCCAATGGAAGAAAGTCTCACAAAGCTGTAAGTGATAATTAGACAAGAGGAAGTCTTATAATCGAAGCTATGGAAGGAGTAGTGATTGCCATGCAACATATGCACATAGAGCTATATGTGTATGAAAGCTCTCCAATGGAACTAGTGGGGGTGCATCCAACTCGGTTCACGAAGACCTAGAGCACTTTTGAGGAGGCTCATCATTGGAATATACAACCCAAGTTCTATAATGAAAAATTCCCCACATAATTATACTAGTAAAACATGAAAACTCTCTCTCATGGAGTATAGATGCTAAACATGAGCACAAGTGTGGATAAATGATAGTAATGTTGCCCCTTCCCTCTTTATTTATTTATTTCTTTTTTTCTTTTTCTATTTTTTTCTTCTTCTGTTTCTCTTTTTGATGGCCTCCATGGCTCTTTTCACTTTTCTTTCCCTCACTGTAGGGGCAACATCCTAATATGACAACACACTTTTTTGGTACAAATAACTCATAATGAACAAAACATGATGTATGGAACTGAGTGCCTCTGCCAGTGTAGCAGGATGTGCAATGATCTAGCGTAACATGGGTAAAACCACACATCAGCTGTATAGAATCATACAAAGCAATATATAACAATGATGATTGATAACAAGTCATGTAATGTAAGATGGAAGTTGCATGTCAATTTATCTCGGAACAACCATGCAAATGTTGTGATAGGTAGTTATGGTGGCTGTTTTGAGGAAGATGTTTGGCTTATGTGTAGGGAACAAGAGGAAGTTCTCCCACGGAGTTTGGATGTACTGGCGAAGTATGCACAACTCTCAATGTGAGCAGAAGGCAATGCACAACACCGAAGACGCTAGCAAAATTTGGATGGTGGAAGTGCAAAAAACCGTAGCTCAAGATTAGTCAAAAAAGAACTCACAAGCTTATTGCAAACAACTAGCAGGTTCAACATTAAGAGCATGATTAAATTTACTCCAAGGAGGGCCGTTCACGGCGGCACAAGTACCCCGTTAGATCCCTCGACCTTAGCACGCAACTATGTTATTACGAATTACTTTTCAGACATGAACAACTATCAAGACCAATTACACCTTCAACAATTTTAGTAGAGTTTGTAGTACGGTACAAGCTTTAATAACACAACCACTAATAAATTTTAACTTAAGTAACCAGCAAGCATTAACATCTAATTTCTTAATATCTCAAAACAATTGCAAGGAATCAAGTTATCAAAGTTCAATGATCTACAAGACTATGCAAATTTTTCCGTTATACAACTACCACATACTTAGCATTTTCTGTTCCAACCAGACGCCAATGAACTTATTTAAACAACTATCCAAACAAATATAAGTGAAGCAAGAGAGTACTTTATACAAAAGAACTAATAGCTCTGAACAAGAGGTACATGAAAAAACGAGAGCTAGAAGCTAACAAAACATAAACATAATACTCAACAGATATAAGTGAAGAATAAGAGCATTCTAAGAAAAAGCGGAGCGTGTCCCTCTCCCACACAAGAATGCTAGGATCCAACTTAGTTATGACCAGAAAACAAAACAAAACAAAAACAAAACAGAAAATAAAAACACACAGACGCTCCAAGAACAACACACAACATGTGAAGCAATAAAAATATAGTCTCACTAGAGATGACCTGATAATTTGTTGATGAAGAAGGGGATGCCTTGGGCATCCCCAAGCTTCGACGCTTGAGCCTTCTTGATATATGCAGGGGAGATCCATGGGAGCTTCCCCAAGCTTAAGCTTTTCTCTCTTCTTGATCTTCTTGTATCATCCTCCTCTCTTGATACTTGAAAACTTCCTTCACACAAAGACAACTCGTAGACTTCATTAGAGGGGTTAGTACATCAAAACATAAGCTCACTTGGTTCTGTAAAGACACATTGCATAATTTCATTTTAAACATTAGCTACTGTTACTAAGCAAGATCCTGGTCTCCCCCGAAGAACGTAAATCAATACTTGCAAAAGAGACAATGCAAAACAAAAACAGAATCTGTTAAAACCAGAACAGTCCGTAAAGACGAATTTGTTCGAGGTACTTCCGTAGCTCAAATCAGAAAACGGTTAACTAACGAAAGATAGATATAAAGCTTGCTAAATTTTTTTCAGATTAAAATCACGTTCTGGGATTTTTTGGATTTTCGTACAGTAAAGAACATAAATCTGTTTCTGGACAGCAAACAAAATTTTAACACTTTCTTGCATCAGAGGCTTTTCTTGGCACAAAAAAAAAACAAAAAGGATACAAAGGAGTTGTTACAGAAGTAAGCAACATCCTTGACTCAAGAAAACGAAAAATAACAGAAAATAAAATTGGGTTGTCTCCCAAAAGCGCTTTTGTTTAACGCCTTTTAGCTAGGCATAAAGTAAGAATCAAGTATTTTCAAGAGTAGAAGTATCAAAAGCATAACTTGTTCTAACAACAGATTAAAAAGATTCAAAAGGTTGTTTCATCTTCTTTCTAGGAAAGTGTTCCTTCCCCTTTTGGAGTGGAAACTGGAATTTAATATTACCTTCTTTCATATCAATAATGGCACCAACAGTTCTAAGAAAAGGTCTCCCCAAAACAATAGGACAAGAAGCTTTGCATTCAATATCCAGAACTAAAATCAACATGGACATAATTTTTGTTAACCATAATAAGAACATCATTCACTCTACCCACATGTTTCTTCATAGTAAAATCAACAAAATGAACATTCAATTGACAGTCTTCTAGTGGTGCTAAATCAAGAATATCATAAAGTTTTTTAGGCATAACAGAAATACTAGCACCAAGATCACACAAAGCATTACAATCAAAATCATTCACTCTCATTTTTACAGTAGGCTACCAAGCATCTTCTAATTTTCTAGGAATAGATGCTTCACGTTTAAGTTTCTCTTCCCTAGCTTTGATAAGAGCATTAGTAATATGCTTAGTAAAAGCCATGTTTATCTTACTAGCATTAGGAGTTTCAGCAAGATTTTGCAAGAACTTAATAACTTCAGTAAGATTACAACTATCAAAATCAAATTCATTATCATCAAAAGAAATTGGAGCATCATCTCTAACAACTTGAAAATTTTCAGCATTTTTCTCAGGAGTAGTTTTAGTGCTATCAAGAATTTTAGTACTCCTTTCAACCGAAGTAGAGACTTCTCCAATTTTAATTTTCTTATTATTAGCATGATTAGGACCTGTAGGTAATTCACTAGTGCTTAAATTTTTAACATCTTCATTAGTAAAAATAGTGCAAACACAAGCAACCCTATTCTTTTCAGCTATTTCAGCTTCTTTTTCCTCTCTTTCCCACCTAGCATGCAAATCAGCTAGCATCCTAATATTGTTATCAATTTTAATTTGTATAGCATTCAGAGACTTACTTTCCTTAACATCATGAGACATATTCTTTATTTTCAAAAATTCGACATCAAGCACAAGATTGTCAACCTTAGAGATAAGACCATCAAGTTTCTCAAGTTTTTCCTCAACAGTTTTATTGAAAGCCTTTTGTGCACCAATTAAATCCTTAAGAATAACTTCAAGATCAGAGGGAACACTCCTATTATTATTGTAGGAATTACCATAAGAATTAACATAAGCATTGCCACTATTAGAAGGATAGGGCTTATAATTATTATTACCAAAGTTGTTCCTATAAGCATTGTTGTTGAAATTATTATTTTTAATGAAGTTCACATCAACATGCTCCTCTTGAGCAAGCAAAGAATCTAAAGGAACATTATTTGGATCAATAGGTACTTGATTACCAGAAAGTATACACATAATAGCATCAACCTTATCACTCAATAAATAAATCTCCTCAACAGAATTTACCTTCTTACCAGTTGGAGCTCTTTCGGTGTGCCATTGGGAGTAATTTACCATCATCTCATATAAAAGTTTTGTTGCTGCACCCAAAGTGATGGACATAAAGGTCTTTCCGGAGGCCGAATCCAATAAATTCCTTTCATCCTTTCCCAAGCTTGAGCGACATGTTCATTATCATATTGTTTAAAATTCATAATGCCACTTCTCAATGATATAATTTTAGCAGGAGGGTAGTATTTTCCAATGAAAGCATCTTTGCATTTAGTCCATGAATCAATGTTATTTCTAGGTAAGGATAATAACCATTCTTTAGCCTTTCTCTCAAGGAGAAAGGGAATAGTTTCAGTTTAATAATGTCACCTTCTACCTCTTTATACTTCTGCATGTCACATAGTTCAATTAAATTATTTAGGTGGGAGGCGGCATCATCAGTACTAGCACCAGAAAATTGCTCCTTCATAACAAGATTTAACAGTGTAGGTTTTATTTCATAAAACTCTGCCTTTGAAGCAGGTGGAGCAATAGGTATGCATATAAAATCATTATTGTTTGTGCTAGTGAAGTCACACAACTTAGTATTTTCAAGAGAACTCAATTTGGCAAAAGTAAAACAGAACTAATAACAAAACCGAAATGAACTAGGTGCTGAAATTTAATTTTTTTGGTGGTTTTTGATTTTTAATGCAAATAAGATAAAATAAAAATTAACAAAGCAAGACAAAAACAAAGTAAAGAGAATGGTGGTGTGTAACTCCCCTTGTTGTAGCTTCCAATTCCCCGGCAACGGCGCAAAATATGCTTGATGACGTGGAAACACACGTTCGTTGGGAGACCCCAAGAGGAAGGTATGAAGTAGTGCCGCAACAATTTTCGCTTGAAATCTACCAAGATTATCGAACCAGTAGGAATTGGAAGAGCTTCAACACGGTGTTAGCGGCGCTGTTACGATCACTGACGTGGACCTACACACAACACAATCAAAGTACTTTGCCCCAACGAAACAGGAAGGTTGTCAATCTCCCGGCTTGCTCAATACAAAGGATTAAACGTATGGTGTGGAAAGTAATGATGAGTGCAAAAATGAACAGCGAGGAAATAAATGTAGAGCGTGGTGGAAACGGTGTTTTTATCAGTGTGCAATAAAGGACTGGGGTTCACAGTTCACTAGTGGTGTCTCTCCATAAAACAGATAAATATGTTGGGTAAACAAATTACAGCTGGGCAATTGACAAAGTGCAAATGCATGACAATGAAAGATATGATAAGAACATGTTCATTGTTCGATCTATTGGGCATTACATCAATATACATAGACCGCTTACTAGCTGCATCTATGACTAATAATCCACCCCCGGGATAGCTTCCATGTCTCCCGTGAGTATTAAGTTGCAAGCAACAGATAAAAGCATTAAGCAAAGTGTGTAATGTAAACAATGCATATGACATATAGACACAGCAAAGTTGTTTTCTCCCTAGTGGCAACAACACATCTACAACCTTAGTCGTTTCTGTCACCTCGAGCCTAGGCTTCTAGAGGCATGAACCCACTATCTAGCATAAATACCCCCTCTTGCAGTCATTAGCATCTATTTGGCCAAAGCATCTACTAACAACGGAGAGCATGCAGGAACATAGATAAAACATGGATATAAATAGATGAACAAACTTGATCATAACTTCACAATTCATTGGATCCCAGCAAACACAATATATAGCATTACATAAAGATGATCTTGATCATGTTAGGCAGCTCACAAGATCTAAACATGATAGCACAAGGTGGAGAGACTACCAACTAGCTACTGCTATGGACCCGTAGTCCCGTGAAGAACTACTCATGCATCACTCCGGAGGTAGGCATGGTGATGAAGAGCCCTCCGGTGATGATTTCTCCTCCGGCGGGGTGCCGTGAAGAACTCCAGAACCCTCCCGAACTAGGGTTGATGACGACGGCGGCGACGGAACTTTTTGTGGATTTCTGATCGGGTATTTAGGGTTTCCCGAATAGATGTAATTCATAGGCGAAAGAGGGGCGCCAGGGGGCACCAGGTGGGCCAGGCGGGGTGGCGGCTCGGGGACACCCCTGGCCGCGCCGTGGGCCCGCCTCCTCTCATGGGCTGCCTCCTGGGCTTCTCCTTCGGACTGGTGCTTCGTTCCCGTGCAGAAATAAATCAGGTAAATTGGCGTGCCTTTTGGAGAATATTTCCAGAAGAGAATTTCTTAAACAAAAAGACAGCAGAAAACAGGAACTGGCACTGTGGCATCTTGTTAATAGGTTAGTCCTAGAAAATGCATAAAAATGATATAAAGTGTAAATAAAACATGTGGTATTTAATATATAACAGGCATGGCTCCAAAGGGAAAATCAACAACTTCAGCAAGAAAAGCAGCGGCTTATGCAACACGCCGCACTTACACCAGCAAGTGAAAAAATCCAAGCAACAGAGCCTCAGCATCTTGCATCACCCAAAGATAACATCACTGTATCGCTACCGTTTACGCCACAGACGCAACAATTTTCTACGCTAATTGGACACCGAGATAACCCGGAAGGCAACGTACACGCCACGATCGAAATATTGTCTCGAATGATGCCGGTCGGCAATACACAAGCCGAGAAGGAAGCTCGGCATGCTATTGAATTATTAAGTACAACGGTCTTGCAACAAGCAAACATGTATGGGGTTGCACCGGACGAGCCGGCTTGTGAGGAAACATGGAGTTCGGCGACACACCATACAGAAGAAATAGTCAACCAGCTGGCAGATCTTTGAATTACACCGTATAAATAAGTTCGCGCGGAAGAAGCCCTGACAACACCTAACGAGACTCAAGAATCACGCATCGCCCTTAAGCCATAGCTGGCACGCCCGACGCCCGAGCCCGCAAACACTTACTCGTTACTAAAGGGACCAGCATGTTTTAGCGATAAAATAAGGCTCGCACGTTTTCCCCCAAGTTTCGAGGAGCCGCAAGGAATTACCAGCTACAGCGCGGGTCAAGACCCCGTCTCATGGATACATAACTATGAAAGGAACATGACCCAGGTCGACGTGACCGAGGAAGTATGCGCCAAATATCTGCACATAGTGTTGGGAGGCGATGCTAGACTCCGGCTCCGGAATTTACCGGCAAAATCTATAAATACCTGGGGAGAGCTGAAGAATAAGTTCATCAAGAATTTTCAGAAAACCAGCAAACAACTCCACACCAATTAGACCTGAAGCAATGCGTCCAAAGGACTGACGAGTCAAGTCGCGATTGGATAAGACGAGTCGCGGATATCATTGCCTCTTCCAAATAAATATCAGTAAGCTCTGCAGTACAGGTCATGAAGAAAAATTGCAGATTCGAGCCGCTGGTGCGCAAGCTAGGTCGTGAGGAACACAAGATCGACAGTTTTGACAAACTTCTAGCCATAGCAAACAAATATACCCGTACGGATGAGACAAAGGGCGACCACCCCCGTGCCGCAGAAAGGAAAGAAAAAATGGAGCTGGCTAGGAGCCATGAATCTCAAACAAGGGAACAAAGAGAAGGTAAAGTACCTCGCCCAGTCGGTATTGTGGAAGCCTTCCAAAGCCCATGTGACTTATATCGCAGAAGAGATGGAAGACCAGCAGGGCATACCAAGGCTCAATGTCATTACTACCAGCGTTGGAGAGAAGGGAATTTGGAGGAAGATGCACAGCGCGAACAAGTACAATCCGGCAAGGAGGAAGCGGGTTACACCCAAGGGTCACGTACCTCCTTCAGACGGCAGCTGGGACAGTTTCACACCATGGCAGTACGAACGGCAAAAGCAGAAAGCAGCCAAGACATGTCAGGAGAAACGACCAAACACCGGTATCAGAACGACGGTTCCGTTGGGCGGAAAGGCCGGTCATATGGAGTCGCGACGACCACCCTCCGGAAGTAAAAGACACAGGGCAACTTGTCCTCGTAGTCACGCCACATGTCGCAGGATACAAGTTGAGCAAAGTATTGATGGATTGAGGGAGCAGGGTAAACATCTTGTACTACGACACGTTTCGTAGAATGAACATGCCGGATTGGCAACTCCAACGAATGAGAATAACCATAGTCCCGGAATTATTGACACGCCCAGTAGGAAAAGTAACTCTCGAAGTCGTCTTTGGGACCGAGCGAAGCTATCGGACATAATTCCTGAGTTTCGAAGTCGTGGATGTGAAAAGCTCATATCATGCATTGTTTGGAAGGGACGCCTACGCAAAATTCATGGCAAGACCTTGCTACGTATATTTACAGTTGAAGATACCTAGTCCCAACGGAGTAATCACTGTACACGGAGACAGACAAAAGGCACTGGAGTGTGAAGAAGGAGACTTAGCACTAGCAGAAGCAGCTTGCATCGTAGGATCCTCACACAGTTATAAGCCGCCCACAAACCTCCGAAGCCCTAAACGAGACGCAGTTGAGCCTCAAAACAGTAAAGCAGCAGGAACCACGGGGAAAAGAGTAAACTTCATTCACAAGGTTACGCATCAGGAAGATACAGACGCCAGCACCGCGCTAATACAGAAGGGAGATGGAAGGTGGCGTATGTGTATAGACCCTACCTCAGTAAATAGCAACAATCAGGGAGGACAGCTACTCATACAAGCCAATGATGTCTACGCACGCTTCTATTCTTGTAGACAGTGTTGGGCCTCCAAGTGCAGAGGTTTGTAGAACAGCAGCAAGTTTCTCTTAAGTGAATAACCCAAGGTATATCGAACTCAGGGAGGTAGAGGTCAAAGATATCCCTCCCAAGCAACCCTGCAATTAAGATACAAGAAGTCTCTTGTGTCCCCAACGCACCCAATACACTTGTCAGATGTATAGGTGCACTAGTTCGGCGAAGAGATATCAAAATACAAGTGATATAGATAATAACGGGTGGTAATTGCAATCTGTAGGAAAAATGGCAGCGAGCAAACATGCAACAGAACTGAGAGTAAACGGTGTTTCAATGCTTGGAAACAAGGCCTAGGGATCATACTTTCACTAGTGGACACTCTCAACAATAATAACATAATTGAACACATAAATACTTCCTTCACTATGCTACTCGGAACTATTCTCCCGTTGGATAGAAATACCAATCTACTGCGTAGGGCTACAAAGAGCACACCTTAAAGTCTGAGTAAACAAACACCACAATATCATAGAACACCAAGACCATCGCGTAGGGCTATAAAAGCACACCTTAAAGTCTGTACTCCACATCTAGGACTGTAACATCCCAAGTTTTTCAAAAAGTTGAAAAATCAGAAAAATTTAAAACTTTTGAAAACTATTATGTATTTTGCTTTGAAAGGAAAAATCATGCATGCATTCATCATCATATAGCTTTGTTTGCATGTTGATATTTCAAAAGTGGGAATAATAATTCCACTTGAAAACATATTTAAGAAAATATATTAAAAGGACTATTATGTCCAATATATTATTTTGAAGTATTGTGGTTATTTCTTTAGGATAAATGTTTGGTTGTGAATTGTTTGTATGAATGGGAGGTTATTCTATTACTTACCTATTCTCTATTTTTAAGTTTAATAGTTTTGTTTTGAAAGAAAATATTTATTCGGATTTTAATTTGAGTTTTGAATTCATTCTGAATTATCGAATTCTTTTATAAACAAAATGACTTTGTGAAAAACTATCTTGGAGGGATATGGAATCTTATTACTCATATTTTGTTTTGGATTTTAAAAGGAATTTATAAAATCCTACTTATAAAATTTAGCATAAGGGTCTAATTAAACCTTTATACATTATTTGAATTTCGAATTTTGAAATGTTTTGGAAAAGTGTATTTGAAAGTTCTAGAAGATAGATCTTGATTTTACAAAAATTTAGAAACTAGTTTGAGTTGATTTGGACTTTTAAATCAAAAGTTATGAAGAAAACAGTAAAAAGAATAAAAAAAAATGTTTAGCCAAAAAAATAGTTGACCGAGGCAGTTGGGCCAAAACCCAGCCCAACTCGGACGCGCGCGCACGCAGCCAGCCCATGTTCTTTTTTTTCCTGTCCTTTTCTTTTTCTTTTTCTCTTGGGCCGAATCTTGGCCCAACAAACCGAGTCGAACCCACTCAGGTGGAATCCGATGGAAATTCCAGGAAAATCTAGGTTTTCCAAACCCTTTTCACTTAAATACAAATATCTTGACAAATATGACTCCAAATCCGGATCCGCTTGATCCTACGCGTTCATAACTTCGAGCCCAATCTTTTCCACCGACCCTTGGCCTATATAAACCCCTGTATCCGCCGGCATCTCTGTACCCCTTTTCGTTCCACCGAAACCCTAACCAGCGAAATCGTATTTCGTTTATTTACCCACCAAAACGATCTCAAATCGCGACGGAATCTGAAGCATTGTTGAAGATCTCCTCAACACCTTTCCATCCCGGGAAGACTCAACTCTTTTCATCAACCGTGGAGAGAGAATTTCGACTCGCAATACTTCAGATCTGAAGTCGTATTTCTTAGATCTCTTCGCGCTCGGTTCTTCAAATCGAAATTCCGTGAGAAGTCAGATCTAACCCTTACCTACAACTTTGCTATTGCACTCTTTTGGTTTTGACGTATGGAATTCTCTGTACAAATCAGATTGCTTTTGACGATTTTCGGAGGAGAAAACAATCTCAAAACTTCGGGCCGTAGTTACGAAAGTTGTTCCCCTGATCAAGACCTTTCTTTTGCCCCAAGCCTCACCTCTTTTGGTCAAGCGAGCTAGGAGATATTCGAGTTTGAAGTTTCGGATCAGAAAGGTAATTTTTGTTTTGTGACCAATCTATTAATCCACTTATGTTATAATTGTGATAGTTAGAAAGAGTACGTAATTGTCTACAACTTTCGTTAAGATTGTTTTTCCATCCGAGCAACTTTATTTTTTGTCAAAATTCGTAGTCAACCGTAAAGTCAGCGCCCAGTCAGCGCTTCGTCATCGCCACGTCAGCGGTCAGAGTCAACAGTCAACCGAAGACCGGCAGTTTTGCAGAAAAACCCTAGATATTAGATCTATCACTATTTTTTATTAGTTTGGCCAAAGTTTACAAATAAAATATTTTTGGAAAGCTTATGACACGTAGAAACTTTTGGCATAGTTAAATTTTTCTAAGGAGAAGATTTAGCACTATTAAGATGTTGAATTTTTCTAAGGAGAAGATGTTGTCAAAATAATTATCAAATATTTTCTAAGGAAGAAAAATACTTTGTTTGGAGAGGCAAAATATTTCTAAGTACTTTTTGTAACTAAAGTGATCAAAATATGACTAAGTCATTTTATTAGCCGAATAGATGAAGAAAAATAATTTAATCAATTTTAATTATTAAAATAACACCTAAAAACAATTAATCAATATTAATTACAAAAATCATAGAAAATACTTTTAAAAAATTGGTAGAATATTCCTATAGCCAAGTATTAATTAAACAAAGTTAAAGCAATTGGATTTGCCCAAAAATAGTTCTTAAAACTCAAGTTAAGTCAACTTTACTTAAACAAACAAATTTAAAATTTGAACCAATTTGAATTTGTCAAAACATAAATTTAACTATGCCAAAAGTTTCTACGTGTCCTAAGCTTTCCAAAAATATTTTATTTGTAAAATTTGGCCAAACCAATAAAAAGTAGTGATAGATCTAAGATCTAGGGTTTTTCTGCAAAACTGCCGGTCTTCGGTTGACTGTTGACTCTGACCGCTGACGTGGCGATGACGAAGCGCTGACTGGGCGCTGACTTTACGGTTGACTACGAATTTTGACCAAAAATAAAGTTGCTCGGATGGAAAAACAATCTTAACGAAAGTTGTAGATAATTACGTGCTCTTTCTAACTATCACAATTATAACATAAGTGGATTAATAGATTGGTCACAAAACGCAAATTACCTTTCTGATCCGAAACTTCAAACTCGAATATCTCCTAACTTGCTTGACCAAAAGAGGTGAGGCTTGGGGCAAAAGAAAGGTCTTGATCAGGGGAACAACTTTCGTAAGTACGGCCCGAAGTTTTGAGATTGTTTTCTCCTCCGAAAATCGTCAAAAGCAATCTGATTTGTACAGAGAATTCCGTACGTCAAAACCAAAAGAGTGCAATAGCAAAGTTGTAGGTAAGGGTTAGATCTGACTTCTCACCAAAGGAATTTCGATTTGAAGAACCGAGCGCGAAGAGATCTAAGAAATACGACTTCAGATCTGAAGTATTGCGAGTCGAAATTCTCTCTCCACTGTTGATGAAAAGAGTTGAGGCTTCCCGGGATGGAAAGGTGTTGAGGAGATCTTCAACAATGCTTCAGGTTCCGTCGCGATTCGAGATCGTTTTGGTGGGTAAATAAACGAAATACGATTTCGCTGATTAGGGTTTCGGTGGAACGAAAAGGGGAACAGAGATGCCGGCGGCTACAGGGGTTTATATAGGCCAAGGGTCGGTGGAAAAGATTGGGCTCGAAGTTATGAATGCGTAGGATCAAGCGGATCCGGATTTGGAGTCATATTTGTCAAGATATCTGTGTTTAAGTGAAAAGGGTTTGGAAAACCTAGATTTTCATGGAATTTCCATCGGATTCCACCGGTTCGACTCGGTTTGTTGGGCCAAGATTCGGCCCAAGAGAAAAAGAAAAAGAAAAGGACAGGAAAAATAAAGAACATGGGCTGGCTGCGTGCGCGCGCGTCCGAGTTGGGCTGGGTTTTGGCCCAACTGCCTCGGTCAATTTTTTTTATTGGCTAAACATTTTTCTTTATTCTTTTTACTGTTTTCTTTATAACTTTTGATATAAAAGTCCAAATCAACTCAAACTAGTTTCTAAATTTTTGTAAAATCAAGATCTATCTTCTAGAACTTTCAAATACACTTTTCCAAAACATTTCAAAATTCGATATTCAAATAATGTATAAAGGTTTAATTAGACCCTTATGCTAAATTTTATAAGTAGGATTTTATAAATTCCTTTTAAAATCCAAAACAAAATATGAGTAATAAGATTCCATATCCCTCCAAGATAGTTTTTCACAAAGTCATTTTGTTTATAAAAGAATTCGATAATTCAGAATGAATTCAAAACTCAAATTAAAATCCGAATAAATATTTTATTTCAAAACAAAACTATTAAACTTAAAAATAGAGAATAGGTAAGTAATAGAATAACCTCCCATTCATACAAACAATTCACAACCAAACATTTATCCTAAAGAAGTAACCACAATACTTCAAAATAATATATTGGACATAAATAGTCCTTTTAATATATTTTCTTAAATATGTTTTCAAGTGGAATTATTATTCCACTTTTGAAATGTCAACATGCAAACAAAGCTATATGATGATGAATGCATGCATGATTTTTCCTTTCAATGCAAAATACATAATAGTTTTCAAAAGTTTTAAATTTTTCTGATTTTTCAACTTTTTGAAAAACTTGGGATGTTACAGACTACCACCCTTAAAAGGAATCTCGTCCCCGAGATTCGAGAAGGCTAGCAAAAGGTTGTGACTGGGATATCTGGGTGGCTACCACCCTTAAAAGATTTTTTGTTGGTAGTGAAAACATTGGAGTGAAAGCTTGATTCAGGACGTACCGCTCACTGCTTCCACATTGATGTTGTTCACATATCCTTTATCAAAAGGGTTGGCTTGGCAGCTGTTTCGGCCTTCTTCCTTGCTGGGCATTTATTGGCGTAATGACCCTTGTTCTTGCATTTGTAGCACATCACCTGGCTGATTGATGGGCACTCATTGGCGTAATGTCCTTTGTTTTTGCACTTGAAGCAAAGCACTTGGCTGATATCTTTCTTGAGGTCGGGATTTGGGCCAGCATGTCCATTTCCCTTGTAGCCTCCACTGCTTCCCTTGAATTCACCCTTGTGATCATGATGTTCGAGGTGACTCCCTCTATTATGGTGATTCCCCTGTTTGTGACTATGGTTCACTTCAGGAGTAGGGTGTCTCTTGAATGAAGGCTCAGAATGATGTTTGTTGATACTCAGCTTTCCCTTCCTATTTCCAGTCTTCTTGATATTATCCTCCAGTATGATTGCTTGGTCCAATAAGGTCTGATACTCCAAAGCGTATGTGGCTGTGAAAGAGACTTTCATCTCGTCGCACAGTCTCTTGAGAAAATTTTCCTTCCTCTTCTCCTCAGTATCTATGTCTTCAGGGGCATAACGAGACAATGCATAGAAGTCATCTCTATACTCCTTGAGCGTCCTGTCCCCTTGCCTCAGGTTTAGGAACTCTTCTTGCTTCAGGTTCAAAATGTCAGAGGAAATGTGAGCATTACAAAATCCTTCCTTGAACTCTTTCCAGGTTAAAGTATCAAATGGGTGAGTGCTATGATAAGTTCTCCACCATCGAGCAGCTGGCCCTTCCAAAAGATAAGATGCAAAACTTACTTTCTCTGTGTCGGTGCACTCACAAGTTGGCTACATTTGTAGGGCGGAACGTGTTAGGTTTAAGACTTAGAAATTTGACAAGTCTATCCTCTCGGGTTAGGGGTGGCGGTGGTTCACTTTGATTTGCCTTGATCTGAACCATCATGGTCATCAGCTGGGTTTGTGCTGCCATCATCTGCTGCAACATTGCTTCAATGTTGTTGTTGTCGTTGTTGTTGTTGTTGTTCTCAGGTGCACTATGGGGAGACATCTGTGGGTTTTAGAATAGATGAGTACAAGATAGAAAGATCTAAGAGAAATATTTATACCCATACAAGCAATTTGATGCAATCAACCACACATGATAAAAACTCACAAACTTTTGAGAAAACCAAACTAGTCGTTTTTGGATCAAAGTACACCTAGGATATGGGGAAACAATATGATAGTACTGCCATACCACAATTTGATAGATCAATACATCATCGGAATCTCGTTATTCTAATAAATAGGTGATCTAGTCTATCTCCTTCTTGAGTGCTTCAAGTTCTTCTTCAGCTGTCTTCAAAATCTTCTAAGTGCTTGAGCTCATAATATGATTTCTTCAATGATCTTCCATGCAGGTAGTGCTTCATGTTGAGTTGTAGCATTTCTCCATGAAGTATCAGACTTTACTCTTGGTCATCACCAAACATGTCTTCATGGATACAAAGAGGTAGGTCATCTAAAATAAGATAAAAAAATTCTAGAAGGTTGATAGTAGATGAGAGTACTAGAAAGGATAAAATGAAAAGTTTTGTTTTTAGTAACCGGAATAAAAATAGATTTTAATCCTATGGTCAAACATATTTCTATCCATGTCTAGGGTCTCGAATCTACAGGCAACACAGTGCTCTGATACCATCTGTAGCGTACCTGCACTTAGAAATTGGCAAGGTACCTGTGTATAGTGTAAACCCCTGAATCGATCCAGGGGTTTGCACTATACACAGGTACCTTGCCAATTTCTAAGTGCAGGTACGCTACAAGGACACCCCACGCTGTCACTATGAGCATCCTAAAATGGTCCACAAACACCACAATTTTATAGTGACATCCAACATAAGAACAACTCATGGTAAATATCCCTCTAATCTTATTAATGGAGCCATACACGCCACCCACACTGTCACCTTGGTATTGTGTTGTCACATGACTCCGAAGATCATACTGATAAACCACTTAAGTAGCATCTTATATTTACTAATTGGAGGCACCGTAGAAGCCTCCACGTTTACTCTCACGGTAAAAGTACAACAGCCATTAGATGTTTACAACGTATGATAATAACCGTTAGATCATGCTGAAACTTCATGCGGCCTCTCCATGTTATCTGTTCACGCAGTCTACTGATGCAGGTTCGAATCACAGAGGCCGCAAAATAAATCTCTCTCTTTTTCCCAAAATATCCGTCTCAAATACGTCGTTTTCAAGCAGCACGGCCCGTCCTCTAGGGTTTTTAATTCCCTCGCACTACATCAGCCGCCTCCAACCCCGCCTTCTCAGTTTTTCAGAGATCATCTGCCATAGCAGGCTTTTCTCTGGGCACGGATTCTTCCAGGCGATGATGTATGGAGCCTTTACTGGCGGAAACGACTTCGTGTTGAACATATCACATATGCAAGCTTGGTACTGTCCACCTGACTACTACTACATGGGACGGCCATAGTCCTCCAGCTCCGACGCATCTCTAGCCCATACATGTCTCAGGTTTTGTCATCTTCTATCTAGCTGAATCCCCGTATGTATTCATTTGGTGTGATGCGAACGGATGGAATTAGTCCATGATAGAGATACCGGTCTGGATGCATTAGTGGGGTGCATGCATGGCTGGATTTTAAATGGGTGTGCCTAGAATTATGAGCCAATCTGCTTAATTAGAATCTCGAGTTGGTCAGTCCTAACAGAACTACTATCTCAGTCAACCTCTGTACATACAAGAAGTACTTCCTTATTTCTCGGAGCAGTAAATCCAGTTCGTTAAGATATATAAACCATCTAATCCAGTTCAAGCGATTGTTTTACTTTTTGTGGATACTGCAGCACATAAGTCTAAGTCTGCATAGGAAAAGCAGGATGAAACAAACATGTTTTATTCTTACATGATTGATCCATATTGGTATGACTGCATCCATTCATTAGTTGCTTGAGAAGCTTATTACCCTTAGCATCTTCTGTGGGAACAAATTTCCTTTTTCAATTTGAAAAAAAGCATCAAGAATCTTTGCATGATATTAGTTTTCAGTTACACATATCTGATAGGCATTATGGTGTCAATCACTGGCCAGCTCTTCATGTTCCTTTTTCACGAACATGACTACTTAATTACAAGCATAGCAGTATTTATGTAAACAGCTAAAAATAACTAAGATATCCATTTAGAATGAACATTTTGTGAATGGAAAGTATTAGCATCAATATTTGGCATGCATATGTAGTTTAAATTATTTAACCCAAAACTGATGATATATACAATTACTGTGTGATATTTCCATTCTGGATTATGGGATCGAAATATTTTATTCATTAGTCTCTGTTTCGGAAAGTTTGGAGACATTCAGCTCTTGCAGTTTTTTAAACCATGTAGTGTAGCCCCCAAATTAATTTAATCCCCCGAGTGCAACAGCAGGGCCAAAATATGTTATATATTCATGCTATATAAAAATCGTAGCACAGAACGTTGATACTAAGGAACTAACTGAAGGGTCGTAATATTTCCCTTTTTGTCGTATGGACAAGTGAGTAACTTTCATATTTTTTATCCAGGTATTTCACCAGCGCGTTCTAGGCTTTTCCTGTGTTTCTAACTCTAATCAATTTGTATGGGATAAGTGTATTAAATAATTATATTACGTATTTTTGTTTGAATGTTAGCACATCCAGTCGCATGAGTTGTCCGCTTGAACTAATTTTTATATTTATAACCCAAATTGGTTTCATCAATACCTTATTTTCTATATAATTGAAGGCAAAAAAAAATTAGACTTGGGCTTTTTTATCTAACAATGATGTAGAAGTATCTGCTCATGCCGCATAGACATTTGCATTCGCAAAATTATACAATAAAATACATTAGCTTATTTGTATCGAAATCATATAGAATTCATTAAAATATATCATATTCTTAAAAATTGTATCCGGAACAATGACGATGTTTTGCAAATTAATATTAGCACCTTTATAAATTAAGATTATTATATTTAAATATAGTAGTTCATGATTTAGATTTAGGAACTTGACGGATTTGCTAATGCACTATATTTTATTTCCTAAAGTTGTACAAGTAGAATCACAAATGCTTATATATTATCTATATATACACTCTAAAAGCCTTTCTATAGAAATGCAGAAACATTAAATCTATATTTTAATTCACAAATTCTGATAGAACCCAAAAGGGAATCAATTTCAATACTATGATTCAAAAGAAAGTACAGCTTAACTATTGGTCGTATATAGATTTAATGTTTAGTTATACATCCAAAATTCTTCACATCTAAACTGATTAATTTTCCCCGGCGAGATTTAGGTGGCAAAAGTGAAAGGTTGCACATATGGTACCCAAAACAATATAGTGTACAATTGAGATGTCCGGTTTGAAAGTAAAGATGTGAAAACCTATATGATCACATAATTTATTGAAACAAAAGCCCGTGCGAATGCACGGGTTCACGACTAGTAACTATAACAATGAAGGGGAAACATCTATGAATTCAACTAGATTACAATGCTCATGATCACATAAAGATCACACCATGGTTGAGAGAGATGAACCACATAGCTACCAGTAGAGCCCTCAGCCTCGATGAAGAACTACTCCCTCCTCATCATGGGAGGCAGCAACGGCGATGAAGATGGCTCCGGGGGCACTTCCCCATCCCGTCAGGGTTCCGGAACAGAGACTTCTGTCCCCCGAATTAGGGTTTCGGATGGCGGTGGAGCTGGGAGTCGTGTCTGGGAAAATCGTCGAGTCTTCTCGGAGTTTAAGGTCAGGAGGATCTTTATAGGCGAAGAGGCAACGCGAGGCGGTGCACGAGGTGACCACGCCACCCCTCGACGCCACCACCCCCCTGGCCGCGCCCAGGCATGGCGTGGAGGCCGTGGGATTCCCCAGAACTTGTCCTTCTAGCCCATGGAGTCTTCTAGTGAAATAGGGATGTACGTTGATTTTCGTCCAATTCCGAGAATATTTCCCGACTAGCTTTTCTGAAACGGAAAATAGCAGAAAACAGGAACTGGCACTGTGGCATCTTGTTAATAGGTTAGTTCCAGAAAATTCATAATAATGGTATGAAGTGTATGTAAAACATGTAGCAATTGATAATAACAGCATGGAACATCAAAAATTATAGATACGTTTGAGACGTATCAAGCATCCCCAAGCTTAGTTCCTGCTCGTCCTCGAGTAGGTAAACGATAAAAACAAAATAATTTTTGAAGTGACATGCTACCAACACAATCTTGATCAAATAATAGTGTAAACACATGAACTGAGTGAAGTGATCCAAGTCAATGGTGTATAGTTTGCTAACAAGTAAACAAGGAGTAAACAAACTGAATCATACAAGTAAAATCTTTCATGAATAGTACTTTGGAGACATTGGAGTTATAAGAATTTGCATAAGAGTTAGCTCACCCAGCAATAGATTCAAAGTAAAAGTGTTTGACCAACACAGAGGAAGATTTAAGTTTCAACAATTGCTTCAACTTCAACATAATTATCTCATGGATATTGTCAAGGCAAAGCAGTATAATAAGTCAAACATATCAGCATATAACAATTGTTTTACCAAAGTTGGCACTAGTGTTTGCTTGTGGAGATAGAAAGAAGTAGGAAAACTGACTCAACATAAAAGTAAAAGAAAGGCCCTTCGCAGAGGGAAGCAGGGATTAAATCATGTGCTAGAGCTTTTTAAGTTTTTGAAAGCATATAGAGAGCATAAAAATATATTTTGAGAGGTGTGTGTTAGTGGTCAACGAATCAGTAAATAGACAATACTTTAAGTCACAAGTTAACCAGACCTTACAAGAGCGGCTCCCATGAAGGACGTTATTTCTACCAGCGGGTAGATCATCCCTCGTTCTCTTTTGTTTACACACTTATGAACATTGCTTGACTGATTTCTCAGGGGCAAAAAGATGTGAAGAGAATTAATGGTTAAAGTTGTAATTAATTGGGACTGGGCACCCCATTGACAGCTCTTTTTGCAAAATTATTGGATAAGCGGATGTATATGCCACTAGTCCAGGTGTAAAGTCTGATCAACAAGTGAAATAAAGACCATCTACCACATCCTCATGAGCTTGTAAACAGTGACAAAAAAGGAGTAGTAACAGTTTTGAATATTTTAAAGGTAGCACATGAAAAAATTACTTGGAATGGCAGGAAAATACCACATAATAGGTAGTTATGGTGGACACAGATGGCATGGATTTTGGCTCAAGGATTTGGATGCACAAGCAGCATTCTCGCTTAGTACAGAGTTTAGGCTAGCAAGGTTATTTAAGCAAACACAGACTGTCAACCGGTACAGCAAGAACTTATATGATAAACATACTTGAAAATTATAAGACTCCACATTGTCTTCCTTGTTAACCAAAACCTTTTACTAGAAAATATCTAGACTTTGGAACTACCAATGATACAAACCAAATCAACAAGCTTTACGGTAGTTCTTCACTAATAGCCTTTACTTACATGATGCACAAGTTTAAACATTACTTACTTGGTAACTCAAAACAATTGACAAGTATCAAATTACTCAAGACAGTGATCTACAAGACTATGTAAGCATTTTTATACCACTACCACATGCATAGCATTTTCTGTTCCAACCAAACACCAATCAACTTATTTAAACAACTCTCCAAACAAATATAAGTGAAGCAAGAGAGTACTTTCTTCAAAAGAACTAATAGCTCTGACAAGAGATACATGAAAACAAGAGCTAAAAGCTAAACAACGCTAGACAGGAATACTCAACAAATATAAGTGAAGAATAGGAGTATTCTAATGAAAAAGCGGAGCGTGTCTCTCTCCCAAACAAGAGTTGTGATCAAGCATTGTAATGACCAGAGGACAAAACATAAACAAACTGAAAGTAAAAGCATACAGACGCTCCAAGAACAGTACATATAATGTGAAGAAATAAAAATATAGTCTTACTAGAGATGACCTGATAGTTTGTTGATGAAGAAGGGGATGCCTTGGGCATCCCCAAGCTTAGATGCTTGAGTCTTCTTGAAATATTGGGGAGATCCAAGGGAGCCTCCCCAAGCTTAAACTCTTTACTCTTCTTGATCTTATAATATCATCCTCCTCTCTTAACACTTGAAAACTTTCTTCACATTAAAACTCAACATAATTCTCATTAGCAGGTTAGTGCATCAAAACAATAATCTCACTTGGTTCTGTAAAGACACAATCAAGAACTCATTCTAACATTAGCTAATGTATACCAGGTCTTTGTAGCACATTTCCACAAAAAGAAACCACAAAGAAAATTCGTATAAGAAGCAATGCAAAAATGAAGACAGAATCTGTCAAAAACAGAACAGTCCGTAAAGACGGATTTTTCCGAGGCACTTAAGTTGCTCAAATCGAAAAATGCTAGTCGTACGAAAGTTGCGTACATATCTCAGGAACACGCACAAAAAATTGCAGATCAAAAAGATTTTTTCTGATTTTCTACCGAAAGAACGGTGACGTCCAGAAATCTGTTCCTGTGCAGTAATCCAAATATAGGTACCATCTTGTCATAAGAGACTTTTCTTGGCACAACAAAACAGCAAATAAAAGATAAAGATGTTGTTACAGAAGTAAACAAGCACCTTGACTCAAGAAACAAAAATAACAGAAGTAAAAACAATGGGTTGCCTCCCATAAGCGCTTCTCTTTAAAGCCTTTTAGCTAGGCATGCCAATTTTAATGATGCTCTCATAAATATGAGAGTTGAATATAAGAGAACATCAAGAAGCAAATATAAAGCACATTTAAGTCTAACCCACTTCCTATGCAAAGGAATCTTGTAAGAAAACAAATTATTGAAGCATGAAGCTACTAGTATAGAAAGACAAAACAAGTACACTTCAAAACTTTCAATAAAGAAAGAGGAGACTTAATATTATTGATATATGAAACCATGTCTCCCTCTCTCATATGACCATAGGTCTTAAAGCAACCAGCATAAAAGCAACACAAGAGAAATCTCAAAATTTCATCATAAAGAGAGGAATTTTAATAACATGAAGATTTCTTTAACCATATTTTCCTCTCTCAAAATAATTTTCAGTAGCATCATGAATAACTCAACAATATAGCCATCACATAAAACATTCTTATCATGATCCACATGCATAAAAGTATCATTACTCTCCACATAAGCATAATCAATTTATTAGTAATAGTGGGAGTAAAACTATCACAACCATCATTGTAATCATCATAAATTGCAGGCATAGTATAATCATAATAAACTTTATCCTCCATAGTAGGTGGCACCAAAATACCACTATCATTATAATCATCATAAATTGGAGGCAAAGTATCATCAAAGAAAATTTTCTCCTCAAAACTTGGGGGACTAAAAATATCATATTCATCAAAACCAGCTTCCCCAAGCTTAGACTTTTCCATAGCATTAGCAATAATGGTGTTCAAAGAATTCATGCTAATAACATTGCTACCACCATGCACATAAATTCCATAGGTTTTTTAATTTTCTCTTCAAACACATCATGTCCTAACTCAAGATAAATTTCATAAGATCTCTAATTTTGTTGTTGTTTTCCATTAAGCCTAACTAGTGAAATAAAAACAAGAAACAAAAAGATATAACTGCAGATCTAAAGAAGATAGCTTCGAGCACTCACACGCCGGCAACAGTGCTAGAAAATAGCTTAGTAGACGGAGGATGTGAGTACCTTTTACCTTACCTCCCCGGCAACGGCGCCAGAAAAGAGCTTGATGTCTACGCACGCTTCTATTCTTGTAGACAGTGTTGGGCCTCCAAGTGCAGAGGTTTGTAGAACAACAGCAAGTTTCCCTTAAGTGAATAACCCAAGGTATATCGAACTCAGGGAGGTAGAGGTCAAAGATATCCCTCTCAAGCAACCCTGCAATTAAGATACAAGAAGTCTCTTGTGTCCCCAACGCACCCAATACACTTGTCAGATGTATAGGTGCACTAGTTCGGCGAAGAGATATCAAAATACAAGTGATATAGATAATAACAGGTGGTAATTGCAATCTGTAGGAAAAATGGCAGCGAGCAAACATGCAGCAGAACTGAGAGTAAACGGTGTTTCAATGCTTGGAAACAAGGCCTAGGGATCATACTTTCACTAGTGGACACTCTCAACAATAATAACATAATTGAACACATAAATACTTCCTTCACTATGCTACTCTGAACTATTCTCCCGTTGGATAGAAATACCAATCTACTGCGTAGGGCTACAAAGAGCACACCTTAAAGTCTGAGTAAACAAACACCACAATATCATAGAACACCAAGACCATCGCGTAGGGCTATAAAAGCACACCTTAAAGTCTGTATTCCACATCTAGGACACCCCACGCTGTCACTATGAGCATCCTAAAATGGTCCACAAACACCACAATTTTATAGTGACATCCAACATAAGAACAACTCATGGTAAATATCCCTCTAATCTTATTAATGGAGCCATACACGCCACCCACACTGTCACCTTGGTATTGTGTTGTCACATGACTCCGAAGATCATAATGATAAAACCACTTAAGTAGCATAACTATAACAATGAAGGGGAAACATCTATGAATTCAACTAGATTACAATGCTCATGATCACATAAAGATCACACCATGGTTGAGAGAGATGAACCACATAGCTACCAGTAGAGCCCTCAGCCTCGATGAAGAACTACTCCCTCCTCATCATGGGAGGCAGCAACGGCGATGAAGATGGCTCCGGGGGCACTTCCTCATCCCGTCAGGGTTCCGGAACAGAGACTTCTGTCCCCCGAATTAGGGTTTCGGATGGCGGTGGAGCTGGGAGTCGTGTCTGGGAAAATCGTCGAATCTTCTCGGAGCTTTAGGTCAGGAGGATCTTTATAGGCGAAGAGGCAACGCGAGGCGGTGCACGAGGCGACCACGCCACCCCACGACGCCACCCCCCTTCTGGCCGCGCCCAGGCATGGCGTGGAGGCCGTGGGATTCCCTAGAACTTGTCCTTCTGGCCCATGGAGTCTTCTAGTGAAATAGGGATGTACGTTAATTTTCGTCCAATTCCGAGAATATTTCCCGACTAGCTTTTCTGAAACGGAAAAACAGCAGAAAACAGGAACTGGCACTGTGGCATCTTGTTAATAGGTTAGTTCCGGAAAATGCATAATAATGGTATGAAGTGTATGTAAAACATGTAGCAATTGATATAATAACAACATGTAACATCAAAAATTATAGATACGTTTGAGACGTATCAGCCAACAGCAAAGCAAGAAGCTCGCAGGAGATGTCTTCCAGTGCGACTAAAATCCTGGGGGCTCCACCAGGTGCCTCAACATAAAAATACAACAGAGCTATCATGCTCGCATTGAGTCGCTCATAGCGGCTCAATTAATGAACCACCTAGGGTTCGGCCTTGATTCAAGGCAACATCAGAGTATCATATGTATCAAGTATGTATGACCTGCGGGGAACAGAAAACTCGCACAAGGGTCTACATCATAAACGCTACCTAGACGTGTTTGTCCCATCAGGTTTTGTAACAATTTACATGATTATGAAATAAAGCCAGCACCCTTGGTATCCAAGGGTTTGTCGTTTCGCCTCAACCATACTTGAGTGACTGAGTCTTTTAATTTCATATATCCTTAATTTCTTGGGGGCTTAGTAGCTCTATGAGCTCGGCTTATTCCCTTGAAATAGCCAAACTAGTGGCGTTCATCTTGATTATACTCAACCTTAAGTTAGATGCGACTTGCACCATGCGACCAAAGTACCGACATGTGGCGTCAATCGAGTCTGAATGCCTATCATGGACGTTCTCGACCCTGAACACACATTTTGCTTGGGAAATACTGAGTCGCGCAAGGGCCTACTTAATGGATATATGAGATAAATCAAAAGGACCTGTTTATAGGTCATAACATCGTACTGCGTATAGTTCTATCCTATCGAAAGTATTAATTACAATGTTAAGGCCACAAGCATGCCAAAATCAAAACTATTTCATTGTTTTCTTCTCATCTTTTGATGACTTCAGGAGTACGGCACCAAGAGGAACAGCTGCGGACGAGACAAGGGAAGGACCGCCGGAACCCATAGAAGGGCCTGGAGTTTGAGAGGTTCCCGCTCCAGCAGATATGATTTTCTTCTCAATAATACTGCCATCAAGTCGGAATTTGCCAAAATAACTGCCCAAGTCAAGACCATCGACAAGTTGGGTGGCATACCCGCGCATCCCCCTCCAGATGTCTGAATACTCCACCAGAGAAAACTCGGCACCATCCGTACGAGTCGCTTGCCTACCCTGTGCAATTTGCTCAATATTGATGTCGGGATGGTATGCTCGAGCCAACGTAAGCACATGAGCCACGCTAGCGCGAGCAGCAGAGCCCTTCCAACAAGAAAAGTACTGAGGAGCCTTAAGGAGCTTATTCAGCCAATGCTCACAAGTCGCAGGCGGGTTGTCAGACGGAGAAAGTTTGATTACTAACAGTTTGGTCGGTTCAAGGATGCGCGTGTTAAAGCTCTTGATGTATTTGAGTTGGTCCTTCATATTGGCACGACAAAGAAGAGCGTCTGGGCCTGATACAATTGGCAGAGTATATTTCAAAGGGCTATAAGAATCAAATGCAGATACACAAGAATTCGGCCAACACTTACCAACTAGCTCCTGAATCATCAGTCGCACAAAAGAACCCACAAGTTCAGAGGCCTTGATAAGATTCTTTATCTTCTCATCACGAGAAGTTAATTCCTTGGCATGTTGTTCCTTCAGCTGATCCACCATCAATGATTTTTGTTCAATGTCCTTTTTGACAACTTGGATAATATCTTCCTTCTCCATGAGTCGCGCCGTGGTACCAATCTCCAGCTCTTGAAATTGCTCTTCACAGGAGTTCAGCTGCCCTACAAGCTTTGAATTCTCCTGTCGCAACATCTCCAGCTCAAAGGTCTGGTTCTTAATAAAATCATCGCGATCAGCAAGCAGCTTTTCCAGTGTTTTAAGTTCGTCGGGCGACTCATTCGACGATGCCGCCGGTATTTTATTCGTCAAGCTAGCAGATTGAAGTTTTAGCTGCAGACAAGAGACACAGAAAAAGCATTGCTAAGTATATCACAGAATGTCATTGACTGTAGAGAGGCTACTATTGGTGAAACTAAAGACTCCAAACCTTATTTCTTCAAAACAAGATTTTGATCCTTGGGGTTGCATTCATATATACACATGCATATCAAGATCAAAGAAAATCAAAAGGAAATACGTGATGAGAAGTGTGAAGTTGTTGCATCAAATCTCGCAACACGGCAACATGTTTTTCTCCGGCATTTATGATAGCTTCTTCAAGCGATCTTGAGTTGCCAGTTTGGAAAGGTTCAGAAGTCGGAGCTTTAGATATTCTGGGCTCAAGGGTATCTCGCGATCCCACAAGGCTGGGAGCAAGTGCAGAAGGAGCAACATCAGTAGTGCCCTCCTCCAAGGCATGGTTGGGAGATGCCATGCCTGGCGTGTCATCGGTGGTACCAATATTTTCGACAGTGGCATGTCTCCTGTCCATAAGTGGCTCAGAAGAAGGAACCAGAGTCTCCAAGTTTGTGTCAGCATCAATCACATACCTGCAAAGAGGGAAACAGATGAATAAAGGATTCCACTATAAGAGACAAGATGAGTGGAAAGAAGATCTCACCCTAGAGCAGTACGGATGTTTTTCATAAGACAATCCGAAGAAGGTGAAGACAAGGCCTATAGATCAGAACCTACAAAGTAAAATGTCAAGGAAAAGCTCTTCACAAATTGAGTCGCATGGCAACAGAGGTAGAAGATTTAAAGGAGTAATACCCGAGCTTATGGAAACACTGTTGTCAGCAACAGGATTGACAAGAGCAACATCACTGGCAGCCAGGGGAAGTTCTAAAGACCTGGCTGCTCTTTTCTCCACAATTATCGCCAGGGCTTTCCGACGCTTTTCGAGTCACGCCGGATCCTCATGGCTCTCTTGTGCTAGCCGCTTGGACGATCTGCGAGAACCTTGGGATGTCTCCGGGAAAACATTGAAGGGAGTTGAGGATAGAATGAGGTATGCCATCTGTTGTTCCTCTTCAGATGCACCATCCCTGGATTCTGAGATGTTCTCAGCGATAGGCCGTTCCTCCTCCTTGCTTACGGCCGTCTTTGATGACTCACTAGGAAACTAGGGGCTCGGGTCATCCGTTTGATCATCACCAGGAAGGTCCCAGAACTTAGAATCGATCTGGAATTAGAAGAAAATAGCAAGTCAGATAGCACTAAGAAATAAAACAGAATGATTCAGCGCAAGATGTGGAAAGCTACCTCAAAGGGCTTGTGCTTCGCCCAAAAAGGAGCAAGACCAATCATGTCAAAGGAATTGACGTCCACATTAGTAACGCGGCTAATAAATTTGATCCATTCGCCCTTATCCCAGTCTTCAGGACAAGTCCTATCTTCGTCATCGGCTCGACCAGAATCGTTAACCATGAGTCGCTGGCGGCGACTCACGAGCTGGATACGCCATTTAGTCCAGCAAGAGATGAGATCAAGCCCAGTAAGGCCATGGAGAGTCAGCGCTAGTATTCTATCGAGAAGGATCTTGATGAATGGTAATGAGGAAGGATCAGGTTTTGACGATAGGGCATGGGTGGAAACAAAGGCGGATGTGGACCAAGGGGGGAGATGGACTTCTCCTACAGGCTAAGTATCTTTACAATAGAAGAAGGTCCTTTGCCAATCCCTGGCCCTGTTGGCTAAGGCAAGTTTAGGGAAGATGCTATCCTTGCGACGCTGGAAGGCAATGGCGCCACATTGAAGATAAGGAAGACCAGCACCTTCGCGCTGGCTGTTACAGCAAAAGAGGGAAAGCCAAAAATCTATGGACGGATTGATGGCAAGATAGTCCTCGCAGAGGACATGGAAGTTGCTCACCTGGAGCATGGAGTTCGGGCCAATGTCATGGAGGCGCAAATTCAATCGCTGCATCAGAGCGCAGAAGAAGAGGGAGCCTAGCGGTTTGAATCCGCGCTCGACGTGCTCAATAAACATCACCAATTCCCCAGGTTTGGGATTGGGAATTGATTCGTTGTCTGGGGCGCGCCATTCGCACTTAGACTTTGGAGGCAAAAGTCCTCGAGAAACAAGAGATTCAAGGAACACCTCGTCGATCCAAGAACCATCCCAGTTGCAGCTACGCCGCAACATCTTTTCTCTTTTTACGGAGGAGGAAGACAAGATATGCGAGGGCGGCGTAGTAAGGAAGAACAACTGAGGCTAATGAATCTAACCTAAGGGCGGCGAGGTACTTTTCAGCCAAGAGATCCAAAATTGAAGGAGAAAATCGCGCCCGAAAGTTCAGGAAATACAGTTAATGGAAAGGGATATTCTGTCAGAGTCAAGAAGGCTAAAGGACCATAAGAAAAAATGAGTCGCACAAGTACTAGAGAACCAAGACCAAGTTGACTCTGATAAATAAGAGGACTACGAGCGAGGGAGAAACATGCAAATTGAAGTTCAGTTAGGGCGTTCAGTGTGCGATTTATTAGCTAGCTGACATGTGGATAAACCCCAGGCGCCTAAAGACCCGCAGAAGATCCCGAGTGGAACGCAAAATCAAGCCTGGCCGCCTCCGGCTGGCCGGCTCGGCCGAGTCCACCTGCCCCGAGCACAGCCGGCCTCCGCCTAGCCTATCAAAGCACAGCCGGGCGGCATGGGCGAGAGGAACTGCAGGCTCGTCATCATCGCGATTCTCAGAGACAAGCAGATAACGACAAACGACGCCCGCCTTATGCGACCAAGGTCAACGGCAGCAGCCGGATTCGGTTGGTCGCCAGCCGGATGGCCAGCTGCCACTTGGCTACGAAGAGTAGGAGACAAGGGCTCGTGTCGGGCGGGCGCCGGGGCCGTGCCCGGCTAGCCCTCCACGTAGCCCAGGCGTGGGCTAAAGCGGAGTCTAGCCCTACGTCTACTACAGTGCCCAGGGGCCTCGACAGGCGAGAGACACGGGGCGCCGCCCGACACACTGATAAGAGACCTACGAGCTGTCTGCCGAGTAGGCGGGGGCTGGCACCGTCGCCGGCTAGCCCTTCACGTCGCCAAGTCTACCCCGGCAAGATATCTCCTGCGTCGCCTAGGAGATCCGGCAAGCGGGAGACACGGAGCGCCAGCTAGCACGCCGACAAGCAGGAGACACAGAGACGTCCGCCGCGGGCGGGGCTTGGCACCGTCGCTGGCTAGCCCTCCACGTCGCGAGGTCTAGCCCGGCATCTCCTGCAGCCCTACGAGGTTCAGCTGTGCTGAGGACAAGCCGCGTCACGCTGAGACACCCCTATAGCCGACATCGGCCGGCTGGCACGGACCAGCCGGTCCCGCCTGTAAGCCAGACAGCCAGGCCTATATAAGGCTGTCTGGGTGCCCGAGTAGAGGGTAACGCATAAGGAACCACCACTTCTTCCTCCCCACTCCATATAGCTAGAGAGAGAGAACTCACCGAACAGCTCGAGGAGCAACTCTGTACCGTGTCCATCGATGATAGAGAGATCGAGCAGGAGTAGGAGTTTTACCTCCTTCGGGAGGGCTCCGAACCTAGGTACTTCCCGTGTCCGCGCTCCGGCGCAATCCCTGCGGGAGCCGATGCTGCAGAACGCTGCTCCCACACCTATCTTAGCCACCCCGTGGCATATGCCGTGTTCGATCCCACGTCATTTGGCTCCCACCGTGGGGCCGATAGCAGCATCCGGAGTCACATTCCACACGGGATCCCGTAGCCGTCTCGGCGAGCGAGTCGCCTCCGGCCTCGTCTCGACGTTCAGCTCCATCGACTTCGTGAACGACAACGCCGCCTGCTTCGCCGGCTCCGCCTTCACTGAGGATGGCACCGTCGTGCACTTCGGCGAGCACCGCGTCTACATCGCCCTCACGTCCGACTACCCCGCTAACGTCCAGCCCTGCGTCGACCGTTTCCCCGAGGAGACGGCCGGCTGCGAGAGCAGCACCGAGACCCGCGTTTACCCAGCAGCACCATGTCCCCATCGACTCCGTCCAGGCCATGCTCTAGGGCCTGGTCACACCCGTCGCCGCCGACGCAGACCCCGCGCAGGCCGCCATTCTCCTCGAGCAAGCACGCCAGCGCCTCCTCAGCAGCGCGCACGGCGTCGCAGCCACGCATCGCCGCATGGAAGCGCAGGTCGCGGGTACAACTTCACCCACGGCTTCACCCCCGTCGCCATCGAGCACAACCCGCGAGGAAACATCAGGCGCAATGATGTGGAGCGAACCTCATGGCGAGATCCGATCCGTTGTTGGCCCGATCTTTCACGGCACAAATCTCCATCGCAGCAAGTAGCAATCGCGGGTTTACGAAGATATTTGCAAACTCCACGGAAACAACACGCAAACCCTTCTAGTCGAAGGAATAACGTGGACGAACCGTATAGGCTCAGCTTGTAATCTCCTACGCGTCGCAGGACCTCACACGCCAGTAGAGGTTTTTGCAAAGATTCCTCAAGAAACTTAGGGATTTTTAGTCAGCTTTCCCCAAACTCGGTACGAGGATTTTAACCCCAAACACACATCGTGTCTATTTCATATAACTCAAATCTAACTTTTACATGGCGCACGTATCTGACCTTATATAGTGGTCGACCCTAGGCATCTAACTTGACTAGAAAGGAAAATACAAACCGATCGATTGATATCTAAACAAATACGTAACTAATATTAAATGTCTTGCACCATATCTCTACTTGCCATGCATGTTGGTGGGCCCCATCCGGTTTCTTCAGAGATGTATATTTCCACGGAAGGTACATGTACTGGGAAATATCTACGATCTGTTCTGGTGGTCGTGGCAATGCAAAGTAGTAGGAATTAGCACATCCGGCCGTAACTGAATCAAACTCGCGGGCTGGCCTGTATGTAGCATTGTCCTCGTACTCAACTGAATAACAGAATGGTATTTGCATCTTTGGAAACCAATCAGACTTGCATGCCGTAACCTTGACAACTGAAAAATTATGACTTATTGCATGTGTACCCGTATCATCCCCCTCTTCTTCAGAAGAAACCGTCCTCGGTTTCCAGCCAGTCTCAGAAGAAACATTGGCGTCATCTGATTTTAGGGACGCTGATAAAATTGCAGCAGCTTCAGCCTCATCTTTCTTTACTTTTTCTTCGTCTTTCAACATCTACAGCCTATCCTTTCTCCATGTTCGGAAAACCTTCTTTTCCATGGACCTGAGAACGTACATCTTGTCTTGCGTGACGGTGTATGTGTTAGCAAGAAAGTCGTACAGAACTTTGTTCTCCTTGTACCATGGCTCTCCCAGCAGCAAATAACAAGAACCCATGGGTACGGGTATCACATCGCACAAAATCTCACAAGAAAATTTGCCGATCAAAAACTGTACCATAGTTTGCTGCGTGATGTCGAGCTTGTCTTGGCACCGCCTCAATGAGTAGGGTCGTGGATGTGGTGTCGTCGACAGCTCCAGTTTCTCCACCATGTCGACGCCGACCGCGTTGATTGCACTATCATGGTCAATCGTCGTGGCGCAAGCTCTCTCTCCTACTTTACAGTAGGTGTGAAAAAGCTCGGCACCGTAGCCTTCCTCCTCCAGCATGAAATCGCTAGACAACTTCCAGTAGCTCCTCCTCGGAGATGACGTGCTGGCCATCTCCTCCGTCGTGCCGTGAGCAACTTGGTGCTCTGATACCAGATGATGTGGAGCGAACCTCATGGCGAGATCCGATCCGTTGTTGGCCCGATCTTTCACGGCACAAATCTCCATCGCAGCAAGTAGCAATCGCGGGTTTACGAAGATATTTGCAAACTCCACGGAAACAACACGCAAACCCTTCTAGTCGAAGGAATAACGTGGACGAACCGTATAGGCTCAGCTTGTAATCTCCTACGCGTCGCAGGACCTCACACGCCAGTAGAGGTTTTTGCAAAGATTCCTCAAGAAACTTAGGGATTTTTAGTCAGCTTTCCCCAAACTCGGTACGAGGATTTTAACCCCAAACACACATCGTGTCTATTTCATATAACTCAAATCTAACTTTTACATGGCGCACGTATCTGACCTTATATAGTGGTCGACCCTAGGCATCTAACTTGACTAGAAAGGAAAATACAAACCGATCGATTGATATCTAAACAAATACGTAACTAATATTAAATGTCTTGCACCATATCTCTACTTGCCATGCATGTTGGTGGGCCCCATCCGGTTTCTTCAGAGATGTATATTTCCACGGAAGGTACATGTACTGGGAAATATCTACGATCTGTTCTGGTGGTCGTGGCAATGCAAAGTAGTAGGAATTAGCACATCCGGCCGTAACTGAATCAAACTCGCGGGCTGGCCTGTATGTAGCATTGTCCTCGTACTCAACTGAATAACAGAATGGTATTTGCATCTTTGGAAACCAATCAGACTTGCATGCCGTAACCTTGACAACTGAAAAATTATGACTTATTGCATGTGTACCCGTATCATCCCCCTCTTCTTCAGAAGAAACCGTCCTCGGTTTCCAGCCAGTCTCAGAAGAAACATTGGCGTCATCTGATTTTAGGGACGCTGATAAAATTGCAGCAGCTTCAGCCTCATCTTTCTTTACTTTTTCTTCGTCTTTCAACATCTACAGCCTATCCTTTCTCCATGTTCGGAAAACCTTCTTTTCCATGGACCTGAGAACGTACATCTTGTCTTGCGTGACGGTGTATGTGTTAGCAAGAAAGTCGTACAGAACTTTGTTCTCCTTGTACCATGGCTCTCCCAGCAGCAAATAACAAGAACCCATGGGTACGGGTATCACATCGCACAAAATCTCACAAGAAAATTTGCCGATCAAAAACTGTACCATAGTTTGCTGCGTGATGTCGAGCTTGTCTTGGCACCGCCTCAATGAGTAGGGTCGTGGATGTGGTGTCGTCGACAGCTCCAGTTTCTCCACCATGTCGACGCCGACCGCGTTGATTGCACTATCATGGTCAATCGTCGTGGCGCAAGCTCTCTCTCCTACTTTACAGTAGGTGTGAAAAAGCTCGGCACCGTAGCCTTCCTCCTCCAGCATGAAATCGCTAGACAACTTCCAGTAGCTCCTCCTCGGAGATGACGTGCTGGCCATCTCCTCCGTCGTGCCGTGAGCAACTTGGTGCTCTGATACCAGATGATGTGGAGCGAACCTCATGGCGAGATCCGATCCGTTGTTGGCCCGATCTTTCACGGCACAAATCTCCATCGCAGCAAGTAGCAATCGCGGGTTTACGAAGATATTTGCAAACTCCACGGAAACAACACGCAAACCCTTCTAGTCGAAGGAATAACGTGGACGAACCGTATAGGCTCAGCTTGTAATCTCCTACGCGTCGCAGGACCTCACACGCCAGTAGAGGTTTTTGCAAAGATTCCTCAAGAAACTTAGGGATTTTTAGTCAGCTTTCCCCAAACTCGGTACGAGGATTTTAACCCCAAACACACATCGTGTCTATTTCATATAACTCAAATCTAACTTTTACATGGCGCACGTATCTGACCTTATATAGTGGTCGACCCTAGGCATCTAACTTGACTAGAAAGGAAAATACAAACCGATCGATTGATATCTAAACAAATACGTAACTAATATTAAATGTCTTGCACCATATCTCTACTTGCCATGCATGTTGGTGGGCCCCATCCGGTTTCTTCAGAGATGTATATTTCCACGGAAGGTACATGTACTGGGAAATATCTACGATCTGTTCTGGTGGTCGTGGCAATGCAAAGTAGTAGGAATTAGCACATCCGGCCGTAACTGAATCAAACTCGCGGGCTGGCCTGTATGTAGCATTGTCCTCGTACTCAACTGAATAACAGAATGGTATTTGCATCTTTGGAAACCAATCAGACTTGCATGCCGTAACCTTGACAACTGAAAAATTATGACTTATTGCATGTGTACCCGTATCACGCAACCTTGCCACCGAGATGGCAGGAGGACCGGATGTTGATGCCGAGCCGGCTGCTCCAGCCGGAGCACCTCCAACTCGCTGACCCGTCTACAGCTCCCCCGCGAAGAACATGAAGGCAGCGCGAGCCGCCGCAGCAGAAATGCCCAATCTGGAGGGGGACGAGCTACGTGCGCAGCATCAGCGCGTCTAGGACCTCCTCGACACAGCAGACCACCAGTTCCGCCAGAACCAAGCCGCGTCCGCGCTGAACACGCCGCCTCCTCCGCCTGGCCCCTGCCACCCGGCGCGACTCGAGGCGATCGTCAGGCATCTTCACCGCATGTCCAGCCGCAGCAAGCTCCTCAGCCGGGCGGATATCGCGCGCGCAACATCAACTACAGGCCAAGTCGCTTCAACGTGCCGACTGCAGGTGGCGGCCAGAACTACTACCCCATGCCGGCAGCCGGCGATGGCCAGTACAACTACCCCGACCCACCGGCTGCCCGCAGGGGAAACGTCCATGACTGGCTAGGAGATCTTGGCCCGACGTTCGGCCCGGACGCCGTAACCGCCTCGATAACCTGGAGGAGTCCCGCCGGCTAGAAGAAGAAGAGGGCGAGGTCCACCGGTGTTTCGGACCTCGCATCGCAAAAGAGCCTTTCCCGCGGGGTTTCACCCTCCCGCGTGACACGCCCAAGTACAACGGAAGCACGAAGCCGGAGGACTGGCTATCCGACTACGTCACCGCCGTCTCCATCGCAGGCGGCAACAAGCGCGTAGCGGTGCGCTACGTGTCACTCATGCTGAAGGACTCAGCTCGCACGTGGCTCAACAGCCTGCCGGATATCTCGATCAACTCCTGGCTGGACTTCCAGCAGGTCTTCGTCAGGAACTTCTCCAGCACCTACAAGCGCCCGGCTCGCCCTCCAGCTAGCCAGCTGCACCCAGGGCAAAACCGAGTCCGACCGCGACTACCTGACGAAATGGTCAAGCCTGCGCAACACCTGCGAGGGAGTCCACGACATCCAGGCGGTCGGCTTCTTCATCAACGGCTGCCGGGAGGGCACGATGCTCAAGCACGGCTGCTCCTAGACGAGCCAAAGTCCATGGCGGAGCTCATGACCATAGCAGACAAGTACGCCACGGCCGACTCCGCCATGAGATCCCAATGCAGATAGACGGAGCCGGCAGGCCACAAGAAAAGCCGGCTGCGAGAGAGCAAGGCGGCCCCAGCAACGACAACCGAGGCGGCGCGACAACCGCGACACCCGGGACAATGGAGGCAACCGCGACAACCGCGACCGCCGCGACGATCGAGATCGAGACAGCCGGAAGAGAAGCGGCGCGCCAGACGGGCGGTACGAGAACCGTGCCGTCAACGCAACCGAGGCCGGCCAACCGGCTGGCGATGACGGTGGGAACGGAATCCCCGCCAGTGGAACAAGCCAGAAGGGCGATACGAGGACCGCCAGTGGGCGAAGCCAACGTACCTGTTCGAGGACATGATGAACGGCCCGTGCCGGTACCACAGCGTCACCGGGAAGCCAGCCACACGACGGCGCTGCAGCTGGACTCTCCGTCTGCAGCGCGGAGAGGGTCCGCCGCCTCCAGCACCCGGCCCACCCCTCCCCAAGGCGGCATCAACATAGGCAACAACCAGCGCAACGAGCGCCCAAGACAGCCGGCTGCCGCAGCCGGCACATCTCGCGACATGTACCCCAACAAGGACGCCGCGTACGTCATCTCCATCATCGAGCGCAACGACAAGCGCAGCCAGCGGCTGCGCGTCGCAGAGGTGAACGGTCATCCCCGCCGTCCAGCAGCTGATGGACTGGGCGAACCAGCCCATCTCCTTCGGACCCGGGACCACCCGGACATCATGCCGAATCCCGGGGGCTACAGCTGCTCCTGGACCCCACCTTCGTCACCGAGCAAGAGTTCGCCGTCACCTTCTCCCGAGTGCTCATCGACGGAGGAAGCAGCATCAACATCCTGTACAAGGACACCGCCGACAAGCTGGGGATAACCGAGGCCCGGATGAATCCCAGCCGGACGATCTTCCACGGCATCGTCCAGGGCAGTCCTGCACACCAATCGGCACCGTCCGGCTGGACGTCGTCTTCGGAGAAAAGAAAAATTTCGTCGTGAAAGCATCTGTTTCGAGGTGGTGAACCACCGCAGCCCCTACCACGCCATCCTGGGCCGCCCGGCTCTCGCCCAATTCATGGCCGTACCCCACTACGGCTACCTGAAGATGAAGCTCGGGCCCAAGCGGGATCATCACCATAGCCGGCGATTTCAAGCGCTCCATGGCATGCGCCTCGGCCGGCTCGAAGCTCGCCGAGTCGCTGGTAGCGGCTGAAGAGTTCAAGGAGATCAGGCGCGCCGTAGCGGCCGAGCACCCGGAAGTTCCGTGCAAAGAAGCAGACGGGCGAGACGCATTCAGGCCAAGAGCAAGCAGGTTCCGCTTGACGCAAGCAAGCCGGACGGGAAGTTCCTCACCATCGGCAACACCCTCAGCGACAAATAGGAAGGCGAGCTCATCGAATTCCTCCGTGAGAATCGGGACATCTTCGCATGGTCTCCAAAGACATGCCAGGTGTACCGACGGAGTTCGCTGAGCACTCTTTACATGTCAAGCCGGATGCTAGACCGGTCAAGCAACCTCTCCGTCGTTTCGGAGAGGAGAAGAGAAGAGCAATCGGAGAAGAAATCGCCCGGCTACTCGACGCGGGCTTCATCATGGAAGTGTACCACCCGGACTGGCTGGCCAACCCAGTCCTGGTGATGAAGAAAAACAATACCTGGCGCATGTGCATCGACTACACCAGCCTCAACAAAGTGTGCCCCAAGGACCCTTCGCCTTGCCGCGCATCGACCAAGTCATGACTCCACGCCGGCTGCGACTACCTGTCCTTCCTGGACGCGTATTCCGGCTACAACCAGATCAAGCTCCACCCGGACGACCACCTGAAGACCGCATTCATCACGCCCTTGGAGCATACTGCTACACGGTCATGTCTTTGGCCTGAAAAATGCCGGCGCCACTTACCAGAGGTGCATGCAAATGTTGCGATCAGATCGGGCGCAACGCCCACGCCTACGTCGACGACATCGTCATCAAGACCAAAGAGCGCCGCACCCTCATCGACGACCTGAGAGAAACCTTCGCCAACTTGCGCCGGTTCCAGATGAAGCTGAACCCGACCAAGTGCGTCTTCGGAGTACCGGCTGGCCAGCTACTCGGTTTCCTCGTCTCCGCGCGAGGGATCGAGGCCAACCCAGACAAGATCGCCGCCATCGAGGGCATGGAGCGGCCAACCGGGCTAAAAGACATCCAGAAGTTCGCCGGCTGCCTGGCCTCGCTGAGCCGGTTCATCAGCGGCTGGGAGAAAAGCCCTGCCCCTGTACCACCTGTTGAAGAAAACCGGCAAGTTCGTCTGGACGGACGAAGCAGACGCGGCCTTCGCCGAGCTCAAGAAAGCACTGTCCAAGGCACCGGTCCTGGCGCCGCCTGCTCCAAAGGAGCCCATGCTCATGTACATCGCCGCCACCAACCGCTGCGTCAGCATCGTCCTGGTGGTGGAGCGCCAAGAGGAAGGCAAGGAGCACCCGGTCCAGCGGCCGGTCTACTACGTGAGCGAGGTCCTCTCGCAGTCAAAGCAGAACTACCCCCACTACCAGAAGCTCGTGTACGGCGTGCACATGGCGGAGAAGAAGCTGCGCCACTACTTCCAAGAGCACGTCATCACCGTGGTGAGCACGGCTCCACTCGGAGACATCATCGGCAACAAAGACGCAACCGGCCGGGTCGCCAAGTGGGCAGTCAACCTGGCCCCGCACACGGTCCTGTACCAGCCAAGAACATCCATCAAGTCCCAGCTCATCGCCGATTTCATCGTCGACTGGGCGGAAACGCAGTACCTGCCGCCTGTGCCCGACTCCGCGCACTGGCGGATGCACTTCGACGGCTCCAAGATGTACGAAGGCCTGGGAGCCGGATCGTCCTCACCTCGCCCAAGGAAACCGGCTGGAGTACGCCGTGCAAATTCACTTCAAGGCCTCCAACAACGTCGCAGAGTACGAGGCCCTCGTCCACGGCCTCAAGCTCGCCAAGGCAATGAGCATCCAGCGCATCCTGTGCTTCGGCGATTCGGACCTAGTGATCCAGCAAACTTCAGGAAATTGGGACGCCAAGGACGCCAACATGGCCTCCTACCGGTTCTTCGTGCAGCAGCTCTATGCCTGCTTCGAGGGGTGCGAATTCCACCACGTGCCCAGAGCCAACAACGAGACGGCTGACATGCTCGCCAAGCTCGGCAGCACCCGGCGAGCCATTCCACCCGGCGTCTCCCTCGAGCATGTCTACAAGCCATCCATCACACCGTCACCCGACTCGGAATCCATCGTCATCCAGGCGGACCCCAACTCACCAGCCGGAAAGGTAAACCCGGGCTCGGAACTCCCCAGCCGGACATACGAACCCAGGGGCTGGGAGCCCCCCAGTCAACCAAAGAAACTCGGGGGCTGCCACCTCACCCGGCTACGAGGCGCCAGCCGCACCCGTCCCCGAGCTCATCGACAAGACCAAAGTAAACCCGGGGGCTGCAACGCCCACCCGGGGGCTACGCAGCCGGATCCAAAAGCCGCCCAGCTGGCGCTAGCCGGCGTCTTCACCATCCACGAAGTTCCCTCCTGGGCGCAACCGTTCCTCGACTTCCTCGCCCACGGCACACTCCCAGAGGAGGAGGTGCACGCGCGGCAGATCCTGCGCCGCTCCAAGGCCTACACCATCATCAACAACGAGCTCTACAAGCGCAGCACGACAGGCGTTTTCCAGCGGTGCGTCGAGCCGGCAGAAGGGCACCGCCTGCTAGAGGACATCCACAAGGGCGAATGCGGACACCACGCCGCATCCAGTCAATTGCCTCGAAGGCCATGCGCTACGGGTTCTACTGGCCGTCTGCTCTAGCTGACGCCGAGCAAATGGTCCGTGCCTGCACCGGCTGCCAGCGCTTCAGCAAGCAGAAACATACGCCGGCTGCAGCTCTGCAAACCATCCCCATCACCTGGCCATTCGTCGTCTGGGGGCTCGACATGGTCGGTCCCTTCAAGACGGCGCGAAGCGGCATGACTCACCTCCTCGTAGCGGTGGACAAGTTCACCAAGTGGATCGAGGCCAAGCCAGTCAAGAAGTGGGATGGCCAGACGGTCATCAACTTTTTCCAAGACATCATCTACCGTACGGCTACCCACACAGCATCATCACCGACAACGGCACAAACTTCGCCAAGGGCGTCTTCAAGCGTTTCTGCGGCGAGAAGGGAATCCGGCTGGACCTCGCCTCGGTGGCTCATCCCAGTCAAACGGCCAGGTGGAGAAAGCAAACGGCCTAGTCCTAGCCGAATCCGGCCCCGGCTGGTAGACCCCCTCGAGCGAGCACCCGGTTGCTGGATCGAAGAGCTCCCGCACGTACTTGGAGCCTCAGGACCACCCCCAACCACTCAACGAACTACACGCCTTTCTTCCTCGTCTATGGCGCGGAAGCCGTCTTGCCGGCTGACATCGAGTTCGACTCCCCTCGAGCCATCCTCTACACGGAAGAAGAAGCCAAGCGGGCAAACGAAGACGGTGTGGACCTCCTCGAGGAGGCGCGAGAACTGGCCTTGTCCAGATCGGCCATATACCAGCAAAACCTGCGCCGGTACCACAACCGGAAGGTGCACCCGGTCACGTTCCGTGAGGGAGACCTCGTGCTCCGATGGATCCAAGACACTAAAGGCCTCCACAAGTTGTCCTCCCTTGGGAGGGCCCGTTCATCATTAGCAGAGCACTGCGCAACAACGCGTACTACCTCACGGATGTGCGCGAGGAGAAAAAGAACAAGCCGTTTACCCCTTACGAAGAGGGGGAACGTCCGTGGAATGCCAGCCTCCTCAGGCCTTTCTACTCCTAGAACAAGTGTAACACCCTGTTGTTTCTTTTGAGTAAAAGTTGGCACCCGCGAGCACACACTCGGGGGCTGCCGTTGTTTCAGTCGAGTTGTTTCTTTGTTCTTCACTGTGGCTAGCCGACTACCGATTCTCGCTTACGTTAGCTTAGTACCGTGCTCAACCCCGACGCACTCTCGGATCCGGCTGCAGACCGCAACCCGGCTGACACGTTGGCCAGAAACCGGCTAGGGGGCACACGCGAAAGGACCATAAGAAAGAAAAATTTCCGGCTCACGACAGAAAAAACCGCGCTTTCGCTCGCCGAGTCCAGCCTCTCAAAGATCTCAGTACCGTGCGCCCAGCCAGCCGGCCCTCTCTTCGGATCCGGCTGCAGAGTTCAGCCGGCAAGAGCAGAGGTTGCAGAGCCGAGACACGGGAAGGGGCACGGGCGGCAAAACAAGGGCGAGCGGGCCCCTAGTCGAATAAAAACTGAGAAGCTAAAAAACGCCAACTTTTCGATTTTGAGGACTAACGATCTAACAAAGTTTCTATGTGTCGTTCCTTGCCGGCCTCGCAAGCTCTCAAAGGCTAGCCAGGAAGATTCGACTCAACTGGCTACGCCAGTCGGGTCCAATCTCGGCGGCTAGTCTGTGCATACACCCGGCTGTCTCGACCAGCCGGGCAACCTCACAAAGCTACCTAGTCCAGATTCGACTCAACTGGCTAAACCAGTCGGGTCCAATCTTGGGGGCTAGTCTGCACGTACACCCGGCTGTCCCGACCAGCCGGGCAAGCTCTCGAAGATACTGGGTTTAGATCCGACTCGACTCGCTGCGCCAGTCGGGCCAAATCTCGGGGGCTAGTGAGGGTGAACAGGCTCGATCGCCTCCACTAAGCCACGGAGAAATTCAAAGGCAAAGACAATCGTGAAAAATTTCGAGCAGAAACAAGATAAAGGAGACGAAGCTCCACACAAGTCACGATACAAGTACCAGAAGTTTTAGACAAGTACGCCTGGCATCCCGGGGACAAATGAAACAAGTTCACAAGAAGCTAAGAGAAAATACAAGTTCTACCCGACATCCCGAGGTCTTCATTCGGCGGCCTTGGAGGAGCTGCCACGTCGTCAGTTTTGGAGCAGCCGGTTTCTTCGACAACCTTCCCCTTGGAGCCTTTCGCCGGCTCCTCGGTTTCGTCGCCATCATCCACCTCGGCGTACTCAACCTCCGAGCCCTCGACCGGTTGGGCTGGTTTTCTGTCGGGTACGAAATCCGCAAGGTCGCCGAAGTCAGCGATGGTGCAGGCGGCATCACGGAAGTCCGGGCGCTGCTTGAGCTCCTGTACGTGTCATTTCCTGGAAGCCCACCCTGAGCAGCTCCAGGTCGGCAGCCGGGTACCAGGACTTGAGCAGCGACACAGCCCACAAGGCCCCGCCACGCGCGGCCGACTCCTGCAGCTCCAGCACCGCAATCGGCGCTTCCCCGAGGTAACGCGCTAGCTCGGCCAGGACGATCGGAATTCCCTGGCCGGGCCAGACGTACCTGCAAAGTCTCCTGGAAGCGTAGGCCAGCGAGCAGGCGTCGATCCCAAGCTGCGCCACCCGGTCTGAAACCGAGGTCGAGCAACCGGCAATGGCAGCATCGGTCGGCTCCACCCCGAGGACGTCCAGCTGGGTCTTCGCCACCTCCGTACCCGCAGACGATAATAGCCTGCAGCCGGACAAAGATGTCACGACGAGAAACCAACAGAACAAGACAGAGGCATCTCCACGAAGATTACCTCGAACGACGACATCGATCCGACCCAGCTCTTTACGCGCCAACTCCTCGTCCGTCGTCATGCGGGCGACCTCATCCTTCAGCTTCTTGATTTTTGCCTGGTCGTCCTAGTGCTGCTTGCTGTAGCCCTGCTCCAGCTTCTCAAAATTCTCCCGCGCCTCCACCGCCGCCTTCTCCACCACCTCCTTGGCCTCGGCCAGCTTGTCCAGCTTCGCTTGGCGCTCCTGATCGTGCTTCTTGAGCCGCTCCGCCTCCTTCGCCAAGTCGCTGAACTGGTAGCTAGCCAGCTTGGCGCGCAGCGCCTCGTCGTTCTCTCAAAGGAAAAGAAGCATTCAGCTCCTTCATCCGGCTCCATGCGGAAAGGTCACAGCTGGGCGAAACACTTACTCTTGGCGACCTCGAGGTTCTTCTCCAGCTGCATGACCTTCTGGTTGGACTCCTCCTAAAGTTGAGAAAGAAGAAATGAGACTCAACTCGCGCCGGCTGTCGCGGCCGGTCCAAGATAATTCGAAGGGACTAAACACGAGGGCATACCTGAAGCAGCTCCAGGAAGCGATCGAAGTCCCCAAGCTGGACCGCCAGCTCCTTCCGGATCTCCAGGGCAAACTCCAGCGGGTCCCTTGGCCTCCGGGCCCCCCCGGCGTTAGCAGCAATGGAGGGATCAGCCGGTACCAGCTGCAGCTGCGAGGAAACAGCGGCACCCTTGGCCTTCTCCCCGGCTGCAGGCGCCGCCTATTTCCCCGTCTTCTTCCTCACCGCCGACTCGGCCCTCCTCGTAGAGGATGACGTGCCGACTTTCTTCGACTTCGGAGCGCCCATCGCTCCGACTCCGGCTGCCCCCGGGGCATCACCGGCCTCTCCGACATCGCCTCCGCCTGGCAGCGCGACCACCTCGACGGCTTGGGGGCCGACCGTCTGGGCCCCCACATCTGGCGCGGGGGGCTGCTCGCGCTGCTCCCCTCGTCCGCCTTCCTGCTCCTCCGCCGCCCGCACGGCCGAATCCACTGGCGCAGCCGGCGCAGCGACCGTCTCCGCGCCTCCGCCAACGGTCAAGGACCTCGGCGCCCTGCAGAAAACACGGACTCATCCACCAAGACAAATTCAATAGAAAGAGCTAGCAACAGAAGCACTTACCCGCGCACATTGGTCGGAACCTGTTTCGGCCGCTTCCTCATCACCGGCTCCTCGTCGTCGTCCTCCTCCTCCACGCCGGTTGGAGTAGCCGGCTTCATCCTCTTCTGGCGAGGGGTCGAGGTCGACCCCGCGGTCTCTGCACTCTCAATACTCTCAGTGTCTGAGAGATCAATGACTACCACAGGCTTTTTGATTTCATCAACGCTCAGGCTAGAGGCAACCGGCTTACCCCGAGCAGCCGGCGGCGCGTTGCCCGCCCCGCCGCCACCAACCGGCTCCTGAACAGCCGCCGTCCCCTCGGGCTCCCTCATCGCCGTCGCCCTCAGCGTTGCCACCACCCTCGGCCGCGGCGGCCTCCTCCTCACCCTCCGACTGGCCCTCCTCAGGCGTAGCCGTCTCCAGCTGGATGTTCGGCCGAAACTGGGGGCCGTTGGGCCCGTCCTCCTCAAGCTGGATCTTGAAGAGCTGTGCAGCCGGTTGGGTGAGCAGCCGGCCGAAGCGTACAAGAAAGAGCGCGAAAGCAAGCAGAGACAACATACCTTGGGCGCCCGCTTCCTACATGTGTACGGCGATTTGCCGTACGTCCAGTTCGCCACCACCCTCTCCTCCTTGGCGACGTGCCAGAGCCAACCATTCAGAGCCTCCAGCTTCCACCTCTTCCAGGTCAGCCGGGTGGGATCGAGGCGCCCGTCCAAGTAACAGATCTTGTGAGATCTGTGTTACAGCAGCGCGATCCGGTTGTTGAGCCAGCAAAGGGTCGGGTCCCGGGTGGTCAGCCCTTCCTTCTTGAAGAGCTCCTCGGTCCGGTCGATCATCTTCTCAACCTCCGTCTGGTCGCCGAGCTTCTTCAGGCCCAGTTGTCCTTCACGGGCGCGACCGGCTGGAAGGCCGGTAGGTGGATGTGGTCCTCCCCCACCTTCAGGTTGCGGACATATAAGTACGTCCGCTGCCATTCTTTCACCGTGTCTGGCTTCTTGAAAGCCGGCAGCTTCGCCTGCGGCCGGCGATAGACGATCGCGGCCCCGCAGTCGATGGAGCCCCTCTCCTCCTTGTCGCCAAGATACCGGCTGCGGAGGTAGAGCAGCCGGCAGAAGAGCGAGAGGTTCGGCCAAATGCCGAGCCACCCCTCGCAGATGGTGGCGAAGTAGCTCAACGAGGCTATGGAATTGGCCCCGAGGTGGTGCGGCTGCAGGCCGAAGGTCTGGAGGAAGCCCTGGAAAAACTGGCTCGCCGGCAGCGCGAGCCCGCGGTCAAAGTGATCCATGAAGAACACTGCCTCGCCGGCGTGCGCAGAAGGAACCACCTCTCCGTCCACGGCGAGGCGCACCCCCACGCGCTCCTCCGTCGACAGAAGCCCGAGCCACGCCATTCGCCGCCGCCCTCGTTCCCGTCGGCCATCTCTGGCTCCAGCGTGCCGGGGAGGAGCTCCGCGGTATCGGCGTCGAGTGGTGGTGGCCCGTGGTCGCCGCGCCCGCTGGTTCCCCGCACCGGAGAAGAAACGGCTACACCGACGAAGAGTTCCCCACACCGGAGAAGAAGAAGAAGAAGAAGGAGAGAGGCACGGTGGATGCGGCGGAGTGCTCGGGAGGGCGGAGGCGAGAGGGAGAATGGAGGCGAACCCTTCTCCCCAATGCCTCATCTCCTATTTATAGCGCCGGCGTCGCCGTAACAGCACCCGGAGATTGTGCCGCGTGGCGCGCAACCGCGCGATCGTGGGCGAGATCATGGGCGACGGTTTCGCCGCAGAAGATCCCGTCGCTGCTACGTCGCCACAGAAAATCCTGCGGCGGAAGTCGAGGCGTCGTCTCGACTGCCGGGCGACCGCCTGGCAGGCGGATGGGACGTGCCAGCGTCATCACTTACGTCATCACCAGCATCCGGTCGGCGGAGCGCTCGACACTTTGTTTTTCTCATCTGGATAGGCATATCAGTTCGTTGAACACGCAGAAGCCCTCCTCGCCGTAACCGGCTGCATCGCTCCAACGTGTTCGGGGCTAGTGACATGGGGATAAACCCCGGGCGCCTAAAGACCCACAGAAGATCCCAAGTGAAACGCAAAATCAAGTCTGGCCGCCTCCGGCTGGCTGGCTCGGCCGAGTCCACCTGCCCCGAGCACAGCCGGCCTCCGCCGGCGCCTAGCCTATCAAAGCACAGCCGGGCGGCATGGGCGAGAGGAACTGCAGGCTCGTCATCATCGCGATTCTCAGAGACAAGCAGATAACGACAAACGACGCCCGCCTTATGCGACCAAGGTCAACGGCAGTAGCCGGATTCGGTTGGTCGCCAGCCAGATGGCCGGCTGCCACTTGCCTACGAAGAGCAGGAGACAAGGGCCCGTGTCGGGCGGGCACAGGGGCCGTGCTCGGCTAGCCCTCCACATAGCCCAGGCGTGGGCTAAAGCGGAGTCTAGCCCTACGTCTCCTACAGTGCCCAGGGGCCTCGACAGGCGAGAGACACGGGGCGCCGCCCGACACACCGATAAGAGAACTACGAGCTGTCTGCTGAGTAGGCGGGGGCCGGCACCGTTGCCGGCTAGCCCTCCACGTCGCCAAGTCTACCCCGGCAAGATATCTCCTGCGTCGCCTAGGAGATCCGGCAAGCGGGAGACACGGAGCGCCGGCTAGCACGCCGACAAGCAGGAGACACAGAGACGTCCGCCGCGGGCGGGGCCTGGCACCGTCGCTGGCTAGCCCTCCACGTCGCGAGGTCTAGCCCGGCATCTCCTGCAGCCCTACGAGGTTCAACTGTGCTGAGGACAAGCTGCGTCACGCTGAGACACCCTTGTAGCCGATATTGGCTGGCAGGCACGGACCAGCCGATCCCGCCTATAAGCTAGACAGCCAGTCCTATATAAGGCTGTCTGGGTGCCCGAGTAGAGGGTAACGCATAAGGAACCACCACTTCTTCCTCCCCACTCCATATAGCTAGAGAGAGAGAACTCACCGAACAGCTCGAGGAGCAACTCTGTACCGTGTCCATCGATGATAGAGAGGTCGAGCAGGAGTAGGAGTTTTACCTCCTCCGGGAGGGCTCCGAACCTGGGTACTTCCCGTGTCCGCGCTCCGGCGCAATCCCTGCGGGTGCCGATGCTGCAGAACGCTGCTCCCACACCTATCTTAGCCACCCCGTGGCATATGCCGTGTTCGATCCCACTTCATTAGCTAAATTGAGTTGCAAGGAGTCGGGATTTTTTTTTCCTTGAAGCCCTAGCTGAGCTTGGGGGCTAATGTCGGGGGAATACTTAACCCGCGGCCCACAAGTAAGATGCGGCTTATCATAAGTTCACGGCCGCACCGTCAACGGGCTTACACGAAGATGGGCCAATCGAAAGACCGCAACGTACTAAGGGAAAGATCTAGAAGATTGGAGATAACTTGGCTTGGAAGACTCGAAGATGAGTGGCCTCCAAGTAGGACTCTGGCTTATGCTTTCCTAAAGAGAAACGCTTTCCTTGTAAACCTGGCGAGCCTCCGTGTATATAAGGAGGGCTCACAGGATGCAAGATCCTAAGCTCTCAAGTTCCAAACCCTAGAATAGAGGCGATTCGACACAGCGGATCACAACCCTTGTAACACCATATACATATCAATTCCAATCTAGGATAGGCAGGAAGTAGGTCTTTACCTCGCATCAAGGGGTCGAACCTGGGTAAACATTGTCTTCCTCGTGCCCTACGATCTTAAGCTCGGAGACGCTTGACTCGCGTAAATCCCACACCTATGAAGTCATCACTGAAAGTGCATGGTGCCCCCATGTATGGTTTTGGTAATTAATGACAATCCTTATGGACTAATGTTTGCGTTGAGATATTCTTGTAGATCTTATCCATAAGAAAAGATTGGAATTCATGTGTTGGACTCTAGAAGATTACATGATGATCAATGCTCTATTCAAGGTGTAGAGTTGAGCATAATGCAAGTGTGGCTTGGAAAAGAAGATTGAGTGAACATTCATGTTTATCTCCAAGCCATCATATATATTAAGAAAAGATTATGAAGTGCAAGTTCAAGAGAATCATCTCGAAGAAATCCTATGCTTGAAGCTTGCCACTCTTTTGGAGATATTGGTCAAGTGAAGATGTGCCTATGAGAGGCTCTCCCACATTGGAGTATGGGGGAGCAACATGTGAATCTTCAACAAGTGAAGCGTAATCAAGAAAGGTGGTCCACTTGAAGAGATCAAGATCGTCATCATCTAGCTCAAGTGGAATGCACAAGGCAAAGGTATGATCTTGATAGGGTTTCTATTTTACCGGTCTCATGGTGTTAGTGGGAGACCGGGTTATAAGATAGATGCCGTACTATCAAGAGGGGCTCTCAAGTGAGTAACTTGATCGCACCTTTGTGGAGAGCTCAAACCATTGCATTCTTGGCATATCATCTTTCTTCGTTCTTATTTGGCTTTTATCCATGTGTGAATTTAGAGCTTGTGTTCATCTCCATACCAAGCTCTAGTTCATCAAAAACGGATTTCATATGAATATCTTGTTGAGTTTTTTATGTTGGAGGATTTACCGGTTGTTCCTTTTTTAGAGAGGCTTACCTTTCTACATTTGGTTTTATCCTCCCATGTTGGACTATGATGTTTTCCTGCATCATCTTGTAGTGCTAGTTGTGGTGATTCCAACAAGCCTAAGAACATCGAAAACAGAGTTCGTATGTAAGAGATATCACGTTTTTCGTATGTGTGTTTCAGGAATTCCGAGTCACTTGGAATATTCCGAACTCATTCCGAACTGATTCCGAACTCATTCCGAACTGGTTCCGAGCTTAACTTTTGCTCTCTGATGTCTGTCCGGAATCAGTTCGTTTTTCATCCAGTTTATTTCGAGCCACTCAGAATTCCGAGCCACTCGGAATTCCGAGCCAAATCCAGATTCATTCCGAACGGCACGAATCTGTCCCAAACGGTCGGATTTTTTGGGACCTATATAATGGGGTTTTCTTCCTCAACGGTTCCGCAAGTTCTTGAGCTCATTTTTCCTCTCTCTCTTCTCCATTGTTGACCTTTGGAAAAGCTTGCCTACCTCTCAATCCCTCCCATGATTCTTGCATATCTTTGAGGGAAAAGTGAGAGGAGATCTAGATCTACAATTCCACCAATCCATCTCTCCTCTAAGTGAGGGGAACCTAGTAGATCTTGATCTTGGAGTTCTTGGTGTTTCTCCTCCGTTGTTCTTCCTCTCTTATTCCCCCATAAGCATTTGTTGCTTTGTTGGAATTTGAGAGTGAAGGACTTGAGCACTTCTTGTGTTCTTGCCATTGCATTTTGTTGCATCGGTTTGCTCTCTCCACGAGGATTCGTGGAAGTGAAAGTTCGTGAGCTTGTTACTCTTGGGTCGTTGGACCCTAGATGGTGTTCTTGTGACCTTTTGTGGTCAAGGCATTTTGTGGCTTGTTGGGACCTTTTGTGGTCACTTGGGAGCTCCCAATCCTTGTGTGGGTTGTGCCTCAAGATTGTTGTAAAGGCTCCGGATTCTGCCTTGAAGGATTCCGATAGTGGAAGGTGAACCGAACTTTTGGGCAAGGTTCATCGGAAAATAGGGTGAGGCCATTTGTGCCGTTTGAGTTTGAAACTCACACCCCTCCAACGAGATGTACTCCCCTAAAAAGGAGGAACTCGGGAATACATCATCGTCTCCGCGTGCCTTGGTTATTTCTATACCCGAGCTCTTTACTTATGCACTTTACATTGTGATAGCCTTCGTGCTTGAAGTCCTTTATCTTGCTATCACCTTGTTGCTTGTCTTGCTTAGCTTAAGTTGTTGGTGCACATAGGTGAACCTAGTATATTTAGGTTGTATGCTTGTTAAATTAAAACATCTAGTTTTATTCCGCATTTATCAAGCCTAAACCGGAAAAGTTTTAATCGCCTATTCACCCCCCTCTAGGCGACATCCTTGTCCTTTCAATTACCATGACATCTGCCGTGACAAACCCACGACACGCTGTTCACCGCACCCCGCCACCGCTGCCCCATCGCCTCCTGCTCCTCCTCCGCCACCTTTGCTCTTTGTCATTCACCTCCCTCGTTCGCACCTGGGAGCTCACCGCCCTGCCCATGCTCATATGGAGTTTCAAATCAGAAAGATAGGCCGTGGAAGATGGAATGGTTGAGGGGAATGACTTTGTGGTTGCCGGATCTAGCATTGACGAGCTTGCGGCTAGCCGGATACGCGACCCATAAAACCGTATTGTTAAAATTGGGACCGTCTTTAACGACGGTATAAGGTAAGTTTTCTCAGATTTTTATGTTGTATGAGTTCTTTCGACATGCTGCAAACTCGTCTGCGTTTTGCTGCGAATGAAAGAGCGGGGTGATGCAACGATTCTAGACGTCTGCCGCAAATGTCTTTGTGAGAAGACGCAAATAATGTCTCCGACGCTGTATACGCTTGTTTACTTTTTTCGAGGATATATTGTTGCGACAGATGGGGATTTGCTGCATATTTGTAATTTTCTGCTGCAATGGTGTTTTGAACTATTGCGATGCTTTTGTATTTCTTATCCCACTACGAAAGATATGTTCAAATGATACAAAAAAAATTGCTATACGGGTGGAGGGTACGTTGCATTGATCGGACGAACGATATTTCAAGTTTTATGATATAAAAAATAGTGGCAATTGTATGTAGCATAGCAATGATATAATAATACTATGGATCAATCAAAAATTATATATACCATTTGGACGTATCAATACTTCATAAGACTTTATCGGTATTTCGTAGGCAGCCCTGGATCACTATACCTAGTTGCCCTCGATCTCTGGCGTATACTCATTTGCTTGTATTCCTTATTCTGATCCCCGTGACTAATTCATAGTTCCATACCTACACCCGTGTGTATTTTTTATCGCCGGAGGAGTAAATGCCAGATATATACCTTTATAATCACCTAGTTACAGAATAACGTTTAACATCCTTTTAGCACCCATCCGGTATCTGGGACTACGCCTTCTCATGGTCTTAGAATCTATTGTAAACGTGAACACATGTGATGAGTACACATCTCTCAGTATATCAACATGTCTATCCAACACTATGTTACACTAACAACGTGCCCTCAATTTTTGTCCCGTCTCACTTGGTAGTCGTGTGTAGGCGGTTCAGTTTCCTGTCTCCTCAATTTTTACGCGGTATTGATGTTCCCCCAATCTCCGAGCTGTTCCACCCGCGTACTATAAGAATAAAATGGGTTGTCAGACCTACGGTGCTCTCATTCTACACACCGCCCTCCCTACCGAGCGAGCGATCGAGCAATGGCGGACGACGACTGGTGGCGCAACGAGGAGAACCTTAGCGACGACGCTAGCGGCGAAGACCAGGAGAGCTACATCCCCTGGCATGAGGCAGGAGCAGGGTGGGAGGAGGAGGAAGAGGAGGACGACAAGGAGGAGGAAGCGCCGGCGGATGACGACGACGACCCCTCCTCGGGCGACGAGGATGACGATGAGGGCGATGAGGAGGAGGAGCCGCCGGTGGACGACTCGGAGGACGATGACGACGACGATGGTGATGATGATGGCGCGCAACCGCAAGAAGCAGAAGAGACAGCAATAGTTTAGATGTTATCCTGGTTTCTCTATTAATGTAAATTACCAAAAAAAAAAAAAATCCTATTGTAGAACGACCGTGTGCTTCATCGGATTGTTTTAGTTTTATGTTTAGTTGTTTTGCTGAACATAGTTCCAACCAGCACGTATAAATAGAACCCGTATGAATTGAAAAATATGCTCTATATTCATGATAGTAGATGATATCGTCAATGAAAACTGATTTGTGTTTTTAAAATGCCCGGTCGTGAGCCTAGCGCGGCGTGCCGTTGCGCCGGTTTTTGCTAGTTAGTTTAAAGGAATCGTAATAATAGTTGGAAAAAAAGGACACTTTGAATTACCCTTTCTATTTCGGAATACGTTATGTCTTCAACAACAATTTTTCTTGGCTTGTTATGGAAAAGCCTACTACTGTTTCTCACCAACTTTGTTCACAAACCTCTACTCTCTTGAATCTGTTTGTCCATTTGCAATCCTACCGTAATAACGCACTACTAGCTTTGTTGGCAGCAGATTCCAACCGAAGATGATGGGAGCCTGACGACGGCGCGGCCGGATAGTCCATGCCCTCGCCGCACCTCATGTCCCGCCGCGCACGTAAGTCCCAAAGCTCTGGACGGAGTGACGGGTGCATGGTTTCACTGACTCTTCTGAAGGGTGCCACACATGCAATCCCACACGTAGCCGGGACGCCAACAGAAGTCAGTTCAGCACACAGACGCCGTGGCTTCCAGCAGAGGCGGAAGCTCTCTGGCGCCCACATCGAGATCTCGCTAGACAGGGTACCCGATCCCCCCACTAGGAAAAACAAAACAAACACTCGAGTGACATGGCCATTCGGTGGGAGCAGAGATAACTATGCAGCGAGGCTAGCTCCTCGGTGGTCTCTCTCACTGTCCACCTCTGAATCCCCTCTTCTCCTCCGCCCATTTCTTGTTCCGGCGATCATCTCGGGAGTCTGTCCGTCCGGGGAGAGATCGAGACGGCGCAGGTGATTATTACTAGGACCTGGATCGATACATGCTGCTTTCTTCCCATCATCTTCATTTCCTCCCCTCTCTTGCTCTGCTATAAAAGAGTCGCGGCTATGTGCGCCTGCTGATAGGCGCTACCTGCTCTGTTGCTTCGCCACTCGCTGGCGTTCAGCTCGCAGGTAGTTGCCTCGTCCATCCTCGAGCCCAGCGCCGCCGGCCGTCGTCCGGGCCAGAAGAAGCTCGCCGTCCGTTCAGGTCCCACCGGCGAAGGAAGGAGCGAGGAAGACAAGTGGGGTGCTGCGCCGCTGTTGCCTGTGCCCTGTAGGTGGCAGTAGCCTCTGGAACACTCTCACTCAAACAGGTTAGGACGAACTTTTTTCTTGTCTTCTCCCTTACCTTTTTCGCTTTTATTGTTTAAGTTATAAATTTATGCGCGACAAAAGAGGTTAGGTCAGTGATGTCATGATCCGGATGCATGTAGTCTTTCGCGGTACCATGTCCCATTGCAGGAATCTAGAAGGAAATGGCGATTTTCAGTTTCTGTATCCCATTGAAATTCAGGTTTTAAAACAAAATAACCAAAGCACAAATCGTGAAATATACTTTAGCAAAAAAAAAAAAATCGTGAAATATACTAGTCAGAATACTTAATACGAGTAGTATATATTCGATTGTACACACGTTTTTTAGTTTTCAGAAAGCTACCCTCTGACCCATGTCTCGCGGGGGAATATTACACTTTTTTTTTCGCCGGTCGTTTTCGACTGGCATGCCAAGTAATGAACGGTGAGGATACACATCGATCCGTCGCTTTCGCGAACGCAAGATCATCTCCACATCGTTGGGGCATGGTCCTAGAAGAAAATACTGTAGTTGTCTGGAGTACGGGCAGGAGCCATGTGCATGTGGCAGGAGAAACCTCGATGAAGTTCAGCCGCTAGCTTTGGGGAACAGGGAGAGTCACGTGGGACTACTCTCGTACCGTGTGCAGGAGCTCGTAGGACCCTCACGCCTCGAACGATCAACTGAATCACGTTGTATTATGAACACATGATTTGTATATTAACGTGTAAGATATACACGCAAAGGCCACTTGTATACAATACTTGCTCACCCCATATTTCTTTTTTCAATAATAGCAACAGAGTGTCAGAGTTGTTAACTTGTTATGTTTTTTTGGATTAAAAAAATAAATTAATATCATGAAGATACTAACTATACCTGCCATATTTTGCACCAGCTCCAACATCAAGAGTTAGTAAAAGCGAACCGCCAAATTACTAAAAAAAATACGATCAATAGAGCAACAACAAGAAACATCAACCACCAATAATATCAACCCGAGGTAACGGGAGAGGCGCTCCAAACAACGACGCCTGCAGGACGTGAACACCCATGACGTTTTAGGTCGCTGGATCCAAAAACCGAGACTAGATCATGGTATTTTTACTTCGAAAAAGTGCAATGCATTCATTTTTTTTAGGTTAATGGTAGTCGTTCTGTCTTCAGAAAAGAGTGTTATGTACAGAAGTTTCAGCTAAGGATAAATCTCTTTACAAACAAAAAGAAAAACTAAAAATCTCCTGCGTGTGGGCGAAAGCCGCAGCGCCATCTCCTCTCACACCAAAGACGCCACCTCACGCCCACGGACATGAAAATCACCTCCTTGCACCGTCGGCAAGGAGTGTCGAGGCATCAGAAACTCTAGCATCTAGGCCCCCACCAGCGGCATCTGCCGCTCAAACTCGGTCTCTCACGTCGTCTACTTCTTATTGGGCTTCTTCCCGACGAGGACGAGGTCGTCGATGGCAGCCACCGCTGGTCTGTGAGGGGTCTGTCGAACAGGCCAAGTAGGCCTGTCGTCGTCGCTCCGAGGGGCCGACCTCCTCAGGCTGCGAGCCGAGACGGCACGCCACGGCCTCCTTGGCCAGCTGCTCGATGTTGGCACCATCCGGGTGCAGCTCAGCGATCCTGTTGCTCCTCCGTGCTGACACCGCTTCCACCTTCTTATGGACCACAGTCGTGGCCGACGTGCCCAAAACGGAGGCCCCAAGCGGCGTCGAGATCCGGGCGATGAATCCCGACAAGTCCAGCTGTCCAGAGCCGGCCTGCACCAGCGTGACTATGTCCTTCTCGAACTTTTGGCTGGCCTCCTGCTCACCCTGATCGGTCAGCAGGGCGAAGTGCTCCTGGAAAGCTCCCCAACCGGACCCGGCGAGACCCTCTCCAATGAACCTTCATCATCAATCTGGACCAACCCCCTTGTGTTCCGCTCCTCATGGCTGGGTGTGTCGAAACCCACCCGCTCCTGTAGGTTGGGCATGTCAGGTTCATTCTCCATAGCCTTGACTTTCGAGCTCAGGTCACCCAAACCTAACAACTCCTCCAGTGCCGCAGGCACGACAGACTCCTGTAGGCTTGGCGTGGTCTCCACCGCCGTAAAGGCGCGCTCCAAAGCAACCATCGTAGCTGAGATGGTCGCATCCCTGGGGTAGAAGGGACCAAAGAGCTGAACTCTGAGTTCAATGGCTATGTCCTTCATCGCATACGGTCATGATTTGGACATAGCCGTTGAACTAGAACCATGCTTGTACAACACATGTTGCTGACCAGCTCCAAGGGACGCCTAACATCGATACCGATCTCTTTGAACCCATAAGTAGGAGCGGCCAAGCAGAGTTGACAAACCAGTCGCGTGGGGCACCTGGACAAGGGTCAAGCCCATACATCTGGAAGAAATGAAGCTTCTAGATTTTTGTGAGGGAAAAAAGCAAGTTTAGTACATGAATTATAGAGAAGCCGTGGTTTAGTTACAAAGTTGCTGACGTGAAAAGCGGATAAGAAAGTTGGCACGCGCAAGCATTTTGGTCACTATGTGATGGCGACAGTTAGTTCTCTGATGAATGCAGTCAATCCACTTCCAATCAATTGACGAAAGTTGGCACGCGCGCATTTTGGTCACTATGTGACGGCGACAGTTAGTTCTCTGATGAATGCCGTCAATCCACTTCCAATCAATCGACGACTGTTCTCTTCTATTCTGAACGTGTACCATTCAGAAAAGTCCCCTTGCTGGCTCAGAAGCGCGAGACCTATTTGATTCACTCGAGAAAATTCATTTGTTTCACTGGTTTGATATGCGACATAAAAACCTTTTTCTTTCATAGATGTGACTAAAAAAGAGAGTAGTTTCTCCTTCTTGTTTTTGTTGTGGCTGGTCTATGAGCTGCTCCAACTGTCCAATCTACCCAACAGGGTTGGGCATTCCTTCTGAGCTAGCTAGAGAGTCAATGGCATGCTGATCTCGTGGTGAACAAAAACTAAGGGAGTGATGTGTAAAAAAACAGCCTGCCATGTAGGCAAACTAACGATTGTCATCGCGGACTGATCAAAACGCTCGCGTGTGGCAACTTTCGGACCGCTTTTCACGTTTTGCAACTTCGTGACCAAACCACATATTCTCGACAAGTTCATGCACTAAATCTATGTTTTCTCTTCTTGTCGCTGTTATAAACGAAAAGCAATAAAGTGATAAACGAAGGTAAAAGCAACATGCGGCTATGAACACGCGGGGACACACGATTTTAACGTGGAGAACGCTTCCAAGGAGGAAGAGAAAACACCACGGGAGTCACTCAGCAAATGTTACACTATAATCGGGAGAGGTTATAAACTTTAAGATTTACAACTTGCGACGACTTATTCCAATCGTCTTAAAAGATGTATTAATAGTAGTGATGACCTACAACCAAAGCTTCCGACTATGGGACTCCTTTGACAGAACTTAGCCTTTATCAGTATAGCTTTCATATGAATTTAAATCACAATAAAATAACACTTCACGTTGAGACAAATCCGATCTTGTAGCATGAACGAGAATCTTTTTTCGGAAAAAAGAAAATACATATGACGTCAATAGTCACTAGGGGCTAAACAGTTATACCAACTAAGTCTGAGCAAAACTCAAACTTAGCAATATGAACTAACTTTGTCATCATATCAACAGGATTAACATGATTATCAAGATTATCATGAGTACTAATCTTTTATACTTTCAATTTTTACTTTAAGCGACAATATCGCAAACATAATGGTATTTGACATTAATGTGGTTTATTATCTCATGAAACATGTAAATAGCATTGTGACTGTCACAAAGTAGGTTAATGCAAAAAATCATCTCAACGGAGCTCTCAGCATACAAACCTTTCAACCAAAAAACATATTATTTAACTGTTTCAGCAATAGTCATGTATTCAGCACCAAGTAGATTGGGCAACAACTGGCTGCAGTGTTGCTTTCCAACTAACAACACAACCATCAATACTGAATCATAACCTGTGAAAGGTACCTCCTCTTATCCAAATGGACAGCAAAATCTGAATCCATATAGCCAACCAGTTCTCACTAGGCTTGTCAAACTTCAAGCAAGCATTAGATGTGTCACGGAGGTATCTGAAAATCCACTAAACAACTTTCAATGTTTTTTAACAGAATTAGCCATGTATCTACTCACAAAACTCATAGCATATATTAAGAAACCAACAACACTTGAATACGGAGTTCTAGAATTTCTCCACTTGCTACGGCCCAAGCCTCCGGCGACGGGCCAGAAAAGTGAGCCTTTATCAATAGCCGCCATATGAATTTAGATCACAAGAACAACTTTCACAAGTGCCTTCATGGTGAGCACTCCAACCCCTGCTCCGAGCAAGGGAAAACTAATCACCGAAGCACGCCGCCCGGAACCTCCAATACAGAGGCTGAACGTGCCAACCTCCGTGTTCCCTGTAGAGATGGTAAGCAACCTGAGGTCGCGCCTTAGAGAAAAAATAGCCGACATGCGCGTGAACACCTTGGAGGCGGCACAAATCTTACTGGATTGAGCCCGGCACGCCAGGTTGCATGGTCGACGCTGTCGGGAAATGGGAACCAAAAAGATTCACCGTCTATTCAGCCTGTGCCACGGACAACCGAGAAAACCAGGTGCCAGTCGCCTCAACATTAAGTGGAAAATGTATATATGCAGGAGACATTTACTAGTTGTGTTTTAAACATCTTACATGGTTATATGGTTTATGCTTCGTGCAATACCTAGGTAAATATTTGTTATGGAGGTCGACTTGTTCCATGTTGCGACGCTGTCTACATTTGTATCTGTATCTGTATCTGCATTCGTGTTTGACTCCAACTGCTAGAAGAACGCGTTGTCTGTACGTATATGCTTTGATTGCAGCCATAGCAGTGAGTAAACAGTTGTAGCCAACTGGGCATGTCCAACTTTGTATGAGTATTTCGTTTGGTTTGGGGTGCCATACTTAAGATGCCGATCTAGGATTTCAGTTCAGGGATGCCACACCTTACATGCGTAATTTACCTGTCATGTATGACACACCAGCACAAATACAACCGTGAGCTTAAATTCATAAAAATAAGATGACATTATTTCAGGCAAGTTTTGACCAAAATTTGGATTTACTTTGATTTATCTGATATTTTAAGCACTGTTCAAAAGATCTTCCGATATTCCGATAAATCTGCCGATTTATCGCTTCTCAGTGTGTGAGTGATAAGATAAATCGGCCGATAAATTCGCCGATATGCCGATAAATCGGCCGATATGCCGATAAATCGGCCGATTTACCCTTTATCTTGGGTCGACCGATAAGTTCCCGATAAGCGATATCCCCAACATTGATTTTAAGATACAAGAATGAAAGAAAATTTAGTTCAATTATGACAAAATTCTACATGTGGCTCACTGGCCAAGACTGACGAGTTTAGTCCGTGAGTGAGAGGTCACCTGGTTTGAAGGTTTGTGGTGCGGGTTCACTGTCCTAAGGAGCGCGCTAGATCAGAGGAACCGGTTGATTCATATACCAGGGGCTATGCCTAGCGGGATTAGAGTTAAATGATTAGATTTTGAACATGTGATTAAGGTATTGACTTTGGGTACTTTTAAATCTTCGAAATTACCACACCTAAACTAACTCTAAGTAATATATGCTGTAAAAAAAACAATATATTGTAAAAAATAAATTTGCAATTTTGGAGAAACTGATCTGCCGACTAGTCTCAAATGAAATCCCAGGAAATTCACTTCATCTGGTTAGCATGTACTAGTGGCAGTTTGTTAACTTAAATATATTGTTTTTCTGAATTTGTGTGTGTTCTTTTTGTTACAAGCAGGCCCAGAAGTTTATTTGGAAATACAAGTAGCCAACGCAGGGGAATGGTCAGCATGCAGTCATATTTGACTCCGTTCTTGCCGAACACTGCTGTGGCAAAGCAGGAAATGCATTCCTTGTGCAGCAACTTTCTACATGTATTTGGCATGTCATCAGAGAATACAAGCCAGGGCTGCCTTGTCACCCCCAAAATGGGGTACCTACCTATCTTGTTCATAAAACGCTCTGTTCTCCTTACTGGAAGCGCAATTTTGACCATTGCCACCCGCTACAGAGCTCTACTTGACAGATGGATACTGCGCAAGTTTGCAGTCTCCCAGGTTAGTAGTTCAATATTGACCAAGATCACCTTAATTTACATGCATCCAGACTTTGGAGTTCTATTAGTATGTCAGTACTACAAACAAACAGTCAATACCTTGATTCATATTGTAGCATAACATTTGTTTCCTTTGCTTGAAGTGAACATTACATATTTTTAATTCTACCTTAATTAACTTCTGACTGCAAAATATGGCAGGGTGCGCCTATTCACTCCGCCATGATATTGAGATCCTTTTGGCAGCGTAGATCCTTGCCTTTGTTTGTTGGCATTGGTTTTCTGATGGCAAGGCTCTATAACTATATTACCATTCACAGCCATATCTTTGGTCGGCAAGTCATCCGCAGCGCTGAACCTAACCTTCAGTGTGATTCAGTCATGGAGAATAATGAGTTGTGCAATCAGCAATCCGCCCTTCCAAGTTTGTTTGGCAGCAAGCACGATTATGCCCGTCTTGCGCTTCAGTGCATTTTCAGCACTGCCATGTTTAAGGTACAAATGGCACCAAAGTCGATCAGTTTCAAGGCGAGCTGCTTACAAAAGAAGCATGAGCTTAGTGCGCTTGGGAGTATCGTGGCCAGAAATGGACAATGTCTGACATACATTGGGGCGTTGGTGACTCTACAGATATTTCTACAGCTAAACAGAGTGAACACCACTACTTCGCTGCTGCCGATGCTGTTTCAGACAACAAGTTCCAGGAGCAAAGCTGCTCTTGTCAGTAATATGGTGATAATTTTGGTGAACTCATGTGGCATCCTTGGATCTGCCTTCACAATAAAACAACATGGTCGTGCGGCTACGTTAACTGTCAGTGTTGTTCTGATGGTATTTTGCCAGGTAAATGAAAATGTAACTATGAGGTCCAAATTCTGCATCTCCAGTTATATGTTTCCCTTCCAAATTGCTGACATAAATCAATTCTGTTAATCATTTTTGCAAGATCGCGATTCCACAGATCCTGGAATTCCACATGGGGCTAGGCGGAGGAAGTCGAATGCCGAGGGGGTACACCACAGCGATGTTCGTGCTCACCTGCGTCGTCTCCGGCGGCCTCAGTTGGTCATGGGGCTCTATGTTCTGGACCGTTCCTGGCAAGAAGATCCACTCAGCTGGGCATATTGTGGGCATTGCTCTCAATTTAGCATTCTGCTTCGCCCAGATGCAGTACTTCCTGGTGCTGCTGTGGCGGCTGAGGAGTGCCGTCCTCGCGTACTATGTCATGTGGATTTGGTCATGATTAAATCGATTTCAGCTCAGAAACCATGGCTAGGTGATTGTGCTGTGCGTTACTGCTGGAGTAGTTTGGCCAACTTTTCTGTATATAGTTGGCCTGTAAGGTTTGTAGTATCGTCTATAGATGAACAACATGTAGTCTCCAGTTCACCGATCCAGGTCGCACAGCTGCGACGCAATCAAGCGTATCCTATTCTATATAAGCTTTTCGACGTCTGCAGTTTGACTATAATTTTGTTTGGGAGTAGCCTGACTGGTGCTCTGAAGTTGATGTGCATCCATCGCATTCAGGCACAGCGAATACATCAAATCAAGGATGCCAAAAATAAGAAAAAAGTGGGTCACTTGGCGGGGCAAGCAACACCACGCCGCGAGAATGCAATCTTTGTTTGACACGCCGCGAGATGCTGGCGAGAAGCCCACCCTCACTAACCTGGCGCGATGCAGGGTGAGGGAACCTGTGATGACCTCTGGGAACCAAACCAAAATGGGTCCTCGCTGTGGCCCGCAAGATGAGGAATGGGAAGCCACTACCCAGGCGCTGTCACACACGCTGGCGCAGGCTAACCTGGTGATGGTGGAAGACGGAGGCAACTGGAAGGTGATCCAGAAGAACTGAACTGAAAAAACACTCGCTGAGTGTTCCCTGGCTGCAGGCGTGTTAGCCCTGGGTGTGGTCACTGGTTCTGTAATAGAAACCAACTTATGCTAAACTAGCTTTATATTTTGCATGCGAAACAAAACTATCAGGAGCAGTTAGCTCTTTTTCTGGAGGCAGCGAGTTAGCTGTCTCTCGAGGTCTGTAATGGTGAAGTGTAAGAACTCGTAAGTTTCGTTTCTATGAAATGGAGCTGGGGCGAGGCCCTTTTATCTAAAAAAAAAGATTTTAAAGGCTTTGTTATTTCATTTGGGGTAGGTTAGTGAGGCTCAAAGGTTTGCATATTCCACAAACGGAACGGCGGTAGCTGTAAGCCTCCGACCATTTCCACTGCACCCATTGCATATAGCACTCTAATGGAGTAACGTAATACATGAGCTACATACTACTCTCTCCGTTTTTTGATATAAGATGTTTTAGTTGTTTTACATGTTTTATACATGCATACTAAAATTAGTGAACATATATTTGTATACATATGCGTGTGGATAAATGGTAAACCATCTTATATTAAAAAACGAAAAACGGAGGAGTACAACCCACGGCATACAAGGATCAAGAACAGAAAATCATCATCTGTACTTGGGATTTTAGGAAGGGAGCTGGACATTCCACACATGTACACATATCTGATCATTATTTTTCATGAGGACAGACACAATCTCAGGGAATCATCAAATCATGCCGGGTGACCAGGAATGTCATGAACTGAGCAACAACAGAAGAAAGTTCGTGGCTTCTCGCTTGCAGCCATTTGCAGCGGTAATGCAGCACAAGGACCTCTTCATGACGGCATGTATCCAATTGGAGCGGGCAACCATGAGGTTTTTAGGCAACACAGATAGTAGGTTAATCTACGTTCTGGCCACCGTAGCCTTAGGGAACCTCCAACGGCACCCACAATGGCTCCCTCCACCCGTGCCAACTTGCTGCGCCGCCTCCTGTCGCCGTCAGCGCCACCAACACATAAATCAGGTCTGAACCAACCAGCCACACCCCTCGCTGCGAGTCATTGGTGGTAACTAAGGAGTGGGTGCAGCGACTTGGCCGCGGAAGTACCTACGCTCCATCCGCGGTCCGCGTGCCACAACGAGGCCACGCGGCACCAATTGTCCTTCGCCGGGGTGCACGAAGCAGACATCAGCCCCCCCCCCCCCCCCCCCCCCCCCCTGCGGGTTTCATGCACACTGCTCCTCCTTCGTCGGACGAGTTTGCGTCACTCTGTCGTCAGAACACGTTGACCAAGGTGGAGGTAAGGCATTACGCCCGAAAATACAAAACCACACCCAGCTGGATCTCCCCTAGCTATCCAGAACGTCCACCTCCGTTGGAGATTCGTGCACAAGCTTTGACTGCATCAGCTTGTGTGAACGCACTGGACGCCATGGCCCGCACTGATTTGTACTTCCGCGCGTTTAGGCGCCTGGTCTGGTGGTCATAACCGGGTGGGTAGTATTGGCAATTTTTTGCGTCTAGTGGGGCGCATCTGCAGATGCTTTCTTCTTTCTTCCACCATCTCCACAGATCGAATCTTGAGCTCTGCCTATTCCCCAACAATGGCGACCGGGAGATCGACTCCGGCATCCAGTACGCGGCGGTGCTGTAGAATGCATTGCGACCGGCGGCGGGACTGGAGGACAGAAGAGGCTGCGGCAATTTAGGTCTCGGGAGGAAAGCCGCCGCGTCCGGCGTCAGCACGAGTGCTAAGCTTGGATCTGGCCATCGAGGGATCAGATCTGTCCCAACTGCCTCTGATTTGTTCTCCCATCCTATGCTTGGAAGTTTTTGTTTCTTGTTGATAATGGATGAGGATTTTTGTCCCTGGAATTGAAAGATCTGGCTTTGATTCGTGATGTTATCTTGATACTTTCTTCTATTCTTTCCCTGGAATCTCCTTTCTTTATCTGTTTGTTTAACCGAACCCTATTTCCTTCTTCCTAGAACGTTGCACAAAATCAGGAACTAAATCTAGCCTAATCAAGATAAGGAATTTTGAAGGAAATTTTCCTTCTTGTAACGTGTGTGCACAAGTTTATGTCTTGGGGCTTAGTTGTAGGTCTACTGCACCTGCTATATGTTCTTGAAGGTGATTTTTCGAGCTTGATATAAACTTACTCCACTTTTTATTGACCCACCGATCTGAACATAGTATATTTTTTTCATTTGGTCGTGAGACCTACCATAACAATGCACTGCAAGCATCAGAAAAGAAAGACTGCAGTTCCCAGATCCAGATTAGGAGGCTCAAAAGGAACAACAAGATCTTAGTTTCATTGTAGTAGTGATGCTAGCTGGTATTTGGATGTCAATCATGTACTGTAGATGTGTCTGTATTTTTAGACGCATGAAGATCTCTTTTCCCCATATGAAACGATAAGGTCCTATAGGAAACTCTAGTAGATGATTAAACCAGATGGATTTAGTGCACTTGCTTGCACATGTGCTATTGTGAAACTCATATGAAAACCGTGTGGAACATCCCGACAATCGCCGGCATAAATATTTGCAATAGCACCAAAGTGTGATTGCTCTTGTTATAATTTTCCATTAATCTCTATGAATCTTGACCAAGGTTCAAGTGCAAGATGAGATGTCCAGTGAGGATTTGGTGCACCACGACACCGGTGCTTCTAAAATATAAAAAGTTTCCAAAAGGTCACATTTTTTCCTCATGGGCAAACATATGTTTGTAATTTTGTAAAGTTTCGGTGAAAAAGACGTGCTTTTTTGGGCTATAGAAAATAAAAAAAAATTCATGGGCATAAAAAACTAATTACTCCGATGTATATCTTGTGAAAACATGAAACATATGTGAAACCTTTGATGAAGCATACCAGGAATTAAATATTTAAATCGGTTATATTCCTGTCATTAATTGTTACATTTGGGTCACTGATTTTTATAACTCAAATCTAACAATCTAACACTTGAATTCAGGTAACTGTCAAAATAACACTTGTATACTTTTCCATTGATTTTTTGGAGACCTAGAAATACGATTTTGAAAAGCGAGAGCACTTGTGCCCCTAAGCTAGAAACACTTTCTAGTTCATTTATTGTTTATGTCTGATTTTATATAAGCCCCATACGTGAAAATTTAGTAAAAAAATAATCACTCCAATGAATATCTTATGAAAACATGAAACACATGTGAAACCTTGATGAAACATACTAGAAAATAAAGCTTTAATTCGGTTATATTCTTGTCATTGATTGTTACATTCGGGCCACTAACAAATTTGTCTCAAATTTAACAACCTGACACTTACATTTAGGACACTATCAAAATAACTACTCTAGGCTGGAATACAATGGCTGGACGAAATTGGCTCACGAGAGTCGTCGGTCAAACCAAACCATGTCTTTGAATTCTTAACATTAGATCAAGTAGCAAAAAATGCGTCGGGACATATGCGAACCAGACCAAATCATGTCTTGAATTCTTGACATGTGAGCAAGCAGCAGTAACGTGGGCTACAAAATAATATAATTTTTCTACCTTGGATGCATACACGTACGTTTTACATTCTTGCAAGTTTTCGTTGAAAAAGACGTTATTTTTTGGGTTTAGAAAAAAAATTGAGGGCATAAAAACTTGTGCAAGTTTTTACAAATTGAGGGCTACAAAAAATTACAAATTTCTCCCACGGATGCAAACGGTTTATTTTTTTGCAAGTTTTCGGTGAAAAAGACGTTATATTCTGGGCTTTAAAAAAAATGAGGGCATAAAAAAGTTGGTAAAAAATGTCTTTTTTCTGTGGGAGAAATCACTATGTATTTCCTTACGAAAATTGCATCGTCCGATTTGGATGTGTATACGTACACAATTACACATACTTTTATATTTTTGCATTGTTTTCTGGAGACCTAGAAATATGTCTCATATGTGAAATTTTAGTAAAACAATAATTAATCCGATGAGTTTTTTGTGAAAACATGAAACACATGTGAAACCTAGATGAAACATATGAGAAAATCTATCTTTAATTCGGTTATATTCTTGTCATTAATTGTTACATTCTGGTCACTAACAAATTTATATCAAATCTAACAATATAACACTTACATTCGGGGCACCATCAAAATATCCACTCTATGTTGAACATAAAAATAAAAGGCATGTGAGCAAGCAGCAAAAAATGTGGGCTAAAATGGACACATACACATACATTTTTTAGTTTTGCAAGTTTTCGGTGAAAAAGAAGTTATGTTTTCGGCTTAGAAAAAAACAAATTGAGGGCATGATTTTTTTTGGCAAAAATGTCATTTTCTTGGACACAATATGTTGGTACAATATGTTTTATCGAATGTCACAGCGTCTCCAAAACATGTATACTGCATCCTGGAACGGTGATTGGTCCAAATTAGAGTTTGTATTGTGTTCTGTTTATCAGCTTGGACACTAAAGGCAAAGTCTGGATCTGCAGCTCTAAGCTTCCTAAAACAGCCAGGGTCTTCTTGATATCATCATCCAACTATTCTCTTGAAATTTGAGAGCATACATTACGCTAGCTGGTATTTGGATGCCAATCAGTTATACTCTTGTCGTTAATTGTTTCATTCGGGTCACTATTTTTTTTAATCTCAAATCTAGGTTGAACATAAAAATAAAACGCCTTGCCATGGACATGAGACAAATTCTAGCCAAAACACACTGGCATGACGAAATTTGCTCAGGAGAGACGCCAGTTAGACCAAATCATGTCTTTGAATTCTTAACATCAGATCAAGTAGCACAAAAAGGCTCAGGAAAGACATCGACCAAACCAAATCATGTCTTTGGATTCCTGACATGTGAGCAAGTAGCAAAATATGTGGGCTACAAAAAGTCACAATTTTTCTCTCATGGATACGTACACATAAGTTTTATATTTTTGCTAGTTTTCGAAAGACGCTCTATGATTTTTCGGCTAAAAATATCACAATTTTTCTCCCATGGATACATACACATACGTTTTTGGTGAAAAAGACGTTTTATCTTGGGCTACAAAAAAAAACTCTTTTTTTGGCAAAAAATTGTCTTTTTTCCGTGGGACAAATCACTATGTTTTTTCTTACGAAAATTGCAGCATTTTATGTGGATGTGTATACACATGCTTTATATTTTCCATTGTTTTTTTTGAATCCTAGAAATACAATTTTGAAAAGCGATGGCATCGATGCCCCTAAGAAAGAAACACTTTCCGGTTCATTTAATGTTTTATGTCTAATTTTATATAAGTATCATATGTGAATATTTAGTAAAACGATAATAACTCCGATGAATATCTTGTGAAAACATGAAACAAATGTGAAACCTTGATGAAACATACCAGGAAATAAATCTGTAAATCTGTTATACTCTTGTCGTTAATTGTTTCATTCGGGTCACTAATTTTTTTATCTCAAATCTAACAATCTAACACTCACATTCATGTCACTATCAAAATAACTACTCTAGGTTGAACATAAAAATAAAACGCCTTGCCATGAACATGAGGCAAATTCTAGCCAAAACACACTGGCATGAAGAAATTTGCTCAGGAGAGATGCTAGTTAGTCCAAATCATGTCTTTGCATTCTTAACATCAGATCAAATAGCACAAAAAGTCTCAAGAAAGACGTCGACCAAACCAAATCATGTCTTTGAATTCCTGACATGTGAGCAAGTAGCAAAAAATGTGGGCTAAAGAAATCACAATTTTATCCCATGGAAACATACACATACGTTTTATATTTTTGCAAGTTTTCGGTGAAAAAGATGTTCTATGATTTTTCGGATACAAAAAATCACAATTTTTCTCCATGGATACATACACATACGTTTTATATTTTTGCAAGTTTTCGGTGAAAAAAGTTCTATCTTGGGCTACAGGAAAAAAAACTCTTTTTTTGGGGGAAAAATTGTCTTTTTCTGTGGGACAAATCACTATGTATTTTCTTACGAAAATTGTAGCGTCCAATGTGGATGTGTATACACATGCTTTATATTTTTCCATTGTTTTTTTTGGACACCTAGAAATACGATTTTTGGAAAGCGATGGCATCGATGCCCATAAGCAAGAAACACTTTCTTGTTCATTTAATGTTTATGCCTAATTTATATAAGTCTCATATGTGAATATTTAGTAAAACAATAATAACTCCGATGAATATCTTGTGAAAACATGAAACAAATGTGAAACCTTGATGAAACATACCAGGAAATAAATCTTTAAATCGGTTATACTCTTGTAGTTAATTGTTTCATTTGGGTCACTAATTTTTTTTATCTCAAATCTAACAATCTAACACTTACATTCATGTCCCTATCAAAAAAACTACTCTAGGTTGAACACAAAAATAAAACGCCTTACCATGGACATGAGACAAATTCTATCCAAAACACACTAGCATGACGAAATTTGCTTAGGAGAGACGCCGGTCAAACCAAATCATGTCTTTGAATTCTTAACATCAGATCAAGCAGCACAAAAAGGCTCAGGAAAGACGTCGACCAAACCAAATCATGTCTTTGAATTCCTGACATGTGAGTAAGTAGCAAAAATGTGGGCTTCAAAAATCACAATTTTTCTCCATGGATACATACACATATGTTTTATATTTTTTCAAGTTTTCGGTGAAAAAGAGGTTTTATATTGGGCTACAGAAAAAAAACTCTTTTTTTTGGGAAAAAATGTCTTTTTCCTGTGGGACAAATCACTCTGTATTTTTTACGAAAATTGCAGCGTTTGATATGGATGTGTATACACATGCTTTATATTTTTCCATTGCTTTTTTGGACACCTAGAAATACGATTTTGAAAAGTGAGGGCATCGATGCCCATAAGCAAGAAACACTTTCCGGTTCATTTAATGTTTATGTCTAATTTTATATAAGTCTCATATGTGAATATTTAGTAAAATAATAATAACTCCGATGAATATCTTGTGAAAACATGAAACAAATGTGAAACTTTGATGAAACATACCAGGAAATAAATCTTTAAATCAGTTATACTCTTGTCGTTAATTGTTTCATTTGGGTCACTTATTTTTTTTATCTCAAATCTAACAATCTAACACTTACATTCATGTCACTATCAAAATAACTAGTCTAGGTTCATCATAAAAATAAAACGCCTTGCCATGGACATCAGACAAAGTCGAGCCAAAACACACTGGCATGACGAAATTTGCTCAGGAGAGACGCCAGACGGTGATACATACACATACGTTTTATATTTTTGGAAGTTTTCGGTGACAAAGACGTTCTATATTGGGCTATAGAAAAAATTAAATTTGAGGGCATAATAACTCCTTTTTTGGTGCAAAAAAGTGTCTTTTTTTGTGGGACAAATCACTATGTATTTTCTTACAAAAATTGCAGTGTCCGGCGTGGTCCAAGTGTTTGAAGATTCAAACTTTAGCGTGCTTACACCAGAAGAGAGACCACCTAAGGTTCAGTTTAGCTGAGGCCTGGACAAAACCACAAATGTGCACAAAATTCCATGGGCACCACTTTGTATAATAATACGACGTCCAACACATATCAAAGCCTCCCCGATTAGTTCATAGAAACAACTATAATTATGTAGTGTACAAGGAAGTTGCCATGATACCTCTTCTTCCAACCTGTGGCAGGAGTTTCTATTGGTTCTTCATGTGGTGGGTCTAACTCATCACGTTCAGAATCTGTGATGGGGAATTCGTAATCAAATAGGCCATCATCATCGACAGGTAGAACTTGGTTAATATCAATATCTTCTTCTGACTCCTCATCCCCAACGCTAGATTCATCGCTGTTTTTGTTTTTTTGGGTTCATTTGTTGAAACCAAAACAACGAACAGATCAGTAAAATAGCAGTTTATAGTTGCCCTGACGAAAAAAAAAAACGCAAGAGATTTTCTGATGTACATATATGAAAATGTGTTCATTTAATATGAACCTGTAGAATTCATACACCCATATTCATGGATGTTAAGTCCATGACATCTGGGCATCAAACAAACTCAAATAGCAACATAAATAACATATATTAAACATTACCTGCGTGTTTTCTAACTAAGTTCACTTTCAAGATTTTAGGACAGATAATAACATTGAGATCGAAACCAAGTACATACGAAATTCCATCAGATGTTACTGGAATAACCACAAAGATATTCTAGTTGAAACAAAAGATGAGGTAAAATGATGATTGTTACAATACTGACACAAATCACATGTAACATACCGTTGAGCAACCATGAAACTTTTCTACAGTTTATAAAATCGAAATCAACTGAGGGATATCGCAGTAACAAGGGCATACTAAAGGAAAATGGTTATTCCATCCTTGATATACATGTTGTTCGACTTTCGGGTAGTAGTGTGTAAATCTAAGAATTGTTCTCATACTGATACTACATGTCCATTTGTCTAGGAGAAAACATCCTTATCTAAGAAGGTTCCAATCTTACAAAGACGTGATAGCACCATCTTCGTGTGCATGTAAAAAAAAATGTGTGCAGTCTGTGTACTTATAGACTTTTTTGCATGATTAGTTCGTACAAAGAAATATAATTATGTATTGTACAAGGAAGTTGCCATGATACCTCTTCCTCCAACCAGTGGTAGGAGTTTCTATTTGTTCTTCATGTGGTGGGTCTAACCCATCACGTTCAGAATCTGTGATTGGGAATTCGTAATCAAATAGTTCATCATCATGGACAGGTATAACTTGGTTAATATCAGTATCTTCTTCTGACTCCTCATCACCAATGCTAGAATCATCGCTGTTTTTGTATATTTGGGTCCATTTGGTGAAACCAAAACAACAAAGGGATCAGTAAAATAACAGTTTATAGTTCCCCTGAAGAAAATAAAAACCCAAGAGTTTTTCAATGTACATATATGAAAATGTGCTCATTTGATATAATGCTATACGGTCATGCATACACAACAGAATAAGCAGAGATTTAAAAAAAAAACTTATGCCAAACATTCAGAAATGACCAAACGCAAAAACAAATACTAACAGAAGTATGAATAAGAAGGTCCAGTTTTTGTTCACCTGACAAGTTGTCCATCGTCAGAAATACATTCTTCGTGTTGTAATAATCCTCTGGCAGGCTGTTTATGTTTTTTCACAGAAAAGAGATTCAATGCACTGCCATAATCAAGTATGCAACAATTCTTAAGCATACGAAATATCAGCATTCAAGAACATGGAAGCTACGGAATCAATTTTTCCATCTAACCTAGCTGAGTTTCCAAAATGAATGTCGAATCCACAGGTGGAAGCATCTGCTTGCTGGATTCAAGTGCAGGGAACTGAAACTCCTCAACACTGCAAGTTAAAAAGGAGGGGGGGGGGGGGGGGGGGGGGGGATAGATCTGAGTGTATGAAAATTTAACTCGTAGCAGCTGTTCGAAATCTGTAGGAAACACAAGATCTCACTCCCAATGCATTGCGATGAGCTTCCCTCCACAGCAGCCATAAGCTGTAGAAAAGATACATTGTTGTCGATTTGGCCATCAGAATCATTCACATTGGAAGAGAAGTGGTTCATGGCGGAAGATCTTTGCTGGAGCAACAGGGAAGAAGAAGTGACTCCTCGCCGAGGTTGTGATTTTGTCTGCAGATCGAGATCCGGGGTTGGGGGATAGGCGGTGGGGGCTGGGTAGTTGACCGAACGTGTACGACGATGGCAAAATAGACAAAAGGGTATTTTTGGCACTTCATGTCTGTACAGGACGCGGGGTTAGGACGACGAAAGAATCAATCGTTGGGTTACCGTTTCCCTGGATAGTCAAAGCTGGCTAGCTGTTTCGCGGTCCGCACGCGCCAGATGGGACAGGATGCAAGATGGACGGCCTGGATAGCTAGGGGAGATCCAGCTGGGTGTGGAAAAACCGCCGCGCATTACGCCGCCTCCATGTAGGAGGCGTCGTGGGACTACGCCTCCCCAAAGGGTGGCACCTAAGCCCTAATACGGTTCTCATGCCCTCAACTGCATCCTCAATGGCATGTGAAGATGACTGAGGAGCAGCGCGGGGCCGGCCAATGACCAACACCGTCGACTTGCCAAGGTGGGACAGGCGCTTTGCAATGGTGGATGACGTAAGGCACCTCACCTTCTTCTTCGTCTAGCCGCGGGAATGGTGGCTCCAGGAGGGCGTCTCACATGCACATTTGCGGTACGGACAGAACATCGTTCTGTAGCCATGCCCACACAACAGCTGTGAAATAATGTCTCCATCGCATCCAAGACTCTGCACCCGCCAACATTGGTCTTCCAATTATAGCCACTTTGACATTCCCCGCATCAGTTCAACACCATGGAAATCACAATCGTCGGTATGTCCCATGATGTCAACATAAAGTGAAGCTTCACGACACAGTCACTAGCAGCCCCCACGGGACGTGCCCCGACGGGATCCCATCCAAACCAGAGTTTCAGAACACATACGATCAATCCGTGAAAAACTGCCAGCGGAGACACCCGAAACTCATAGACGGCGAGAGCGTTGACGACAGTCAGTAGGGAGAACAATGCGTTGGGTGAACGAAGCACACACTAAGACCACCGCTGAATCACCTTTTATTCCCTCCAGACCTCTTGAACTTCACGGCCACACGCGGATGAATAGGTCGCCGACAGCCCCGCGAGAAGCCCCGAGATCGCCGTGGCCAAACCTTAACTCTGCTCCCACGTCCGACAACTGGAGGTCCGTCCAGGAGCCGTGATGCCACCACGAGGAGGATTGACTAGCCGCGCGTCGAGAACCGAGGCATAGCCCGAATGGCTAGGTGGTTTGATACCTCACTGCCCGCGAGGTCTCGAGTTCGAGTGCCAGCGCCCGAGAGAGCTCTTTCGTGCGTACTCACCAAAATTTATTCTACTATCAAAGTTGACAACCCTCCAAGCCGCGCGTCCTAGTCCACAGCGTCGCCGTTGGGCAGAGTAGCGACCGAGATCGCCCACCAGGAGCTCCCCTCGACCAAAGCACCAACCACACGGGGAGAGGACATCCCCGTCGTCACCGCCCGTGATGCGGGCTTTACTCGGCCGCATCTGCTGCCGACAACGAGAGGGTAGGCGAGGGAGAAGGGGCCGGCGGCTCAGATTGATTTATGCCGTCCGTGTCGCCTAGAGGTGATGCGGGGGGCGGTCCCTTTTTTCCCGTTCCCATATCTATCTAGAAAACTTCATAAACTTCCACAGAAAATGCACATATACATTTCCATGTCTTACCAACATTTTCCCAAATTATTCATATGTCGTCAGCGGTATCCTTCGGTCCGCTCCCGAATCTTAAGCTACTAGAATTACCATTTCTAATGTGAGTTGTGAGGTGACTGTGATTGGCATGTAACGTGTTTGTATAAACTTAATGTTCATTATTTTAGGTTCTTTGACAAAGAGATGACTGTGATGGCTAGGAATTGAGTCATACGGTACAATACAAGCCGCACGCTTGAACGAAATTTGCCTGCTCTCGGTGCAACCATGCTGTGTGCCACGAAACTACCAACGCAACGCATCAAGCAGGCCCGTCGGACTGCTTTGCCGGCGCCGGTGCCGACACAGGCTTGACGAAGCGCTTCCAGTACCAGTGCTGCGCCCACACAGCGCCCATGGATTCGATAGGCACGCCTTTCGTCTCCGGCAAGAACACCGCCACGAACACCGTCATGACGACCACCCAGCCGGCGTAGTAGGCGAAGGCACCGTACTTGAACCGGCAAAGCATCTCCAGGAACGACTGCGACTGCGCGAACGTGAGCAACCCCCCGATCGCCCCGCTCAAGCCCAGAGCCGACGACCTCACCTCGAGTGGGAAGATCTCGCTAGTGACCACCCACGAGAGCGGGCCCCACGACACGCCAAACGCTGCCGTGTACAGGCACACGAGCGCCACCACCGCCACCGCGTAACCCCGCGGCATCGCGGCCTCGCCGTTGGTCCCGAGCTGCCCGCCGAAGATCCACGCCATGGCAACCTGGGAAAGGACCATGACGACGCCGCCCACGAAGAAGAGCGAGCGGCGGCCGTACCGGTCAACTGCCAGCGCGGCTGCCGCGATGGACGCGAGGCTGACGACGTCGGTGATGATGGAGCCCAGGATGGCCTTCTGGCTCGTGAACCCGACGGTGTAGAAGAGGAGGGGTGTGAACAGGGACACCACGATCACGCCCGTTAGCTCGAAGAACACCGTCAAGGCCACAGCCATTACCAGGTGTGGCCGGTACTCGCGGCGGCCGAGGCGCCGGAGCGCGCCAGACTGGTACCTCTTGTCCTCCTCCGCGGCTTGGATGATGTCCTTTAGTTCCGCGTCGACGTCTGCGGCCGGTCCACGGATGCGCCGCAGAGAGGCGCGGGCCTCGTCGGGCTTGCCACGCAGCACCAGGCTATTTGGCGTATCCGGAATGAGCGCCGCGCCCACGATGATGACGGCAGCCGGGACGATGCCGACGCCGAGCGAGAGACGCCAGCCCCACCTTGGGATGGTGTTTGCGCCGTAGTTGACTAGATCGGCCATGAACAACCCCACGTTGAGGAAGAAGTGGAAGGTTGTCGTGAACGCCCCGCGCCACCGTGCCGGCGCTATCTCCGCCAGGTACAAGGGTGCAGACTAAAACACAAAAGCACATATCCGTTAAACTGCAATTCCTGTATACTGTACAGTGTTTGACGACAAATAGATGTGCAGTAGTAGAAGAGAGAGCGCACATGGAAATTACCAGACTGGTGAAGCCGACAGCGATGCCGAGAATGATGCGGCCGATGATGAGCATGGAAATGTTAATGGCCGTGAAGTTGAGGAGGGCGCCGACGAAAAACAGCATACCACCTATGAGCATGGAATTCTTCCGGCCCAACGTCCTGGTTACGTGGCCTGCGACCAGGCTGGCGAGCATGCCAGCGAGGTAGAATGAAGAGACGAAGGTGTTGAGCACCTGACTGTCGAAGATGCAATACGCATCCTGCTGTGCATTGGACATCTTCCGCAGGATCTCTGGGAAAAAGGCCTGGAGGAACGACTCCATCTGCGTCAATCCACCTGAAATCCATCGGGCACAAAATTGATCATCAACTGACCAACATATACAAAGATAAATTATCATGTTTACCGTCCTAATACCATAGAACATGGATCAGACATTTAGCCGAGTAGTGTACCACATTTTCGAATCGGGACATATAACCCGTTATTAAGCATGGTGTACTGCTTAGTTACTTTAATTTCTATAAGACGTTAATTATCTTCATACCTTGCATCAACAAGAAGTACGCAGTAATAATATATAAAATTTGAAATACAAGAAAACGAATGATAACAAATACCCATGAAACTACCCAAGAACAAGGTGTGTCAAGTGCAGCGAAGGTCGGATGAAAAAGATACACATCCTAAGAAGCAAGCTGTCATATCGAAAATGCTAATATGGTCTTCGGACGACGGGGAATCAAAATCTAGATAAGTTTCAGTTCACACATTTTTAGATCTTAGCAAAAAAAATTAAAAAAATTGTAAAAATTCGCGCACATACATATTGAATTGAAACTTACCCATAACATCTTTGGACAAATAATATGAATGTTTCCTATGTTGTTTGAAATTAAGAATGCTACATTTTAATTTTCAAAAACCCACACTCGTTTTCTACTTTTAGGTAAATTTTAGAAATGGTACCGCTGGGACGTAATCCTGTCATATTACAGGTCTCATGCGTGACCAGGTTCTAAAAATCCGCTCCAGCCGTGATATTTACCTTTCAGAACAACGCCTTCGAAAAGAAGATGACAGGTGCACACTGAGGTTATCTTATCCAGCGAGAATTAGTGACCCCCGTGCTTATGGGCATGTTCTCTCCCCACCCCCTTTATTCTCCATGAGTGGCCTGTCGCTCCCAGGGGCTGCCCCCTCGGCATTGCTCCGGGTGGTTCCCTTTTCTATGTACTTTTTTTTTTAAGAATGAAATGCATTCAGGTGGGCAGATCGCCCCTCGTTGTTTCCTCAAAAAAAATCTCTAGACCTAGGAAGTTACAATACACAGACCAATCATATGTACAAACGGTTGCTGCCTGGACCAGATATTTCAAAGAATATTAAGTGGCCCTTTGATTCGCAGGATTGAAAGCACATGAATAGGAAAAATGCAGAAATAGAATGCCATCATGTCACGTAACAGATGCGCGTCTGAAGAGGAAGCCCGTGGTTTGTCCAAAGTTACTTTCGGAACAAACCAAGTTCCGCTCCAAGTTCCACATCCTTAGATGCACGGGTCTCACTCAATTGGGTATTACATATTAATCAGGTTAAACTTGAAATATTGGCCCACCTTGAGATTTTCCAACTTATAAATAGACTTTTTATTGTAACCAAAAAATGAAAGTATGAAAATTCCGCCTTGATTTAAAAAATCATACAGAATTGACTATTGGCCCACCACCAGTATCCTGGGTTACCGTCTTACTGACCGGTATTTAATGACATTTCAGGCAACTTATAAATAGACACCACGTTGTGCATTCTTAATTAAACGTGAACGGTGCTCTGTCAGAAAAAAGACACATGATTGGAAGCTTAAAAAGAAAAGAAAAACGATATTTTGCAGATCTTTACTTAGAAAAGGACAAGCATTTCCTTATCATGTAATAGCAATGTAATGGTCAAAGCCGCCACACAAGTCAGAGTGAGCTACTGAGCTTCCATACTCATCCCATGCCATGCGTCACATCAGATTCAGACCTCTCTAAAAAACTCATTCCCACTGGAAAACAAGTATATTCGATGGATATTGTTTAGTCTGTTATTACTTATTAGTCGATGTTTGCAGGAAAATTGGCTCTGAGAAACTATGCCATTTGATCAAAGCTATCATTATCTGTTTCTCAAATTAGAATAAATCATCATCACGCAGTCTATGCATGCAAAAGGAGAACAAAATGAAAGGACGAACGAACGAAGGAGAGTGATAACTCTTCTGGTTTTCCAGGAAGGAAGCGTATCACGGTTACAGGAGCACAGGATGAAAGATGCTGTACGGTAGATGGCAAAACTGACCTGTGATTCCGATGTCGTACCCAAGTATGAGCCCACCGGAGGCCGCCGTGAGGCAGCTCATCACAACCGTGAATGTTATCTCAGTGCCGCTGGAGCCTGCGCCGACGGCAAGTGCTCCCCCTTCAGACATCGCCCTCTTCCAAGCAGAGCTCTAGAGTTCGACTTACAGCTTACAAGCTATCTGTTTGCTCGCCAGTCTGAACGTAAGCATATGTTGTAGGATGATAAGCATTATATAATGGTGGCTGCGTGCAAGTTGCAATCAATCGTGCACAGTGTAGGTGTGGCCACATAAGGCGCGCGGAATTGCTGGCAGAGTTGCCGCACTGGTTGGCCGTCCAGGGTAGGGAACCGGTAGGGGCGGCGCGCGGGTTCAATGAGCAGAGCGGCGCCGCGAGTTCGGGACGCCGGAGTCCGCAATCTCCTGCTCCCCGAGCCCTCAGTTCGACGGGTGCACCCGCCGTTCTCCCCGCATTCCCCAGCCCGTTCGCCACCTCAAGGAACCGTCCCCAGCCTCCGCCTCCAGGAACCGTCTCCGGCCGCCGCCTCCAGGAACTGTCGCCGCATCCATCCTTGCCGGCCGCCGCCTCAAGTCGCCGTCGCGTATCCATCCTCACCGGCCTCCCCGTACCCTAGTCAGAGCCGCATCCTCTCCTTGCGCCCTACAGCACCTTGTCAGAGCGCGAGTTGGGGTGCCGGAGTACACGGCCGGGGATTTGGGAATTTGGTGAGATAGAGGAGGAGGAGGAGGAACAAGGAGAATAGAGACAGGGAAAAAGGTGATGGGAGAATGACAGGTGGGACCCACGTCCACCTCACCTCCTGGCGTGTGGGCTCCACCGTCAGAAATCGCATCAATTTGCTCTCAATCTATGCTTAGTGTTTTCTGCCAAACTTTTGCAAAATGTGGTGGATATTGTTCCGCGAATGTAAAGTGGTGTATTTTGGAGAAAAACGGCCTTAGGCCTTGTTTACTACGAGAGTGTTTTAGGGGATGGGAAGAGTGGGGATGGGAGGGGATTTGGTGAACACCCAATCCCCACAAATCCCCACAAATACTCTTTCCATACAATACACTAGCATGGACTAGAGTTTTGTGTTAGGCAAAAATGAGATGGTTGTTAGGGAATATTTGGGGATTATCCCCTCCCATCCCCTAAAATACACTAGAAGTAAACATACTAGTGGAGATTTTCCGGGATCTGAAATAATCCCCTCCCATTTCCTAAAATACTCTATAGGTAAACAAGTCCTTAAAATGGTGGTTTTTTATGCTATTCACTCCGCGCGGGATACTTAAAAACTGAAATCCCAGAATTCATGTCTTTATGCTTAAGAAATCTCAACAAATTAAACTAATTCGGAGACTGTGTTGTGGACATATGGAAAACTGATGTTCTCACACCAACATGTAGAACATGTCGCTGGAAGAGTCTTGCTGGGAGCACCAGACGCAGAATTCGTTGAGATGCATGGGAAGGGTCCCATTATGGAGTGAGGAAGTTATTGATTGCCCTAGGTTGGTCTGGCGGCCCATAGAGTCTCATGGATTTCCTCCTCTCGAACATATATAACAGCGGAGAGCTAGATAAGGATGATAAAAAATAGATAAAAACAAAAAAATAGTAGATTGATTTGTTCGGTTGATGTTGTTTAATCGGTCATCACCTATTAGATATGTATGAGGCGGGACTTTCCATACACGAAAATAACTTCAAAACTCCCATCAGAAAGCCATAAAGCAGGCACAATTCAGACATATTTCGAGTAACTTCATTTCTTGAAGTTGCGGAAACTCCAAAGGCTCAGTGTTCACACACGAACACGCCACGTGTGCCCGCGGCGTCGAGGGTGATGTAACGCAAGTCGTAGAAGTCCGGCTCAAAGCGCGATACGCAAAACAATTGAGTTGGCTCTATTGAGATCTGAAGCTCCGGTTCCCCGGGAGGGACCCATCAGGATATGGGTTGTACTTGGCCGATTTGACCGCTTCGAGCTCTGTTATCGATTTCCAAATCAAATCTAAAAGATGTCGGCGAAAAACAGAAGTATAAACAGTGGTTTGAGAAATTAAAAGTATATTGTATGACATGTGTCGATTGTTTTTGCTCAGTTTCAATTTCCATCACCCCTAACGTATATGTGGGGCGGTTGATCTTGACGAAGAAGTTTTGGCCAATTCTACACGTTTACATGTCAGACTCCTAGCCTAGTTCCACATATAAACAAGGTAAATTAATTTCTGGCTTTGTACTAGACATGGACCCAAGTGCCCAAATTAGCTCTAACAGAGCTGCCTCATCATTTCGTGTTGTTGTCGAACTAGTTTCGTTTTCGTGCTGGGGCCAGCTTGACTTTGGTCTTTCGAGCTTAAGTCATCCCAGCTTTGCTAGGTGCGGTTTCTGGAATCTTCTAGTCACATCGTCCTCTCCTCAATCCTAAGTCGGCCCACCATCCAGCTCCTCCTCAATCGTCTTAGATCCAGATGTGTTCATCTGAGTCGCTAGTCTTCACCAGATTCTCCTTACTCAGTCGCCTACCTGCTAAAATGTGTGCTAACACTCAGACATACCAGAGGCTCTCTGAATATTTGAAGAGTTCCGCGAGCATTTATTCCAAGTATTCCAGAGATGGTCCAGAGTGGAACCATAAATCATGTCTGGGACTCCGGACTTCTAGTCCATGTTTAGACTCTATATTATGAGAAAAAATCAAAATTGTCTGTCTCGACGAGGTGTAAAACTTTCACATTGAACACTCTTACAAACAGAAAACATCTTGAAGACACTTCAATGGCCAAACTAATTATCAACGCAATATTCCTCAAATGTTACCATAACTCTTGCGTACGAGCTCCAATTTTGGGTCATACTTTATATACTCTGGTATTCTCGGATAGGGGTGTCCAATAGTGTACTCTAATGTTCAATTTGACTCCATTAGGCTCAGAGTCAGACTTTTTAGTTCTTCATATCTTGTTCTTCGTGCCATTTTTTAGCGTCAACACACCCCTTTTTTTTGGTAATGCTTGTGTGTCAAAAAAAATAACTTGCACCACTTTGTTCTAAGAACGATTGTTTTTATGCATGTGCGTAGGGCGATAAGTATATAATATTCATTGTATGTTTAACCACTAGTACAGAATGACACATCGGATGCCCCTGTATGGAAACGGCACGAGTTAGGCGACGGAAAATCGTGCTGTCTGCGTGAGAAAAGCCGCCCCGCCAGGCAAGCTGGCCTGCGTCCCGTCATTCATAGGCAACGGTCGTGAACTGTTAACCGTTGCCAATATAGTGGTAACGAAGGTTCCCGCCCCTTCGTGTGCGATATGTCCTTCAATGGCATCGGACATTTATATACAACCGTTGGCGAGGAAGGGTATATAAAATTCCTTTTTTAGGCCTATCTTGGATATTATAAAGGACTGTCGGTTCGCCCTTATTCCTCTGCTCCAACTTGTTTCTACTCCGCACTCATGTTCTCCATGGCCAAGAGAATGAGCTCGTCGGGGAGATCGATGGCGTCCTCCTCCTGCCCCGCCGGGGCCGGGTCAGATCTGCCGCTTGTGAAGTGCGTTTGTTGCCGCTGTAGAAACGCGATTCGTCGAGTGTCGCATTCGGATCTGAACCCAGGCAGGATCTACTTCAAGTGTCCAAATCACAGGGTTAGTTCGACGCTTCAACCTGTATGATTGATTTCTATTCTATGTGTGATGTTGATTTGGCTCTGGATTCGATTTTCCATTTGATAGGGGAGGGGCGAAGAGTATTCTGGGAGCTGTGATTTTTATTTTTTGTATTGAAGAATATGTTGAGATGCTGCTTGCTAATGGCGTCGAAGTGGAAGCTGCAAAGCTAGAAAATGTAGCCTTGATTGTCAGAAAGGCGAAGATGGAGATGAAGCCGCACACTGCAGCTGCTCTAGCTGGTTTGCCATGGAGCCCAACAAACACTTCGACTAAATATGACCATGTTGTTGTTGTGCGAAAGGAGCGGCAGAAAGAAATAGAAATAGCTCAGTTAAATGTTCTTGTGAACATTGCTAGAATGATTTTGTGCGTTTGTGTGCTGCTGTTAGGTGTGAACTTGTATGCAGCTATGAAAATCAGTATAATTTAGTAGGTTTGTATGCAGCTATGGAAATGAGTAGAATGTAGTAGTTGTGAACTTGTATGCCGCAATGAAAATCAGTAGAGTGTAGTAGGTGTGAACTCGTGCGCAACAATGAAAATGTAGCCTTAATATTTATTTCGTATGTAATTTAAGTATCCAATGCAAACGGTTATATAAAATGTTCGTTGCTAGTTCGGTGCTTATATGTACTGCCGACACAGCAAGTCACCAGTCTCATTCTCACTCTCTCAATGTCTCTGTCGCAGCAGTGGAACATGGGGTTCCCCTAGTACTGCCAAAGTGGGTCCCACCCCATGTGGGCCCAAGATGAAGATGGACAAGACCAAGACTCAAGTCAAGCTGGCGGGTTCACCGTCAAGACACGCATGGCCTACGTCGACTAAGGGCTCCGGTCCTGGGGACCTTCCGGGTCCCCGAACAAGCAAGAAGGCCAGGAAGGACCCGAGAGCCCGAGTTCCCGGCAGGAGGCCAGGCTCCCTCTCGGGTACTTCCCCACGTCCCTGTGGATAAGCACTCCACCTCACCGCGGAAGACTTGGGAAGCAAGGCGAAGGCAGCGCGGGCGGGAAGCACGTCCCGTGGTGGTGTCAGCTCCTGTCCACCCCAAGGCGGACGCTCCCACCTAACCCAAAGGAGACGCTAGGCTGAGGAGAGGCCACGTCTCCCCTAAACTAGATGAGGAGGGTCCTTCACCCCGAAGGTCCCTCACGCCCCTCACGTGACCCTGTGGCAACCCCTTAGCCTATAAAAGGAGGACCAAGGCACGGAGGAGGGGGAGGTCGAAGCAAGGACGAACACAAGCTAGAACCAGAGCAAGACTAGACTAGGGCTGCGAAGGTAGAGAGGAAGGTGATCTCCTCCGGGTCAGGATCTGTCCTTCTTCTACCTCCAGCCAAAACCCTTCCGGGTACCCTGTCCGGGAGGTTCCATTGTAAGCCACACTATGAAGAACCATCAATCCAGACATGCAGGAGTAGGGCTTTTAGCCTCCGGGCGGCCTGAACCTGGGTAGCTCCTTGTGTCCCTTTGGTTGCATGCTTTGATCGTGGAGAGGAGAGCTTGATCTAGACTCCGCCCAAGAAGACGATTCTCAGCCTCCTTCGCGCCCCGTGCCGAACCTAAAAGGGGGTATCCTATACTCCCGGTGTCCGTGCAACGAGACACGACATCTGGCGCGCCAGGTAGGGGGCGCAAGCGCTGGATTCGTCTTCTTCTTCATCAACCTCAAGTTCATCGTCAAGTTCATCGTCAAGTTCTGCGTCAGCTTTCAGTCCGTGTCAAGATCTGCTCCAACCCTCAGCGCCTTCGGAGCAGCGCTAGTTTCGGCTCTCGCGAAGAGAGGTACCGAATCCGACGTCCAAGATGACAAAGAAGAGAAAGGGAAAGGCAGCCTTTGAGTTCCTGCGGTACCCCGGCCTCGGTTTCGTTCTTGACGAGTCCTCGCCAGCACCTGCCGCTAAAGATCGCGCCTTCGGAGTCCACTTCGTCCCTCCAGCCGCTTATGTCAGCTCTCTGGTCAGCAAGGGAAGACCTGAGGAAGGTGCCACGAACATTGATGTCCCTCTTTCCCCATGGACGCATGGAGCGAAGGAGGAACTCTGTTCCGACGCGCCACCACAGTGCCGCTTCCGGAGGAGGAAAACCTCGACCAAGACACAAAAGCGAGCCTCGGCAAGAAGATCCTCTCATCTACGTGCCCCAAGAGCTCCAGATTCCTCTGCGCAAAGATGGCCAGCCTGGAGTGTGGTGCATGTACCACAGATCTGACCGGCACAGTCTGGAAGATTGCCGACAGTTCAACGACATCCAGATACGCCAGAAGAACGGTGATTGCTATTCATGCGGAGAACCAGGACATATCAGCCGAGATTGCCCTCTCAACAAGAAGCCAAGAAAGCCAAGAGGAGTGCCACAGCTGGGGTTCCTCAAAAGGGAAGATCTTTCCGGACCTTTGCCAATGCATCCACTCAGACTGAAGAGTCCCGGAACCTTGCTCACTACCGGCGCCCCCACAGATACAAAGCAGTCAAGGGCAAGCTGCAGCTAGCTGGGATCAAACCTTCATCTGCGGAGATGTGGCCCACGGAGAATGGGATCTCCCGGGTCACATCGTCACAATACAGCCTGGACCAAGTGGACCCCCTCAGAAGTACCGGATTGCTAAGTGGCTAGCATCAGGATCCCGCGAGTAAAGCAGCTTCAGGGTCTCCGGACCGGCACGAGCCAGCCAGATTGACGGGTCACCAAACAAGGAACATCCGGGTCCAGGAAGCTAAGACAACCGTGGGGTCTCCGGACCGGCGTCTCTGATACGCCAGCAAGTCGCCGGATCACCAGTTGGGTGGTCTCCGGGTAACTCGAGCAAGTAGCACAATGGTCTCCGGACCGGCGCAAGCCAGCCAGTCATGCCCTTAGTCGGCATTGGAGGCTATCTCGGTTGGAAGCCTTGTCCCCGCCAAGAATTGCTGGGCAAGGCAGAATTATGTCTGAAACACGGCATAGAAGACCCGCCTTGGCGGCAGCGCGACAGAACGATTACCGAGGTAGCCAGAAGGAGTCAAAACGCGAGCTAAGTATAAACGTGCTTGCACGGGCTTGTTCCCGGGTACATCTGTTTTATGTGCTTTGGCTAAGGCGAAAGCGGGCGTTCTCCTGGGGCAGCGCCTTCGCGATGACACTGTCAGTTTCCCTCGGGCAGTGGAGTCGTGGGCTGAGGTCCGTGCGGTCAGGAAACGGTGGGTCCTTTGGGGGGTTGCGCCCTGTGTCCGCACTTCAGATCAGTCTGAGTGCCCACGGCTGGTTAGCGCTCACACCTTTGGATCCTTCCCGAGAGCGTAAAGCCCCCACGAGTACGATAAAACTTATATACTTTGGGAAGAAGTTATTTACATTCAAAAGCATGAGTTCATAAGCCAGTTGGCAATATCAGTACAAAAGCATGGTTCACGGCCCCTGGTATTGTCCTTTTCAGGACTTCACAGGTTCACGGGTCATCTTCTCGGGAGAGGTGCTTCAAGATCTCCTCCACCTGGCGGGTTACGTCTGGAGGAAGCGGCGTCCCGGGTTCAGGCGCCTCCAGCTCGGACAGCAAGGAGAGCTGCGGGTGTCGTTGGCGAAGCGCTGTGACAAACCGGGTCGTCACCTGCCTCACTGCCTGTTCCCCAGCAAGGCGAGTGGCTCTGCTAACCTGCTCCTTGATACCTTGATGAGCGAGGCCACGTACTTCAAGAACCCGGGATAGCGGGCGAAGGAAGTGGAATGGTCGGCCATGAGGACAGGCGGAGAAGGCACTCCCAAGTTCGTGAACTCCTTCACGATATCCAAGGACCCGTGGTTCATCTGGAGCAAGATGTTGTTCATCACGGCGGTGGTGAGCGAATCGCCGTGTTCTTTCTCAAGTGCACCCTTTGCTTCCGCCAGCTCGACCTGCACTCCCGTCAGCTGGTTGGATACCTGCTCGTGTTGTGCCACGCAATCTGAGCTTGGGATTTGGACGCTTCCATCGCCGCACGCCCATCAGCCAGCTCCTTTGCTTCTTTCTTGCGAAGGACAGTCATGCGCGCATCTTTGTCCTTCCAGAAGTCATTGCATCGCCCAGTCCCGGATCTTTCTTTCCATGGCGACGCGGCCAGCCGTGGCCTCTTGCTTAAACTTCTCAGCTGTTTTGAGGGCCTGTTTCTGCGCCTCATCGTGGCCGTCATCGCCTCAACCCGGGCGGACAAGCTATCTCTTTCGCCCCTAGCTCTCTGGAAATCCGAGAAGGCCTGTTCTCGCCTTTCCCTCTCGCTCTTGAGCTCGCTCTGGAGTTTGAGACCTGCTTGCCTAGTGACGAGGCGGCTCTGCTTTTGGCTCGAAGGTCATTTTCGACCTCGCTGCGAGCCCAGCTAGCCACGTTCTCCAGGCCTTGTCGAAGCGGTCCTCGTCCCGCTCCATTCTGATCTGGAGCTCCTCAATGGTGCCAAGGTAGTGGCGCTCTTCATCTTCCAGCTCGGCCTCTCGTCGCTCCAGCTCTTTCTCGCGGCTGGCCACTCGCTGTTCCCAAGCATAGAGCAGCTCTTCGTCCGCCGCCAGCTTCAGTTCACGGGCGCTAAGAGCTTCCTCCCCAGAGGGAAGCCGCAGCTCGCGAGCCTGCGAGTGCTCCCCGCTGCCGGAGACGGGGCACCAGCCGCGCCAGTTCGGCACGGGCAGAGGACAAGAACTCCGAGACATTGGAGAATGTCTTGGAGAACCCGGGGCCTTCCTCAACTCTCCCGGGTTCAGGGCAGGGGTCAGCGTTCCCGAGGGCGAGCCCCTGGGGATGAACCCGCCTGCTGCGAGTCCCGCGGTCCGAGGGTCGCCTGGGGATCCACGTCGCGCCTCTCCCCAGGGCCTTCGCGCCGACAGCTTCCGCCTCGTCTGCGACGACCGGAGCCACCCCCTGGTCCTTGGGGCGGACTGGGGGCTCGGGGGCTCGGAGGTGCCGGTGGAGCTCGACGCTTCGACATCTTCGCCTCTCCGGGGTCGTTTGCTTGGCCACTCCGGGGTCGGGCTCCTGTGCAAGAAATGAGAATCAGAAGTCAGGACGGCGGCAAAAGGAAGCAACTCCACTTCAAGGACAGTTGCCAGCAAAACTTACCGGCGGGCTCTCTTCGATCCGGAGAAGCTCCATCTCTTCTGCACCAAGTCGCAAAGAGGTCTGGCAAGGACAGGCTCTCCTCCCCTACCTCCATGTCTGCAAGGGGAGGAGGGATAGCCTCCGACCCTGGTCAGACTCCTGCATCGACGGCGAGCTCGGCGGCACAGGCTGCTCCGGAGTTCGTCACCCGCGGGTTTGCCGCGCCCGGAAGGAGCGCCGGGGCCTCCGCGCCCGCAAGGTACTCCCGGAGGAGTCGCTTCGTCGCTTTCATCCGAAGTCCCAGGTTCTTCAGGGGAAACGTCCCCGTGGGCAAGGCTTTGCCCCTTGGCCTCTCTCCTTGAGGGTGCGTGCTTTGGGTGCCGGCGGGGGCTCAATCTTGGTGGTACCCGCCACCCCGTACTCATTGCACTCTGGCATCGAAGATCGGATACCGTCGGCTGGATCCTCGAACAGCGGCAAGGTCTCATCCTGGAACTCGAAGGGTACCCATGGCAATATGTAGCCCATGGTCAGAGCCCAGGTGGTCTCTGTCAAGTGGAACCTGGACTGTGGAAGGCTGCCACCCACCTGAGCAGTTCCCAGAGCGGGCGGCTCCGGAACTGCAAAGGGGCAATCCCCCTGCGAAGAAAGTCTGCCAGGATCATGGCGCCTGTCACTCCCCTTGCACGAAGCGCAGCCAGCCTGTTGATGACTGGAACCAGGGCTTCCCCTTGAGAGCTTCTCTCCTTCGAGTGTGCCAATCGCTCCGCTGGATAATATGGAGTCATCAGATGGGGATTGGTCCCGTCAGCTTCGACAAAGTACCAGTTGTGCCTCCATTCTCCAACCGAGGCCTTGGTGAATGTTTCCGGGTACTGGTGCGCCGCATCTCTCCGGAGGCAGAAAGAGACACCGCCAGCGATCCACTTGGACTTCCCCAGGCGTGGAACGAAGAAGTGGCGGAATAAGGCCACCGAGGGCATGACACCCGCAAATGCCTCGCAGGCATAGGCAAAGGTAGCAAGCATCATCACGGCATTGGGGTGCAAGTGCAGCATATGCAATCCGTAAGCCTCCAAGATTGCTGCGAAGAACTCGGAGAACGGAGGAAGAAGGCCGACGACGGAGAAATCGTGGAAAGTAATCACCTCTCCTTCTCGTTGAGGACCGCTCCCAGGGCGCACCACCACTCCCTCAGTACCGCGGAAGCTCGCGGCCAGGGATTGGCGGACGCGTTGAATGGCTTCCTCTGACGCATACTCGCTGGGAGAAAAGAGGGCCTGAGTCACCCTCATCGAAGGCGGCGCTTCGGCCAGAGAAGCCTCCATCGCCATCTTCTCGGCGGCAGATTGCGACATCTTCCTCACTCCCGTCCTATCTCGCTTAGGCGGCATGGGCTGGGGGCAAGAACAAGGAACGGCGACGGCCAAGGCGGGAGGCGGCAATTGGCAGAGTCAGGAAGACGAAGGCGGAGGCGGCGATTTGGGGATTTCGGCGAATCTGGAGAGGTAACGGCTACAGTGGAAGCCAGTCGCGGCTTATAAGGCATCCCACACGTCACGTCGCAGCCTCATTACTCCAACGGACATGGGATCGAGGGGGCATGCCGATTTCTGCGCGTTTCGCCCGTTGGATTCCAAGATAAGCACGGGGTCCGTATGAATCGCAACGTTCGCCGTGATTCGGTCAACGGGACCCGGGGGCTCGTCTCTACCTCGCCTCGGCGGGTCCCCAACGGAGCTGAGCAAGGAAGACCAGGTGCCCAAAGACCCACTTTGACCTATCTTTAGGCCATGGCCCCGGCAGCTGGAGCAAGAGCCCCCGGGACCATGCCCGGGGGCTACTGTCGCAGCAGTGGAACATGGGGTTCCCCTAGTACTGCCAAAGTGGGTCCAACCCATGTGGGCCCAAGATGAAGATGGACAAGACCAAGACTCAAGTCAAGCTGGCGGGTTCACCGTCAAGACACGCATGGCCTACGTCGACTAAGGGCTCCGGTCCTGGGGACCTTCCGGGTCCCCGAACCAAGCAAGAAGGCCAGGAAGGACCCGAGAGCCCGAGTTCCCGGCAGGAGGCCAGGCTCCCTCTCGGGTACTTCCCCACGTCCCTGTGGATAAGCACTCCACCTCACCGCGGAAGACTTGGGAAGCAAGGCGAAGGCAGCGCGGGCGGGAAGCACGTCCCGTGGTGGTGTCAGCTCCTGTCCACCCCAAGGCGGACGCTCCCACCTAACCCAAAGGAGACGCTAGGCTGAGGAGAGGCCACGTCTCCCCCTAAACTAGATGAGGAGGGTCCTTCACCCCGAAGGTCCCTCACGCCCCTCACGTGACCCTGTGGCAACCCCTTAGCCTATAAAAGGAGGACCAAGGCACGGAGGAGGGGAGGTCGAAGCAAGGACGAACACAAGCTAGAACTAGAGCAAGACTAGACTAGGGTTGCGAAGGTAGAGAGGAAGGTGATCTCCTCCGGGTCAGGATCTGTCCTTCTTCTACCTCCAGCCAAAACCCTTCCGGGTACCCTGTCCGGGAGGTTCCATTGTAAGCCACACTATGAAGAACCCATCAATCCAGACATGCAGGAGTAGGGCTTTTAGCCTCCGGGCGGCCTGAACCTGGGTAGCTCCTTGTGTCCCTTTGGTTGCATGCTTTGATCGTGGAGAGGAGAGCTTGATCTAGACTCCGCCCTAGAAGACGATTCTCAGCCTCCTTCGCGCCCCGTGCTGAACCTAAAAGGGGGTATCCTATACTCCCGGTGTCCGTGCAACGAGACACGACAGTCTCTCCTGCAACCCTATCCGTGCACACTGTAGATTTTAACTCTCCTCACTCTCTCTCATGGCTTCCTCTGTCGGCGCTTCTAGATCCGGCCATCGTGGCCGCGGTTCTAGCGGCAGCACTGATCTAGCGGCAGCCGTTCGTGAGGGCAAGGTCGATCTAGAGGAGGCCATGGGTCCGCTGGTGATGCAGCGCGTATTGCGGATCTAGCAACAACACCACCATCCGGCGCCCTCCTCCTCAGGTAATGTCCGGCGTCCTCTGGGCCAGGCCGATCTGGAGGAGGTCATTCGTCAGGAGGTGATGCAGCACCTCCGGCGGATTGATGACCCACAAGTATAGGAGTGTATCGTAGTACTTTCGATAAATAGGAGTGTCGAACCCAACGAGGAGCAGAAGGTGCTGGTATGTAGTTTTGATCAAGAATTCAGTGTAAACACTAGCAGACAAGTTTTTAGGGGTTTTCAATATAGCAGATAAATATAGTATGAGTAAATAAACGAGAGCAATAATAATTGCAGCGAGTGGCCCAATCCTTTTGAGTGCAAAGGACAAGCCGGTTGTGTTACTTATGATTACCAAACGTTCCTGAGGACACATGGGAATTTCGTCAAGTGCTTTCGTTTCATGTTGTTGATTAATCTTCAATGTTTTGATAAGTGTTGTGTGGGTGAATCTATGCTAACGCACAGCCCTTCCTAGGACTAATACGTACTTGTGATTATACCCCTTGCAAGTATCCGCAACTACAAGAAAGTAATTAAGATAAATCTAACCACAGCCTTAAACTCTCAGATCCTACACTCCCTTGTGCACTAACTTACCAACGGGGGTTCAGGTTTCTGTCGCTCCGGCAACCCCACAATTAGCAAGCTAAATACATAATGCATTCCCCTCGGACCATAAAGGTGAAGTATCATGTAGTCGACGTTCACATGACACCACTAGAAGAATGACACCACAACTTAAATATCAAACCATTAAATATTACTCAACATTATTCCACTACTAGCAGCAAGACTTTCCCCATGTCCTCAAGAACTAAACGAACTACTCACAAGACATCATATGGATCATGATCAGAGGTGATATAATGATGAATAACAATCTGGACATAAACCTTAATTCACCGATAAAACTCAATAGCATCAACAACAAGGAGTAATTAACACCGGGAGAGTCTCCCCAATGAACTAGACAAGGTGCAGCCCTAGATGTTACAGCAGAACGGAGTGGAGCAGTGGAGATGATTATGGTGGAGCGGTGGATGATGACGATGATGATCCTGATGAAGTCCAGCACGATGACAGCGACGATGGCGATGATTTCCCCCCTCCGAGAAGGAATTTCCCCGACGGATTTCTCCCTGCCGAAGAGCTTTTCTCTCTTTGTGGTTTCCGTCCCGTGGAGGCGGCGAAATATTTCGTGGATGAACCTCCTCGATGTTTAGGGTTACGGGGGAGATATACACGAAGGGGCAGCGCCAGAGGTGGGCCCAGGTGGCCACGCCAGGCCTCGGCGCCGCCCTCCTCCTGGCCGCGCCCAGGGGTGGCGTGGGGCCCACCTAGCCCACCTGGAGCTCCCCTTTTGGCTAGCTCCATCATCTGGAAAAATAGGAACTTCGGCGAAAGTTTCGTGATTTTTGGAGTTTCGCAAATATATTAGCTTGACGGTGCATTTTCCAGCTGAAATCTGGCTCCGGCAGATAAATCCCCAATAATCATCAAACATGCAAAATAAGATAAAATAACATAAGTAACATGTATTAATATGAAATATATCGATGAATAACAGTAAATTATGATATAAAATAGTGATGCAAAATGGACGTATCAACTCCCCCAAGCTTAGACTCGCTTGTCCCCAAGCGAAAACTAAGCTCAGTAAACAAGACCACAGGTTTATGGAGTGAAGTGTCGGTAATAAAGAATACGGACAAGGAGCATCAATATTTACTTAACAAAACAAATCATTTTAAACAACAACTTCTCTGTATATAACTTAACTTGAAACAAGTAATGAAACAACCACATATAAAGATACATACAAGAAATCAATTGGTGGTGGCAACCTTTGTTCTTGGTCAGAGAACAATCAGCAATTTAACTTATCTTTCAAGAAGAGTCTTTATACTAGAGCTATATCGCAGAACATGCATGCTCAGCCATCACGGTTCTCTTTGCAGTCAAAGAAAAACTTTCAAAGTTATATTCTCATAGATAAAAGTCTTTGTGCTCACACAAAGGAAGAATAAAAGACATGATTGAAAGTATTACAGTCTATAGATGGTTGTATCTCAACAACGCAAATGCTTGCTTAAAGAAAGAGGAAATAGGTGTACTGACTCAACATAAAAGTAAAAGATAGGCCCTTCGCAGAGGGAAGCAGAGATTAGATCATTGATACGTGCATTTTATATCATCATTTATATAACTTTTAGTATCATACTAGAATGTTATTTGCATGATTATATGATTGTTTCTACATGTTTTAGATGATTTTGGGGACTTTCATACAAAGTCCCTATTTTTGGTATTTAATTTCTGGGAGGCCGAAAACCTCCTTTTTCTTGTCTTTAATGTTTCAGGAGCTACAGGAGCTCAAATAATAAAAGGAAAAATACTGCGTCAGTTTTTCATCGGGAGAAAGGCAGAGGGAAGAAGACCGAAGAGAGGAGAGCCACGAGGGCCAAATGGGGGTGGCCCACGCGGCCCATGTACCTGGCCGCGTGGGACCAGCCCAAACTGGCCTCGGGCACCTCCTCGCCTGGGGCTTTTTAGCAACGCCTTCGTCTCGCCCGAAAAGTAACGCCCTAATTTTTCCAAGTCCATCCGAGGTCGCGGCGGCGGCGAAACTCCTGATCCCTTCCGAGGGGGGTCAGATCCTGCTGCTCCGGAACTCCGGAGAAGGGGGAAATCATCGTCATCGTCATCACCTCTCCTCCTTGGCGTGGGAGGAGGCCTCTACATCATCACCCCCATCAAGACCAGCACCATCACCATCATCATCACCGTGATCCACTCCGTTCCCCTCGCAGTTTGAGAGTTGCTATACCCTAGATACTTGTCTTGTGCTACTATTCATGTTTGTGATTGAGTACTTGTCATTATTTGGTGGTGAAGTTATAATTTCAGATTGTGTTGTACCACTTATGCCACTGATTATGATCATGTTCGCACGTTGTGAGTAGTTCCCGTATGTTCCTGAGGGCATAGAATGAATTGGCATTGATTTATATATGACATGTGTTGGTATTTTGTCAAGAGTTTTATCTTTTTATGTGATTCTATGATGGTGTTGTGCGAACGTCGACTGCACAACACTTCACCTTTATGGGCTCATAGGAGAACACCGTAGTGTAATGAATTGATGGAGACTTGGGAGGACACGTAAACCTGAGACCGAGTCATGAAGTTATATTATGAGGTATTAGTATCGGGACCTTAGAGTGCAATGCTATGGTGGGACCTTATGTCTTAATAATTCTTGTGCAGTCATTTGCTTGGCCACATGATCAATCATAAGGGGTTGTAGTTTATTTATTTAGCTATACATAATTATGGCTCCGTCCAAAGAGGATTAAAACTTGACAAGATATTCAACGTGTTGTTTAATAAATCTCTATGCCTAGTATCATCCATGCCGCCCTCGGGAACGTTTGCCACATATAAGTTACACATCACTTGAGCTTGTCCTTTTGCTACATAAGAGGATTGGGATTTCTCTCTTTGAGAGCTTTCACTTGCTACTATCTGTTATCTGCTTGCAATTATACAACTAAAAATACCAAAAACACCTGCATCTTTTATTGTTTTATTTATCAATCTTACTAACCAATACCTTCAGCTCCTCGTGGGTTCGACAACCTTTCTAATTGAAAGGTACTACAATTGATCTCCTGCACTTGGGAGCCATCAATCATGTGCTAGAGCTTTTTATTTTTAAAACAGATGTAAAAATTGTTTTGAGAGGTGTATGCTAATGGTCAACAAATCAGCGATAGAGTTCTTATCATCTTCCATGCTAACCAACTTTTAGAGCGGTTCCGAGAATTTATATACTTTGCATTATATTATGCACTTATAGCTTTGACACTCCTCCCCACCATTTCTTTTCACAAACCATGGCTAACCAAATCCTCGGGTGCCTGCCAACAATCTCAAACCATGGAGGAGTGTCTATTTAATAAGGTTACAATGGTCTAACCAGCTCTTGTGCAATATAAAATAGGTAAGCAGATGTAAGCTGCTAGTCTGAGAAAATTAAATTAGCATGGAAGATGACAAACCCAACTGCCACGTCCTTATAAGCTTGGTAAACAGTGACACAAAAAGGAGTATTTGAATGTTTTAAAGGTAGCACATGACAAATTTACTTGGAGTGGCGATGAAATACCACGCATAGGAAGTAATGTGGACACTCTGGAGGGTAGTGGCTAAAGGTTTTGGATGCACGAGAAGTATTTCCTCTCAGTACAGGGTTTAGGCTAGCAAGGTTTGGTAGCAAGCATAAGAGTTGAGAGAAACAAGCAAACATAGATGTAATAAAAACAATCATGCTATCTTCCTTGTAAGCACAAATATTTAAACTCAAGAATGCTAATCTCATGGGCTAACAAGAAAGAAAGATAACAGGGATAATATTTTTGCAAGAAGTTCTCTCTTCTCTACTTAAGCTTCAAAGTATTGTTGCTACTGACCAATGCTAAGTTTGCCACAACCAACTAGATTTACTTGCTGCACCCAAAGTGACGCTACTACTAACATCAAAATCAGCATATGAAAAGAATTTGCAAACTAAAATAAGGTGTGCAGGAAGTAAAGATAAAACTTCTCATTAATATTCCAAACAAAAGCAACCTCACACCAACGGATACATTGATAACCAACTAAGGAGTGACACTCCACATTGCAAACCATCTCATATGATAACTTCTCTACTCATGATACTACCACAAAATTTAGAAGGTAAAAGATAAAAGATAATGATACTGAAAACACTCCCCCCAAGCTTGGAACAAGCTGAGGGTGTGTTGTTACCCATGACGAATTACTCCTTTGGTGACACGCGGGATTCTCCAACAAACTTCTCAACAATTTCCTTCAGCTCGTCGACCTTGTAGATAAGATTGCGAATCAACTCTGAATTATGTTCAATGCGGTTCATCATCTTGTCGGAATATGAATCCCAGCTCTTGGAATTGTTGTTCCACTTCTCTTCAGCTTTAGGACTTCCTTTCCCTGTATTGTTAGAACGATCTATATCCCAACGAGTGGGCAATTCTGTTTCTGGAACTTTTTCAAATTGGTACATATGGATGAGAGTGCGGAAGGGCTTTTTGGTATCTGGAGGGAGTGTTCTGGGGGCTAGGAAGTGACGAGGAGTTTTGCCACCCTTGCTCATCCTTGCACCCACCTTGAAGTTGGTAGGATTTCGTACCACTCCGATACTTGCAACAATAGCACTAGGGAAAGGACGTGGATCTTCTTCCACATCATAATCAACTTTGACCTTGTCCTTCTCATCTTCAGCCTTCTGGTCCTTGAGATCATCCTTCAGAGCCTCCTTGCCCTTGTTGCTAGAGGAGACCATGGTGCTCTAAACTCTTGAAGGTCCTGACAGAAACAACTCGAAACAAAACGCGACGAAAACACAAGATACGGACCTCGGGGGATCTGGGGGATTATATAGCCGAAAGTTGTACGACAAAAGGAAAGTGCAAGTCGAAACGGGGTCGGAGATGGGCTCCGAGGCACCCACGCCAGGCCTCGGCACGGCCAAGGTGGGGCCCGCGCCCAGGGGTGGCGTGGTGCCCTCGGGCACCACTTCCGTCCCTTTTTCGACTTGTAATTTCCAACATTAAACAAAAATAAATAATATAAAAGATTTAAAGTTACATACGAACTTTTTCTTACCGAAACTCATACCTACTCCAAACCAGCTTCTGCAGTTTCCTGTTTTTGAGTTTCAATGAATTCTTCCAGAGTTACCACTTGAATAACATCAACATTTTCATTATAAGAATCTCCAGAAATATAGTGCTTGAGTCTTTGCCCATTGACCACTTGTGGTTTGTCACCATCAAGCGAATTAATTTTTATTGCACCTGAGCGATAAAGTTCTTCAACAATATAAGGCCCTTCCCATTTTGAGAGCAATTTTCCTGCAAAAAATCTGAGACGAGACCTATACAATAGAACTTTATCACCCACGTTAAATTCTCTCTTTAAAATCCTCTTGTCATGCCATCTCTTAACTTTCTCTTTGAAGAGTTTAGCATTCTCATACGCTTCACTCCTCCATTCATCTAGAGAACTCAATTCAAGCAATCTCTTTTCACCAGCTAGTTTAAAATCTCTATTAAGTTCTTCGATTGCCCAATAAGCTTTATGTTCTAACTCTAAAGGTAAATGACAAGTTTTTCCATAAACCATTTTGTAAGGAGACATGCCCATGGGATTTTTATAAGCAATTCTATAAGCCCAGAAAGCATCGTTAAGCTGTCTAGCCTAATTCTTCCAGGATTTATTAACAGTCTTTTGCAAAATCAATTTAATTTCTCTATTTGATAACTCTACTTGACCACTTGTTTGAGGATGATATGGTGAAGCAATTCTGTGGTTAACACCATATTTAGCAAGAGTTTTTCTAAAACCACCATGAATAAAATGAGAACCACCATCGGTCATAAGATATCTAGGTACACCAAACCTAGGAAAAATAACATCCTTAAGCATTTTCAAAGAAGTTTTACCATCAGCACTAGAGGTTGGTATAGCGTCTACCCATTTAGTAACATAATCAACAGCAACAAGAATATGAGTATAACCATCTGATGGAGGAAAATGACCCATAAAGTCAAATCTCCAACAATCAAAAGGCTCAATAACAAGCGAATAATTCATAGGCATTTCATTACGTCTACTAATGTTACCAACTCTCTGACATTGATCACATGATAAAATAAACTTCCTTGCATCTTTAAAGATAGTAGGCCAATAAAAACCTGATTGTAGAACCTTTTGTGCAGTTCTATCTCCAGCGTGATGTCCTCCATAAGCACTGCCATGACATTTGTCCAATATTTCTTTTTGCTCATGTTCGGGAACACATCTTCGCATAATACCGTCTACTCCTTCTTTATACAAATGTGGGTCATCCCAAAAATAGTGCCTCAAGTCACAAAAGAATTTCCTTCTTTGCTGATAAGTAAAAATTGGAGGCAAATATTTGGCAACAATAAAGTTAGCATAATCAACATACCAAGGACTTTCTTGTGAACTTACCTTTATAGAAGCCAACTGTTCATTTGGAAAATTATCATTAACAGGAATAGGATCATGCATTATATTTTCCAATCTAGATAAATTATCAGCAACAGGGTTTTCATCACCCTTCCTATCCACAATATGCAAATCAAACTCTTGTAACAGAAGAACCCATCTAATAAGTCTAGGCTTAGCATCCTTCTTATCCATGAGGTATTTAATAGCAGCATGATCAGTATGAATAGTTACCTTGGAATCAACAATATAGGGTCTAAACTTATCACAAGCAAATACTACCGCTAAAAATTCCTTCTCGATGGTAGCATAGTTCTTTTGAGCAGCATCAAGAGTTTTACTAGCATAATGAATAACATTTAATTTCTTATCTACTCGCTGTCCTAAAACAGCACCTACAGCAAAATCACTAGCATCACACATAATTTCGAAAGGTAAAGTCCAATCAGGTGGTTGGACGACAGGAGCAGTTATTAAAGCCTTTTTAAGAATTTCGAATGATTCCTTACAATCATCATCCAAAACAAAAGGTACATCTTTTTGAAAAAGATTAGTAACTGGTTTTGAAATTTTAGAAAAATCTTTAATAAACCTCCTATAGAAACCAGCATGACCAAGAATACTACGAATACCTTTCACATCCCTTGGGCAGGGCATTTTCTCAATTGCTTCAACTTTAGCTCTGTCCACTTCAATACCCCTTTCAGAAATTTTATGCCCAAGAACAATTTCTTCATTAACCATGAAAACTTTGTCAAGATTGTGCAAACAATTATCAAAAGAGGTTCCATAGACGGAGAAATCGTCCATGAAGACTTCAACAATTTCTTCACAAAAGCCATGAAAAATAGCAGACATGCATCTTTGGAACGTAGCAGGAGCATTACACAAACCAAAAGGCATACGTCTATAAGCATACGTTCCATAAGGACAAGTAAAGGTAGTTTTCTCCTGGTCCTGATGTCTAACAGCTATTTGTGAAAAACCGGAATAACCGTCAAGAAAACATAAATGAGTTTTCTTAGACAACCTTTCTAACATTTGATCAATAAAGGCAGAGGATGGTGATATTTCTTAGTAACCTTATTAACTTTTCAAAAATCAATGCACATCCTATAGCCAACTACTACTCTTTGAGGAATAAGCTCATTATTTTCATTTGGCACAACAGTTACTCCTCATTTCTTAGGAACACAATGAACAGGACTAACCCATCTACTATCAGCAATAGGATAAATTATACCTGCATCAAGGAGTTTTAATACCTCATTCCTTACCACTTCTTTCATCTTAGGAATTAAACGACGTTGATGTTCAACAACAGGCTTTGCGTCAGGCTCCATATTAATTGCATGTTGACAGATAGCAGGAGAAATCCCTTTTAAATCATCAAGAGTATAACCCATAGCTCCTCGATGTTTCTTCAACACCTCTAACAATCTTGCTTCTTCATCACCTGAAAGTTTAGAACTGATAATAACAGGATATATTTTCTTATCATCAATATGAGCATATTTAAGTGTATTTGGTAAAGGTTTTAAATCAAAGACAGGGTCCTCCTTTGGTGGAGCCGAAATACCCAAGTCTTCCACTGGTAAATCATGCTTGAAAATTGGAGGTTGACAAAGAAAGATGTCGTCAATCTCATTTCTCTCCTCTGCAAATACCTCGCTCTCATGATCTTCCATAAATTGTTGTAAAGCATTGTTAGGAGCAACAGCAATAGAAGCAAGTTGTTCAAACTTTAAATCCTCATTAGGCAATGAAGTTTCATAATGATTCTTAGCAATTTTGGAAAAATTGAACTCATAAGATTCTCCATCAAATTTAGTATAAATTTTCTCTTTCTTACAATCAATAATAGCACCACGGGTATTCAAGAACCAAGAACTAAGAAATAATAGGACAAGTTTTACTAGCAGCAGAACCAAGAACTAAGAAATCAGCAGGGTATTTAGTCTTACCACATAAAACTTCAACATCTCTAACAATACCAACCGGAGAGATAGTTTCTCTATTAGCAAGCTGAATAACCACATCAATCTCCTCAAGTTCACAAGGATTAATTTCATGCCTAATTTCCTTGTAAAGATCATAAGGAATAGCACTTGAACTAGCGCCAATATCACAAAGACCATAGTAGCAATGCTCACCTATTTTGACTGAAAGCACAGGGACACTTGTTTTCCGGGCTCTTTTAGGATGTGTAACAATGTTAGAAGCTTCTTCGCAAAATTTAATATGTCCTCTTTCTACATTTTCAGTTACAAGATCCTTAACCATAGCTATTGCAGGTTTTACAGTTATTTGCTCATCAGGTTCTTTAGCTTTCCTTTCACTTTTATTAACCACACTAGCCAAAATAGAATGTTCTTTTACTTTTACAGGAAAAGGTATTTTTTCAATATAAGGTTCTGGCAGAATGCGATCAACAGTATGAACTTCAATGTTTTTAACAAGAGCAGAATTAATGTTATCTTTATAAGGTTCATGATACTTTTTCCACCCCTTTCTAGGAATATCGAGATACGAAGCAAAAGCCTTATAACAGTTTGCAATAATTTGAGAATCAAGACCATAAGTAGCACTAAAATTACGAAAACTATCTGTCTCCATAAAAGATTTAATGCAGTCAAAATCATAATTTATACCTGACTCTCTACCTTTTTTGTTCTCCCATCCTTCAGTATTTTCCTGGATACGATCAAGAAGGTCCCATTTATCTTCCTCTTTCTTCCGTGTAAATGATCCAGAACAAGAAGTATCCAATAAATCTTTATCATGAAGAGAAAGCCTTGCATAAAAGTTATTGATAACAATATTACTTGGGAGCTCATGAATGGGGCATTTGAGCATTAATGACTTCAGCCTCCCCCAAGCTTGGGCAATACTTTCTCCATCATGAGGCCAAAAATTATATATAGAGTTCCTGTCTTTATGGATCTCACTAAGAGGATAAAATTTGGAGTAAAAGAGAGGAACAATCTCGACCCAACTCAATGAGTGGCCATTTTAAGCAGACTATACCATTCAGCAGCTCTGCCCTTCAGTGATAGAGAAAATAATTTCCTCTTGACTTTGTCCATAAAAATACCTGCACACTTGAATAACTCGCACAATTCATGTAGAAAAAGCAAGTGATTACCAGGATGGACAGTTCCATCATAGCGGTTATTCATAGCACGTTCAACAATTTTCATAGGTATTTTAAATGAAATTCCCTGAGCAGGTGGAGGGTCATCTACTACCGTAGAAGTGGTAGTAGTCTTCCCAAACAGTGATTCGAATGGAGATGACTCCATGATAGAACATCACTTGCAGTAAATATTTCCCTTACCAATTCTTCTTACCAATAGCGCTTCACTCCCTGGCAACGGCGCCAGAAAATAGTCTTGATGACCCACAAGTATAGGGGGTGTATCGTAGTACTTTCGATAAATAAGAGTGTCGAACACAACGAGGAGCAGAAGGTGCTGGTTGATACGTCTCAAACGTATCTATAATTTCTGATGTTCCATGTTGATATTATACCAATTGTTACATGTTTTATATACACTTCATAGCATTTTTATGCATTTTCTGGGACTAACCTATTAACAAGATGCCACAGTGTCAGTTCCTGTTTTCTGCTGTTTTTGTATTCCAGAAAAGCTAGTCTGGAAATATTCTCGGAATTGGACGAAACTTGGACAAAACCTCCTATTTTTCCAACACGAAGACGGAGTCCAGAGGAGACACGGAGGGGAGCCACGTGGCACCCACACCTATTTATTCCTCCCGACGCGAAAACCCTAAATACCCGAGCCATTATCCACGAAAAGTTCCAGAGACGCCGCCGCCGTCAACCCTAGCTCGGGAGTGTTCAGAAGCTCTTCCCGGCACCCTGCCGGAGAGGGGAATCATCACCGGAGGGCTCTACATCACCATGCCTGCCTCCGGAGTGATGCGTGAGTAGTTCATCCTTGGACTACGGGTCCATGGCAGTAGCTAGATGGTTGTCTCTCCACTTTATGCTATCATGTTTAGATCTTGTGAGCTGCCTATCATGATCAAGATCATATTATTGTAATGCTACATGTTGTGTTTGCTGGGATCCGATGAATATTGAATACTATGTCAAGTTGATTATCAATCTATCTTATATGTTATTTATGATCTTGCATGCTTTCCGTTACTAGTAGATGCTTTGGCCAAGTAGATGTTTGTAACTCCAAGAGTGAGTATTTATGCTAGATAGTGGGTTCATGCCTCCGGTAATCTGGGAGAGTGACAATAACTTCGATGATTGTGGATGTGCTGTTGCCACTAGATATAAAATAACTGATGCTTAGCTTAAGGGTACGCTGTTAGGTCTAATGCATTTGTTTACTTTACGCACATTACTTAATGCAATTATCCGTTGCTTGCAACTTAATACCAACGGGGAACTCGGTATGACAACCTGGCGGTGGATTATTAGTCATAGACGCTGTTGGATAACGGTCTATGTATTTTGTCGTAATGCCCACATGAATATCATAGTAATCATCATGTCATATATATGCATTGTTATGCGCTCAATATTTTGTCAATTGCCCAGCTGTAATTTGTTCACCCAGCATGTTAGTTATCTTTTATGGAGAGACACCACTAGTGAACTGTGGACCCCGGTCCATTCCTTTACACTGATAATACAACCAACTGCAAACACTGTTCCTTTTCATTCTCTGCAACTTACTACTGTTTTCCACACCATATGTTTAATCCTTTGTTTTCAGCAAGCCGGTGAGATTGACAACCTCACTGTTTCGTTGGGGCAAAGTAGTTTGATTGTGTTGTGTGCAGATTCCACGTTGGTGATCGTAAACGGCGCCACCAACAACCTTCAGAAGTGATTTCTTGCTCCTACTGGACGATTAAACCTTGGTTTCATACTGAGAGAAACTGCTGGTACACTGCTTCATACCTTCCTCTTGGGGTCTCCCAGCGAACGTGTGATCCACGCTATCAAGCTTTTTTCTGGCGCCGTTGCCGGGGAGCAAGAGGATTTCTGCAAGGGGAGTTTCACGCTTCCAATCTCTTTACTTTGTTATTGTCTTGCTTACTTTATTTTTATTTAGTCTTGTTTGCTTTATTTATCAAAAACACAAAAAATTAGTTACTTTTATTTTCAAGTTGTTATCTTTCTGTTTTGTTTTAATTTTGCTAAAATAAGTACCCCTGAGAACACTAAGTTGTGTGATTTCACTAGCACGAACAACAATGATTTCATTAGTACACCTATTGCTCCACCTGCTTCTAACGCATAATTTTATGAAATTAAACCTGCACTTTTAAATCTTGTTATGAAAGAGCAATTCTCTGGTGTTAGTACTGATGATGCTGCTGCTCACCTTAATAATTTTGTTGAACTTTGTGAGATGCAAAAGTATAAGGATGTATATGGTGATATTATTAAACTAAAACTTTTTCCTTTCTCTTTGAGAGGACGTGTGATGACGTGAAACACACGTTCGTTGGGAGACCCCAAGAGGAAGGTATGATGTAGTCAGCAGCAAGTTTTCCCTCAGAAAGAAACCAAGGTTATCGAACCAGTAGGAGTAGCAACTCTTCAGAAGGTTGTCAACGGCGCCAGAAAAATAGTGTTGTTGATGGGAGTCTGGACTGTTGACGTGGAATCTGCACACAACACAATCAAACTACTTTGCCCCAACGAAACAGTGAGGTTGTCAATCTCACTGGCTTGCTGAAAACAAAGGATTAAACGTATGGTGTGGAAAATGAGTATTAAATTGCAGAGAATGAAAAAGGAACAGTTTGCAGTTTGTGGTTGTTTAATCAGTGTAAAAGAATGGACCGGAGTCCACAGTTCACTAGTGGTGTCTCTCCATAAAAGATAACTAACATGTTGGGTGAACAAATTACAGCTGGGCAATTGACGAATAGTGAGCGCATGACAATGCATATACATGACATGTTGACTACTATGATATTTAATTGGGCATTACGACATAATACATAGATCGTTATCCAACAACATCTATGACTAATAATCCACCGCCGGGTTGTCATCCGAGTTCCCCATTGGTATTAAGTTGCAAGCAACGGATAATTGCATTAAGTAAAGTGCGTAATGTAAACAAACACATATGTCCGTGGACATAGCATCGATAGGTTATCCCTAGTGGCAACAACACATCCACAACCTTAGAACTTTCTGTCACTGTCCCAGGTTAAACGGAGACATGAACCCACTATCTAGCATAAATACTCTCTCTTGGAGTTACAAGCATCTACTTGGCCAAAGCATCTACGAGTAACGGAAAGCATGCAAGATCTTAAATAACATATAAGATAGATTGATAATCAACTTGACATAATATTCAATATTCATCGGATCCCAGCAAACACAACATGTAGCATTACAATAATATGATCTTGATCATGTAGGGCAGCTCACAAGATCTAAACATGATGGCACAAAGTGGAGAGACAACCATCTAGCTACTGCTATGGACCCGTAGTCCAAGGATGAACTACTCACGCATCACTCCGGAGGCAGGCATGGCGATGTAGAAGCCTCCGGTGACGATTCCCCTCTCCGGCAGGGTGCCGGGAAGAGGTTCTGAACCCTCCCGAGCTAGGGTTGACGACGGCGGCGTCTCTGGAACTTTTCGTGGATATTTGCTCAGGTACTTAGGGTTTTCGCGTCGGGGGGAATAAGTAGGCGAAAGGGCGGCGGCTGGAGAGGCCCGTGGGGCCCACACCACCCCAGGGCGCGGCAGAGGGGGGGACCCGCGCCCTGGCCACGTGTGGGGCCCACGTGGCTCCTCTCCGTCGCCTCTTTGGTCCGTCAGGTGTGTTCTGGTAAAATAGGGACTCCCGTGCAGTTTCGTCCAATTCCGAGAATATTTCCAGACTAGCTTTTCTGGAATACAAAAACAGCAGAAAACAGGAACTGGCACTTCGGCATCTTGTTAATAGGTTAGTCCCAAAAAATGTATAAAAGTGATATAAAGTAGATGCAAAACATATAGCAATTGGTATAAAACAAGCATGGAACATCAAAAATTATAGATAAGTTTGAGACGTATCAACGTGCTAAAGAATGGTTGCTATCTTTGACTAGAAATAGTATTGATTCATGGACTAAATGCAAAAATGCTTTCATAGGAAAATATATCCTCCTGCTAAGATTATATCTTTGAGAAGTAGCATTATGAATTTCAAACAATTTGATAATGAGCATGTTGCTCAAGCTTGGGAGAGAATGAAATCATTGGTAAAGAATTGTCCCACCCATGGACTGACTGCTTGGATGATCATCCAAACCTTTTATGCAGGACTAAATTTTTCTTCAAGAAACCTATTGGATTCGGCCTCTGGAGGTACCTTTATGTCCATCACTTTGGGTGCTGCAACAAAGCTTCTTGATGATATGATGATAAATTATTCTGAATGGCACACCGAAAGAGCTCCACAAGGTAAGAAGGTAAATTCTGTTGAAGAAACCTTCCTTGAGTGATAAGATTGATACTATTATGTCTATGCTTACAAATGGAAAATGCATGTTGATCCAAATAATGTTCCTTTAGCTTCTTTGGTTGCTCAAGAAGAGCATGTTGATGTGAACTTCATTAAAAATAATAACTTCAACAACAATGCTTATAGGAATAATTTTGGTAATAACAATTATAAGCCCTATCCTTTTAATAGTGGCAATGGTTATGTTAATTCTTATGGTAATTCCTACAACAATAATAAGAGTGTACCCTCTGATCTTGAAGTCATGCTTAAGGATTTTATTAGTACACAAACTGCTTTCAATAAATCTGTTGAGGAAAAGTTTGGGAAAATTGATGTTCTTGCCTCTAAAGTTGATAGTCTTGCTCTTGATGTTGATTTGTTAAAAATTAAAACTATGCCTCATGATGTTAAAGAGAGCAAAACTCTCAATGCTATACAAGTTAAAATTGATAATAATGTGAGGATGTTAGCTGATTTACATGCTAGGTGGGCAAGAGAGGATGAAATTGCTAAAAAGAATAGTATTGCTAGAGTTTATACTATTACTACTACTGAAAATGCTATAAACTCAAGTGTTAACAAACCTCCTACTATCAATGGTAAAGTAATTGGTGTTGGCAATGTCTCTACTTCTGTTGCAAAACGTTTAAAATTGCCTGAAAACACTGAAACTGTTCCTGATAAAAGTGCTGAAATTTTTCGAGATGTGGGAGACAATGGTCCTATTACTTTTGATAATAATGATTTTGATTTTGATGGTTGCAATATTTCTGAAGTAATTAAGTTCTTGCAAAAGCTAGCTAGAAGTCCTAATGCTAGTGCTATAAACATGGCTTTTACTAAACATATTACTAATGCTCTCATGCAAGTTAGGGAAGAGAAATTAAAACATGAAGCTTCTATCCCTAGGAAGTTAGAAGATGGTTGGGAGCCCATCATTAAAATGAAGGTGAATGATTTTGATTGCAATGCTTTATGTGATCTTGGTGCTAGTATTTCTGTTATGCCTAAGAAACTCTATGATATGCTTGATTTAGCACCTTTGGAACACTGTTATTTGGATGTTCACCTTGCTGATAATACTATAAAGAAACCTTTGGGGAGAGTTGATGATGTTTTTATAATGGTTAACAATAACCTTGTCCCCGTTGATTTTGTTGTTTTGGATATTGAATGCAATGCTTCTTGTCCTATTGTTTTGGGAAGACCTTTTCTTAGAACTGTTGGTGCTATTATTGATATGAGAGAGGGGAATATTAAATATCAATTCCCACTCAAGAAAGGTATGGAACACTTCCCTAGAAAGAAGATGAAGTTACCTTTTGATTCTATTGTTAGAGCAAATTATTCTGTTGATGCTTCATCACTTGGAAACACTTGATTCTTACTTTCTGCGCCTAGCTGAAAGGCGTTAAAGAAAAGCGCTTATGGGAGACAACCCATTATTTTATTTCTGCAATTTTTCTTTTTTTTTGAGTCAAGGAGTTGTTTACTTCTGTAACAATTCCTTTGTATCTTTATTTTATCGCATTGTTGTGCCAAGTATTGCCTCTAATAGGAAGATGATGCTAGATTTGGATTTCTGCGCAGGAACAGATTTCTGCTGTTCACCGTTTTAATTCTGTAAAATCACAGAAAAATTATTTAAATCTGAAATTTTTGTGCGTGATCCTCAGATATGTACGCATCTTTCGTTAGTTTAAAGTTTTTCGATCTGAGCAACGTAAGTGCCTCGAAAAAATTCGTCTTTGCGGACTGTTCTGTTTAGACAGATTCTGTCTTTTATTTTTCGCATTCTCTCTTTTACTAGTGTTGAGTGGAATTCTTTTTTAGGGTGAAGAGCTTCACATAACATCAGTGGCAGTAGCTAATGTTAAAAGTAACGGTCATGTTTGTGTCCTTATAGAACATGTGAGTTTTTGATTGTGCACTAACCCTCTAATGAGAATTACTTTGAGTTTGGTGTGGCGGAAGTTTTCAAGGGTCAAGAGAGAAGGATGATATAATGTGATCAAGAAGAGTGAAGAGCTTAAGCTTGGGGATGCTCCCATGGATCACCCCAGCATATTTCAAGAAGACTCAAGCGTCTAAGCTTGGGGATGCCCAAGGCATCCCCTTCTTCATCAGCAACTTATCAGGTCATCTCTAGTGAAACTATATTTTAATTCTTTCACATCATATGTGCTTTACTTGGAGCGTCTGTGTGCTTTTATTTTCAGTATTTTATTTTTCTTATGGTCAACTTGATTGGACCCAGCATTCTTGATTGGGAGAGAGACACGCTCCGCTTTTTCATATGAATACTCCTATTCTTCACTTATACTTGTTGAGTATTCTTATCTAGCTATTGCTATGCTTTTAGCTCCTGTTTTGCATGCATCTCTTATTCAGAGCTGTTAGTTCTTTTAAAGAAAGTACTCTCTTGCTTCACTTATAATTGTTTGGAGAGTTTATGTTGAAATAAATTGATTGGTGTTTGGTTGGAACAGAAAATGTTGCATGTGGTAGATGGTATAATGGAAAAAGCTTACATATTCTTGTAGATCATGTATTGGATAATTTGATACTTGTCAATTGTTTTGAGTTATCAAGTAGTTCATGTTTAAGCTTTTGTATCATGTAGTTAAAACCTATTAATGAAGAACTACCGTAAAGCTCGTTGAAATTTGGTTTGCATGATTGGTATCTCTAAGGTCTAGATATTTTCTAGTAAAAGGGTTTGGTTAACAAGGAAGACAGTGTAGAGTCTTATAATGCTTGCAATATGTTTTCATATAAGTCTTGCTGTGTCGGTTGATATCCTGTGTTTGCTTCAAATAACCTTGCTAGCCTAAACTCTGTACTGAGAGGGAATGCTTCTCGTGCATCCAAAACCTTGAGCCAAAATCCATGCCATCTGTGTCCACCATAACTACCTATATGTGGTATTTCTTGCCATTCCAAGTAAATTTTTCATGTGCTACCTTTAAACTATTCAAACTTTATTACTCCTATTTTGTGTCAATGTTTACCAAGCTCATGAGGACGGGGTGGATGTCTTTATGTCAACTGTCAAACAGACTTTACCACCGGACTAGCGGCATATACATCCGCTTATCCATTAATTTTGCAAAAAGAGCTGGCAAATGGGGTGCCCAGTCCCAATTAATTACAACTTTAACCGCTTAATTCTCTTCACATTTTTGCCCTGATTTATCAGTCAAGCAATGACAAACAGTGAAATATCTGCATGTGTAAACAAAAGAGAAAGAGGGATGATCTGCCTTGCTGGTAGAAATAACGTCCTTCATGGGAGCCGCTCTTAAAAGTCTGGTTGGCAGGGGTCATATTGTACTTTCCATTTTCTGATTCGTTGACAATTAACAAACACCTCTCAAAACTTATTTTTACTCTCTATATGATTTCAAAAACTTAAAAAGCTCTAGCACATGATTTAATCCCTGCTTCCCTCTGCGAAGGGCCTTTCTTTTACTTTTATGTTGAGTCAGTTTTCCTACTTCTTTCTATCTTAGAAGCAAACACTAGTGTCAACTTTGGTGCAACAATTTTTATATGCTGTATATTGCACTTATTATATGCTTTGTGTTGACAAATATCCATGAGATATATATGTTGAAAGTTGAAAGCAATTGCTGAAACTTAAATCTTCCTTTGTGTTGGTTAAATACCTTTTACTTAGAATCTATTGCTTTATGAGTTAACTCTTATGCAAAACTCTTTGATGCTTGTCTCGAAAGTACTATTCATGAAAAGTTTTTGCTTATATGATTCAGTTGTTTGCTCATTATCTACTTGCTAGCAAACTATAGACCATTGACCTGGATCACTTCATTCATAACATGTGCTTTACAATATTATTTGATCAAGATTATGATTGTAGCATGTCACCTCAGAAATTATTTTGTTTTTATCGTTTTACCTACTCGAGGACGAGTAGAACTAAGCTTGGGGATGCTTGATACGTCTCAAACGTATCTATAATTTCTGATGTTCCATGTTGATATTATACCAATTGTTACATGTTTTATATACACTTCATAGCATTTTTATGCATTTTCTGGGACTAACCTATTAACAAGATGCCACAGTGCCAGTTCCTGTTTTCTGCTGTTTTTGTATTCCAGAAAAGCTAGTCTGGAAATATTCTCGGAATTGGACGAAACTTGGACAGAACCTCCTATTTTTCCAACACGAAGACGGAGTCCAGAGGAGAACGGAGGGGAGCCACGTGGCACCCACACCATGGGGCCCGCGGGCCCCCCTGCCGCGCCGTGGGGTGGTGTGGGGCCCTCGTGGCTCCGCAGCCGCCGCCCTTTCGCCTATTTATTCTCCCGACGCGAAAACCCTAAATACCCGAGCCATTATCCACGAAAAGTTCCAGAGACGCCGCCGCCGTCAACCCTAGCTCGGGAGGGTTCAGAAGCTCTTCCCGGCACCCTGCCGGAGAGGGGAATCATCACCGGAGGGCTCTACATCACCATGCCTGCCTCCGGAGTGATGCGTGAGTAGTTCATCCTTGGACTACGGGTCCATGGCAGTAGCTAGATGGTTGTCTCTCCACTTTATGCTATCATGTTTAGATCTTGTGAGCTGCCTATCATGATCAAGATCATCTTATTGTAATGCTACATGTTGTGTTTGCTGGGATCCGATGAATATTGAATACTATGTCAAGTTGATTATCAATCTATCTTATATGTTATTTATGATCTTGCATGCTTTCCGTTACTAGTAGATGCTTTGGCCAAGTAGATGCTTGTAACTCCAAGAGTGAGTATTTATGCTAGATAGTGGGTTCATGCCTCCGGTAATCTGGGAGAGTGACAATAACTTCTAAGATTGTGGATGTGCTGTTGCCACTAGGGATAAAATAACCGATGCTTAGCTTAAGGGTACGCCGTTAGGTCTAATGCATTTGTTTACATTACGCACATTACTTAATGCAATTATCCGTTGCTTGCAACTTAATACCAACGGGGAACTCGGTATGACAACCTGGCGGTGGATTATTAGTCATAGACGCTGTTGGATAACGGTCTATGTATTTTGTCGTAATGCCCACATGAATATCATAGTAATCATCATGTCATATATATGCATTGTCATGCGCTCAATATTTTGTCAATTGCCCAGCTGTAATTTGTTCACCCAGCATGTTAGTTATCTTTTATGGAGAGACACCACTAGTGAACTGTGGACCCCGGTCCATTCTTTTACACTGATAATACAACCAACTGCAAACACTGTTCCTTTTCATTCTCTGCAATTTACTACTGTTTTCCACACCATACGTTTAATCCTTTGTTTTCAGCAAGCCGGTGAGATTGACAACCTCACTGTTTCGTTGGGGCAAAGTAGTTTGATTGTGTTGTGTGCAGATTCCACGTTGGTGATCGTAAACGGCGCCACCAACAACCTTCAGAAGTGATTTCTTGCTCCTACTGGTTCGATTAAACCTTGGTTTCATACTGAGGGAAACTGCTGCTACACTGCTTCATACCTTCCTCTTGGGGTCTCCCAGCGAACGTGTGATCCACGCTATCACTGGTATGTAGTTTTGATCAAGAATTCACTGTAAACACTAGAAGACAAGTTTTTAGGGGTTTTCAATATAGCAGATAAATACAACATGAGTAAATAAACGAGAGCAATAATTATTGCAGCGAGTGGCCCAATCCTTTTGAGTGCAAAGGACAAGCCGGTTGTGTTACTTATGATTACCAAACGTTCCTGAGAAAACATGGGAATTTCGTCAAGTGCTTTCGTTTCATGTAGTTGATTAATCTTCAATGTTTTGATAAGTGTTGTGTGGGTGAATCTATGCTAACGCACTGCCCTTCGTAGGACAAATACGTACTTGTGATTATACCCCCTTGCAAGCATCCGCAACTGCAAGAAAATAATTAAGATAAATCTAACCACAGCCTTAAACTCTCAGATCCTACACTCCCTTGTGCACTAACTCACCAATTGGGGTTCAGGTTTCTGTCGCTCCGGCAACCCACAATTAGCAAGCTAAATACACAATGCATTCCCTAGGCCCATAAAGGTGAAGTATCATGTAGTCAACGTTCACATGACACCACTAGAAGAATGACACCACAACTTAAATATCAAACCATTAAATATTACTCAACATTATTCCACCACTAGCAGCAAGACTTTCCCCATGTCCTCAAGAACTAAACGAACTACTCACAAGACATCATATGGATCATGATCAGAGGTGATATAATGATGAATAACAATCTGGACATAACCTTAATTCACCGATAAAACTCAATAGCATCAACAACAAGGAGTAATTAACACCGGGAGAGTCTCCCCAATGAACTAGACAAGGTGCAGCCCTAGATGTTACAGCGGAACGGAGTGGAGCAGTGGAGATGATGATGGTGGAGCGGTGGATGATGACGATGATGATCCTGATGAAGTCCAGCACGATGACGGCGACGATGGCGATGATTTTCCCCCTCCGGGAAGGAATTTCCCTGGCAGATTTCTCCCTGTCGAAGAGCTTTTCTCTCTGTGTGGTTTCCGTCCCGTGGAGGCGGCGGAATATTTCGTGGACGAACCTCCTCGATGTTTAGGGTTACGGGGGAGATATACGCGAAGGGGCAGCGCCAGAGGTGGGCCCAGGTGGCCACGCCAGGCCTCGGCGCCGCCCTCCTCCTGGCCACGCCCAGGGGTGGCGTGGGGCCCAACTGGCCCACCTGGAGCTCCCCTTTTGGCTAGCTCCGTCATCTGGAAAAATAGGAACTTCGGCGAAAGTTTCGTGATTTTTGGAGTTTCGCAAATATATTAGCTTGACGGTGCTTTTTCTAGCTGAAATCTGGCTCCGGCAGATAAATCCCCAATAATCATCAAACATGCAAAATAAGATAAAATAACATAAGTAACATGTATTAATATGAAATATATCGATGAATAACAGTAAATTATGATATAAAATAGGGATGCAAAATGGACGTATCACGGATCTGCCAGCAGCACCACCCTCCGTCCCCCTCCTCGTCTAGTGATGCCCGGCGTCCTTTGGGCAAGGCCGAACCGGAGGAAGCCACGGGTCCGTTGGTGATGTAATGCGTATTGCGGATCTTGTAGCAACACCACCATCTGGCGCCCGCCCGGCGTCCTCTAGGCCAGGCCGATCTGGAGGAGGTCATTCGTCAGGAGGTGATGTAGCACCTCCGACGGATCTGCCAGCTGCACCACCCTCCGTCGCCCTCCTCGTCCTCGTCCTGGTCGGACAACGAGGATGAGGACGCTTGCGATATGGAGGCCGCCGTCGACGGAGAAGAAAAGATGAGGTATAAATCGCTCAGCTCATGAACTTGTAGTTCCTCACATGTCCTATGTTCATCAATTGTTCTATGTTTTGATTTGTGATTTGTATTAGCAACTCATGTCATGTTCTATTCGTTTTATATTAGGTTGTGAATTATTTTGGTCAATTGTGCTATGTTTTGATTTGTGATTGGTATTAGCAACTCATGAAATGTTCTATTGGTTTTGTATTAGATTGTGAATTATTTCGGTCAATTGTGCTCTATTTTGATTTGTGATTTGTATTACCAACTCATGAAATGTTCTATTGGTTTTGTTTTAGATTGTGAATTATTTCGGTCAATTGTGCTCTGTTTTGATTTGTGACTTGTATTACCAACTCATGAAATGTTCTATTGGTTTTATATTAGATTATGAATTATTTCGGTGACACTGTCCAAGATGGAGCAAGCCTCAGTATGAAGAATTTGGCAAAATTAATTTGCTACGGAGGCTTGCGGGCTTGGTGTGATTTCTTGTTTTTAGTTTCTCCATCTATTTTTGGGATGTGTGTAGCAATTTGGCTGCGACGTGATTTGGAGAAGCATGAAACTGCTACTCGAGTTTTTTGCTAGCTCGAATACCGTTTTCGGGGTTTCGGAACGGACAACGAGCTGAGGAAGAAGGTGGAGCTGGAGAGAGTGGAGTACCATAACAATTAAGTTTAGGGAGCTATGAGAATGATAGGATTAGCGAGGCATGTGTAACTCATCTTTTGATGCTATGTAATGGTGGCAATTGTTATATACGTTATGAATGGATTTGCTAGCATTTTTGTGCTTCTGCTGTGAGAGTTTGAATGTCAAGTGGCAACTGTATCACTGCTCTAGGCTTATGAAGAAACCTCAATGCAAACGAGTAAAAACAGAATCTCCTTTACTGATGTTCCGACACATCGGCAACGGAGATATGTTGGCAACCGTAGCTAAAATCAAGCCTCATCGGTGACGGTTTTTGGCCTCCATTCCCGATGAGGACCTTCACATCAGTATCGGGGACGGGGACACAGACCCTTCCTCCGTTTCCGATGGGGGTTTTGGCCCGTTTCTGATGTGTCGTTCAGTACTAGTGAACCTTCTTGCCACTTGGGTGAAATTTCTCCAACTACATGCCATTGAGACCAACCACTTCATCTCTTTGACCAATGGATGTCTCAAATGCCTTTCATGTACATCTCCCACGACAATCCTTGCCTGGTATTCATCTAAGTAATTCTGAAGAATATCTTAAGCACCCGGCGATAGAGGTCATATACTAGGAAATGGGAAAAGCAACTTAGAAGAATGACTTGGGAGAAGCAGCATTTCGATGATGGACTTGGGAGTCATATACTCTCATAGAAAAGAGTTTTTGATGAAAAACTTGGGAGAATAAGCTTATATACTAGTAAACAAATTCTATAGAGATAGATAAAGTAAACTCACTGATTTTGAGTCAGAGTACGTGCCTTGACGAGGTGTTTAGAGATTCAACATGGATGCGGCTAAGAAGGGGCTGTTGCCCATGTCTCATGGTGTGAGTCTAAATAAGACTCAAAGTGCTTTAACATCTAATGAGTGGATTTGGATGGATGGAATTTCGTAAGCCTTAGAACTCACATCCATCATACATGCCATGATATGCACTGCTTGTGTGATTAATCGAATTTCGACAATGGTATGCTTATTTATCGGAGCTGATTAAACAAGTTCAACACAACACAATTTTGCATCCACGAACTAAGCCTATGCTATGTAAATGTGTGTGGGTGGGCGGGGCACCATCCGCTACGTTTGGAATAACCACTAAAGAATTTTTCTACAAGGTTTAGAATAGAAAAGTTAGAGTGCCCCCAAATAGTCATATTTTGTATTTTGCCTGCCCCGGTGATCCCTGGCAAGCTCCACCTCTGTATGGAAGGGTTACACACGGCCTTTGCTTCATATGACAACACGCCGGTTGAGTCATTCTAATTCGAGTTTAGGTGTCCTTGCCTATTTCCTCTTTCAATGAAAGTTACATCATATGCATGTTTTTCAAAGCTCACATGGATAATCAAAACCTAGCTTTTGTTTTCTTTAATGATAATAATGTAGCAACCAGAGTCAAAGTCTGTCCCTTTTTTGTTGTAACTTTTCTGCACTTGAGCAAATAGATTTCGTCCCAAGGACAGTGGAACACCAGAAAGACATGGACCGGTAAATTAACATGCAATTTTTGTTCAAATTCAGACCAGATGCACACTGCATAAGTGAAATAGTGAACACAAACATATAATTACATCTTTAAATGTCTGTAGCACACTAACAATGTCACGAAGCTATCATAAGTAACCTTTGATTGACAAATTCTAGCGTTGATTTTATCTCGAAAATTAAATACAAGAAAAAAAAGAACAGTGAAAAGCTGACACTACATTTTTTTTCTATAAAAGATAGACACTACTTTTTGTAGACTTTCTTTCGTAGAAGTGCTGTAACGGGCTGGTACTGTTAACTTACATCTGGACAAGTCAAACCGGCACACACACCACCATGTCAACAAAACAAAACTACACACCACATCGTATGAGCCTTACGTTTCAAGCGGCCCGTCGACCTGTTTGTCTGGCCCTGGCGCCGGTACCGGCTTAACGAAGCGCTTCCAGTACCAGTGGCGTGCCCAGACCTCGCCCATGGCCTCTATGGGCACGCCCTTGGTCTCCGGAAGGAACACGATTATGAACGCCGTCATGACGACGACCCAGGCGGCGTTGTAGGCGAAGGAGCCGTACTTGAAGCTGCAGAGCATGGCGAGGAAGGACTGGGTTTGCACGAAGGTGAGTGTGAGCGAGATGGACTCGCTCATGCTCTGCCCCGCCGACCTCACCTCCAGCGGGAAGATCTCACTGGGGATGATCCACTTTAGCGGCCCCAGGAGACGCCGAACCCTGCCACGAACAGGCACACCAGCGCCACCACCGCCACCGCGTAGGGCCTCGGCATCGTCTTCCCGCCGTCGGTCCCCAGCTGGGCGCCAAAGATCCACGTCATCGCCACCAGACACACCAGCAGGATGCTGCCGCCGAATATGAAGAGGAAGCGGCGCCCGTACCGGTCGACGGAGAGCGCAGCCACCATGATGGCCGCGAGGCTGACGACGTCGGTGATGATGGAGCCCAGGATGGCCTTCTGGCTCGTGAACCCGATGGTGTAGAAGAGGAGCGGCGCGAAGAGCGTGACGACGATCATGCCCGTCAGCTCGAAGAACAACGGGATGGCAATCGCCATGACCAGATGGGGGCGGTACTCGCGCTGCAGGATGCGACGGAACGCGCCGGTCTTGTGGAGGCTGTCCTCCTCCGCCGCGTGCATGATGTCCTTGAGCTCGACGTCGACGTCCGCGGACGGCCCCGGATTCGCCGCAGCGAGTGGCGGGCCTCGTCGACCTTGCCTCGCAGCACCAGGCTGTTGGGAGAGTCCGGGATGAACACGGCGCCGACGAGGATGACGGTGGCCGGGATGATGCCCACGCCGAGGGACAGGCGCCAGCCCCAGTGCGCAATGGTGTTGGCGCGGTAGTTGACCAGGTCAGCTATGAACATTCCCACGTTGAGGAAGAAGTGGAAGATGCTCGTGAACGCCCCGCGCCACCGCGCTGGCGCTATCTCCGCCAGGTACACCGGGGCAGACTGCAAATTTTTAAAGAACCTCACCGTCAATTACGACCAGTTTGACCGATGCTCGTCCCGACATTACACTAGAGCACGTGCAGAGTGCACATGATTTTGGCCGGGAGTTGGTTTCCGCTGCCAGTTTTTTGTAATTGGCAGACCACCTCACCTGATTCGTGAAGCCGACAGCGAAGCCGAGGAGGATGCGGCCGATGACGAGCATGTAGATGTTGACGGCGGCGCAGTTGAGGATGGCGCCGACGAAGAAGAAGGAGGCGCCGATGAGCATGGAGTTCCTCCGGCCCACCCTCCTCGTGACGTGACCAGCCACCAGGCAGGCGAACACGCCGGCGAGGTAGAGCGAGGAGACGAAGGTCGTCAGCACCTGGCTATCGAAGATGCAGTACGCGTCCTGCTCCGCGCTGTTCATCTTCTCGATGATCTCCGGAAGAAGGCTTCCAGGAACGATGTCATCTGCGTCAACCCACCTGAATTTTTTACAGGAGGTGTAAGATGATTAATTTGTGATTCACATTATCTGCGTCAATGGTCATACTGATTATACATCCGTTCAGATCACATGGAAATGTGCAAATTAAATCTTCTATACGGTACATCTCTATGTAAACTACGACCGAATGTTTTCCTATTCGATAGTTCAAATCATACCACGACAAAATGTCCTCTTCTTGAGGTCTCAAACGACGTCAAATAGCACTTTTTTTTTGCGAAACACAGTAGCACGTTTTTTTAGTACTAGAATTGCCATATGCCTCCATGGCTCTATCAACTCGAAAGGTCGGAGTAACCATCCACGAGAAAATCAAGACATAGCACTCCCATCAATATTCAACATCCATTTGTATGACTGACAATCACTGAATCAAGTGCTTAAGTCAATGGTGTGGCGCATAATCTAGCTAAAGAAGGCTGTGGTAGTTATTTAAGTAAAACCTGGGTGGGTTCTCCACCGCCCACCGGATTGTACTGTAGAGTTATTGGCATCTGATCGAGTGTGCTGGTTAATATAAACGCAGCCGTTTGGTCTAAAAATGAACATTACGTATGAGCTAACAATCAATGAATCAAGTGTAAAGTCAAATCCACCCTAGCAAAAAAAAAAGAATCAAGTGTAAAGTCAAATCCACCCTCGACGGGATCTCTCAGAAAACAGCTAGATGAAGAATCTCCATGGTTCGTCTTTGGCCGGATTTACGGGAGCTGGCTCTGACGAAGCAAATTCGTTAGCCAGAACTTACGCTGCTTCTAAATTATGAGCATAGTTCTTGCAAAGTGTCTGGGCAAGAGAAAAAGAACGAACGAGCAGAGCAAAATTTTCACAACATGCATATCCAAGCTACAAGTTTACATCAAACACTGACCTGTAATACTGATGTCGTATCCGAAGATGAGCCCGCCGGAGGCCGCCATGAGGCAGCTCATCACCACCGTGAACGTTATCTCGCTGTTGTAGCCGGAGGGCGCGCCGACGACGGCAGCTTCCACCGCAAGAACTCTGCCCCTGGCATCTTCGACGGTGCGCAAGGAGACAAAGCTCGAGGTTGACGACGGTGCTCCAAGGGAGGGGTCTGGGACAACTGAACGCTAGCTAGTGTCAGTTGGATGATACTTGTAGTGGCACGGAGTCAAGCACGCGTACTCGGTCAGACGGGAGGGGAAGCCGAGCAATTCATTTTCTTTCTAGGGGTTCCCTTTTCTTTGATCAAGCAGCCGACTGCGCCCATAGTCCACACGGATGTCAGGATTTACATATCAGTACAGTACTACTAAATAATCATGTGGACATACGATTGATTACAAAGTTTGAACGGATTATCTTTGCGTTATCCTCTTATTTTCGCAGCAAGATGTCACGACTGCTACATCAGATACCAATGTGACAGTGTGACAGTGTGCTACGTGTGAGTGTGGGCCGTGGGCCGTGTGTGGGCTTGGCCCAGACCGTGTGGGTCCTGGGTGTCAGATGGCAGGCGCTGTTATAAGCCTGGCCATTGGTCTGTAATCGTTATCGAAGGAATAGAACCTGGAGTTCGTCTCTCATCCTCTGTGTTCTCTCTCACCTACCTGCTTGCTCATCTCACGTACCCTCCTTTCTCCTGTCCGACCTCGATCGTCATGACCAGGTCGTGACAATTTGGTGTCTAGAGCCAGAAATTTTCCCCACCGTGTCGATCCGCCGTGCCCAAATTCCCTCGGCATCGATCCGTAATTCCGAGCGAAAGGTGTGAAATCGCTTCGGTGATTTCGCGCAAAATCCTGAGCACGGTCGGATCTGTTTGGGGCGGGCGCGACGGCGCCACCAAAGCAAAACGCGCAGACGAAGCAGGTACTGGCGGTCATGGTGGAGCAGACCGGCGAGGTCAAAACGCTACTGAAGGACATCATCAAGCGCCTCGACTCGCAGGCCACAACCAGCGACAAGCGCCATGCCGATCAGCTCTCTTCAACAACCAGATCTCCACAGATCTGGCCAGTATGCAGAGGCAGCTGGTGATGACGCAGAACGACGTCGAGGACACCTGGAAGACGTTGTCGGCGACATCGGGACTGCGGCATCTGCGACCGCCGATCTGCGCTCGAGCGGTGTCACGCTGCCGGCGCAGAGCGAGTTCGGGGACGGGGCACCACCTGCACGGCTGGCCAACGACGGCGCACCATTGATGCCTCAGCCACCAGCCGCCCAGATGCTGCCGCAGCCACAACGACTGCACCTGCAACAGCCGCCGCCGCAACAGCAAATTCAGCAGTACCGCCGGGAGGATCGCGGCGAGGAGAGCGGGTATGTGAAGATGTCGAAGCACGATTTTCCGCGGTTTTCGGGTTCCCTACCGAGTCTCTGGCTTGATCGCTGCCGCACCTACTTTGACCTCTACCGCGTTCCGGCAGTCAACTGGTTCACCACGGCGTCGCTGTACATGGACGGCCACGCCGCGCTTTGGCTGCAGGCATTCAGGCAGTCAGGGCGCATCATTACTTGGGAAGGGTTTTGTGCAGCGGTGATTGATGAATTTGGGCCTGATGAGTTCGAAGCGCAGATGCACAGGCTCCTGCAACTCCATCAGACGGGATCCGTGGCTGAGTACAGACAGCAGTTCGAGACATACATGTATCATCTGCTGGTGTTGGATCCATCGTTGAACACCAAGTTTTTTGTCACACGATTCCTCATGGGTTTGAAGGACGAGCTACGAGCCGCAGTCCGGATCCAAGCACCGTCAAGCATCACACGAGCCACGGTGTTCGCGAAAATTCAAGAGGAGGAACTGGAAGCCACCCGTCCTCGCGGCCGCATCGTGCCTGCGGGACGGCCACCACCAATGCCAGCTCCTGCTCGACCACAAACTGTTCCGCGTGCTACTGGAGACGAGTTCGCGCGTGAGCGGCAGCTGCGCGATTTCCGTCGCGCGAACAACCTCTGTTTCAAGTGTGGGGATCTTTACTCGCGTGAGCACCAGCGCAAGAAACAAGGTGCGCAGCTGCTGACGATTAAAGTGGGCGAGTTTGGCAAGGTGCTCACTGATGATGCAGTCCGAGCTCTTGAATTACTGAAGGAACCTGAAGAAGAACTGGCCGAGTGCTGTATGTTGTTGTCTCACGCAACCAGTGGTACTGAATCCACTGCGTGCATCAGGCTACGAGCTCAAGTTGGAGAACAGGTAATGTTGTTGCTCGTGGACTCGGGAAGCACACATAGCTTCATCGACGCCTCATTCGCGGACAGAATTGGAATGCAAGCAACAGTGATACCTGCAGTACTAGTGAAGGTAGCCAACGGCAATCAGTTGGTGTGCAATTCGATGTTACCACAGCTGAACTGGAGCAGTCAGGGACATCAGTTCCACACCGATTGGCGAGTTATCGACCTTGGGGTTTATGATGGGGTGTTGGGGATGGACTGGTTGGGCAAGTGCAGCCCAATGCAGTGTGACTGGAACCTGAAGTCAATTTCCTTCGAGCATTTGGGCAAGAGCATTACACTGCACGGCCTTACACCTGATACTGTGTTGCTATTCCGACAACAACGACATTACACATGTTGCAAGAATGGGAAGCACACAATGAAATCTGGGCAATTGCGGTGTTGGAACAGCTACTAGATGGTTCAGTTTCGTCAGACTCTGTGGTTCCCCCGACATACAAGTAGTGCTGTCAGAATTCAAGGATGAGTTCGCAGAACCTCAAGGATTGCCTCCATCTCGTCAGTATGATCATGCAGTTACATTGGAAGTAGGAGCAAAACCACAAAACACCAAGCCGTATCGCTATGCACCCCATCAAAAGGACGAAATCGAGCGCCAAGTCAGAGAAATGCTGAAGGCTGGTACAATTGTGCAAAGCATGAGTCCATTCGCGGCCCCCGTGCTGCTTGTAAAGAAAAAGGATGGAAGCTGGCGGTTCTGCATCGACTACCGTCGTCTCAACCTCATCACTATCAAGAACAAGTTCCCTCTTCCAATTTTCGATGAGCTCCTCGATGAACTGGTGGGTGCGGCCTACTTCTCCAAGTTGGATCTCCGTGCGGGCTATCATCAGATTCGCATGCGGCCCGAGGACGAGGAGAAGACCGCGTTCAAGACACACCAGGGGCATTTCCATTTCCGCGTCATGCCCTTCGGACTGACAAACGTGCCGGCCACGTTCCAGTGCTTGATGAACGCCATCTTCGCCGATGTCACTCGTAAGTTCGTCATTGTTTTTCTCGATGACATCCTTGTCTACAGTAAGACATTGCAGGAGCATCACGAGCATCTGTGCTTGGTGCTCGAGCGTCTCTGCCAACATCAGCTGTTCGCCAAGGAGTCCAAGTGCTCGTTCGCGCAGACACGCATCGAGTACCTCGGGCACGTCATTTCCCAAGAAGGCGTCGCCACGGACCCGGCCAAGACACAGGCGATGCACGCATGGCCGACACCGACGAACGCCACAGAATTGCGGGGAATTCTTGGATTCACGGGATACTACCGCAAGTTCGTGCCTCACTACGGCATCATCGCCAAGCCGCTGACACAGTTGCTGACCAAGAAAGGGTTTCAGTGGAATCCAGAGGCACAAGTGGCGTTCGAGAAGCTGAAGCAGGCCATGGTGCAGACGCCAGTCCTCGCGCTGCCCAATTTCGATCGCCCCTTTACGATCGAGACGGACACGTGCGACATCGGCGTTGGCGCAGTCCTTATGCAGGATGGACACCCACTGGCATATTTCAGCAAGGCGCTGGGGTTCGCAATCAGAAGCTCTCTACGTACGAGAAGGAGTTCTTGGCTGTCATGATGGCTATCGACCGCTGGCGTCCCTACTTGCAGCGCGGGCCTTTCACCATTGTTACTGACCACAAGAGCTTGTGTAACTTGGGTGATCAGCAGTTGGACACCGAATTACAGCGCAAGGCGATGGCAAAGCTTGTGGGACTTCAATTCAAGTTTGTGTACCGCAAAGGAGCGGACAATGGAGCAGCGGATGCACTCTCTCGAGTGGGACACCGGCTGTCAGTGAATGCTCTTTCCCTCTGTCAGTCCAATTGGGTACAGGAGGTGATGAATTCATACGAAACTGATGTTGGGGCACAGGAATTACTGCAGCAACTGGCAGTTCATAGCCCGGATGAGGAAGGGTTTTCTCTGCACCAAGGCTTGATCAGATTCAAAGGCCGCCTTTGGATTGGTGCCAATTCAGCATTGCGCACGAAGCTGATCAGTGCTCTGCATGACAGTGCGATGGGCGGTCACTCAGGAATCACTGTGACATTCCAGCGTGTGAAGAAGTTGTTTGCCTGGACAGGACTTCGAGCAGCTGTCGAAGAGTACGTTCGTCAGTGTCAAGTGTGCCAACGGGCGAAGCACGAGCACATCAAGATACCCGGGAAGTTACAGCCTCTGCCCATTCCTGAAGCACCATGGCGAGACATCTCGATGGATTTCGTGGAAGGGTTACCAAGATCGGAGGGGTACGACTCCATTCTGGTGGTGGTCGATCGCTTCACGAAGATGGCTCACTTCATTCCTCTTCGACACCCTTTCACTGCTACTCAGGTTGCCAAAGCTCTGTGGGACAATGTGATCAAACTACATGGAGTTCCTCTGTCCATTGTGTCTGATCGTGATCGCATTTTCACCAGTTCTGTGTGGAGGGAGATGTTTGCAACAACATGCACGAAGCTGCTGTACTCCACTGCTTACCATCCCCAGACGGACGGCCAGACGGAACGGGTGAATCAATGCCTTGAGATGTATCTGCGCAGCGCAATACACGATTCACCCTGACAGTGGCGTCGTTGGTTATCTACAGCAGAATTCTGGTACAATTCTAGTCACCATGCTTCACTCGGGTGCTCTCCATTCAAAGCTCTGTACGGCAGAGAACCAAACATGGGTGGGTTGCTTCAGAATGTTGATGTTGCAGCAAGGCCAGAGGAGATGGACTGGCTAGCACATACTGAAATGTTGCGCACTCGTTTGACTCAAGCACAAACTCGTTGCAAGAAGAAAGCCGACAGAAACAGGACAGAGAGGTCGATTCAAGTTGGAGAACAAGTTCTTCTGAAACTGCAACTGTATGCACAGTCATCTGTTGCCAATCGCCCTTGTCCGAAATTGGCATACAAGTTCTTTGGCCCCTTTGTGGTGGAGGAGAAGATTGGCACAGTTGCTTACAAGCTCGCATTACCTGCAGACAGCCGCATTCATCCGGTGTTTCATGTGTCTCAACTCAAGCCGTTTACTCCAAATTACTCTCCGGTGTTTACTGAATTGCCAAAGCTGCCGGACCTGACGACTGGAGCTGCTACACCTGCGGCAATTCTGGAGCGACGCATGGTGAAGCGAGGTGATGAAGCTGCTGTTCAACTCAAGATTCAGGGGGAAAACATGTCAGTTGAGGCTGCCACCTGGGAGGATTACGACGTCCTTCGTCGCCGATTTCCACAAGCATCGATCTGGGAGGGAGCTCATTCTCAAGGAGGGGAGAATGTCACGACTGCTACATCAGATACCAATGTAACAGTGTGACATTGTGCTACGTGTGAGTGTGGGCCGTGGGCCGTGTGTGGGCTTGGCCCAGACCGTGTGGGTCCCGGGTGTCAGATGGCAGGCGCTGTTATAAGCCTGGCCATTGGTCTGTAATCGTTATCGAAGGAATAGAACCTAGAGTTCGTCTCTCATCATCTGTCTTCTCTCTCACCTACCTGCTTGCTCATCTCACCTACCCTCCTTTCTCCTGTCCGACCTCGATCGTCATGACCAGGTCGTGACACAAGACTTGCAAATTGTAGGTACACAAGTATTTTGTTGCAAAGAACAAGTCGTTGGCAAACATGCATGTAATTTTATATTGTAGTTGTAGGTAGTGTTGATTTTCTTTCTATATAAGCGTGGATAAGTCCACATATCAGATACATGGTCAAGTCTTGCAATTCAACTTGCTTGGATATCCTAAATTTGCATCCCCTATTATGTGGAAAAGTCGGCACAGTTTGCACACCGAGTAACCATAGATGAGCTGTGGTGATGTAGTCTGATGTGAACTAGATTGACATTGTCACCCATAACTAAGTAATACAGTACGTATTTGATAGATAGGTCGCTGTACACACATGCCCACATACGCATGTAATATGTTATTTTCTGTACCTCTAAGCACTACTGTGCGTCTGGTACACCAAATACATATGCATTCTTCTCCTTAACAAAGGGGACTTGGTAAACTCAGCACATGACTAGCTAATGAAGCGGTCTAAGAAATGACAAGATCTTAGAAGCGATCTTCGGTTGCTGAGCACATAGAAGTTTGAGATTTTCACACTTCTGAATAGATTTAACTTCTAGCAACCACAGTGCCTTGTATTCCCTCCGTTTCAAAATATAAAATATATTGAGAGTGACTAGGGCTCACTCGAGTGAGAATTAAGTTAATACATGTGCAACTGAGAAATTTTAGTTGTAACTCACGTGCAACTGGAAATCCCAGTTACAACTCATGTGCGATCATATGCAACTCATGTCCTGCACGAATCACGATATAAATCTAACGGGTTAAAGTTTAGTGAGGTCTAACTTAATTCTCACTCGAGTGAGAAATAGCAAAACCGAAATATATTAGCTTTTTTCTATATTCAGATATATCTACATCTCCATCTCCACTAATATAAAAAGAGCCAGAGAATGGTTGATCCAAATAATATCAACCACACGATCATATGCATCCAACGTTCTAAAACTCTCCAATGATGTATCATACCTCCCCTAATAATAGCCCTTGATCATCTAAATCTAACTATCACAATTAGTCTAATGATGTACAGACCACATCGCTGTTCCCTCGGGCGCTAGAGCAACCACCAATCAGATCATCCCTAGAAAAAACCACCAATCAGATCATGCGGCAATTAATGACGTAAACCGTTTCTAATTCATTCTCGTACAGTTACACCCTAATTTCCCTATACTCATTCCTATTTCCTAGCAAGACTAAATCCCAGCGCATGCCTCTTGGATACGGAAGTACATTAACGGGAGAAAAGAAAAGGGGACATGTAAGGAAGCCATTAATTTGTAAGAGAAAGAAAGGGCTTGGATCGAGATTTTTAGAGAACTAGAAAGATATCCCGCGTGTTGCAGCCGATTTTTTCCCTTAAAAGTGTATTATAAAAGAAAGGATGTTTAAACGATGAAATTGGTTTTTTTCTCCGGAAATATGGAGGATTTGATTTGCCACAATATTCGAGAATCTAAACTTAATCACCGTGAAATGTTCGTATATTTAAACGCTAAAAGGTTATTATGTGTGTATGGCTAAAAGAATTAATAAAGTGAATAGATTGCACGTATATAAAGATTTTTATTAATAATTGTAGGATGACATGGATGAATGAATGACTCCAATAGTAGATGATGTTGACACCTCACATGTAGAGATAGACTAATTTAATGCATATTAGTGGGATTTTGTCTATAAGAGTATAGATTAATTTCTTTGGATTTATAAACAAATTCATCTCAAATTCCAGTAATAATGTAATTAGCCATTTAATTTGTTGACAAGATAGTACTTTTTACTAAATTCGTATTAGGCGAGACGCGTATTACGCGTGCAATATTACTAGTAACAGTAGTTCCATTTATATCTAAATTTTGTTATACCCTGCTGTATTGATATATACTAATAATTTGCCCTTTGACATATTTAATCTTGTCTTCCTGTTGTATGATCCATTTCCATATAGTATTGCTCATGGGTGCTGCATTAAGGTATTGGTGCTAAAGTGAATATTGGATGATATGGTAGTTTCTATTTATCATAGAGGCACATATTTGAATCCTTGAGATGTTCATGTGGAACGACTATAAAACAAAGCAAGAGATATCTGTTTTTCTCTGATATGTAAGATATTTTAAGAAATATTTTCTATGTTTGAATGAGATCATATAATGATTGATTGACTTCAATTGTTTCTGATTATTTTCCTATTTGACAAGTGCACTGGTGCATGATTTAGTCGTTATTGCTTATGAGTATTGGAGGAGTTGCATATGGACGAAATAAAGTTTGATTTTACTTAAAAATATGGTCATTTTAGTAGGTCGAAATTAGCATTTTGACTTCAAATTAATATGGACATGAACAACAGCCATACAATGACAACTCATAGTAAGATTTGGAAAGTTGTGTGTTGTATTGTGGAGACGTGCGTGCACGTGCACACTAATCTCCACTAATATAAAAAGAGCCAGAGGGTGGCTGGTCCAAATAATATCAACACATGATCATATGCATCCAACGTTCTAAAACTCTCCAATGATGTATCATACCCCCCCCCCCCCCCCCCCCCCCCAATAATAGCCCTTGATCATCTAAATCTAAGTATCACAATTAGTCTAACGATGTACAGACCACATCGTTGTTCCCCTCGGGCGCTAGGGTTGGTTGCCCCTTTCATCCACATTAAGTTCCTTCTTATTTGATCGATTCCGGCTTCAGGAGGATGAATATTGTCAAGTAGTAGGTAACCATCAACGAAAGCATCGATCTTACGAGCACAACCCTACCCACTGTCCCACTCTTGTGAAATATTTGCCCTTTCAACCGGCGAGTCTCACCCCGATCTTATCAATGAGAGGTTGAAAATTTGCTGCTTTAGACACGTGTAGTGGGATACATAGTGTTCAATGGATAGTCAACATAGAGAGTAAACGTGTAATAATCTTGACAACATGTGACATTGAAAGCACTAGAGGGATAGTAGAAGTGAACCACTACAACAGCAGGTGTGCTTGCGGCATAAATTAAAAAAAAATTGTGGGTTTTTCTTTTTACGCATATTTTAACATGCTCCCAAATATCACGAAAAAAGTCACTTAAACTACTGTGAAATTTATTATGAAATAAGACATCTGGCTCCTTTTGTCCAATCCTTCTTTTATCCTGTTGACGCTCATCCAGTTTTCTTATCTATATTATTCTTAACATTGAATTGTGGCTATTCCATCTCGTGTTGCCTTTCCGTGTTTAAATGTAAACTTGCTACATAACTAATTTATCATCGAACTGGAATCTGAAAGACTTAATGTCTTTTGCAAAAATGAAGGCATTTGGTACTTGACGAGATGGTTTTCTACCAGTCTAGTGGCCATAGGAATATGGAAGAAATAATGTGAAGTGTACATGTAGGTATCCGGTTGCTTGATCTTTAACTTCATTCCTGTCTTCCACAAGTCACTCCTGAATTGTGTTGTTTTTCAAGGGTCCATTTTTTTTTTTTGCAACGCAAACAAAAAAATTACCTGACGAAAACTGTTACAACAAAATCACATGCAGACTACTCCCAAAGCATGTAACTCCTACAACCACAAACTCTCGACACATTGATCGTCATACCGCAAGGAAAACCTCACTGAAAACAAATGAGGAAATATCTCGAAAACGACAACCCAAAAAGATGAGAACTATCCATCAAGGAGTTGTGGACTATCTTCTTACATGTGCTCCTAGGATACCCCTTCACCTTTTGGATCGCCCCTTAAAATATTCTCTGTCAAGAGGCAAATAATCTCCTTGCCAGATCCAGATAAAAAAATACAAATAAAATCATAGTATTGCTAGCCGCCTCCAAACTGATAATTAATTTTAAAATCTCTCTATAAAATAGAGCCTTAGATTTCAGATATATAGTGTTTCATGGATAGTCAACATAGAGAGTTAAACATGGAATAATCTTGAAAACATGTGTCTCATAATTAAACATGCAGATTGTCCTCTTAACTGTAGGGCATTCCGAATCCAACCACCACCATTCATCCAAGGCCATTGGAGAGCTACAGTTTTTCTTGCGTCTGCTGTCTTGTTTGCGATAAAAGACGCGATCGCCACGGCTAGGGTCGAGGATATCTTGACTAGTTCCCTCCCAACAACCTGACAATGCCTGGAAGAATAAGAATGACGCGTGTTGACAAAATTATGAATTCCACATATTTTTGTTATTTGGACAGAAACACGAGCAAAAACAATATATGCCATTTGAAGTTCTGAATTTACTTCTGTTGTCTTGAATGACTGAGGTCAAGTAGGATCCGAGAGATTCAAACGAATCATCTGAATTCCATCGTTGAACTTCTGGGACACGACGTCGACAAAACGTTCTCGTGCTCCCGCCGTTCTTCATGCTATTGAAGTGTCGTTGCATTGTTTCATCCGGCGTGCGTTTGGGTGCCTAGACAAAGAGAATTGAATTGGATATGTTTGGTGTGCTATTTTTTCAGATGCTTTTTCATTTGTTGATTCAAATTGCCTGGGATGTATTAAAAATGAGGTGAGAACTACACATGCACATGTCTGGAATTACATGCAGTATAGAAGAGACACAAGGTTGATACGTTTATGTGTACAAGTATGCTTAGTGTCCAAATTATGCCAAATCAACTTCTACAACTAATTAAGGGTGTGTTTGGTTGGGTGGCTAGCCACCAAGTAGTTAGTGGTAGCCACTTTTTAAGTGGTTAGCCCCCGTTTGGTTTGTGGTGTTGGGTGTGTGGGGGTAACCACATTTTGGGTATATTCCCTCCAAAATGTGGTTGAGCCCAACCACAAAAAAAGTGGTGGTTGAGGCCAACCACCCTCACATATGTTGCTGAACTGAGTTATTTTATGTAAAATACAAACTGAAATTAGTTCTTTTATACCTAATACTTGCTGGAATAATCCATCTTATGCATGTATGTTGCCCAATACTAGTACTCTATATTTAAATATACATCTATGAAACATTTGAGATATTGAAACGAGAACAGCACGTAGAACATAGCCTCAAAAATTTGAATTTTTTTCCAAATTTGTCTTTTTTATGTAGCCTAGAATAATAAGAATTTTCCCAGATATTGACATGTTCTATTTGGAAATTATAAGCCTTATTGAATCATGGTGCTGAAATTTTTGTTTCTTCGTGTCTAAATGGAATGTGATGTCAAAATAGATTATAATTTTGAAATTCTTATTATTCATATCATACTTTAATCGATTATGTAGCCAAATCTCATGTTGTGAGGGTATTCTCACCATCATATCAAAGAGATTACCATATCACCCCACACCTCAAACCATGGATACCCATAACCACTTTTTATCACTTCAACCAAACATGAAACTTGGCTAACCAACCCACACAACCAAACATGAAAAGTGGTTACCACCAACCACGTGGTTGGGGGTACCCCCAACCACTTTTTTATGGCCATTGAACCTAACACACCCTAAGCCACGGACTTTCCCCTCTCGCTCCTTTCCCCTGCTATAGTAGAGACAGGCGAAAAGGAGGCGTCTCTGGTTTCGCCGGCGATTCCGCCGCTTCCCTTCGTCTCCGGCGCCGTCATGGCGTTGTGAGACGGAGGGAAGCGCTGGATCTCGTCCGTGCGAGTAGATTAGGTGTACAGAGTAGCATAGGTCTTCCCGGTGGCGGCGGTGGGGTGGAGCCGGCGTCGCGTTCGTGGAATAATGGTGTGGCAGCACGTCTTCCACCTCGGCTTCGTCCTCTGTGGTGGTGCCTTCGTGCTGCCGGCGTTTGGTGCTCGTCGATCTACGGATCTGGCGGGTTTTCGTGGCTTGGGCGAGGTCGTCGCGGCGAAGGTGACGTCCTGGCTTTGGCTCTTTTGTCCCCTGTCTCCGTCTTCGCGGCGGTGAGGTGTGCTCCGTCCTCTCCGTGGAGTTCTGGGGGTTGTTCTGGAGCTGGAGCTGCCGGTGCGTCTCCGGTTTCCCCGGCCAGCCGTGGTGGCGAGGGGGAAGCGGGAGTGCTGCTGTGTGTGCTCCTCAGGTTGGAGGTTCGCGGCGACGGTGCGGTTCAGTAGATTCTTCGGCGTCTGCTTCCGGATCGAGGATGGGAAGCGCCATGGCCGTTCTCTTTCATCGAGCTCAGTTCCGGCGGCTGACGGCGGACGACATATGCGGTCTTCTTCTAATGTGGAGGTGCTCCCTGTCTTGGGTTGGTGGGCGGCCTGGCGTCTTCCCCTCCGGCGACGGCGTCGGCGGCTGGAAGGTGTTGTTGGTCCTGTACTTGTATTTGTACCACTGTATTCCTGTATTTCTCTCTTTTACGGTATGAATACAAGGGCTGTGTTCAAAAAAAAACTAATTAAGCCACTTGGGTGAGAAAAAATTCTTCGTAAAAGTAATTCTCAGATTCAAAATCTGATCATATACGGATATATTTCCCTCGAACGACGAGCATGGCATCTTGCCTCGAGATCATCTCGCGTGTTGACGAATTTACTCTCGGCATCTGCACGATCGTGCCACGTTGCGATTGTCATGTGCCTCATTGTCCAGTCAGTTATGCACCGACGCAGTGGGGCATGTTTGCTAGTCAATGAAAAATTAAGTACTGTATTTCGCGTTTTCTCAAAAAGAAGAATTGTATATAAGCTCCCTAACAAGACATTTTTAGTGCATTTGTAAAGTGGCTTTGATTTGCCCCTCTCGAAGTCGCGCCCGAACAAATAAGACCTTTGTTTCGGGAACTTTACTCTATCTATCGGGATCAGCTCGTGCGGACGAAGGGAATAAGTAGTTAAGCAGAATAAAGTGTTATAGGCAAAACATGGCAAATGAAAACCGTTTTGAAATAAACTAATGTCGACACAATGGCAAATTCGAGTGTTCAGTTTGATTTTCCTTGCCTAAAACCGTGCACGAACAAAAATGACGTTTGTTTCTAGAACTTCGCTCTATCCATCGTGGTCAGTGTCGCAGCAGTGGAACATGGGGTTCCCCTAGTGCTGCCAAAGTGGGTCCACCCCATGTGGGCCCAAGATGAAGATGGACAAGACCAAGACTCAAGTCAAACTGGCGGATTCACCGTCGGGACACGCAAGGCCTACGTCGACAAAGGGCTCCGGTCCTGTGGACCTGCCGGGTCCCCGAATCAAGCAAGAAGGCCAGGAAGGACCCGAGAGCCCGAGTTCCCGGCAGGAGGCCAGGCTCCCTCTCGGGTACTTCCACACGTCCCTATGGATAAGCTCTCCACCTCACCGCAGTAGACTTGGGAAGCAAGGCGAAGGCAGCGCGGGCGGGAAGCACAGCCCGTGGTGGTGTCAGCTCATGTCCACCCCAAGGCGGACGCTCCTACCTAACCCAAAGGAGACGCTAGGCTGAGGAGAGGCCACGTCTCCTCCTAAACTAGATGAGGAGGGTCCTTCACCCCGAAGGTCCCTCATGCCCCTCACGTGACCCTGTGGCAACCCCTTAGCCTATAAAAGAAGGACCAAGGCACGGAGGAGAAGTGAGGAAAAGAGGAAGAATACAAGCAAGGTGGGACGAACACAAGTTCAACCAGAGCAAGAGTAGACTAGGGCTGCGAAGGTAGAGGGGAAGGTGATCTCCTCCGGGTCAGGATCTGTCCTTCTTATACCTCCAGCCAAAACCCTTCCGGGTACCCCATCCGGAGGTTCCATTGTAAGCTACACTATGAAGAACCCATCAATCTAGACATGCAGGAGTAGGGCTTTTAGCCTCCGGGCGGCCTGAACCTGGGTAGCTCCTTGTGTCCCTTTGGTTGCATGCTTTGATCGTGGAGAGGAGAGCTTGATCAATACTCCGCCCGAGAAGACGATTCTCATCCTCCTTCGCGCCCCGTGCCGAACCTAAAAGGGGGTATCCTATACTCCCGGTGTCCGTGCATCGAGACACGACATCTGGCGCGCCAGGTAGGGGCGCAAGCGCTAGATTCGCCTACATTAGCCGCGACGGCAAGCTCGTCGTCGACAACCTCGGAGACTACGTCAGGCTCCTCTTCTTCGAAAACAAGCGCGTCGTCAAGTTCTTCTTCTGGCTCGCGATCTACGACAAGATCGTCAAGAACTGCCTCAAGCTCCTCATCAGCGACCGGATCCGCTCCAGGAACCGCCGTCTCCTCGGGCAAGGCGAGCAGCTGCCTCAGTCACAAGCAAGAGTCATGTCGAGAACTCGGGAGGTCTTTGGAGAGCAAGCGTGCCAGGCATCGCGGAAAGGCTGGGGGCTAGAGGAAGCTCTGGGTGTGGCCCGGGTGCTTCTCTCTTTGCCCCCAGATCAGTGCAAGAATGATCCCCGTGCGAAGGCATGGATCAACAGCTTGGAAAACCTGCTGGACTACGCTCTCCAATGCCACTACTCCCAGCAGAGGAACAGCCTGAGGACCCCCATGGCAAGCGGCCCATGGAACTTCCTGAAGAAGGTGCTGGTCAGAGCTCCAACCCCAGGCGTCGCTCACGGGAGGACATGGAAGGTCAGTCCAGCCAGCACCTCAAGACCTGCTGCACGCCATACCCGGCAACCGTCTCCGACCTCTATCACCTAGAGCAAGAAGCTGAGGAGACGCTGCGCCACTACATCTAGAGGTTTCGGGGCGTCGTCGACCGCATTATCCCGAAGTACCTCTGCGAGGCTTCCGTCATCGCCGCTTTCCACGTCAACGTCCGCAACCCCAAGATGCGCGAAAAAATGAGTATCTGCGTTGTGGACACCCTGGAGGACTTGTGGGACATAGCTGACCGATGTGCCAGGATGGAAGAAGCTGCTAACCTTCCCCCCCCCCCCCCCCCCCCCCCGCAAGAGTCGTTGAATCAATTCGTGCTATGTACCCGAAGAACCGTGTTGCCGCAAGATGTACCCTGAAGTGGCCCGTTGTCGTTCAAGAACTTCCATGATGAATAAAAGATAAGTTACCCTCAAACCTGTTTCTGCAGTACGTGCTATCTACTTCTCGGGTAACAAAACATGTGCGGAACTAGAAAGGCAAGGCTCGACCGTCGTGCGAGCACTCATGGGGTATCGACTCTCCCGGGGGTAAAAAGCGGTGCACAGACCTGATACACCCCGGGGACGTGCGTGCCAACAGAGTGAGCGGCTTTTTGGGAATCGGTAGGGCTCGCGAGCGCATGCCTGACCTGTCAGGGCCTCGCGGGTAAGCTTACATCCCAGAAGGTTCCTCAAGGACGTGGAGAAAAGTAAAACATGCTAAAGACAAATAAAAGCAACCCGAGAACTAGAGTAGCATAGCAAGTTCTAGCCTATTACAAGCAAGTTTTAATAAGCTGGTACACGAGATCTGACGCAAAGTTTATTGGGGCACGAAGTGCCCGAACATGGTGCAGGACAACTAGAGAGGCGGAAATTTCCTCATGGCAAGCGCAGTCGCGGGAGCCGACACCGCTGGAGAGAAGCCCGGAAGGAGACGAGGTCGAGAAATCTGGCAAGGCAACGCCAGGATTGGCCTCCCTGAAGGACGCCATCACCAAGGCCGCCGTCGCCTTGCTTGTCTCGTGCTTGTCATTCACAAGCTGGGTGACCATCTTGTTCTTGAAAGACCGGAGATCAGCGCCACTTCTCTGATGAATCTCGCGACGAGGGCAGACTCTGACGCTGTGATTCAGTACCGGAGCTTCGGTGGGCAGATTCAGCCGCCTCACTCGCGTCGTCGCCAACTCGCAGGCGGCCTCAACCTCGGCGAAACCTTCCTGGTTAAGACGGCGAAGCTCAGACAGCTCAGTGGATGCCTGGGAGTTGGCCTGGATCAGCTTTTGATGGCCTTCCCTCAGTGCTGCAAGCTCCTTGCACTGCGCCTCCAAGGACTCCTTCAGCTCGGACATCTTCTGGCCGTCACTTTGGCCTGCTGCTGCAAAGCTTGGGCGGACTCCTGCTCCTGGTGGAGGACGTTCTTGATATCTTCGATGGTTTGGACGGCCTCTTTCTCCTTGGATTTCCAGAGTTGGATGTCCTTATCCCTGGCCTCGAGCTCTTCACGGTGGCGGTCCTCTGCCTCCCTTAGGCGTTTTCAGTCTGCTGCTCCTGCTGGATTTCTGGAGCTCCAAGGTCTTCTCCTTCTCAGCCAGTTCTGCCTCCCGGGATGCCAGCTGCTGCTCTTTCGCCAGGATGACCTTTCCTTGGCGCGCACTTTCGGCCGTTCCGGTCTGCATCTTTCTTCTCAAGAGCCTGGTGCAAGATGGTGATCTGGGTTGCCAAGCGGTTCAGCTTGTTCATCCCCTTCTGGATCAGGTCCTCGGCGCTCTCGATGGTCCCCACGACGGCGGCCTCCGGTCGCACAGATCTTTGTCCAGTTGAGCAATCCCGCGGAGATGGCATCCATCGCGTTGTCACCACTAATGGTGAACCCTGGAGTAGCTGCCGGGGGACCTCCCGGGGCAGGCACTTTTCGTGCGGTTGGCAGCCAGGCTCTCTTTGATCTTCATCAGCGCCGCCATCTCCTCACTGGCGCCGGAGTCAGTGGAAAAGGCGGCAAAAGTTGTTAACACTGTCCCAGTCATCAAGGAGCTTTCCATCAAGTCAGGGCTTGGACCCGGAACAGGGTTCGCGGTCTGCGTCCCCATAGCCCGCGAACTCGGGACGCCCTTGGTCACCTCTTGACCCTCTGAAGGCGAGAGGGAAGGTGGTTTCTCCTGGCTAGCCCACCGAGAAGGCCACCGGGTGAAAAGACATTGGCCACTGAAGCATCTGGAAGCGAAAGGATGTCAGGAAAAGCATTGGTGCGTCAAGAAAGCGATGTTACCCGCAAGCTCTGGGTTACCTGCTTGCTCGGGCGTCAGGACGTCGAGCGCCTTTCCCGGGTGAGCTAGGGAGGTCGCCGTCACGCTCCCCACTCCGCTCCCCCGACGGCCTTCAAGTTCTGCTATGGGAGGAGGAAGCATCCCCCTCCACCGGCTCCAAAGCTAGTGGCGGTGTCGTCCTCCGCCGTGTCACGCCGTCTCTTGCCAGTACCCAAGGAAGGAGTACCCCTGCACCAACATTCGGTCATTTTCCTTGGGGAAGGCGGGAAATGCAAAGTATAAGAAAAAGTGAAGAAGAGGCTTACTCCCGGGTGCGCTTGTTGCCCATTGACGGGGGAACATCTACCGACGCAGCGGAAGAAGCTTGGGGGCTCGCCGGCGGCTCTCCCAAGGCAGCAGGCGGCTCCATCACGGGTGACAGGCGGCCGGTTGAAGCTTTCTGGCGGGGGGCTCGGACGAAGTCTGCGGCGCTCGCTTCTTCATCCACATGGTCATCATCGTTCCCCACCACCACAACTGGCGGGGAACGGCTGCGGACACTCGGGTCTGGGGCAGCATCGACCCCGCGGGCAGAATGCGGGGGCGGAGCAGCCTTCTCCTCGTCGTCATCGTCATCTTCATCATCGTCATCGCTGGCAACCGGGTCGTCGCCAGCAACTTCGTCTCTGTTGGAGGCGTCGGTCTCGTGCCCGTCGCCACCTTCGTCGTCGTCAGAACCGGAGAATTCCTCTTCGGATTCCTCCTCGCTCTCGTCGTTGGACTCCCAGAATTCTCCTTCTTCAGGGCTGGAAGGTGCCCTGGCCCTGCGGGTCTTCACCACAGGAGGTTTGGGCCCGTGGTCAGCCCGGCCTACAATACCAAAGGCGTTGCAGACCGGCATCTGCGCCAGATCTTGTCCTTCTCCGGGTCGTCGCACAGAGGCAGAAATCCTTTGGGCAGCTGGTACTTGACCCCCGGAGTGAAGGTCCCTCTCACGTTATCCCGGACAAGGTTTTCTTCCATATCGGGACACCTCAGGCGAGATGGATCCCGGGGCCCTGGAAGTTCCAGGCCGGGTGTGGGCGTTTCTGCAGCGGCGCAAGGCGGTTGCGGAGGAAATGAGCAACGATGGCGGCCCCGGAAACTCCTTTCTCGCGAAGAAGTCCGAAGCGCGCCACGACCGCCGAGAATTGTTCATCCTGCAAGCTGACGCTTCTCCAAGTGTCCAGATCCACTGGGCGCTCCATCGGCTCCTCAAGTTGAGCATCGGCTTCTGGCACCCCGACCAGGAACCAGTGATCCCTCCACTCTCCCACTGGATTTGGTCTCCATGAGGGGGAGGCCCACTTGATGTTCGGACGAAGCAGAACGTGACGCTGCCTCCCATCCAGCCTTGGCCCCCAATGCGAGGGTAGAAGAAGTGGCGGAACAGCGCCACGGACGGCATCACCCCGACGAACGCCTCGCAGGCGTAAGCGAAGACCGCCAAGTCGAGAATTGCGCCTGGCGTCAGATGCAAGAGCTTCAGCTTGTACGCGCGCAAGATCTCCATGAAGAAATCAGAGAAAGGGGGGACAAGCCCCATCAACATGAAGCTGTCGAAAATGGGGATCTGCGTGGGTGTCCTGGTCGCCGACGGCGGAAAGATCTCCGACGCTTTCCTGGCTGGGACACCATCGGCGCCGCAGACTCCATCACCCCGAAGTGCCCCGCCTTCCGCATCATCTCCGTATCGCCGGCGAAGCAGCTGGGGAACAAGGCCGTCTGCTTCTTGAGTTCAGCCCGCTTGGCGTTGCGCGCCGATCTCCGCCGCGATCTCTTGGTTTTTGGGGACAGCGGCTTCTCGGTGGGCGAGGCCCCCGCGCTCTTCTTCCTCCGGGCGAGAGCTTTCAGTCGAGCCATTGGAGCAGAAGGGAGGTTGGTGCAATGGCAGCAAGAGGAGGGGCGGAGCAGAGTCAGGAGGACGAAGGCGGAGGCGGCGATTTGGGGATTTCGGCGAATCTGGAGAGGTAACGGCTACAGTGGAAGCCAGTCGTGGCTTATAAGGCATCCCACACGTCGCGTCGCGGCCTCATTACTCCGACGGACGTGGGGATCGAGGGGGCGTGCCGATTTCTGCGCGTTTCGCCCGTTGGATTCCAAGATAAGCACGGGGTCCGTATGAATCGCAACGTTCGCCGCGATTCAGTCAACGGACCCGGGGGCTCGTCTCTACCTCGCCTCGGCGGGTCCCCAACGGAGCAGAGCAAGGAAGACCAGGTGCCCGGGACCCACTTTGACCTATCTTTAGGCCATGGCCCCGGCAGCTGGAGCAAGAGCCGCCGGGACCATGCCCGGGGGCTACTGTCGCAGCAGTGGAACATGGGGTTCCCCTAGTACTGCCAAAGTGGGTCCACCCCATGTGGGCCCAAGATGAAGATGGACAAGACCAAGACTCAAGTCAAGCTGGCGGGTTCACCGTCGGACACGCAAGGCCTACGTCGACAAAGGGCTCCGGTCCTGGGGACCTGCCGGGTCCCCGAACCAAGCAAGAAGGCCAGGAAGGAGAGCCCGAGTTCCCGGCAGGAGGCCAGGCTCCCTCTCGGGTACTTCCCCACGTCCCTGTGGATAAGCTCTCCACCTCACCGCAGAAGACTTGGGAAGCAAGGCGAAGGCAGCGCGGGCGGGAAGCACAGCCCGTGGTGGTGTCAGCTCCTGTCCACCCCAAGGCGGACGCTCCCACCTAACCCAAAGGAGACGCTAGGCTGAGGAGAGGCCACGTCTCCTCCTAAACTAGATGAGGAGGGTCCTTCACCCCGAAGGTCCCTCATGCCCCTCACGTGACCCTGTGGCAACCCCTTAGCCTATAAAAGGAGGACCAAGGCACGGAGGAGGAGGAAAAGAGGAAGAACACAAGCAAGGACGAACACAAGTCAACCAGAGCAAGACTAGACTAGGGCTGCGAAGGTAGAGGGGAAGGTGATCTCCTCCGGGTCAGGATCTGTCCTTCTTCTACCTCCAGCCAAAACCCTTCCGGGTACCCCATCCGGGAGGTTCCATTGTAAGCTACACTATGAAGAACCCATCAATCCAGACATGCAGGAGTAGGGCTTTTAGCCTCCGGGCGGCCTGAACCTGGGTAGCTCCTTGTGTCCCTTTGGTTGCATGCTTTGATCGTGGAGAGGAGAGCTTGATCGATACTCCGCCCGAGAAGACGATTTCCAGCCTCCTTCGCGCCCCGTGCCGAACCTAAAAGGGGGTATCCTATGCTCCCGGTGTCCGTGCATCGAGACACGACAGTCAGCTCGTGCAGATGAAGGGAATGAGAAGTTAAGCAAAAAAGTTATATAGGCCACACAGGGCGAATGAAAGCCATTTTGAAATAGACTGAGTTCGACACATTGACAATTTCAAGAGTTCAGAATGGCCAAATCAGGAATTTAAAGTAGACACTTTTTTGGAAAGGAATTTAAAGTAGACACAATTTAAAGTAGGAATTTCAAGAGTGCTGATCAACGGTAGTCATGGGGAGAAAATCTGGCACGCAAGGGGACTTAGGCAGGGTGACCCAGCATCCCCAACCTGGTTCATTCTTGTTAAGGATGTGCTAAATGCTGTCATGTGCAAAGCGGAGGAGAGAGGAGTGTTCCAAGACATTAGCAGATGGGGAATTCGACACAGATTGTCCCTGTTCGCGGATGATGCGGCCATGTTCTCATACCCTGCAGAAAATGAACTGAAGGCAGCTAAAAAGCTCCTGGATATATTTGGAAGCTCATCAGGCCTAAGTTGCAACTTTGCAAAATGTGTTATTGCTCCCATCTCTTGCTCAGATATAAATGTACCTGAGATCACACGACACTTCCCTTGTCAAGTGGTCAGCTTCCCTTGCAAATATTTAGAGCTACCTCTATCCCTAACCAAGCTGAAGAAGGAGGAACTGCTGGCTCTAATTGACAAGATCAGTAGGAAACTTACCAGTTGGAAAACCCTAATGCTCTCCTCAAGTGGCAGATTGGTCCTGATCAAGACAGTGCTGGAAGCAACCACAGTCTACCACATGCTTTCAATGGAACTGCCAGCATGGGTAATCAAGAAAATAAACAAGATTTGTAGACAGTTTTTGTGGCACGGCTCCGGAGAAGCGAATGGAGGAAATTGCAGGGTGGCGTGGAGCAAGGTGTGTATGCCTATTGAGTATGGAGGCTTAGGGTTGCACAACCTAAAGTTTCTGAATGACGCCTTGAGAATGCGTTGGCGGTGGTTGGAGAAGGAAAATGGGCTAAGAGCATGGTCATGCCTCCAATTCAAACTCTCGCCGGAAGCCGAGAGCCTCTTTAGTGCTGCCACTATGTGCATTGTTGGAAGAGGAGACCGGATGAGCTTCTGGTATGACAGATGGGTGGACGGCAGCAGCCCAAGCCAGTTAGCGCCGGACCTTCTGAAATTTGTGACAGCAAGAGGGGCTAAGAGAAGAACCGTGGCGGAAGCAATGCTCGAAGGACAGTGGGTAAAAGACATTAGAGGCGAGCTTACGATTCAGGCCTTAGTGCAGTTCATGACCCTTTGGTGTACTCTGCGAGAAAGGATCCCCCTTGTGCCTGACGAGGAGGGCAGTTTCATATGGAGACTGACGCCGAAGGGTGTCTATTCCGCAACATCGGCTTACAAAGCCTTCTTCAATGGCTTGATCGAGGCGGATTATGCAAAGACCTTGTGGCAAAGCAGGGCACCCCAAAAGAAAAGTTCTTCACATGGCTGATGATGAGAGATCGCTGTTGGACAGCAGATAGATTGGAACGAAGAGGGCTACCGGGCCAGCAAATTGTGTGATGTGCGACCAAGAGCCAGAAACCTTAAACCACCTCCTGGCAACTGCCCTTTCGCAAGGACATTTTGGCACAGACTATGCCAGGAAACTAAACACCCAGACCTCACTCCAATTGGCCAGGTTTCAATCCGACAGTGGTGGGTGCAGACTTTGCAGCGCGTGCGAAAAAACAGAGAAAGTACACAACAAATTTGATCATTGCGGGATGAGAATTCTATGGCTCGAAAGAAATGCGAGAGTGTTCGAAGGAAAAGAAGCGAACCTGAATTTTTTTTGTTCGCAAAACTTGTGAGGAGTTGTCGTTGTCGGTGCTGGCAAGCAAGAGAGCGGATAATGGCGAGGAGTAGCCTAGGTGTTGAGTGCGGACGGCGCTGCCGTGTGTATATATGTTGTAAAACTCTCTTTCCGTTCTTAATGCGATGACGGCAACTTTGGTTGCCTGTCCTTTAAAAAAAAGTAGACACAATTCTTGTTCTAGGACGAGATGCAGAATCAGGAATTTAAAGCAGACATTTTCTTGTTCTATCCAAAGAAAGTCTAGAGTCCATGCCGCTGAGAACAAGTCAAATTTAGATATGCACATCGGAGCCTTAACTGCGTTTCCCGTTGAAGAAACAAAGTAGGAGTACCGATTCAGGCACCGGCTAACAGAAAAAGCCTACTACAGCGGCGCGCCTCCGATCAGCCTAGCGGCTTAGGGCCTCACGCCGCCGCCGCCGCCGCCGCTTGCTTGCGAGGGCATCCGAAACCTAGATGGCGAAACCTGCGCGATCGCCGACGGCGGAGGCCCCGCCGGCCGTGGAGAGGTCCCGCTCCGCGGTCGGGTCGGGGCTCCGGTCCCTCGCCAGCGCCGCCTCGGGTTTTCTGGATCGGTGGTCGGTCATGGGGACTGGCGTCTCCAGGCTCGAGAAGGCTCTCGGCGACCAGTTCCCGGAGGGCGAGCACTACTTCGGCCTCGAGAACTTTGGCAACACCTGCTACTGCAACAGCGTCCTTCAGGTAACCCCCAACCCCCTTTACTCCATCGATATACGACAGGACGGTGGTTTTAGCAGCATGTTCCGTGGCAATCTGCTGGTATTCCTGTTCAGTTAACTTTTCATTAGGGCGTTGCTTCCGAAATAGTCAGAGGTTCTATTGGTTGTTGCCGCAGGCATCAGATTTTGTTGTTGTAGCAAAGGCGCAGTTTCATTGTGATTCGTAGGTTAGAACTCATGTATTCCGACTCCTGGTAGGTTTACTCGTGTATGTTGATAATGTTTCTTCCTCACCCTGAAAACCTACAGCCTGCAGGCTACACATGATGATCTCCTTTAGGATATTTTGACTTCTGAGAATATGCTAAGCTTTCTTTGCTGTCTGATGCCAACTAGGCTGCTAAACTTGCACCATGTTTAGTTTTGTTTGTAGACAAGCAGTGGTCATTTGTTGTATACATGGCGAGTGCCACTAAAACTTAATGCAGAAACCTTCATTCAGTCAACTATGACATGAGCTCTTCACAGCTTATGCTGCAATTTTGGTTACCCCTTAAAGTTAGTGTCCAAACATATTCTCCTTTTGATGTTCTTATTATTCTCATATAATAAAAATTTAAACACGGCAATATTACAGTTCAATTCTGTTGTTCTCGACTAATCTCACATTTATCATATATATATTCCCGCTAGTTTGTTTGAAATATCCAACAATGAAGCGAACTGTTACAACAGGATAATATGTCCTGAGTCATCTTATCCATGTCCTACCTTACATATCGAATATGATTTAATGGTTCCTGTGACACAAATCAGACGGCATGTTTGTTTGGCATTACTAATTGTGGGTTATTGATATTCTTGAATTCCATCCGAATAAAAAATGTGTCTGACTATAGCATTGATTTGGTTTTTAATACTGGTTAATCCCAGTTAACAGGGGGTCATTTCCATATAATTTGAAGGGAAATCATATTCCTGACACAACACGATGGTTAATTATCTTTGTGTTGGCTATTTGGTAGCATACATGTATTATTGTAAGCCTTTTGCGTAGTATTGTTGATAGCCTTCAATGTCTTCTGTTCAGAATCATCTTATTCAGTGAGTGATTTTATATGTTTTCAAATTATTTCTTATTCCAGTTCAGTTTTAATTCCTGTTTTAATTTGGTATTGTAGTAAGTTCTTGTTCTTCACACAGATCATTTATTCATGCTTGCTACAAGCACTACGCAGATATTGGTGCATTATCTAATTAAATGCCCATGTTATACGTTGTTTCAGGCACTTTATTATTGCATTCCATTTCGAGAGCAGTTGCTAGAATATTCAGCAAATTACAAGAATCCAGGAGGGGCTGAGGAAAATTTGTTGATCTGTTTGGCAGATCTTTTTGCACAGGTGAAAAAAAAATTATTAGCTGCTATACTGCTACATTTACTATGTTGTTGCTCTTTCGTATGAATTAGTGTATCGCTAACTAGTCAATGCAGACATGGATTCCATGCCATGGTAATGGTAAAAACAAGAATATGGTAATATTGAAGATTATTCGTTTTACTTCAGATATAACTTTATCAAGATTGAAATTATTCGTTTGATCAGCTCTATCTTATACAAAGCCACAATGTTCAAGAGATCATGGTATCATGTCAATGAAAGGGATGTGAGTCAGGTTTTAGGTTATCTGGTGATTGTTAGAGGGGATTATGGTGGTAACTAGGATTCTGAAGGAAATTAATGGATAGCTGGACAGATTTATCGCCTGAGCTATTAGATTTCATTAATAAGAGGGTTATAAATTGTGGAGGACACAAATGGAGCAGATGTAAATGACTGAAAAACAACAATAACTAACTCATTCTTATTGTATCGACAAAGATCTTAGGTCATGTTACAATGTATTTAATCAACAATTCGTAGTTCTGACCCGCAGTATGTCAAAAGTACAAAGTATTTAGACTGCCAACATGAATTGGTATCCACATAATTTCGAAATATACTTTGGTAATCTTATTTATTCGTGATTGACAGGTTAGAATAATAAACCATGTCAGAAATTCATTCTATAATTTATTTAAATGTCATTTATTATATGTTGCGGTTATAACAAGCGAGACAACGCAGTAGTGAAAGTAATACTTTGGTGACCATGTCAATCTCTAAACGGCCTATACTTAGTGTTGAAGGAAGTACTAAGAACAATAAGAAGTAATAACATCATTTCTTGATAATCCGTTCCATTATTTGGAGTTAAATCTTTTTTCCGCACTATGTGACAGTTTGTGTGCACTAGCACATGTGTGTGCGCTTCTGCATTGGGGAGGAGTACTGAAACCTGAGAGAACTGTACTATACAATCTAAATTGGAAGCTTTTTTACTCTGGAGATTTGTCCAGATTTTTCTTTACAAGATAATAAGCTAAGCTTTTGCGACTCCTCATGATTTACACTTTCACTGCAGTGATAGACGCATTGTAGACTTATGTAGTAGCAGAGTTAATTTGAATTGTCTCAAATCTCAGTTATGCACGGAGGTTGATGCCAATTTTATGAGTTGCTTCATCTAACAAGCTTGCTCACAACTGTGATTTGTCAGCTTAACTCACTTGCAACCAAGACAAGCAAGCAGACATGTTATTAGTTTCTATTAGCTGTTAACTCTCTTATTTATGCTTTCATGAGCATGACGTCACTGGGTTTGCGCATGTTACATAAAACTTCAGCCGATTCTTATTCATCTAGTAACAACGGTAATGATAACTTGCAGATAAGCCTATCGAAGAAAAAGTCTGGTGTTATTTCTCCAAAACGTTTTGTCCATCGGGTGAGGAAACAGAATGAATCGTTTCGGGGTCATATGCACCAGGTAAATTACATATATTTTACAGTGCTCTTGCATCATGTCAACTGCATCATCATAGCATAACCTGGACCTTGCTAATGTAGGTAGCTTATTAGTGCTCAGGCATTTATATGGTAATTAAGTAATGCGAAGTGAGCTATGTGTATAGACTGCATCTCTTTTTGTTACTCTTTTTTCTAGGGTACTTGAGCAGAGTTTCCCTCCACTGACGCAACTCCTGTAGAGTTGCTTAATATTTTTTGCCTTTGCTCATGCTGTATTAAAGAAGTTCAGTCATCTCTGATGATCTGGAACCGTTGCAAAAAAGATACGAATTATGCTTACCTTTTCGGGACATAAAAGGGTGATTGTTCCATAAGTAACATCTCTTTTCCTTATTACTCTGTAGGATGCCCATGAATTTTTGAATTTTTTGCTGAATGAGATTGTCGATATTTTGGAAAGAGAGTTTAGTGCCATGAAGGATTCTCCTGAAACCACATCCCCTGATGGAGGGGCCTCAAATGGGGAAGTTAATCATTTAGCAAATGGAGTTCAAAGGGAGCCATTGGTTACATGGGTCCACAAGAATTTTCAGGTACTATGATTACTAAATGCAAAAATGTATGTATTTTCTGCCATGGAGGTTGTGTTTAATCGCCATTTTCCCATATGAAGGGTATTTTGACCAATGAAACGAAGTGCCTGATGTGTGAGACTGTCACCGCAAAGGATGAGACGTTTTTAGATTTGAGCGTTGACATTGAACAGAATAGTTCACTCACAAGCTGCCTGAAGAATTTCTTTTCCACCGAGACTTTAAATGCCGATGACAAGTTTTTCTGTGATAAATGCTGCAGGTAATAATGTTCTTTGTGATTTTCATCCTTAATGTTTTGTCTCTGGCAACAATAGAGACCTTATGAACTAAATTGCCAACAAGAGTTTAAATAGTTATGGTATGGAATCGATCAACCAACTTATTTTAAATCTGATTGAAATTAAACAACTATTATTAAAGAGGACCTTGTAGCTCAATTTCCTCAATTTTCTTGAGGTTGCTGTTCTTTACGCTCAGTTCTGGGGCACGGTTAACAATCTCCATTTCCTATGTTTTCTGCAAGTTCTGTTTATTCTTTGTTCCTCGTCAGTATTGCATAATTCCTTGATTTTTATACTATAAGTATATTTAGCTAAATCAGCAGCTCAATGCCTCAGATGTCAGTTTGTTCAGTACTTGCTGCTCCTCGCTGGATTGTCATCCTTGGTCTTTGTAGATAGAAGAAATACGTCAAGAACTACCATGCATGGAAACTACTTTGTCTAGCTTGCTTTCCTTTTAACATTGAAATTTTGGTCTACGGTTCAGTTTGCAAGAAGCACAGAAGAGAATGAAGATAAAAAAGGCACCACAAATATTGGTGATCCACTTAAAGCGCTTCAAGTACATTGAACAGCTGAGTCGGCACAAGAAACTGTCATACCGAGTGGTATACCCCATGGAGCTGAAGCTGAGCGCCTCTGACGATGTAGATTGCGAGTACTCCCTCTTTGCTGTGGTAGTCCACCTCGGGAGTGGCCCCTTCCAGGGACACTATGTAAGCCAAATTAAAAGCTGTGACCACTGGTTGTCTTTCGATGATGACAATGTTGAGAAGATTCAGGAGTCCGCCCTGCAAACTTGCTACGGTTCTTCTCACGAATATTCCGGCAACACCGATCATGGCTACATCTTGTTCTATGAGCGCATTGCGAAGAGCTAGGAATTGACTTTGCTTAGCGGGGGCGCGAAATAAGGTGTACAGTGTAATGGACGGAAACCTGATAACATTTTTCTCAGTTTATTTACTACACTGCAGTAGAATAGACTTTGATGAATAAAAGATTTTTTGTACATAGACCAAATGTGTGATCCAGATTCGGATTGAACTTCTATGTTTGTTTAGTTTTCAGAATCGATGCAAAAGCTAATTAGATTATAGTCGTTGGTTTTAAGAGGTCTTTGTGAACACAAGATTAATCAACTTAGGGCATCTCCAGCCGTTCGGCGCCCCAGGCCGTTTTCCAGCACTAAATTGGGCCGTCTGGGGGGCATCGGCGCTATATCGCGCCCTGGGTGTCGCCGTTTCTCAGCCGTGAACAAAAATTTGGGCAAAACTTAACTAATTTAGATGAATTTCATTCATATATAGATGAAATCCGCACATATTAGGCCGATTACATAGTAAACTTTTTTAAAAAAAATTATAAACTAGAGACGGCGCTCTACATGCCCAGCTGGCTGTAGAACTGCGTGTAGTCGCCGTCGTCGTCGTCGTTGGGCGGCGCGTCCGGCGCACGGCCGAGACATGCGTCGTCGTTGTCGCCGTGCCACCTGCTTGGCCTGGGCGCCTCCTCGTCGTCGATGTCGTCGAGTATGATGACACGGGCTCGGGCGGCCTGGTCAAAGCGCACCTAACGGCGAGCGGCGCGCTCCTGCTGCTTGCGCTCGCCTCCTCCTGCTCGTGCATGCGCCTTGACCAGGCGCACCCGAAGTCGTCGTCGGCCGGCAGCACGTCGTTAAACGACAGCTGCTCGGCGAGACGCTGCCCGAGGAAATCCTCCGGGTCACCTGGGGCCTCCGAGTTTAGCGCCGACCGCACATAGTCGCGCAAGAAGCCGCCTGTGGCGGGCACCTTCTTCGGCTTCTTCAGCGGCGTGCCGTCGGCGCCGGGCTCCAGCTTGGGCTTGACGAGGCGCATGCGGCCCCTTGGCGGCGACGGCGCGGCGGTCGTTGATGACGATGCCGCTGCTGCGCCTCGGGCGCGGTTCCTCCTCCGGCTCGGGGTTAACCCGAGCGAACGGCGTCGGCAGCTTGTACCCCGAGCGTGGCGTCGACAACGAACACGGCCCGAACGAAGAGGAGGACGAACCGCCGCCCATCCTTCTGGGCATCCACGACGAGCCGTGGCGCCGGGTGACGGTCGGAGCACGCGTCGGCATCATCAGACACAGCTGGTTGCCGCCGTCGATGTGCTCGAGGACGGCCGTCGGCGTACGCCCCGGCGCGCCCTACCAGAGCCTCCGACCGCCAGCGTTGTTCCGGCCAGAGACCTCGCCGTTGATCTCCGCCAGCTCCTGCCGCTGCCGCTCCACGAAGTAGGTCGTCTAGAAGGCATGGTTGGCGGGGTCCCAGCGCGGGTCCTCACGCTGCTCGTCGGTGAGCCCGCCGAGAACCAGCTGTATCTCGGCGACGCGGTCTGCGCCTTCCGGTGGCAGAGGCACCAACACGCCGCCAACGCTTAGCCGCCAGTCGCCGGGGACGCGCATGTCGGGCAGTGCCGGGTAGCCCGCCGCGTACAACATGCGCGCCTCCCAATCGTGCAGAAAACGGCGGCCGAAGCCGTTAGCCTCCACGCCGTCGCCTCGGAATCTCGCGGCCATCGCCGGTGTGGTTTGGATAGAGAGAGAAAAGAGAGGTGTGCTCTATAGACGGCGAGGGAGAAGAGAGAGATGTGCTCTGTGGACGGTAAGGGTGGGGGGTTAAATAGAGCGCGACAGGAGGCGAGAGGACAGGCAGCTGGCGCGCCATTACTCCGGCGCGCCGCCCATGATTGGACACGTCGGCGACTCGCCCGAAAGGCTCAACGGCGCGGCAGACTTTTGACCGGTGCGGTAGCCGAGGGGATGAGGGCGGCGGCTTTTATTTTCCTTCGCGCGTTATTTCGCCTAGTCGCTGACAGGACAGGCCCACCCGTTTTCGCACGCTTTTTCTCTCTGCCGGCGCCCCAGCTGCCCCCTAACGTCCTAGGTTCGGCCTGGGTGTGCCGGCTGAAAGAATGGCCCAAAACGGCGCTATTTGGGCTCTTGGGGCGTCTGGGAGAAAACATAAGCGTCAGCGCTAGTTTTTGGGCTCTGGGGGCCTTGGGGGGACGGCTGGAGATGCCCTTAGAGCATCTCCAACCACCCACCCCCCCCCCCCACCCCCACCCCCCGTGCCTGGACACGGCTTGGACGTAAGACAGCCACCCAACCAGCCTCCCAAATTGATTCTCAAAACAAAACAAAATAAGCCTCTCAAACCTAGCACATATATCTGTAAAACCCCAAACCTAACACATCCCCTTCCACCGCACCATGCCTCGTCGGCTGCCCACCACATACGCAATGCTCACCCCGGAGCGGCACACGGAGCTGGAGGCGTAGAACCACCCGCAAGAGGGAAGATGACCAACTGAATCCGATCGTAGACGTCGGCGTGGCCGCGCCGGAGGAAGTGGCCGGAGACGGAGGCGAGGGCTACGTCGCAATGACCCCGTCGGAGGCGCTCGACGAGTACCGCGATGCCATGGCGGTTGAGCCCTTTGAGGCGGAGCACTACGCAGCGGAGCGGCAGCTCAACGCCAAGGCCACAGACCGCACACTGATGGCGCAATTTGCAGCGGACACCGTCCTCGTCGATGAGCAATTTGTCGCGGAGAGGCAGATCGAGGAGGAGGTGTGGCGCCCTGACCCGACTGCTATACAGTGATACTGTGTCTCCGGTTATCCGTCACCACCAGACACACTATCAAAGCATAATAGAGAGATCAAGACTTGTGGAACAACTGGCACATCACAGACTCTACGACACAAAACATATAGCTCAACTCTTATACAGAGAAAGATAGCAAATGACAACCAGAGGTCACTGACCCAACATTACAACAAGCGGAAGCAAATTAGGTTGTTCTAAACAACAAGAACCAACATATGGCCTAAGAGGCCTACAGATAAACATCACAACGCCAGCTGTTCCAGGATGTCCCAAGCTGCCACCTGGGAACCCCAGACTACTCGTCGACGTCCACAAAGAACCCACCTTCGAGGTCGGTGAAGTCCTCCTCTGAAACAAAACAAACGACGTTGAGTTCGACGAACTCGCAAGATTAAGAGCTAATATATGCTCGATCAGGCTTTCAAAGTTTTATGGCTGTTTTGCATAAAGCTGATTTTATTTATGAAAAACATAACTCAAAGGCATCGACTAATCAGAATATTTTCCAAAAGAGGTAAGGAGTAACTCTTTCTTTCATCACCTTACTCATCATCAACCATCAGCAAACATTGTACCTGTTCATCAAAGGCACCTCCCCGAATCACCCTCGAGGAAGCTCACCTTGCATATGTGAGTGGTACCTCTAGTACCCAGTTTTTAATCATTCCGTTAAAGTTATTCTATGATCTCTGAATCCGTCACCAAGTCGTCCATAACCGCGGACACGGCTTTTCGAAAAGATTTATCCCTGCAGGGGTGTACAATGTGAAAGTCGCCAGGTTCTCGAGGGACCTCCCAGCTTCTTATCCATGCGTACCGTCCGGCCCATTGCCTAGCTCTTAGCTCTCTTCCGGGGAAAGCCGGCTGGGTGGGAGCGGCTACAACCTTTACCTCGCTTAAGACTAACCCAGGATCATCAGTGGCGGTAGGACAAGAGGTACCTTCTCGCACCCTGTCCCGCGGCCACTTATTTTCCTGACACAACCATCCTCATCTCAGTCTTGGCCACCATCTCAACGCACGCGCAAATGGAAAGCCAAACTAGAGGACCCTCGGCTAGTCCGCCACAAGTTAGTCGGTCGACGAGGTTCCATATGCCCACGCATGGTTGCACGCTCAACTTGGCTCGTAGGCGAGAACTCGCACTCAGGCGGCGAGAACCAGACAACCCACCACATCCCATGTGGCCTCTCATCCCCACCTTTAAGCATTTTATTATCCATCACCACAATTCTCCACCATCATTCTCATATCATCACATGAATCATCCATCGTATAGCTATGCAATTAACTAAGCATGGCTAAGCATCAACATAGCATAGTAAGTATCTCAGGCCAACGATACAAACCTATGGATAATAGGGGGGAAAAACAGGTATTGGCATCGGAAACTTAATGCAACTATAGGATACTCTAATCCAATAAAATTGGCATTTGGAACCGCATGCAATATTATAGTGGAGAAAATATTTGCGGAAAATAGGATAAGATATGCTCAGAGGGGGGATTACGCTTGCCTTGTTCCGGGTACTGGTAGAACGGCTCTTCGGGGTATTGTGGAGTAACCCCGGCTGCTTGATCTATCGAGCATAGCAACGGAAAACAATCAATCACCACACATGCTTCACAAATGCAATGCGCAAACACATGATGGCATGCCTTTTTAAATCCCCGGGAACACATGGGATGATTCAACTATTCCAATTAAACGGAGTTCGGATGTGAGAAGGACACATCCCGAGTATACCGTGTAGTAAGTCATGATTCACCTTTACTTGTTAATTAGAATAGATGCAATCCTATGTTTACCTTGCATATGAATGACATGATCATGTTAAGATGCATGGTTCAGGTGCAAGAATCATTAGTGCAACAAGTACTATGAGTGAGATGAAGCTTGGTGTTGAAACAGATTAAAACTAGAGTATCCGGAATGAAATCCGGAAAATTCCGGTTCTGGTACCGGGAGAAATCCGGTTTCAGGTCCGGAGAATTCCGGGTGTGGCACCGGAAGAAAAAGATCCGGAATTATTTCCGGGTGAATTCCGGGTGTATACCGGGTGAAAACGATCGAGTCCAGTAGCTATTTCGCTAATCCGGTATAGATTCCGGAAAATTCCGGGTTTGACACCGGGTTTTCCAGTTCAACGGGAACGTGCTACTCCTACTGTGATTCGACGAACGAGAGCGAATAGGAGGAACGGAGGGCACTGGGGATGGTCGTGTGCTCACCCTGAGCTCGTGGGAGGGCTTGGCGAGGTCGGAGGTGGGCGGAGATGGCCGAATTGTGATCGACGTCCGGCGGCCGGAGTTGGAGAAGACGAGCACGGCGGCGACAATGCGGGCGGCCCCGGCTCGATTCCTTTGGCGAGGACGGAGAGGATGACACGGCGGACCTTCCTACGGTCTACGTTTTGCTCGGGGAGGCTTCAATCGACGGCGGCAAGCTCGGCCATGGCGGCTAGGGTTCGAGCTCGTGGGGGAGGAGAGAGTGGGGGAAACGGGGAGGATAAGGTCGGGGATGGAGTGAGGAGCAGGTGGGGCATGCATGGTGCTTCTCTTCCTTGCAGGGGAGAGGGCAGAGGGGCCCCGGCATCGAGCTAGTGCGGCGCGAGCGACGAGCTCGGTCGCTACAGAATGAAGACGATGCTGGTCTGGTTCATCCGGTATGGATTCCGGAAATTTCCGGGTCTGATACCGGGTGAGATCCGGGTTCAGGTCCGGATGATTCCGGATCTGCTACCGGATTCCCTGAGTTCTCGGAACTTCCTTGACAAAGATAAGATGTCAAAGTATGTTGGTTTGCAACTTTGAATTCTCTCATTGATTTGAGTTTGTAAATGAACCAGTTTGGCATTTGTTTTTAAATGGTGCCAAAACCATTTGGGTGTTGTTTAGCAAGTTAAATTTGGATGCTATGATGCAATGCAACACGAAAGCGAAAATTTTACTCGGGTTTTTAGGTTTCCGAACTTTGGGCTGTTACAATTCTACCCCCCTTACAGGAATCTCGTCCCGAGATTCTAAGGTTGCGGAAAGAAGTCGGGATACTCCTCACGAAGACTAGACTCTCTCTCCCAAGTTGTTTCTTTCTCGGAATGGTGAGACCACTGAATCTTGAGAAACTTGGTAGTCTTATACGGGTCTTTCTTTCAGCTTCATCCAGAACACGAATAGGATGCTCGCGATAAGTGAGATCTTCCTGAAGGTCTAGCTCTTCATGATTGACCCCATGGATAGGATCTTTAAAACACCGGCGGAGTTGGGAGACATGAAACACATCATGTACATTTGGGAATTTGACCGGTAACTCCAATTGATACGAAAGATCTCCACGCTTGCCCAGAACGGTGAAAGGGTCAACATAGCGAGGTGCCAATTTTCCTTTAATACCGAAGCGGCGAACGCCACGAAGGGGAGAGACGCGGAGATAAGCTTTATCACCAATTTCATAGTGAATTTCCTGATGGTGCTTATCATAGTAGCTCTTTTGCCTAGACTGAGCAATCTTCAGATTCTCCCTTATAATTCTAACCTTCTCCTCAGCTTCATTGATAATATCTGGACCAAAGAGGGCCCTCTCTCCGGTCTCGGACCAATTCAGAGGAGTACAGCATTTTCTTCCATAGAGAACCTCAAATGGAGCCATGCCCAGACTAGCTTGATAGCTGTTGTTGTAGGAGAACTCCGCGAAAGGGAGATACTTTTCCCAACCCTTACCAAAAGAGATGACACATGCCCGAAGCATGTCTTCCAACACTTGGTTCACTCTTTCGGTCTGACCATCAGTTTGGGATGGAAAGCGGTGCTGAAGTTGAGACGAGTTCCCATAGCAGCTTGGAAACTAGCCCAGAACTTAGAGGTGAAAAGGCTTCCACGATCAGAAATTATCTTCTTGGGAATACCGTGAAGTACAACGATCCGAGAAACATACAGGTCTGCCAACCTGGCAGCTGTAATGTCAACCCGAACGGGGAGGAAGTGAGCCACTTTTGATAGTCGATCAATGATGACCCAAATGGCATCATTTCCCTTTGGAGACTTCGGCAGACCAGTAATGAAGTCCATACCAATTTCATCCCATTTCCACTCAGGAGTAGTAATAGAGCGAAGAGTGCCGGCAGGTCTTTGATATTCAGCTTTTACCCGTCGACAAGTGTCGCATTCAGCAACATACTTGGCAATCTCCCGTTTCATCCGGGTCCACCAGAATTGTGGCCGAAAGTCTTGGTACATTTTGGTACTACCGGGATGAATAGAGAGAGGTGATTCATGTGCTTCTTGGAGAATGAGCTCCCTCAAATTTCGGTTCTTTGGCACTACTAACGGTCACCAAAATAAACAACTCCGGATTCATCTTCCGTGAAACATTTGGCCTTGCCACTAGCAATGTTCTTCTTGATTCAGGATACCCTCATCCAGCTTCTGAGCATCCTTAATCTGGTCTACAAGAGTAGCTTTGATCTCCAGATTTGCAAGGTAGCCGGAGGGAACAATTTCCAGGTTCAAACGGGCAAACTCTTCATGAAGAGCAGGTTGGCCTTTTCAATCATCAGATTGTTGCAATAGGACTTCCGACTTAGCGCGTCAGCCACGACGTTTGCTTTGCCGGGTTGATAGTTCAGACTCACATCATAGTCCTTGATTAACTCCAACCAACGCCTTTGCCTGAGATTTAAATCCGGCTGGGTGAAGAGGTACTTCAGACTCTTGTGATCCGAGAAGATCTCGCAACGGTTACCAAACAGGTATGGTCTCCATTGCTTCAAAGCATAGACCACAGCGGCAAGTTCTAGATCATGAGTTGGGTAGTTGTGCTCATGCGGCTTAAGTTGGCGAGAAGCATAGCCACCACATGGCCATCTTGCATTAGCACACAGCCCAAACCTTGTAGAGAGGCGTCACAGAAGACGACGAAATCCTTGCTTGTGTCCGGCAGGACAAGCACAGGAGCGGATGTGAGCTTGGCTTTCAGTTTTGAAACTCTCTTCAGCTTCGGCCGACCATACAAACTTTTTATCCTTCTTGAGAAGGTCAGTCAGCCTTGGCTATCTTGGAGAAACCTTCGATGAATCGGCGGTATAACCCGCCAATCCGAGAAAGCTTCGAATGTCCTTGACTGACATTGGAGTTTTCCAATCCAAATGGACTGAATCTTGTCAGGAATGACGCCACACCATTAGCGGATATCACATGACCAAGGAAGACAAGATTATCCAACCAAAACTCACACTTGGAGAACTTGGCATAGAGGCGGTGTTCTCGAAGTCTTGTCAGAACCAAACGAAGATGTTCCTCATGCTCTTCATTGGTTTTGGAATAGATGAGATGTCATCATGTAAATGACGACAAACTTATCAAGATAATCCATGAAGATGAGTTCATGAGCCTCATGAAAGTAGCGGGGCATTTGTGAGACCAAAGGACATGACGGTATACTCATATGAGCCATAACGAGTAACAAATGCCGTCTTTGGAATATCCTCCTTTCTGATTTTTATCTGATGGTAGCCTGACCTCAGATCCATCTTGGAGAATACCGTTGCACCAGCTAACTGATCCAACAGATCATTGATGCGAGGAATAGGATACTTGTTCTTGATTGTCACCGCATTCAACGGTCGATAGTCAGAGACTAGACGAGGCACGGTAGAATCCCTCTTCTTGACAAAGAGTACCGGACAACCCCAAGGTGAACTGCTAGGCTGGATGAACTCCTTAGCTAACAGCAGATCAATTTGCTCTTTCAACAGAGCCAACTCTTCCACCGGCATACGGTAGGGCTTCTTGGAAATTGGAGCGGTACCGGGAAGTAGCTCTATGACAAACTCCACACTTCGGTCAGGAGGCATGCCAGGCAATTCTTCCGGGAACACATCCGGGAAGTCACACACCACGTGTATGTCCTGGATTTCAGGAGGGGATTCGCCTTCCATAAAGCAAAGGAGAATCTCAGGTGAGCGGGTACGACGGCGGACGGAGGTATTGATGTTGCAGGCCAATACTTCACAATGTCACCGGAAGGAGCGGTCACAGTAATGGTCTTGGCGCACAGTCGAGATTAGCCTGGTATTTGGTAGCCAGTTCATGCCCATATGACATCAATGCCTTTGGACTTCAGAGCTACCAAGGCATAAGGAAAAGACAAGGAACCTATATTAATCTGGACCTCAGGAGTAACACCATCGGTTTGCCATTTGGAACCAGGAGTAGCGATCACCAAGGACGGCTCATTTTCTCGAACGGTATTTGTGCTCTTTTGCAAAAGCTATGGATATGAATGAATGCGATGCTCCAGAGTCAAACAAAACTGTAGCTGTATTGCCGTTGATTCGTAACTCACCCATAAGAACGCCGGGGTCATCTTCAGCTTCTTCAAGAGACGTGGTTCAGGCGACCACGCACAATAGGTCCAGCCTTGCCAGTTGGAGTGGCAGGGGCTCGTGCAGGAGTTATCGCGAGAGGTGCCTTCTGGGGGCACTCCCTGGAGTAGTGGCCAGCCTGGCCACAGGTGTAGCAAGTGACTCCAGGTGGAGCAGGTAGCATAGGACGGTACCCACTCCCGCCTACCCCAAGTGTCGAAGTAGTGGGGCGCGGAGGAGGTGGCCTATATCCTGCTGCCCTTGGCATGAAGGGAGCACGAGGTACGGCGCTGTAGGGACAAACACCCTGCGCTTCTTGCTCTCAGAACCCGAGGAACTCTGGTGATCCCCATGTGCGGGCCTCTTGGAAGCTTCAGTTCTTTCTTCCTTGCTCAGAGTGAAAGCCTGGTTGAACAGCTCCTGATAGGTCTGGAACCTGAAGGGCAACAACTCATAGCGAGCTGCGGAGTCAGACCCTTGCGGAACAGCTCTTGCTTGTCAGCATCATTGGTCACGTCCCTTGGGGCGTAACGAGAAGATGGTTGAACTCACGACCATAAGTGCGGAGGTCCATCCGTCCCTGTTGCAAATCCAGGAACTCCCTCCTCTTCAAGTCCATGATCGGCTGGGGAATGTACTCCGCACGGAAGGCAGTGCGAAATCAGCCCAGGTGAAGACATGGTTGGCTGGAAACAAAGCCACATGGCTCTCCCACCAACAGCCAGCAGCACCAACCAAGAGATAGGTGGCAAAGTTGACTTGCTCCGCCAATGGGACATGAAGCGCGGAGAACTTGCGCTCCAAAGCACGAAGCCAATCATCAGCTTCCAGTGGCTCCTTAGCATCAGCAAAGTGGGTGGCTGCGAGCGCAGGAACTCGGTGAGAGTGTTGCACTCGTTCCTCCGTGCATTCTGCTGCACCAACTGCTCAAGCAAGCGCTCATTGCGCCCACGGTTCTCCTCAATGGCCATCAAGACCTCAGCCATCGAGGGTGGTGGCGGCAGATCATCCTCATCATCATTGTGGTTACCGCGACCACCACGGCCTCCACGACCTCCTCGAGCCATTCTGGAGATTTGACAATGACACGTTAGTATCTTTCTCCGAATGGTCGAACAATAGCATTAGCGTCTACACAAGTACACAGACTAGGGACGATAATACTTTGCGAGAAGGAAAACAACAAGATAGAACTTGGGTCAAAGATCAGCATCATGTGCTACTAGTGAGAGTTAAGAAATCACAACTTAACACACTCTAGTTGACACAATCCGGGACCTTATGTTCAAGTCCGTGGGTTAAAACCCAAAGAAAGGATCAAAGATTAGATTCGGTAGAAACATCTGAGTTGATTTGGATTGCAACGCAGCGGGAGCAACTGACACATAACACTAAAGGTCGAACCCACCCCGTTTCTAATCATTTTGAAGTAACAGACGAGGAGTAAAACCTTTAAACTCAAATCGAGGTAAGATTGCTCCGAGATTAGAGGGTAACCAGATAAGGAGTAAAAAGAATCCTAAGATGGTTTTCACAACTCATTTTTAGGTTAAAATATTTTCACAAACACTAGACTCAACATCGACCAGTAGAAGGGTTTCCTACAGGCAGTACTGCTCTGATACCAACTTGTGGCGCCCGACCCGACTGCTATACAGTGATACTGTGTCTCCGGTTATCCGATACCACCAGACACACTATCAAAGCATAATAGAGAGATCAAGACTTGTGGAACAACTGGCACATCACAGACTCTACGACACAAATCATATAGTTCAACTCTTATAAGAGAAAGATAGCAAATGACAACCAGAGGTCACAGACCCAACATTACAACAAGCGGAAGCAAATTAGGTTGTTCTAAACAACAAGAACCAATATGGCCTAAGAGGCCTACAGATAAACATCACAGCGCCAGCTGTTCCAGGATGTCCCAAGCTGCCACCTGGGAACCCCAGACTACTCGTCGACGTCCACAAAGAACCCACCTTCGAGGTCGGTGAAGTCCTCCTCTGAAACAAAACAAACGACGTTGAGTTCGACGAACTCGCAAGATTAAGAGCTAATATAGCTCGATGAGGCTTTCAAAGTTTTATGGCTGTTTTGCATAAAGCTGATTTTATTTATGAAAACATAACTCAAAGGCATCGACTAATCAGAATATTTTCAAAAGAGGTAAGAGTAACTCTTTCTTTCATCACCTTACTCATCATCAACCATCACAAACATTGTACCTGTTCATCAAAGGCACCTCCCCGAATCACCCTCGAGGAAGCTCACCTTGCATTTGAGTGGTACCTCTAGTACCCAGTTTTTAATCATTCCGTTAAAGTTATTCTATGATCTCTGAATCCGTCACCAAGTCGTCCATAACCGCGGACACGGCTTTTCGAAAATATTTATCCCTGCAGGGGTGTACAATGTGAAAGTCGCCAGGTTCCCGAGGGACCTCCCAGCTTCTTATCCATGCGTACCGTCCGCCCATTGCCTAGCTCTTAGCTCTCTTCCGGGGAAAGCCGGCTGGGTGGGAGCGGCTACACCTTTACCTCGCTTAAGACTAACCCAGGATCATCAGTGGCGGTAGGACAAGAGGTACCTTCTCGCACCCTGTCCCGCGGCCACTTATTTTCCTGACACAACCATCCTCATCTCAGTCTTGGCCACCATCTCAACGCACGCGCAAATGGAAAGCCAAACTAGAGGACCCTCGGCTAGTCCGCCACAAGTTAGTCGGTCGACGAGGTTCCATATGCCCACGCATGGTTGCACGCTCAACTTGGCTCGTAGGCGAGAACTCGCACTCAGGCGGCGAGAACGAGACAACCCACCACATCCCATGTGGCCTCTTATCCCCACCTTTAAGCATTTTATTATCCATCACCACAATTCTCCACCATCATTCTCATATCATCACATGAATCATCCATCGTATAGCTATGCAATTAACTAAGCATGGCTAAGCATCAACATAGCATACTAAGTATCTCAGGCCAACGATACAAACCAATGGATAATAGGGGGAAAAACAGGTATTGGCATCGGAAACTTAATGCAACTATAGGATACTCTAATCCAATAAAATTGACATTTGGAACCGCATGCAATATTATAGTGGAGAAAATATTTGCGGAAAATAGGATAAGATATGCTCAGAGGGGGATTACGCTTGCCTTGTTCCGGGTACTAGTAGAACGGCTCTTCGGGGTATTGTGGAGTAACCCCGGCTGCTTGATCTATCGAGCATAGCAACGGAAAACAATCAATCACCACACATGCTTCACAAATGCAATGCGCAAACACATGATGGCATGCCATTTTAAATCCCCGGGAACACATGGGATGATTCAACTATTCCAATTAAACGGAGTTCGGATGTGAGAAGGACACATCCCGAGTATACCGTGTAGTAAGTCATGATTCACCTTTACTTGTTAATTAGAATAGATGCAATCCTATGTTTACCTTGCATATGAATGACATGATCATGTTAAGATGCATGGTTCAGGTGCAAGAATCATTAGTGCAACAAGTACTATGAGTGAGATGAAGCTTGGTGTTGAAACAGATTAAAACTAGAGTATCCGGAATGAAATCCGGAAAATTCCGGTTCTGCTACCGGGAGAAATCCGGTTTCAGGTCCGGAGAATTCCGGGTGTGGCACCGGAAGAAAAAGATCCGGAATTATTTCCGGGTGAATTCCGGGTGTATAGCGGGTGAAAACGATCGAATCCAGTAGCTATTTCGCTAATCCGGTATAGATTCCGGAAAATTCCGGGTTTGACACCGGGTTTTCCAGTTCAACGGGAACGTGCTACTCCTACTGTGATTCGACGAACGAGAGCGAATAGGAGGAACGGAGGGCACTGGGGATGGTCGTGTGCTCACCCTGAGCTCGTGGGAGGGCTTGGCAAGGTCGGAGGTGGCGGAGATGGCCGGAATCGTGATCGACGTCCGACGGCCGGAGTTGGAGAAGACGAGCACGGCGGCGACAATGCGGCGGCCCCGGCTCGATTCCTTTGGCGAGGACGGAGAGGATGACACGGCGGACCTTCCTACGGTCTCCGTTTTGCTCGGGGAGGCTTCAATCGACGGCGGCAAGCTCGGCCATGGCGGCTAGGGTTCGAGCTCGTGGGGGAGAGAGAGTGGGGGAAACGGGGAGGATAAGGTCGGGGATGGAGTGAGGAGCAGGTGGGGCACGCATGGTGCTTCTCTTCCTTGCAGGGGAGAGGGCAGAGGGGGCCCGGCATCGAGCTGGTGCGGCGCGAGCGACGAGCTCGGTCGCTACAGAATGAAGACGATGCTGGTCTGGTTCATCCGGTATGGATTCCGGAAATTTCCGGGTCTGATACCGGGTGAGATCCGGGTTCAGGTCCGGATGATTCCGGATCTGCTACCGGATTCCCTGAGTTCTCGGAACTTCCTTGACAAAGATAAGATGTCAAAGTATGTTGGTTTGCAACTTTGAATTCTCTCATTGATTTGAGTTTGTAAATGAACCAGTTTGGCATTTGTTTTTAAATGGTGCCAAAACCATTTGGGTGTTGTTTAGCAAGTTAAATTCGGATGCCATGATGCAATGCAACACGAAAGCGAAAATTTTACTCGGGTTTTTAGGTTTCCGAACTTTGGGCTGTTACAGGAGGACTCCGACTTCTAGTGGACCTCCGACGAGGACACGGAGGAGGACCAGACCGGCGCCTCCGGATCCTGCCCCGCTGCCACAGACCAGGTCGGCGCCTCCGTGCCCGCTCCCGCTACAGCAGACCCGGCTAGCGTCTCCGAATTCATCGTCGAGCTCATTGTGATCTCCCACGACTCCAACGATGAGTAGTTTAGTTTACATGATCTCTGTAATTTGTATATAGATGAGTTTTTATAACACCCCTCCTTGAAAGAGGAAATGTTACCACAGAACAACCCAATCTTAAAATACTAGAGGGAAAATCCGACAGCACCTCCCTTGTACCGACGGACATCCACGACAGGCAATTAATATAACAGAGTATATATACATAAAACCACAAGCGGAAACATTCTATAGCTCATAAACATCCACAAGAGCTACGTGGCAAAGCCACAAACCGATAAGACACACCGAAACATGAAACCACAAGTTCTAAGCACTCCCAAACACTAGGTGGGAACTAGTAGACTCCAGCCCACCTTATTAATCAACTAGAGTGGTCTTGACATCAAACCAAAACATGCTTAAAACACAACAAGTAGCTCCTAGCTATCAGAAATCATGAACCGATGTTTTCAAGTTATCCTGATCGAGCTAGGTGGATGAAAGGTGGTGAAATTTCGTGAGTGAACACCCATGGGAGCTACGCCTTTCATCTACTTGCAAAGCTTCACAATGAAGTACCTGAAACAAAACCCACGAGGGGTGAGTCCAAAGACTCAGCAAGTACACAACATAGGCCCAGAATATACTTGAAATTAAGTACAAGACCATGTCGCATGAATATGTAATATGAATAGCGAACCATGCTTTATCTGCCATGAGAATGCATGAAGAAATCATGCAACCGAAGGAAAATCATGCACTTCTCTTCAAGCTACTGCCGGCAAAGCTAGGGGGGGACGACGTCTCATCCGAACCCTTCAACCCACACAAGGTGAGAGGACCATAACATGAGGATGGACCCGAAGGACCACACACCCGCAAAGCGAGGATCACTCCTTAAACTTGGAAGATGCCCCGTTATGGATTTCTTTACCAAGATCCATGAAAATCCAATCCCTATAGCATAATAGTGGTATGGTGTATTGAAAGATACACTAGGGAATGGCATGTCTACTTTTGCACGAATGTAGAGGAACCACATAATTGAACAGGAGTACAAAATGAACAAGACAATATGTCGTTTGTAGCCCAGTGTACTCGCCTCAACCGCTGCGAGGGTGGTGGTGTGAGGCTGCCTCCGGTGGATTGGTGCTGCGACCTGCTATAAGAACACATATACAAGTCTTAACATTGCAGCAAAACAATATATGCAGGCACACACACAAAACGAGCCTAATCGCATCCCCGGGAAGCAACCCTTTGCTGTCCCTTCACACAAGCATATCTCGAGCTAGACAGCTCCAAAACATGCAAATGACATGGCTATGGATTCATAATGAACCATGTACAAATAACTCCAAACATTGGAACTCAAAATATGGAGTTATCTAAGTCATAACAAGCAAATACTTGGCTGCTGTTTTCAGGTTTCAGCTTAACGATTAGCTCTCTTTGGAAAATCATTGCAAGAGGAATACTAACACTGTGTTTGGTTGCACTGAATTGGAGCGCGGAATTGGAATTCGGGCCAATTCTGCCGTTTCTGCCGTTTGGTCTGTCCTCTGAATTGGTGTGTGGAAACTTGTCTCAATTCCGAGCCCTCCCCCGCGCGTGTACCGATTGGCTCGAAACTTTCCGAGGTCAAGAGCTCGGAAAGGCTCGGAATTGGTGTTGCTCTCATCCCCGTCTCCTCCCCGTACGCCCTCTCCTCCCCATCGCCCTCCCGTCTCCAACCGCCGCCGCCTCCCCGTACGCCCTCTCCTCTCCTCCCCGTACGCCCTCTCCTCTCCAACCGCCGCCGCCTCCCGGCTCCAACCGCCGCCGCCTACCCGTACGCCCTCTCCTCTCCTCCCCGTACGCCCTCTCCTCTCCTCCCCGTCCGCCCTCCCGTCTCCAACCGCCGCCGCCGCCTCCCGGCCACCGCCGGCCGCCGGATCTCGTCCAACTCGAGCACGCACGGGGCGAGCGCCCTTCCAGCTGCCGCGTGCCCCGCCGCCGCCTGGAGGAGATCGACCGACTCTGGCCTCCCTCCCGTCTCCCCGTACTCCGGCCGGTGCCGCGCGACCTGCCTCCGCCATGGCCTCCCTGCTCGAGCCCGATCTGTCCCTCCCGTCTCCCCGTACTCCGGCCGGTGACGAGCTGCTCTCCGGCGAGCGTGGTCGCCTGCCTCTTCTCCTTCTCCGTCGACGGGGGCGGACAGGGGCCGCCGGGCTGGAAAAAAAACAGCACAAATTCATTTCTGTATATGTGCAATCCAAACAATAGAATTGAATTAGGAGCCAATTCAATTCCATCTCGGATTTGGAATCTTATTCCAATTCAATTCGGCGCTCCAATTCTCCGCAACCAAACATAGTGTAATGGAAATTAAGTAAATCCTTTGGTATTAGAGACTAGGCATCACATACAGCATGTCAGGGAACAAAGCATGAATTTATATGAATTTTAAATACTCCTAATGCACATGGAGAAAACCTATTATGTGTTGTTTCTGAAATCTGGTACAGCTACAAAGAAATAGGCATATCAGGAGTTGTGCAGCTCCGATTAATGCGTTTAACGGCTCAAATTGATCGTAGGAACAGGGCCTACAAAACATTTCACATACTCGTCCTCTGATTTTGCCATATTGGAACTCGAAAATAGTGATTTCTGAACCTGTAGATGCAGAAACGGAAATATAGACAGATTCTTGCCCTAACCCCAGATGCAATTGATACATCCCTGCCTTAGAAATCATGGGAAACATCATCTACAGCAGATGAGAGGGTCATGGGGAGTGGGGAGACTCACCCTTGCAACTTGAGCAAAGAAAATCAGGCAGGGGAGGTGAAGATGTTCTCCTCTTCTTCTCTTCTCTTCTCTTCCTTCTCTTCTCGATCTTCTTCTTGTTCCCCTTCCTCAAGAACAGGTCTAGGGCCGTCCTGGGAGGTAGGGAAGAACGTGGTACTGATGGGAAGGATCAGGGGAGAAGGGGAGATGAAGGGGCATGGTGGGAGGAGGCGCCATGGGAGGAAGAAGCTCAAGGTGAGGAAGAGAAAGGGATTGAGCTTTTGGAGGATGGTAGGCCACGGGAGGATAAGGAGCTAGGAATAGAGCTTATCCAGCCCAGAAAAAACATTTTAATTAAGATTATTTTCGACCATGACAAATAACCTTGGCCATCGAAATGACATAAGCCATGTAGTAAGCATCCGGACTCCGATTCGACCAAATGAGTAGTCTATTTCGATCGTCTCGACGAGCCCGACACAGCTACGGAGGCGGATTTATGATTCGGTAAACAAAATTAAATATGGATGTAGAGAGTCCAAAAACATGTTTTATCGGAAATGGATCATTGGAAAACAGGGGTGTTACAGTCTCACCACCTTAACTGGAACTCGCCCCGAGTTCTTCTCTCGTTGTACTACTGAAGATGCTAGAAAAACATGGCATAGGACACAACGAGAATGAATTTTAGGAGTTAGAACGTACCGTCAGAGAACAATTCTAGGTACTTTTCACGCATTTGGGACTCAAGTTCCCAGGTCGCTTCTCGTTCTGTCTGATTTGTCCAAAGAACCTTCACATATTTGATCTTTCGGTGCCTCAAGGCACGCTCAGACTCACCAAGGATCTTCAAAGGACGGGACTCGATCGTAAGATCTTGCTCGATTGTGACAGGTTCGGAAAGAATGAGACGTTCAGAATCCTCAAGATACTTCCGAAGCATGGAAACATGGAAAACATTGTGTACTCCCCGCATCGTTTGTGGCAAATCTAAGCGGTAGGAGAGCTTTCCAACTCGAGCAACAACGGGAAATGGCCCGACATAGCGAGGACTAAGCTTTCCCTTGATACCAAATCTTACAATTCCCTTGATAGGCGACACTTTAAGAAGCACCTGGTCACCTACTTGAAATTCCAAAGGTCGCCTTCTGACATCAGCGTAGCTCTTCTGTCTGCTCTGTGCAGTAAGCATGTTCTGACGAATTTCTGCGACGCGGTCAACAGTTTGTTGAACCCAGTCTGGTCCAAGAACTGACCGCTCGCCTACTGAATCCCAACAAAGGGGTGACCTACACTTTCGACCATCGAGGACCTCGAAAGGAGCAGCCTTTATACTTGCATGGTAGCTGTTGTTATAGGCAAACTCCACCAGAGGAAGATGATCTTCCCAGTTACCCTGCCATGATAGAGCACAGGTGCGGAGCAAGTCTTCAAGGGTTTGAATGGTACGCTCAGACTGACCATCAGTCTAGGGGTGAAAAGCTGTGCTGAACCGGATCTCGATACCTAAAGCATTCTGCAAACTGTCCCAGAACTTGGAGGTGAACTTTGCATCCCGATCAGAGATGATCGTTTTCGGGACACCATGGAGACGAATAATCTCAGGGTATAGATTGGAGCTAAATCACTAGCTGAGTTTGTGGTACGAATTGGAATGAAGTGGGCCAACTTACTGAGACGATCCACAACGACCCAAATGGCATCCTTTCCTCGTGGGCTGCGAGGTAGGCCAGTGACAAAGTCCATGGTGATATCTTCCCATGGCCACTTCGGGACCTCGAGAGGTTGCAGTTTTCCAGCAGGGCTTTTGTGTTCAGCTTTGACTCGTTGGCAAACGCCACATGAAGCCACATACTTAGCCACATCTACTTTCATCCGCTTCCACCAGAAGTTTTGCTTTAGATCATGATACATCTTGGTTTCACCAGGATGAACGGTGTAAGGAGTACGATGGGCTTCTTTGAGGATATCATCCTTCACTTGAGCCTTTTGCGGAATGCAAAGGCGACCTTGAAATCGCACAACTCCGGCACCATCTATGGTGAACGGACCTACCCTTCCTTCACGGACACGGGTGGCAACTTGCATCAGCAACCGATCTTGTTCTTGTGCTCGCCTAATGCGCTCCACAATATCAGACTCAAGGATCATTTGGGTTTTGCCTGAGCAACGCCCGCGCAACAGAAGGAAATATTCATTCTCTCCAGCTCAGGCTGGAGGGCCACCACATTAGGAACAACTACCTGGCGACTCAAAGCATCGGCCACCACATTGGCTCGGCCGGGTTTGTAGTGGATGGTAAGATCATAATCGTTAATCAGTTCCAACCACCTTCTCTGCCTGAGATTTAACTCCTTCAGTAAAGATGTACTTGAGACTCTTGTGATCAGTATACATATCACACACCTCACCATAGAGATGATGTCTCCAGATTTTGAGAGCATGAACGATTGCAGCCAATTCCAAATCATGGGTTGGATAATTCCGCTCGTGAGGCTTCAGTTGTCGAGATGCATAGGCAATGACCTTGTCATCCTGCATCAGCACACAACCAAGTCCAAGTTGGGAAGCATCGGAATATACTGCAAAACGCTTACCTGGTTTAGGTAGCGACAAGATTGGAGCAGTCACCAATCGCTCCTTGAGATAGCAAAAACTCTTCTCACAATCATCATCCCAATGGAATTTAGAGTTGACTTGCGTTAGCTTGGTCATTGGCTTGGCAATAGAGGAGAAGTTCTTCACAAATCGACGGTAATATCCGGCAAAGCCTAGAAACTTCTTACTTCCTTGACATTAGTTGGCCTCGCCCAATTAACAACGGTGGAGATTTTGCTTGGGTCAACAGATATGCCATGTTGGTTGATCACGTGGCCTAGAAAGCCAACTTCTGAAAGCCAGAATTCACACTTCTTCAACTTGGCATAAAATTTGTTTTGCCTCAAGGTTTCAAGCACTATTCTAAGATGTCGAGCATGTTCTTCCTCTGTCTTGGAATAGATGAGAATGTCATCAATGAAGACGACCACAAAGTTGTCGAGATAGGGGTGAAACATGTTGTTCATCGTCTCCATGAAACAGGCGGGGGCATTCGTCAGACCAAAAGACATGACCTTGAACTCATAATGCCCATACCTTGTGGAGAAAGCAGTCTTCTGATATCTTGCTCTCGAACTCGAATTTGATTATACCCAGATTGCAAGTCAATCTTAGAGAAAACTTTAGCACCCTTCAATTGATCAAACAAGTCTTCGATACGAGGAAGTGGATATTTGTTCTTGATAGTCAGCCGATTGAGGCCACGATAATCGATACACATGCGCCAAGTGAGATCTTTCTTCAAGGTGAAGAGCACGGGTGCGCCCCATTCGGACACACTCCTCTGAATTAGTCCTTTAGCGAGAAGATCATCTAATTGCTTCTTAAGCTCTTCCTGGAAAGGTCGAGCTAAGCGATATGGTGCTATCGAGATAGGCTGAGCTCCAGGAATCAGATCAATGCAGAACTCGGTGTCCCGCTCCGGAGGCATGCCCGGAAGCTCATTTGGGAAGACATCAGGATAGTCGCACACTGCTGGTATCTTCTGGAGGCACAGTGGGGTACTTGGTTTCCTAGAGGGTCCATAATATCCCACTCTTCGAAGAGGGCTGACCCGGAAAGAGACTGGACAATAGTGGCAATGATCGTGGAGGTGCACTAGCTTGGTAGACACACTCTTTTCCTGAAGGAGAATCAAGGGTGATGACTCTCCAAAAACAAGAGATCACCGCCTTGTAAGCTTGTAGCCAGTCCATGCCAAGAATGACATCAAAAGGCTGAAACTGAAGGATGAAAAGATTTGCAGTGAAGTCTTCATCCTCGATGGAAATATCACAGCCAGGACACACATGCAACACGAAAGCAGCCCACCCGGAGAACTAACTCTCACTGGTTGAGATATTTCTTGCCTAGACATGTTTGCCCGATTCGCGAAGTCTAGCGATACGAATGAGAAACTAGAGCCAGAGTCAAACAGTACTAGAGCTTCAACTGAATTGACTGGTAGTGTACCTGTCACCACATCTGGACGTCCAGCCGAGGATGATGAGGGCAGTGTATAGTAGCTCTGGCAAGCGGGTGTAGGTGGAGCGCCAATCTGTGGCACAGATGGAGAAGCATGGGGTGCTGGATAATTTGATGGCACTGTGAAAGGTGGTGGCCAGTAATATCCTTGAGGAGGAGGCTCCCAAGCTGCATACGGATAAGGAGGAGCTTGAACATTCTTCATTGCTTGCACAGACCCATGCGAGGATATAGGCGCAGATGAAGACTCAGCCTGGGAAGACACGGTCTGCCACTTGATAACACTATCGGGGTTCTGCCTACAAACCCGCTCCATGTGGCCACTTTTATGACAACCATTGCAAACTCCCGACCAATTGCACTCATTGGCTCGATGGCCTTCGCCACACTTGAAGCACCTCATCCCTTGCCCTGGCATTGGGCGATAAAGAAGACGTGGACCATTGGAGGATGAAGTCTTCTGTGACTTTTTCTTGAAGGAATGGGAGGTAGGTTGCATATTTTTAGATTTCTTCTCTAAACGGCGGTTAAACTTGCTACCTTCACCATGGTCTCGCTTCTGGTTGCCACCCGCAGTAGAGAAATTACTGGGGCCACCCTGTGGAGAAGGTATCACTTGAGGTGAGCCATTCTGTAGCTCAAACTCTATCTTCTTAGCTTTCTCAACCAAGGAAGCAAAACTAGAGGGTCCAGCGGCACTGAGCACAACACGATATTGTTGCTCTAGCCCATCCTTGAACCTCCTTGCCTTCTCTTTATCGTCATTTACCACTGTTGGCACAAAACGGATGATGTCATTGAATTCTGTTTCATAGTCCTGAATGCTTCTATTTCCTTGCTTTAACTTGCTGAGTGCATTCTCCATTCTCTCGACATAGGAGGCTGGATAGTACTTCTCAATGAACTGAGTTCGAAAGAACTCCCAAGTGGGTGTAGCATGTTCAGGTGGTAGAGAGGAACGAACATTCTCCCACCAGATATCTGCATTGCCCTTCAGCTGGATGGCAGCATACATCACTTTCTGGGCTGGCTGCACTTGCATGATCTCCAGACGTCGTTCCATGGTGCGCAACCAATCTGCTGCCACAACAGGAGAGCCAGACCCATTGAAAGTGTCAGCGTGTACCATAGACCAAGTGAGAAGAGGATTGATTTGCCTAGGTCCAAATGGCTCATTCATCATGCCCTGGACATTGGCAGGCGCAGTAGCTGCGGCTTGGGCTTGCTGACGAAGTGTCTGGAGTTCTTGCATTAGCTCACGCCACTCAGCTTGAGGCGGTGGAGCGTCATTGTTGCCAACATCAGGAGCTGCCACCGATTGCTCAACACTCTCCTCAGCTACACGATGGGCACGATTGCGTCCTTGACCTCGGGGATTAGCATTAGCAGCAGCTTCAGCTGCCCGGTCAGTAGGAACCCGGTTTCTGCCGCCTCTACCCCTTGCCATCTAAGGAACACAAGAAGATGACCCAGTCAAGCGAAGGAATAGAATAGAATATTGATGAGTAAGGAAGATAGGAACTCATACTTCAAACGGAATTAAGATTGGAATAAACACCCATGATACCCGGAAACGAGTGCTACTCGAACACAAGACTGCTTAATATGCCTTGGTAAAGCACCACAAGCAATCAACGCACACCAGACAAAGCTTGGAAGCATACAATTGAAAGGAAAACGGTCCTATTGTGCAGTGTGTCAAGTTTTATGTTGTTTAACCATCTAATCACATTTTATTTAGAAACCTAGTAACATACTATTGGAGAATTGGTATATTTCACCCAATCTCAAAAGAATTGATGTCCTCGTCAATTTGATTTTTGTACACTAACAAGCAATCAATATAATCTAGCAAGCAAGTATTTCAAAGGTCCAAGAATCTTTTCAATGGTATACATGTTTACACATGTATAGCAAAGTTATGGCTTAACTGATACCAACTATAACACCCCTCCTTGTAAGAGGAAATGTTACCACAGAACAACCCAATCTTACAATACTAGAGGGAAAATCCGCAGCACCTCCCTTGTACCGACGGACATCCACGACAGGCAATTAATATAACAGAGTATATATACATAAAACCACAAGCGGAAACATTCTATAGCTCATAAACATCCACAAGAGCTACGTGGCAAAGCCACAAACCGATAAGACACACCGAAACATGAAACCACAAGTTCTAAGCACTCCCAAACACTAGGTGGGAACTAGTAGACTCCAGCCCACCTTATTAATCAACTAGAGTGGTCTTGACATCAAACCAAAACATGCTTAAAACACAACAGTAGCTCCTAGCTATCAGAAATCATGAACCAATGTTTTCAAGTTATCCTGATCGAGCTAGGTGGATGAAAGGTGGTGAAATTTCGTGAGTGAACACCCATGGGAGCTACGCCTTTCATCTACTTGCAAAGCTTCACAATGAAGTACCTGAAACAAAACCCACGAGGGGTGAGTCCAAAGACTCAGCAAGTACACAACATAGGCCAGAATATACTTGAAATTAAGTACAAGACCATGTCGCATGAATATGTAATATGAATAGCGAACCATGCTTTATCTGCCATGAGAATGCATGAAGAAATCATGCAACCGAAGGAAAATCATGCACTTCTCTTCAAGCTACTGCCGGCAAAGCTAGGGGGGACGACGTCTCATCCGAACCCTTCAACCCACACAAGGTGAGAGGACCATAACATGAGGATGGACCCGAAGGACCACACCCGCAAAGCGAGGATCACTCCTTAAACTTGGAAGATGCCCCGTTATGGATTTCTTTATCAAGATCCATGAAAATCCAATCCCTATAGCATACTAGTGGTATGGTGTATTGAAAGATACACTAGGAATGGCATGTCTACTTTTGCACGAATGTAGAGGAACCACATAATTGAACAGGAGTACAAATGAACAAGACAATATGTCGTTTGTAGCCCAGTGTACTCGCCTCAACCGCTGCGAGGGTGGTGGTGTGAGGCTACCTCCGGTGGATTGGTGCTGCGACCTGCTATAAGAACACATATACAAGTCTTAACATTGCAGCAAAACAATATATGCAGGCACACACACAAAACGAGCCTAATCGCATCCCCGGGAAGCAACCCTTTGCTGTCCCTTCACACAAGAATGCATATCTCGAGCTAGACAGCTCCAAAACATGCAAATGACATGGCTATGGATTCATAATGAAACCATGTACAAATAACTCCAAACATTGGAACTCAAAATATGGAGTTATCTAAGTCATAACAAGCAAATACTTGGCTGCTGTTTTCAGGTTTCAGCTTAACGATTAGCTCTCTTTGGAAAATCATTGCAAGAGGAATACTAATGGAAATTAAGTAAATCCTTTGGTATTAGAGACTAGGCATCACATACAGCATGTCAGGGAACAAAGCATGAATTTATATGAATTTTAAATACTCCTAATGCACAAGGAGAAAACCTATGCTGTGCTGTTTCTGAAATCTGGTACAGCTACAAAGAAATAGGCATATCAGGAGTTGTGCAGCTCCGATTAATGCGTTTAACGGCTCAAATTGATCGTAGGAACAGGGCCTACAAAACATTTCACATACTCGTCCTCTGATTTTGCCATATTGAACTCGAAAATAGTGATTTCTGAACCTGTAGATGCAGAAACGGAAATATAGACAGATTCTTGCCCTAACCCCAGATGCAATTGATACATCCCTGCCTTAGAAATCATGGGAAACATCATCTACAGCAGATGAGAGGATCATGGGGAGTGGGGAGACTCACCTTGCAACTTGAGCAAAGAAAATCAGGCAGGGGAGGTGAAGATGTTCTCTCTCTTCTCTTCTCTTCTCTTCTCTTCCTTCTCTTCTCGATCTTCTTCTTGTTCCCCTTCCTCAAGAATAGGTCTAGGGCCGTCCTGGGAGGTAGGGAAGAACGTGGTACTGATGGAAAGGATCAGGGGAGAAGGGGAGATGGGGGGCATGGTGGGAGGAGGCGCCATGGGAGGAAGAAGCTCAAGGTGAGGAAGAGAAAGGGATTGAGCTTTTGGAGGATGGTAGGCCACGGGAGGATAAAGAGCTAGGAATAGAGCTTATCCAGCCCAGAAAAAACATTTTAATTAAGATTATTTTCGACCATGACAAATAACCTTGGCCATCGAAATGACATAAGCCATGTAGTAAGCATCCAGACTCCGATTCGACCAAATGAGTAGTCTATTTCGATCGTCTCGACGAGCCCGACACAGCTACGGAGGCGGATTTATGATTCGGTAAACAAAATTAAATATGGATGTAGAGAGTCCAAAAACACGTTTTATCGGAAATGGATCATTGGAAACAGGGGTGTTACAGTTTTGCGTACGTTGCATGTGTTATAGTAATCTGTGCATACAAAATGGTGTGTGTGGGGGGGAGGGGTTGTCTGGGCTCTGTACGCGGGTCCGTGACAGATAGGGCCTGAAATTTGCACATTCCGGTTAAAGATGCTCTAAGCAGCTTACAGTATGTGGGAAGGAAAAGGGCAGATTGGCAGGCGACAACGATGGGGAAGAAGAAACTGTTATAGATGAGCGAAGAGAGGCTAGGCGAGATGGAGTTCGACCAGGTACCGCATGTTGTGATGAAGCTATTCGAGGCAGCCACCATATCGGTCCTAGGAGACGGGGCGGCTGGCGTAAGGGTGCATAAAGGACATCACGCCCAATCTTCTGCTGAAGGTCCCAAGTGAGCATGCAACACCCGCTTTGTCAAAGATGGGTTGGTCGGTGGATGGATAGAGGACATCCCACCAGACCTGGGGCAGCCGAGATATGGGAGCTGCTGGAGCTTGCAGACAGAGTGGCCGATGTCAACCTGACAAAAGGGGTTGACGATGAGTTCAGATGGAACTGGGAGGCCAATCGAGAATACTCGGCGTGCTCCGGCTACCGTGCGTTCTTCGTAGGCAGGGTGGGCCTAGGCGGGGAGCAACAGGTCTGGAAGTCGAGGACTTCTAAGAAATGCAAAGTCTTCCTTTGGCTGGCATTGAGAAACAGATGTTGGATTGCCGACCATTTGAGTAGGCGTGGATTGCCGCACCCGGCGGTGTGCCCCCTGTGTGACTAGCAAGGGGAAGATATAGACCACATGCTGCTTGGTTGTGCCGTATCTAGAGAGGTTTGGTCCACCTTCCTTGGCAAATGAGGCTTGGAGTCATGGATTCCGACACACGAAGCTAGCTTGACGAAGTGGATGCCAGCTAGGTTGGTGATTGGGCTCGATCTGAGAGACCCATGGACGACGATCAACCTAATATGCTGGTGTTTGTGGAGACACCGCAATGGTGTGGATTTTGAGGACCACAGCCTTGGTGGGTTGAGTGGTCAGTATGATCCTAGCCGGCGGAGCTGTGGCATGCAGCAGGCTTCTTTAGGCTCGCTAGTCAGGTAGAAAAGTGGAGGGTTGGCGAGTAATTTGGTTTTGCTTTTCGTGGATTGTGTTCTATGCGCATATGCCAAACGCGATGTAATCGGCCTCTTGGCATATTCTTCTATGAAACCGATACGTTTTTTTATGACGCATCTAAGAAAAATAAAGATGGAGTTTGATCTGTAGGTCGCCCAAGTGGCTTGGTGAACATCGGTGGGGCTCTGTTTGTTTCTAGTGTTTTTATGAGATTTTGTGGCTTGGTGAAAAGTTACATATTGTTTGTTACCCTTGGTAGTATCTTGGACTTCACGCAGGTTATCGTTATTAATGGTGGTTCATGTTGTTTAAATTGTATATTTTTGTGATTTAATACTTGCCGGCTGTTGGATTTGAGATGGAAAGATCACATTTTTAGGCCTCGTTTGATTCATGGGATTTGTAAAGGAATTATGCAGGATTGAAATCCTACGGGAATTTTTCCTTCGGATGCCGGTTGATTCAAATCCTATAGGAAAAAATCCCATAAGAATCTTGTAGTGTAAGGAAAATTCCTTCACACAATCAAAGGAACTTGATCTTCCCATAGGATTGAATTAGCCATGCCATTCCAATCCTATAGGATTCCTATTCCTACACTTTTCCTATCCTATGAATCAAATGAGCCCTTATTTCTTTGTACAGAGGACTGTGATCAAGGGATTGAAAGAGAAGAGGGCTGGGAAGGGAATCGTGGGGATTGAGTGGAGGTAGCGGCCAGAGATTATAGCTGGCCAAACGGGCCGTGCTAAATGGGCCGGCCCGAGGCACGCTCATTTTGGCACGGCCCAAGCACGGCCCGGCCCGCGACTAAACATGCCGTGCCGGCACGAGGCCCACCCGTGCTCGTGCCCCAGCTCAGAGCTGGGCACGCGGGCTGGTCCGACACGGCACGCTTCAGACCCGTGCCGCTCAAGGCCCGCTAAGGGCACGCCCAAGGCTCGCGAAGGACGGCACGCGGAGGGCACGCCACAGGGCCCGCGAAGGGCACGTCCGTCCTCGACCGTTGGCGGGCGCGCGCGGCTGCGGAATCTATAAAAAAAAGGCGCGCGCGGGCCTCTGCCGACCGTTGGGGCCGTCGGGCCGTGCCGACCGTGCGGCACGCGTCGCCAGAGGCACGCCAGGCCCTGGTCCGGCACGGCCGACGTTGGAGGTGTTTTTTTTTCCTTTTTTTTGAATTTTTGAACCCTAAACTCCAACATTTTGTGCTATAAATAGGGCTACTCACCCACAGAATTTTTCACACTCATCCCACACTTCTCCTCCCACACTTCCCATCCTATGGAGCACTTTGCCCCAAATCCCCCGGATTTACCCCGGAGCCGATGATCCACTTTTCCCTCGGTTCTTTAGGTCTTACTATCGAAGATTTTGCCTACATAGAATCAACACCACACCCACACACTAGCCAAGAACATCACTCATCCGCTGCTGGTTCTAGTAGTGCCGCCGCTTCTAATAGTGCCGCCGCCCCCTCCTTACCACTACCCCTCCTCTACCGCTACCGGCTCAAAGAGGCGTTGAACCGCAATGGTGTGGGTGGAGGGCCATTTCGAGTATCGTCTTGCGACACTCGAAGATGGCACGAAGGAGCACCAAGCGCTGTGCAAGTGGCCGGGGTGCAACAAGATCCTCAGCGGCGCCTCGAAGCATGGTACCGGTCACTTGGACCGTCACCTCAAGTCGCACCGGGTGGCGAGCTCACAGGCGTCGGTGAGAAGACAGGGCGATCTACCTTATGCCCCCGACGGCCAGGTAAGGAACTTCAACTACGATCCTAATGAATCTCGTAGAAGACTATGCCATGATATTGCTGCACATGAATTACCCTTGGTGTTGGGGAGTATCCCGCTGTTGTAGATTGGATTCAAACTTGCCATAATCCACAGTATCATCCAGTTTCTAGGCAAACTACATCTAGGGACATGAAAAAACTAGCCAAAAAAATGCGAAATGAAATGAAAGATGAGTTTGCGAACTGTACATTTTCAGTTTCATTAACATCTGATATATGGAGCGGTTAGTGCTAAGCAGGATTATCTAAGTGTTGTAGCTCATTATGTGACCACTGATTCCTGGGAACTAAAAAAAGCGGTCATTGGATTTGATTAATGGATACTAGACATACTAGTAGAGCAATTGCTGAAAAAATATTGCATGTCATGCAAGAATTTGGTCTCAAGAATAAGGTGTTTGCAATAACTTTAGATAATGCTTCAAATAATGCCAGCACAATGGATGATCTTCGTCCCATACTTAGTGGTTATGCCTCAACACACCTTTTCCATCAACGTTGTGCATGTCATATTATTAATCTTATTGCTAATGTGCTTTAAAACATCTGTCTGAACCCATTGAGAAAATTAGAAGTGGCATTGTTTTTTTAAATGCTTCTAATCCACGGCTAGCTGAGTATAAGAGATGATGTGATGCGGCTACAGCGGCCAGTCTTGTCTATATATAGACATGAGCATTAGATGGAACTCTAATACATAATGATTAGAGATTGATCCGTGATAAAGAAATGTTTACCCGTTTGTTAATGCAAATTCACAAGGGGCAATCTTTTTTATGTCCTGCTGACTGGGATATTGCAAACATGGTCATGCAATTTCTAGAATGTCTTTTATGATGCAACAAATATTTTTATATGGGGTTTATTATCCCACAACTCCTCTACTAGTGCATCAAATTTATTTCCTTGCTGATCACTTAAAAGCACATGAAGATGATCCTAAGTTAAGAGAGGTGTTAAAAAATTGAAGGGAAAGTTTATAATATTAGAAAGAAATTCCTGATTTGTGTGCATTTGCATTCATTTGGATCCGAGGGCTAAAGTTGTGGGGTTCGGTGACGCTCTAGCTCTCTTAACGAAGGCATTAGACAGTGATTATAGTCAATACAATTTACTATTAAGAGCAAACTCGCTGATCTGTACGACAAGTACGAGAATAAGTTTGCAGCACAGTTCGTCCGCACCGGCCTCCACAAGCCCAACGGCCCGGAAATAAGAAGACCATCTTCAAGATGTTTGCCGCTCCGCTGGTGGAAGTTCAAGCAGCGCCGGCGGGAATGAGTTAGCAGCTTACCTCAACGACCGTCCTCTTGTCGTCCACGATGAAGATGACTTCAACATATTGGACTGGTGGCGTGATCACAAACAAACATATCCCGTGCTTTCCATACTAGCACGGGATGTGTTAACTGTCCCCGTGTCAACAACATCGTCAGAGGGAACATTCAGTCTAAGCGGAAGAGTACTCGAGCCAAGAAGAGCTAGTCTCCACCCCGATATGGTGAAGAGTTTGATGACGGTAAAAGATCGCGATCGGGCGATGAGAAGAACCAACACATGCCGGAGGACCGAGTTGACTGCTGACTGGAGTATCTTCATATCGACGATGGAGAATAATTTCTTATCCTTTTGTAATTTTCCTTTTTTATTCTTGTACTGAACTTGGTCTGTAATATGAACAATTAAGTCGGAGGCAGCAAGTTTCAGATGCACTCTTTTTCCTTCCAGGGTACCTAAGGGGACTGGAAGGTTTAATAGGCGGCTTGCTAGCTTAATAAAACTTATTTAAATCATATCACCTTTGTCCCTTTTTTTGTTATTTTTTTTAATTTTTCTAACTTTTCTTTATATTTTTCTAATTTTTCTTTATTTTTTTAATTTTTTATGTGGGTCACGCGGGGCACGGTGGCCCCAGGTTCGGCACTAACCCCAACATTTCGTGCTATAAATAGGTCTCCGCACTCACAGAATTTTTCACACTCATCCCACACTTCTCCTCCTACACTTCTCATCCTATGGAGCATTTTTTTATTTTTTATTATTTTTATTTTCTCAGTTTCCGGGTCCTACGTGGGCCGACCGTGCCGTGCCAGCGTGCTCGTGCTCGAGCTTTAGGACGCAGCCCGTGTCGTGCCGAGCGTGAACGCGACGTGCCGTGCCGTGCGGCACGGTTGCAACTGGACGCTGATCTTGACGGCTTTTTTTTGAATTTTTCCATATATATTAAACCAACAAAGAGTACACGATTATATCGATTACAAAAAAAATACTAAAAGAGACGAGCAAATCTATGAGATCTAAGCCTTCTTCTTCCATGACACAATCTTGTACTTTCCTGAAGGCAGCCGTAGAACAACGCCGAAAATAGCAACCACAAACCTGTGAATACAACGAAGGTTCTCCCCTTTTAATTTTAAGCGCAATGTCAAGGCTTTGTGCACGCACGCAGCCATTAAATTAATCAAGCAACATCGACAAGAGCATCACCACTGATATTTCAGGGATATAAATAACCGAGCCACTTTGTCGACCTTGATGCATTGACACGGCTGTTGTCGTCTCGGATTGTCTGGTCCCGCAATCCACGTACGATTCCACATTTGGAAAAGGTGGAAACCAATCGGACGTCCTTCTTCCTCGCTCCGCGCAGCCCTTATCCTCGCGCCGCCCCGATCCCGCACCGCCGTCGTCCATTGTTGCCACCCCTTTACACAGCAGTACGGCACCAAAACAGGTCCTGGCCGGAGGTGATCGGACAGCCCCAGATCCCGAATTTTTCCCTCCGCCTCCAAATCCGGCCTCCCTTCCCAATTCGCTTCTACCCTCGACTGCTCTCTCCTCTCCGTCTGCCGCCGCGCCGCTTGCTAGATTCCACCCCGCCTCGGTACTGCGGTCCCATATCGACTCTACGCCGGTTAGGAAGAAGCCAGCCGTCGTTCTCGCAGTCCTAGAGTCGACTCAGTGAAGTGGAAGGCCAGACGAAATTGGGTTTCGTTCGGAGGCGGGCTCGGCGAGGCCGAATGGGTTCGCTTCTAAGCCATCTCCTCCGGCGGCGGCGCCTAGCCGGCGTAAGGTAGCGCTCTGCCTAGCGCTCCTCACCCTGCAGTACGGCGCCAGCCCTAATCTCCAAGCGCTGCGTCGGGTAAGCCGCATGCTTCCCCCTCTCACAGGCCTTTGCACCTTTTAGTTAGTCTCTAGTTCTGATGCTTGGTACCCCGCATGGCCGCATCTATCACTGTATGCGCCTCCGCTGCTGGACTTGGAGGATGAGAATTGGGGAAGTTTCGGGTCGTGTTTGGGAAAATATTTGCCAAAAGATGTAGACTGTGACTTGAGCAGCGCGGTGTCGACTAGTAGTAAACTAGTTATCACCTTCATGGATTCATCAGATTTGCGTAGCTGGACCAGTTTGTTGGTGCAGGTTGTGCCATTTGTGATTAATGATCGCTTACAATTTGGTTCGAGCAGCATCTGTTTGCAGAATGCTCGTTCTGTTTCGACTGTTCTGCTTTATTCAGTCTTGAACGATATACATAACATCAGATTTCTTAAGTTAACTGTACCTGTAACAGCTAGTTATATGCATTGCCTTTGACAATCTTAGAAGTTAGGTTTTATGTACTTCATGAGCTTAATCGAGCAAAGTACTATTTGGATGTCCTTAACCCACTTTGTTGTTTGTACTGCTGCAGGCGAGAAGTTATAGTGATTCATTGGTTCTTGCAATCGAAGTATTAAAGGTCTAATAATTGATTACATTTGCTCTAGAATGATCTTTACCTGGCATGTCTGATTCTGCGTACTGTGTATAGGTTTATGTGCGGTCATTTATTAGTGGCAGAGGGCAGTCTGAAGAACCAATTCAGTAATTGGACTCTTGCTGGATCGCTGACTATCTGGACTTCCTGCTGCTATCTATGCACTTCAGAATAGTCTGTTGCAGATATCATACAAGAACTTGGATTCCCTGACCTTTTCAATCTTAATCAGACCAAGCTGTTATTCACAGCATTCTTCACATATCTTATTTTGGGGTATGTCCTGCTGATACCCCTATTTTGGAATTACGTTGTCTTAATTATTGGCAAATGACAATATCAAGATCATGTGATGCATTAACCATGAAAAAGTAGGCATAACAATACTTTGGATTCCTGCATGAATTATTCTGTTTGAATGTTATCATACGACAAGAACAAGACTTCTTGTTTATTTATGTAACCGCAGCTTAGTGCTCAATGGAAAAGTAGGGCTCAATCTATACAATTAAGCCTGTAAGTTTTTTTTTTTTTGCAAGATTCTCTGTGGCTATGACACTGCTTAGCATATAATTTAAACCCAGAACATTGGTTGATGATCTGGACACCTGCGCGAACATTGGCTATAACTTTGAGTTTTGAATCAAACATGACACCAATAGTTCTATTGGCTCAGTTTTTATGTCGTTACACCAGTGTGTGTTTTAGTTCAAGTGATGAAACACCTTCAGGTCATGTCTCAAGAATTATTGGCCATAGCTGTAAGTTGTCCCAAGGATTTGACAAACCACTGGCACTGGTGGTGGGGTTATAAATTAAAGAGCTCAGGAAGGTGTTTTATCCTGTAACCTGGGTGATATAGGGACATAGGGTTAGTTCCTGGAAAACAGGCGTGTTCCTTTACGACGAGTTGGTTCTTTCTTTCTAATATGAGTGTGCTGTCTTTTGTGCTCCACATATAGCATGGGTCTGGACACTCTGGGGCAGATCAAATCTTGTTGATTTTATAACGGGGAATAGACAAGTTGAATGTGTTATCTTCTTAATGATGTATCGGAGGTGCTAGTACCGTTGATCTCATTATTTTTATTCACTCTGCAAATAGAAAACTGTCTCGAGTATAATTTCGTACTCATTAGGTTGATACTTTTTGTATCATCCTGCAGGAAAAAACAATCACCCAAACAAAATTTAGCATTAACTCTATTAATCACCGCGGCTGTCCTTTTAAGCATTGGGGAGGGAGGTAGCAGGAAAGATGCAAGTGGTGGTAGCTCTGATTATGTCTTACTATATGGAATCATTCCTGTGACGGTCGCATCTGTGTTGTCGGGTTTGGCTTCTTCCTTGTGTCAGTGGGCATCTCGGTTAGACTTGTCATTTTCCTTTGCAGGAAAGACTTCATTGCCACTCATTAAAAAAAAAGACGTCATTACCCCCTTAATATTTTCAATAATTACAGGTAAAAAAGCATACGTCGTACATGATGACTATAGAGATGTCATTTATTGGGAGTATTTGCTTGTTAGCAAGTACTCCTTTCAGTCACCAGATGGAGAAGCCCTGAGAAAATATGGTTTTTTCCTGGATGGACTTTGTGGACAGTGGTGAGTAACTTTTTGTTAATTGATATGCTATGTTCTCTCGCTATTAGGTAAAATTGGCAAAACAAGCGGCACATGTGTTACAAAATCATAAACAGTAATCATAACCATAATCTAGTTGCATAAAATAACTGTCATTGAGATGGCTAAGTAAAGTGTAACACTAACAGAACCTTTGAATTAGTTTGTGCTTTATTTTTGGATTGAGGAATGAAGATATGTTCTACCATAATGTTAATGGGGAAAGAGGTACGCAAGGAAGTCTAGGGCTGCTGAAGGTTGAAGTATTGCAATAGCATGACAGAGTCAGAGTTAGGATGCAAGAGTCAGTAATGTGTGTTTAGGAGTCCAAGAGGTACTTGAGTCCTATCCAGCTGGACAGCCATACTACTATATAAACAGAGGGATTGTAATCTTTCTAATCAAGCAACACAAAATATATTTTCACATCTCGTTTCTCTTTCTCATCTCTGATACCAAAACGTGCACCCTTCCAGCGACACGGCAACGAACCCAGAGAGCGGAAGCCGTGTGAACGAGAGTCCGCTGACCTTTGACAGCTACTCATTACGTGCAACATCACGAGGGCGTAACACATAGTTTGTTTGAAATTCGTAAGGGCAACTCCACCCCCGCTCCAGACCCGGAATGTGTTCTTTGGGGGGCGCCACCGCTAGCGTACGGCCATGACCACCCAGTCCATGTCACCCAACAGCGCCCTCCCCACACCCCCACCCCATTTGGTATGGTCTGTCCGTTTTTCCCCATTTTTCACCACATGGAGGAACTTTAGAAAGTTGCTGGACCAGCCTCGGGCTCAATCAACTCGTCCTGGAAGCCCCACCAGGCCACCACACCTTGGTCATAGATACTCTCATCACGCTCATCGTCCACAAACATGTTGTGCCTGATGCCCTGATCACACAAGCAGTCATCATCTCCCACATTGTTTCCACCTTCCATGATCTAGCAGTGTGCCGAACAATAGCCCAACGAGATTGTAGCACACAAATGCCCTCTCCACATCCTTCCCGGCACTCACTTGTTCTCTAGCAAAGGTACATCTTTTGTTACCATGAGGAGCGGAATTTCTTCACTAATTTAGACCGGATGATCCATTAGCTAGATAGTACCCTTGTTGTAGTGGTGGCCATTAGTCTCATAGTTGACTCTGGTGAATTGCCTTGTGCAAGCCTTGCAAACACAAGAGCGTTGAAGCACGTTGATGTCATTTTGAGAACCTGCCATGCCGAAGATAGAGTGCCAAATCCAGAGTCTTGTGATGCCACAACTTCTAGTATAATTGTGCACTCTCCAACATGTCCTTCATATTGCCCTTGGCAGGAAATTGACAGTTCTTCCACTCCCAATGCATGCAATTATGCTTCCAAGCATCCCCGGTAACCCTATCTGAGGCATTGATCTCCAACAATCGAGTTGTATGCGCACATTTGGTTCTCTCAACTATTCTTCGCCGAACACCTGAACTTGTACATTGCTTCAAGGCATGTGGACTTGCTCACGTGCAACAGCAACAGTATATTTTGATAAAAGAAAAGCCAAGCTTCCAACGACATCTTTCTTCAATTTGAAGTAAGCATCATGAACCCTAAGTCCCTGCAAAATACGCATGAACACAATCTTGACATCACCAGAAAGATGCATAGGTATAGCGGCCGAAACGCCTGGAGTAGTCCTTGAAGAGTTGGGACATGGCGGCTTCTCTCTTCCAATCGACCCCTTCATATTGCTTTATTGAGCTTTTGAAATTGGGACGCTGATTCTCATTGTGGTCATGAATGAGAACAGTGTAGCCATCAAAACATCACTATCATCATCAGATGAGTCGTTTGCATGATGTATCGATGAAATTGTTGTAGAAAACTCATCGGAGCTACCCGCCATGATCTATGCATCATCAAAAACAAAGAACACTCATATATATGTCACTTGCTAATTATCGGTGACAATTGCGATAATTTCGTAGTCACAATTGTGTCGGGCAAATGGCCCGAATGCGTTTGGGCGGCGTAGCTCGAGGGCGTGACGAGCCTTCGGCCGGCGAAGGCAAGCTGTCCTCCGGCAAATGTACGGATCCATCGGCATGGACTCAGGTGGGCGTGGTGAGAACGAACGACGACAAGGGACGATGGCGGCGTTGTTGGCTGCAGGGTCGAGCTCCTTCGGCGCCGAAAAGAGGTGGAAACAACGCCAGCTAGAGGCCCAAACTGCGGTGGCGGGGTGGCGGAATGGGCGAGCAACGCTGGAGGCAGCCAGCAGCGCGGCGGCGGAGAGGTGGGAATCGGGTGGGGAGGAGAGAGGGTGGAGTGGCTGGGGTCTCGCCGACTTGCGGACGAGGGTGGACGCGGACGCTGTCCATCCCACCACAAATCGACTCAAAATTCCGTCCGGAAATGGGTCGAAACGAACAGGCCGTGGACCGCCTGTCCATTTGGGGTGCCGCGTTGGGCCGTGGTTTCTGTCTGCCGGATAGAAACGGACACCCACAACCAAATGGGTGACCGCGTTGGAGTTAGCCCTAAGATGCAACATAACTGTGTTCTAACTTTGAACACTGCCACTCCAAAGTTGTTTTTGAGAATAATCTATTATGGGATTGGCTAAGTGCTGAAAACTTCATCTAAAATTTATTCCACTTTGCACCCAAAGGGATCTGGAAGAACCTGGGTAACTACCGCCATGAAAATGGCGGGATGGCAGGGCATATGGGATTGAGGAGTTGAACATAGGTTTGGGAGGACGAATCAGGAGATAATTGGTAGATAAAACTATCCTTTTTTGCTTGATTCATAATGATACATGTGGTGGCCCCTTTATTCATAAGTGGGCCATTGTTGATCTGCAAGGGTGGATGTGCCTATTGCTTCCTTTTGTGGTATAATTTCATGCTATCCATCTGAGGTAAAAAGAAATGTCTTCCATTGATTTAGAAGTGCATCTGTAATATATCCAATAAACACGTTTTCGTTTCAAATGAAAATTGGGCCATTCTGATCCGGAAAGACAACTAAGAAAAGTCTATTTCGAAGTGTGTTGCTTCCCTTTATTGTGCAATTTCATGCTATTTATTTGACATAACTAAGAAAACTTAGAAAAATCTTACACTGATTTAAAGTGATGTAACATATCCAATTTACACAGTTTTTATTTCAAAAGATGATTCAGAGAGCGTACGAAAAAGTTGAATACTTGATATAAACCTGTAAACTTCAATAATATTGATCATGAATCATCACTAATTCTGTGGGCCTGTAATTCACTCTTATACTCAGATACCAGTGTTAATGAATGCTGTGGGTGGAATCCTTGTTGGTCTTGTCACATCTTATGCAGGAGGTGTTAAAAAGGCAAGTGCTAAACCGCCACTGAATGGAATACACTTTCTTTTCCTCTGCACCGAAAATTGAACCATGCTGTTTTCTTATTCAGGGTTTTGTAATAGTCTCAGCTCTCCTCGTAACTGCATTACTACTGTTTTATTTGATGGAAGCCGCATCAGTCTACTGCCTGATGGCATTACCACTTGTCACGGCAAGCATCTTCATTTACCAGAAGTATCCATATGTTGAAAGGAAGAAGAAAGACTGATAAGATGCTCGTCAGAGAAGGGTTATTCTTAGCATCAGCGCACATATTTCTAACTCGTATTTTATGCCACGAAAGGTGAAGTTTGCTCTGAGAAGGGCGGCCACATTTGACCATGAGTAGTATCTGTTAGTGGAGCTATGTATCAACCATCTCTAGATCGGTGATACCAACTGAATTACTAGCCTCACTAAGCATTGACCTGTATATTAATACCAGTCAGTTGTTATTCCCTTTTATTCTTCAGTTATTGTTAGTTGACCAACGTGTGTGGGTCTATATTATGGAGAACATGAAGAACTGTTGTATGTCCTTACGCTGATTTTTAACTTTGAACAAGGATGGAACATCATCCTTTTTCTTTTTGCAGTTTAGGGTAATATATATCTATGAAATTTAAGCTCATCTTTTGTTACTTTTCTCATCTAACGCCTCGCTAGATCAATGAGTGCTTTTCATTTTCATGCTATGGATCTCACTCCGCAGAGGACACTGTACCATTTGTAACCATATGCTCCTGATCCTAGCTAATAATAACCATTAGTGGGGCCTCTGTTCTGTTGTGTTAATCCTTTTGCAGGGTTACTTGTGCTAACTTTGATTGATTACTTATCGCTGGCTCTCTCTCTCTCTCTCTCTTCCTATAATATTTTTGCAGCAGTTCTCAGTTAGTCAGTTAAACTTTCCCTCGGTAAGCCCATTTCAAAATAATTATGGTCCAGCTCTAATGTTCACTTTCTTCATCAATGCTGTCTCTAGTAAGTGCTCTTACAGTTTTATTCCACTTACTTTTGTATTGTTCATGTTTCAGATCGTCGCATACTTCTACTGTTACGATGCTGTAGGCTTGTCTCCAAGTCAAGCTTAACAAGCAGTATGTGCTACTGAAACTGAGATGAACTGACAGCTCTTTGGTGACTTCTCCATCAGCAAAGATTGCAATAAAACAAAGGTAATGTACAATTACAGACTTATATCAATTAAGACATAATAATACTAACAAACCCTCTTATCTGATAAATGGTACAAATCCTTTTGACAACTAGCAACCTATACACAAAGTCTATGTAAGACTAGTTTTACATAACTTATTGCATCTGGGAAGCTGCATCACCTGACTCAGCCGTACTAAGGTATAGATGAACAAAAGTGATAATGTACATATTGTATTCCTCTCACTGTCCAACTCATACCCAATTAATTTTGGACGCGCAACATCAGTTTCGCCTTTGCAGCTGCTGTCCTACATCCAGCTTCATAAAATTTGGGATCGTTAGTAAGCATAAATGCTTCACCCATCCATATTAATATACTTGAACCAAATTTAATTGGGTTTACCATGCATCTGAATTCACGATGACTGGGAGAGCTGACTCAGTTCATCAACCTATGTGACTGTGGGTGCCTGTCCAAATAACTCCTACTGGAAATTTCAGCTTCATCGGCAGCGTAAGGATCTGAATGGCCTGAGGCAGCCGGAGGTGACCAGACCGGTACTACCCCGCCTTCTCTCCCAGTCCAGCTGCTTGATGCCTCTGACGTGGTTGGTGCAATGCCAGCCCGCACACGGTGTAGGGTATTATTGTTATACTGCTGCTGCTGCTGGATGCCGTTGTTTCTGCAGCAGTTCCATCGTTCACAACTTCTTCCCTGATTCCATCTGAGGCTGGAAGTGCACCTGCGATGGCACCTCCTGCCTACTACCTCGCTGTTCCCAAAATCCGCTGAAAGTTCTGTTTCAGCTCTGAACAAGGAAGTGGTCATGCTAGGCACCATTTGATCTGCTCGTCTCCGGCGGCCGTCACTGGTGTGGGGATAGTAGCACGGAGCAGCTCTTGGTCCACTTCATACGCTGCAATTCTTGAGGGAAGGCAATCGGCGGCACGTCTGAGGAGTCTCCCAAGCCTTCCTCCATTCCGTTCTCCATCTCAGCACGAGAGGCCGCCTCAATGCTCCTCACATCTCTGACAAGGCATCCTGTAACCTAGACTTGGCTTCATCTAGCTCAACGATTGGGAGAGGGTAATTCGAACCTAGCTCAATTCTGCAGCCTGCAGCACAGACTCGGGTGCGTCCAGGGGTGGTGTTCCATTCCGTCGGCAGCCTCGCCAGCTCCGGTAGCCATCGTCGGACGTACTCCCCATATGGGTCGACTTGTAGCCTTTAAACTGAGAAATGCAATACATTAAAATCAGTGTGTTATTTTGATTACCAAGAGATCTCACCATATGAAGGAAACCATGTATATGTACCTGTGGGTTGTCAATGCGGTCGAGCTCACGGCCATCAGGCAGAGACCCAGAAATTGTACTGCCAGCCCAACGCATCACTCTCAAGGTCGGCGTCTAGCAGGGTGTCCCAGAAGTACTTCATCCCCAGCGCCATGGCAGCTGAAGGACCTTGACAAAGAAGCTTGAAACAACGACGCGTATCGGTCATGCAGCACCGGTCGCCCAGAGCTCCCTCATGCCGGCATCCACAAGAGGTAGCCAGTCCTACCCTGCCTCCAGACCTTGAAGTATGCCTCATTGACCACCAGGGGAAGGACCTGAGGTGAGACAGAGGGGGCTTCTCGTGGCTGCATGGATGGTTAAAAGCGAGGTACCTGGAGTACTCTCGCAGGCCGATGACCGGAGAAAAAGGCTGCAGCTTTCCTCGCCGTCACGGTTGCTCTCGTTGCTCCAAGTTAGCTGCTTCATCCGAACCTGGTGGAAGACCTTGCGGACGCTGAGCTCGCCGAAGTGCAAATAAGGGGAGAGCAGAGACGTGTTTGCACTGTCTGCCTTCTTGCGGTTCATGGAGTAGTCGATTAGCGGTCCGTTGATGAAGGCGGCGAATGCCTTGTCGGCGTTCTGCCATCCCGGTGACCATGCCCGTGCAAGCAGTGCATTGCTCCCTCTCTCCGACTCGTCTTCAAAGATCAGGTTGTCCGATGGGCACCTCGACAAGTCACCTGTGGAGCGTGTCACAGAAAAGAAACACGCAGAGCATTTCCATGTCAGTGTGATTGTCCAAAAAAAAACTGCCGCGTCAGTTGCTACAATGTACTAATTATGAAGCCATTAGAGCGTTGCAGGTGAGGATTTGCAGAGACCTGAATTGATTCTCTTGGGTGGCAGAATTGGCGCGGCGGGGTCGACCATGCAGAGGCACTTGTTCCAGAAGGGCGTGAACATGGTGAAGGGGCAACCATCGTCGTCGAGGACCTCCCATGGCTCGTAGAGCAGGTCCGAGTTGAAGGACTGCACGGTGATGCCCTCGGCCGCCAGCAGCTCCTTCACCCGGTGGTCCCTTACCAGAGATAGAGGATCTACAGGCCGGCAGCAGACAGCGATTGGTGAGCAACACATGGCCACTCGTGTCAGCTCACACGATAAGGTGCTAACAATTGTTCCTTAAAAATATACTTATAAACTAGTTCCGGGGAGTTTAAACCGGAGTAGTAATTGGTTGGTGGCTGCAAGAACTTTTGGGAATTAAAGAGGGCGACGGTGACCAAGTGTTCAGGGAGTCTTTGATGCTATACTTGGAGTTGTTTGACGTATGGAGTATGGATGTTAGGCTATGATTTCCATGATTGGCAGACACTGCTACTGTTGATGGAAAGATTCCCCCTAGTTATTTTTATTGGATCATGGTCGAGCGGATCTAACTGAGCAGAGCAGAACAAGTGTTTGAGACTCGAAAAAAGGTATCAGAGCAAAAGAAACGAAAATCTTACGATTCTAACAGAAAACCGTGACAAAATACTTTGCGAGAACAGAAGAGAATATAGGAATCGAACGTAGAGGTGGTTGAAGAAGAGATGAGTGGCGCCGGTGCTGCGGACGAGCTCGAGTAGGGCGGCGACGGTTGTCGGTCGAGCGCCGGGTGACGAGCCGGCTGGCGCCCAGCCGTCGTAGCGAGGCGTCCAGATGCTTGAGGCTCTGGCTGAGCCACCACCGGGAGACCCTGCCGGGGTAGTATGGCCCGTCCTCCTCTGGCGCCCACACATACGCTGGCACCACCTCCCCGGCCGTCCGCGCTGCTGCGGCCAGCGCCGGATTATCCTCACGCGTAGGTCTCTCTGAACCACACAACCGTCCGCATCGCCGCCTCCCCGGCACCGCCGCTCATCGACGACGGTTGACGCTGACATGGCACCCAATCCAAACAACTCACCAAGAATCTCTTGCTCGCTGCGACGATGAGCGCTAACCCAACTCTTGCCTCTCTCTTTCTTCGGGATGACGAGCAACAGCTCAAGGAGCTGTCATGAAGCCAAGAATGGGCAGCTCAAGAAGTGTCAGGATTGGTGACGATTTCCTGGAACTGTGGAATGGGCTGGATCGGAATGGTCTCATCAGAGCAAGTGCATGGGGAGAGATGTGGAGTAATCCGACCAATCTCTTCCTTTTTTTTCTCCCAATAAAAATTTTCTGGGGTACTTTTTCTTCGGGGATGGGATGGTGGTGTTCTTGCAGAGTTGCAGGGGTTTTTTGGCTTTGGTTGGGGAGGAGAGCTGTGGTCCAATGGAGAGCGTGGTGTGTGTCTGTGTGGATAGGTTGGCTGCTTTGGATTTCTTGTCCATTTATCCCCTCCGCCATCTCCTCTCACACACACTCTCTCTCTTCTCCTCTTGGATTTCTCCTCTCCCATAATATTCCTTTCCATTTATTTTATCTATTTGTAAGGAGTTGTAAGGAAATAAGGAGCGGTAGTTCTGCTGGAAATTCTAAATATCACTGACAAGTGGGCGCATGTGTCGCAGATTTCTTCATAGAGAAAGTCCACATTTTGAAAATGCGACTAACTATGAAAACAGCATGTGTGTCTATGTCCGTAACACATTTCTGATCTCTACTACACGTCACCCATAAAAAATCAACATTTCAAGGCCTATTTGGTTCCAAGGGCGTTTCATACAAATTCTGGAGGGTTTCATACCTCAGAATATTTCTATGGAGCATGTTTACTTTATAGAATATGAATGCATCGTAACTTTTTCTATGGTCTACTTCACATGCAGTTTCATAGGAAAATTTCTTATAGATCAAACGTCATAACTTATTTTCTTTGTTTGTACGAGAACCATCATCGCATATAAACGACTCTTCATGAAAAAATCCTACAAAACAACCAACCCATATGTATGAAAAATTATTGTGTTCAGTTCTTGTATGATTCAACATGTCATATCATCATGTTCCTCGTTTTTCTTATTCCCATGTTTTGGAAATCTTGTCAGCCCAAAGAGGCCCTAGATGGTTCAGATCGGGCAATTGCATTCATGCTACATGCGGTGGCGGAGGCAGGTTCGTGACACGCCCCGGGCAGCTTCAGAGTACAGTACGCTACAGTACGCTACAGTACACAAACGCTACAGTATGCTACAGTCAAGCCTACATGCAGTCACTGCGCCCGGGCCATAGCCCTGGTGGCCTGGGCCTGGCTCCGCCTCTGGCTACATGTATACATGATCCAATATTATATTTATTATGGTGGTACATTTAACACGTTAAGCTGTTTTTTTTTTACAAACAAGTTCTTTGTCCCTCGGGTGAGTCCTTCGCCTGAGCAGAAGACCTTCACCATGTACTCCCTCCGTTTCAAATTAGATGAATTCCATTTATGTGCACGTGGATGTATCTTACTTGTAACAAGTTAGATACATCTACATTGTGCACAAATAAAGTCATCTAATTTGGAATGGAGGGAGTAAGAACGTCGGGACCTGCTTCCACCTCTAACTTGCACTTGTCATGCCAAACCTGGGGAAGGGACGTCGCTGCCAAGCACACCATGTTGATGCTACGAGGATGTGTCCAATAACTCATTGGACAGCTCGATCAGGCCATGCCTAGCTAGACCCGGCTGCGACCACCCCGTCGTCTTCCTCCACCAACCAGCTCCGATTTCTCCTACATTCGCCACGTGGACTCATACTTCAGCCGAACAACGCAGAGCTCCTTCGTGCCCCTGGATGATGAAGGTCTCATGCCAAGTGTCGTCAAGAGGATGAATTGGGGTGCCACCATGCCCGATGTGATGCCCTAGCATGTGGCAAACGTTGTCGAATAAACACTGGGCCGCCACCCTAAAACCATGCCCGAGCAACGCCACAACAGGAAGAGAGGGCCCTGCCACCGCCGATAGAGGCATGGGTTTTGCTCAACGACATCACTCGGCAACAACAAGGAAGGTGGAGGGGAAGGAAGAGGGTGGCGAAGATGGTCTTTTAGGGTTTCGCTGGTGTCACCTGGGTGAAGAAGTGGAAGCTTACTATAAGCCCATATAGATGCATTGTCTAAACACAGTTTGAGGCTTTTTATTGCAGTTGTACTTATAAGTTGTAAAAGATAGCATGGGTACGTACTTTAACCGTCATGTTTCGCTAACCATAAACTTCTTGCTATTTTTTCTGCAAGTTCTCACAAAGCGATTTAAAGCATTTTACCGGCACACCCAAACGACCCGCAAAAGGCTGAGTGAGGTCCGGACCCAAAAATCGGACCTGGTGGCAACCCCCAACCTTTGCAGCCGATTGAAAATCTGTCTGGCACCCCCGAGGCACCCCCAAGTTTGGGGACCCGCTCGGGGTCAACCCCTCTAACAGGTGGGGCCTTCTTGTCATAAACTCACAGCGGCAGAGGCGGTGGTCATTCCCCGCCCCGTCCTCCAAGTTTCCTATGGTCGTCGATTTGCACCATCGCCGATCCTTGTCGTCAACTCACCGCCGCGAGTCCACAACAACCACGTAGGTCGACTCGTCGCCGCTCCTGCCTTCGTTTTGCCCCGCTACAACTCATTATGTCGGCATCACCACTTCCTCCCTGCCGCACACGCACATAAGGTGTCTTGGTGTTTCCCAATTAGTTTATTTGATTAATTGTTGATTCGCTACGTAATTTCACTACTCCATTGTCGTACAACTGGCTACGTATAACGAAGATGAGATCGTGTTTCGCCAATTGATAGAAGAGGACGCCGACCTTGTAGCCCATAAGGAAAATAATAAAATGGTCCGCGACATTCTTCTAGCTACGCAAGACGAGCTGGATGCCACTCCAAAATGCGGAGGATCGAACATAGGCCGCCTAGCAAACAAGAATCGTCTAAGGACAAAGGATCATGTGCCGCTGTTAAACTACCTTTTTTTTCGCAGACCCCAGCAAACAATGCTCATGATTTTCGTCGGCGTGGTAGGATGAAGAGGGAAGTGTTCATGGAAATCGTGCTTGGTGTTTGGGACTATGATGACTATTTCGAGCTGAAAAAAGGTTGTACCAGGCTTCTTGGAATCTCACCTCACCCAATCAGAAATGCACTGCTGCTATATGTAGATTTATTTGATGACCACCTCAGTATGTGTTAGGCCACATCACTTCACTTGAGGCCATGTACAGGTTTTGCAAGGTGGTGGTGGCAGTGTTTGGAGAGACCTATATGAGAGCACCTAGTGCAGTGCATACAACTCGACTAATGACACAAGGTGCGGCTAGAGCATTTTCTGAAATGTTTGGGAGTATTGATTGCATGCACTGTAGATGGAAGAATTGCCCATTGGAAGGGGGTGTACAAAGGAGAACATTTTGAAGCGTGCAATGTTACACTTGAGGCTCTAGAACATTTTGATCTGTGGATTTGGCACGCATTTTTCGGCATTGCTGGTTCTAACAATGACATTAACATGGTGCAACGCTCTCCGGTATTTTCAAGACTTGCTGAAAGCCAAGCCCGAAGTGCAACTATGTGATCAACGGCCATGGCTACGACGGGGGTACTACCTAGTCAATGGCATCTATTGAATCCACAACCTAATGGTGATGCGAACTCTCATTTTGCAAGGAAACAAGAGAGTGTTCGGAAAGATCTCAAGCGGACATTCAGTGTGCTCCAAGCCTGGTTTACATTTGCTCGGTACCCTTCTCTATCATGGTCACTAGATCCGATGTGGTAGATCACGAATGTTTGTGTTATCATGCACAACATGATTGTCGAGAGTGAACGAAATCTTAACATGTTGTTCAATCACCTTTTTTGAGTACCAGGACCCTCTTGCCGAGCCACATCAAGGTGTGCTGTCCGAGTTTGCTGATTTCCTCCTCACGCATCTACAGATTCGCGATGAAACGACTCACGATCAGAATGATATAGTCGCGCACTCGTGTGTGCTCAGAGCACACAAGTAGTTAGATTGTCATGTGTTGTTATCCTGAACTTGCCAAATTTTTAATACGATTGAAATATTGTAGTAAATATATTTTCGATGTGAATTATTATTGTTGGACTATGTAATGAGTTTTATGTGACTTATAGGTAGAAAAAATTTCATATTAATAAAAATGACCAAAACATGGGCAGGGGTGGCCATTTCGGGTTGCCGATGGGGGCAGCACCCCATTTGTGTCAGATGTGTGGCCAACACCCCCAAACGAGATATCTTTTTAATGGTGCCGGGCAGATTTCCGGAGATGCCGATGAAGATGCTTTAGCAAAGCACGAAACAGGTGACTGCAAATTTCACCGCCCAACACATCCTACATCAGGAAGGCACGATTAGTATCATACATACATAAAGTAATGATGATATTTGGAATGATGGACGACTATTGTCGGAGCTGCATTCTGTCAAGCAATGTGGAAATATAAATATTTTAACAAAAAGTACGAGAGGAACTGCCGCTTTCGATCGCTAGTGCGTGTAGTTAAGCAGCCCGTCAGATGCGGTGCGACTTGAGTCTAGCTTTTTTTTTCACCTCCTTAAGGATACAAGACTTGAGTCTAGCTTTTACCGACGACCTGGCCAGATAATTGAATCAGTTGTCCAATGAGCACTACTAGTGGAATTTTGCGCGTCGTCACGACGCGCCTTTGTTAGTTTTTTAATTTTTATTGGTGATATGTTGTTGTAATATTTCGTGAACAATGTTTTTTTAAAGTATTGCAAATGTGAAAGGACAAGGATGTTGCCTAGAGGGGGAGTTGAATAGGCGATTAAAACTTTTTCGGATTGGGTTTGATAATTGCGGAATAAAACTAGGTGTTTAAATTAACAAGCCAACAATCTAAATAAACTAAGCTCACCTATGTGCACCAACAACTTATGCTAAGCAAGACAAGTAACAAGGTGATAGCAATATAGAATACTTCAAGCACGAAGGCTATCACAATGTAAAGTGCATAAGTAAAGAGCTCGGGTATAGAAATAACCGAGCCACGCGGAGACGAGGATGTATTCCCGAGTTCGTCTCGTTGGAGAGGTGTGAACCAACACAATGGTTCAACAACCACAAAGGTTTCACCTTCTTCTCCGATGAACCGCACCACAAAGGTTTGGTTCACATTCCACTATCGGAATCCTTCGAGGCAGAAATTCGGAGCCTTTCAACAACGATCCGGGGCACAACCCACAACGGGATTGGGGGCTCCCGAACAGCTACAAGTGACCACACAAGGGTCTCAACCACCACACGGGCGTCTAGGGTCCAAAGACCCAAGAGTAACAAGTTCACAAGCTTTCAACTTCCACGAATCCTCGTGGAGAGCACAAACCGATGCAACGAAGCAATGGCAAGAGCACAAGTGCTCAAATCCTTCACTCTCAAATCCCACCAAAAGCAACTAATGCTTATGGGGGGGAGAAGAGAGGAAGAACAAGGAAGAACACCAAATCCCTCCAAGATCTAGATGCAAAAGCTTCCCCTCACTTAGAGGAGAGATTGATTGGTAGAATAGTGGATCAATATCTCCTCTCTCTTTTCCCTCTAATTGGAGGCAAGAATCATGGAGGAATAGAGAGATAGCAAGCTTGTGGAGGTCAACAATGGAGGTCAAAACTTACTCTAAAGGTTGGGAAACCATTGTGGAAGAAGGCCCCTTAAATAGGTCACCCAAATATCCAACCGTTGGGTGTAGATTCGCGCCGGGGCGGTACTACCGCTGTAAACGGCGGTACTACCGCCCTCGGGGAACCCAGAAAGTCAAACAGGCTGAAAACAGGCTTCAGACAGAGGTACTACCTCCCCGAGCAGCGGTACTGCCGCCCCGGGCGGTACTACCGCTCCTAGTACCGCCAAAACGGCCTTCGGACGCACTTGAGCGGTACTGCAGGCGGTACTGGGGGCGGTACTACCGCCGGAAAAAATTGCACGCCACGCGGTACGAAAACTTCAATAACTTTTGCATCCGGACTCCAATTTCGATGATTTTGGGCTCGTTGGAATCGTAACGAAGAGCTTTACAAGATCATGCAGAGAAATATCATAGTCCAACATGAGAGGATAAAACCAAATGGGGAAAGGTTAGACATCTCGATAAAAGAACAACCGGTAAAATCTCCAATATCAAAAACACAATAAGTTTTCATCCGGACTCCGTTTTCTATGATCTTGGGCTTGTTTCGAAGATAATCACAAGCTCTACAAGACCATGTATATACACATCATAGTCCATCATGTGAGGAGGAGAACACAAGAGGAGAGTTTGACCTCTCTACAAAAGACGAACCGGTAAAACCTCCAACATCAAAACATCACAAGATATTCAAATGAAATCCATTCTTGATGAACTAGAGCTTGGTATGGAGATGAACACAAGCTTTAAATTCTCACATGGATAAAAACTAAATAAGAACCAAGAAAGATGATATGCCAAATATGCAAAGGTTTGAGCTCTCCACAAAGATGCGATCAAGTTACTCACTTGAGAGCCCCTCTTGATAGTACGCCGTCTATCCTATAACCCGGTCTCCGAACTAACAACATGAGACCGGTAAAATAGAAACCCTATCAAGATCATACCTTTGCCTTGCATATTCCACTTGAGCTAGATGATGACGATGTTGATCTCTTCAAGTGGACCACATTTCTTGATTGCGCTTGCTAGCACATGCTTGATGAAGACTTCTCCAAATACTCCCCCATACACCATTATGGGAGAGCCTCGCTTAGCTCCGACTTCATGAAGATGATGTCTTGAATCCTTCAAGACATACTTGCAATATACTCAACTCTACACATGACCATTCTTCATATAAACCCTTGAATAGAGCATTGATCATTATGTAATCTTCTAGAGTCCAACACATGAACTCCAATCTTCTTCATGGACAAGATCTATAAAGATATCTCAATGCAAACATTAGTCCATAAGGATTGTCATTAATTACCAAAACCACGCAAGGGGCAACACATGCCCTTTCAAAATGTTCAAAGTGTATTAAAAGAATGGTTTAGAATTGAGAAGATTAAGTAACAAAATCACTTAGGTGGGAAAAAAACCTTTTGTTTTATTTGCATATTCATAGTAAAATGTGCATTATTGTAAACAAACCGTATTCATTGAATTAATTTAATTCCATAAATTGGAGTGGTCAAGTATCTTTGTAATTTGTCATAAATATTGTAATATTTATTTAACTCCATAGTTTGAGGAAATACGTTGTAAGGGAATTTGTTAAATTCAATTCATAATTAGAGGAAATGATTTTTTATTTTCTGCAAACATTTAGTGAATGAAGCATTTTTTTATTTTTGTGCGCACAATTAGAGAGATTTAAGCTAAATTATTTTTGAATATTAAACAATTTGGGAAGAAATAATAAGTTTGTATTTTGCCTTGAAAATTTAATTGAATTCTATAATCAAATGGAATACATTGTATGGAAATTTATTAAATTCAATCCATAATTTGAGGGAATTAATTTGGGTTTTCTCTAAATATTCGTCGAATTGAAACCTTGAAATATGTTTGCATTATGCAAAGTAGCGCAAATAATATTTGGTTTTTTTTTGTTGCATAGTATAATCAGAGGAAATGTATTTTGTGAGCATTTATTACTTTTTAATATATAATTAGATGAAGTGCACTTACAATGTATACAAATATTAGGCAGTTTGAATTGTTTAAATTTGTTTGTATTTTGGCATTAGTAAGTAAATTTAAAGTTATTGAATTTTTAATATTTGTTCGCTTTCTGAATTCTGTGCGAAGATTCAAAATATTTTGGAGGAGGTCCAAAAGTGTTTGGAATGATTATTTTGGTATTTTGAAATTCGAATGGCGATCATATGCCATAAGTAGGCATTTTTTTGTCATATTTGTGAATACCGTGGTGTAAATAATTGAAATTTGGAAATGTGCACATTCAAAAGATGTTTCGATTTTAATATGTTCAAATTCAACGAAAGTTTGCATTGTTAGGCTGTTTGAATTTCAAAATTGGTAAAATTGGGAGGTTATTCATATTTGAATAATGTTTATGTTTATTGAATGCTCATATTTGAAATGCATTCAAATTTTTTAAGTATTACAATTTTAAAATTTAGTCGTATGGCATAAATAGGTTACATTTATTCTAGTGACCATTTTGCTGTATTTTCATTTTTTCGGTGTGTAATTTTGAAGTTATTGAATTTGTAATGTTTGTTCGCTTTGTGAATTTTGTGCGAACATTTGAAATATTTTGGAGGAGGTTCAAAAGTGTTTGGAACGATTATTTTGGTATTTATAAAATGTTAGAAATTGTTTTGAATTTATTTGGAGCTACATTTGGAAAGTTGCAAAAAAAAAAGGTAAAAAGCAAAAAAAAATGTAATATTTGTTCGCTTTGTGAATTTTGTGCGAACATTTGAAATATTTTGGAGGTGGTTCAAAAGTGTTTGGAATGATTATATTGGTATTTACAAAATGTTAGAAATTGTTTTGAATTTATTTGGAGCTATATTTGGAAAGTTGTTTAAAAAAATAGAAAAATAGCAAAAAAAAAAAAGGGGGAAAAGGCCCGAGCCAGCTGCACAGCAGCCAGCCCGGCTGCAGCCCATCCCCACATGACGTCACGATGACGTCAGTGGTGGACGGCACGGCCGCGGCGGCGTCGTCGACGCCGACATCGCGCCACCGCGTTCTGGGACGCGCAGGTGGCGGCGCCGTCCATTTTGGGTCGCCGGAGCGGCGCCGGCAATGCGCGGATGCGGCGGCGGATGTCGAGCGCGGCGGCGGCGACTCCGGCGCCCTCGCGGCGTCCCAGCGGCCGATATTCGGCGAGGCGGTCGAGGAGAAGACGGCGAACCTCTGCGCGGGCTTCGATCCGGCGGGGGAGTGGCGGAGCGGCGGGGCGGCGTGGCGGTGCCGCGCGAGAGGGAGAGAGGGAGAGGGGATCTGCTGACGGTTTTGCTCGGAGACCCCTGTGTTTTCCGCAATTTGCAAATAGGTCCATCGCCTAGTAAAGTCGTGGATCGCGGAGCAAGCGCCGGATTTCTGGGGGGCATTTTTGCAAAACCGTCACGGAGATGGCGTGGAGGCCGTCGGATCGGCTGCGGGCGGCGTGGATCCGTGCACTGTTCAACACTGTTCCTAGCAACAGTAACTACTGTTGCCAGGAACAGTGCTCGGACGCTGAGAGCTCGAGGATTTGCCCATCTTTCATATAGTTAGATATACGCTGATGCCTTCGTCCGTAAGGTGCGATCTCCATTAACGAAGGGATAATAAAGATTACCGGTTTTCAGTCTGATAGATAACGACCTTCATCTTACGTCGCATGGGCGCGAAAGAAAGAAGAGAAGTGGTGGAAAAAAAGCTCAACAAAGAACACAAGAATAGAAACAGAGATGTTGCTGTTTATGCGAGTGTAGCTAGTCCGTTTGAGTTTGCCGACGAAGGCGTGTGGTTATGGACCATTGCCCTATCATTTGTCACGAAGGAAGGGCTTCGCTCTCACATTTCCCGGGGATGATTCGTTAGTCCTAGGAAAAGTTTACCACATGTATAATCAGCTGCAATGTCCTTTCTACAGAAAAAGTACTGGTGTTGCTTGACACTGATGAAGTGATTAGTGTGCCCTTGTTTACATCAATCTTTATCACCTCACTTCTACGTCAGGATGTATGATTGCTGTGAATACACAAGAACATTCCAACGATCTTCGTATCTGGTCCATCAAGTTCCAGCAGGTGGCTCATCTCTATACGACGAGCCACTGTCGACAGAAAAGACTCCTCTAAAACAAGAGACTTCTAGCATTTTTTGCTAACAAGCAAGTAATTTAATGCATGAAATCGCACATGAGTCGGGGATAACTAAGAATCCCAGCTGGAAGGCGACATCATCCCAGGTTTCAGTGAAGTCCTTAAATTAAGCAGTATAGCTTACTAGTAGGAAAGGGGATATATATATTCCAAGTTACAAAATTTGGGAAACAATGAAGCTAGACATAGGTACAATAAACACAGCTAGAAAATGCCAAAAGGGGCACCATATCACAACACGTGGGTTTGCCCCCTACCATCTCCAACTTTTTTCTTTGGTCCTCCATTCTAATTTTCTAATCACTCAACTGTCGCTGTTCCTTTTCTCGCAACCTCATCTCTCTCTGTACGCAGTCTTACACCCCGAGAATTTCACGCATGAGGACCACCTCGCAACGGTGTTTGCACCGCAACCACCCGTTGCGTTTGATAGCGATTCTCGTGTCTCGTTATGTATTTCAGATGAGGGCCCTTCTGTCCGTCGTTATAGCTGAACAACCTTCGCATAGTGATCTCCTTCGAAGAGCATAGTGATGTATGTTGGATTCAAGTAATCATTGATATGGCACTAATTTTGCATGGTAAAAACACTTCTACGACTAGTGTTTCCGTGGAGCACATACACGGATAGACCAACGTAGAACTTCTTTTACCATGTCCCGTCGTACTGCTCCAGCCGGCCGACCTCCTGCTGCTCTGCCTTGGTCCGCCTTTGTAGAATTATGAGATTGACGGAATATGTTGGATGTATTATTGAGACTCATGGGCGAGTATATATTGGGTACAAGACTTGGAGGGTAAGAAGCCTCTCCTAGAGATAAGGTAGGAGCCGGATTACAAATCCTAAACTACCAAATACATGAACCATAATATATCTCTAACATCCCCCGCAGTCGTAGCGGTAGCGTCGTGAACAACTGGAGCGTCGCGGACGGTCAGACTGGAGATAAGCCAAAGTAGAATCCAGTGGGCTGACATCCCCCCGCAGTACGAGCGGAACGGCGTGGACGGTGTCGCGGCGCGGAGCTTGGACTGTAGAGGAAGCTGATGAGGTGCTCAAGCGAGGTGGTAGCCCTTGTTGCCGATGTTGAGGGAGCCGAGAGCGTTGGGCGGTGCAGCCTTGGTCGTGGTAGCCGTGCGAGGGGTTGCCGTGGTCGATGTCGTGGTGGGTTGCCGGTGTCGAGGTAGATGCACATGAAGCCGCATGCGCATAGTACGTGAGGAGAGTGACGGAGACGCGTCGAGGATGCCGATGCCGGAGACTATGCAGTCCGAGCCGTCGAGTACGAGGTGCGGACATTGTTTTGCCGGAACAAGGCGCACGTCGGGGACGAAGGCATACTCCGGCTTTGCCAGAGCCGAGTACACATAGAAGAAATCGGTGACGTGATCAAGTCAATCGTAGAGGAGGGAATCGATGCCGAGGACGTTGTCGAAGCCGATGAAGACGAGTCGCCGACCCGGGCTTGCCAAACCCGGGGACACGTCGGGGACGAAGGCACGCAAAGGTGTTGCAGGTACAGTGCATGCGGGGGTAGGGACCACCGTGAACCATACGCCAGCATCGGAGGGACTAGCATCGGAGGCCTCCTGAACGGTTGCGAGTCGCAGAGCGACGTATAGGGAGAGATGTCGATGTAGTCCGTGGTTGTCGGAGTAGATGTAGTCGGGGACGGGGATGATGACGCTGGCGACGAGGTCGTGGTGGATGAAGACGTAGAAGGCGGCGAAGGCAGCGGCGGCCTGGAGTGGCCATGCTGTACGCCTGGACAAGGAGTGGTCGGCGGGACCTGCGACGGCCTGAGGTGGCCAGCAGGTTACCTGTAGAAGGCGGCGGCGTTTACTCGAAGTAGGCGAGGAAGAAACCCGACGGCTTGACGAATACCATGCGCAGACGGTGGCGTTCCCACGCTGAGGGAGTCGGCGCTGCGCATACCACGTAGAAGTCGACGCGCGGGGACGGCGAAGTGGACCGCGTGCCACGGCGCTAAGGCCCGAAGGGGCGACGCAGCAGCAGTGCGCGGGTGGGGCGCTGGCAGCATACACGCCTAGGAAGGCGCGTTAGCTGCCGGCAACGTGGACCAAGGGCGGCGGCGCGATAGCCCGAAGGGGTGACGCGGCGGCAGCCTGTAGCTCGATCGATGGTAGGCGCGTGCTCGGGGACGTGCCTGGCGTAGACATGTGCGATCGGTTGATCAGACTGACGGTGCGCTGTACGTGCCATGGCGGGGATGACGACCCGCAGATCGGAGTTGACGACGACGTTGTCGTTGAAGTCCGGTCGATGACGGCGAAGACGAACCGGCGATGGAGACCGTGCAGGCGAGGGAAGCCGGCGGCGACGCGTCCTGTGGATGGCGCGTCCGGCCTTGCTGCGCGGTCGGTGGAGACGAGCCGGTCGGTGCGGAGTCGGCGCTGGCGAGTCGGCCGCGATAGCCGGCTTGAAGGAGCCGGCCGATGCGGAGTCGGCCGCGATAGCCGGCTGTCGAGGAGTGGGCCGGTGCAGGTTGATGCCGTTGTCGGAGTAGAGGCGCGAGAAGACGACGGGCGGTGGGCGACGCAACCCGATCTTAGATCGGAAAACCAAAAAAGAAACGCCGATAAAAAAAACGACCGTCGAGAGAGAAAAACCGGATCAAGAGACCGAAAAAAAAGACTCTAGGGCAGCCGATCAACACGAACGGCGGACGAACCCTAGGTATGGGAGGCGCGGCCCCCGAGAAATCATGGAGATCGATCTCCCGGGGACGGTGCGGTGCGGAAGCGCGGCGGCGGCAGCTAGGTCAGATCGTGCCGCTCTGATACCATGTAGAATTATGAGATTGGCGGAATATGTTGGATGTATTATTGAGCCTCATGGGCGAGTATATATTGGGTACAAGACTTAGAGGGTAAGAAGTCTCTCCTAGAGATAAGGTAGGAGCCAGATTTCAAATCCTAAACTACCAAATACATGAACCGTAATATATCTCTAACAGCCTTACACCGGCTCTTGTCTCTGCCGACGACTCTTGTTTGCCCCGTCGCCAGCTCCTATGATGGCCCAACGTCCTCATCGCGCGAGATCGCCCTCTGCCTGACTCGCACGCGGTCCGCCACCCTCCCATGTCATCGCCATGCACACCCCATAGACAAGGGAGAGACATCGTCTTCATTGTGTTCATCTTCTTCACCACCTGAACGAGCACGTCAGTCGCTGCTATCGCCTCGTCGGGAAGGGCCTGGTGAAGAGATGGAGGTAGTCTTGAGAAGCTTGTCAGAAAACTTCTATACTGCTTCCCGGTGGCAACGAACTAACCCGACGCACCACGAGCTCCTTGTCGCAATCTCGGGGGAGTGGCCAGCGTTTGGCCTCGCTGTGATCTTGGCGCCGCGCTTCATGGTGGCCTATGTGGCAGGAGAAAGGGTCTGCACTCGAGGAGTGGCGATTGGCAACTGCAGGAAAAGAAATGTGTGTCCATAGATTTTAGGGGTAAACCAGGTTTATTCATGATTTTAAGGCACCCATCGGACAAACAATTTCTTCATATATATAGATTATTATTCTAGGCACCGATAAATTCACTATAACTTATTCATTTCAATCCTCTTTGTGCACAAACAAGTTTAAAAAGATCCTCTTCGGCGCAAGTTAAAATTATATAACACACGGTCTAACCGACCAATTGTAACTTCTGACCAATACACCGCACCGCATCAGCATCCTCACGACACGAACAACACTTCCAAAACTATCGCAACTCCGGGTCTGGTTTTTCAGCAAAAGACCGCGACACGTACCCAAGAGTTGTTCTCCGGGAGAGGTAGCCGTTTTCTACGCCCTGATCTGCCTCATGTCTACCTGGCCGAGTTATCCTCACGAATACGATTCCCCTCCTCCTCTATCTGAAAAGAAATCTGAGCTGATATGACCATCGCATCGAACTGGCCATGCCACGTATCGTCCTGCTGATTGGAACTGTACTGGCTCCGAGTTTTATTCCGAACAAATTAAAGTGTTGAGTAAAGTTGTTCTGCCTCATTAATCGCAACAGTTTGAAGAAATGAGTGCGCATCTTGTAAACTGTACATATGTACTGGACGATGATGTTCTTGGGGCACCTGGGTGGGTCAGATCGATAGGGATGGGAATGGCAGCCGAACTAACTAATCTTTGGTCAGTGCCAAGCTAACTCGGCTAAGACTCAACACTGATCATGTACTTTGTAAAGTTTGATTAAATATGTACTCCCTCCGTCCAAAAATAACTGTCTTAAATTTGTCAAAAAGTCGATGTATCTAGACATGAAACAAGTATAGGTACATTCACTTTTGTACAAGTTTGAGACATTTATTTTAGGACGGAGGGAGTAGAAAATATCAATATATACAACGTTGAATATATATAATACGGAATTACTATTTTATGACTGTTCTAATTAATACATACATGGTTCTGTAAATGTTAATATGTTTTCTACATACTTGCTCAAACTTTTAAATCTCTAACGTTGACAAGAAAAAAACTAATATAAACAACATTTTGTCAAAGAGTGAGTACTTATTCATCATGAGAATTGAGATGTACAGTTCCTGTGAGGTAAATTTTACTACTCCTCCAGTTTTAAAATACAAGGCCACATCAAAAGTATAAGTTACATCTGTACAAGGCCACTATCTATTCCTGACAATAATTGATTATTTCTTTCTTGTACAATGATTTTCATTAATGCGAATGTTGCATGCACTGAAGCACCATAGAAAGAGCCACCAGCCCACCACTTGCAACATGTTTAGAGCTACTTTGATTCATTAGAATTTTTAAAAGATTTATGTATGATTGAAATCCTATGATTTTTTTTTTTCGGAAGCGTTAGATTTATGGGCTTATATCGCATAGCCATAAAAATGTTGTAGTGTGAACTTCATAGAAAAAAAAACATGAGGTTAGACTTCATGAAAATGTTCATATTCTTTTATATATCAAGTCAAACTTGTTAGTCTTTGACTTTTTTACTCAATTAATAAGCCAAGCACTCAGCGATACAAGTTATATTGGAGTAAATGGCTTCCAAGACTTTTTAGTGCATTTTTTGGCTTGTATCGTCGGCCTAGGCAAGGCATGGCGGCTCGGTGATGCTGACGTGACGCGTGACAGGAAGGTTTTGGCCGCCGAAATACGGGTGCGGTGCATGGATCCGTGGGGCGGCGATCGTATCGTTCCTACTCTGTGTGTGTGAAGGGAATCGATCGATGGCGTTAATTTGCTTCTTTTCTGGGTGGTGTGCTGTGGTCACGCGCATAAAGCCCCGCGACGCGACAGCGATTTCCAGGCTCTGTTTCTGTCTAGGTATGGAATTTATGTCCGTTTAAGCATGGCCGTGAACTCAGGCCTGCTAAGGCTCACCGGGCCTTCTCCACAAAGAAAATAAGTTGGATACGGCCCATTTAATTTGATCCAATCATGGGAAAACTAAATGACAACAATTCCAGCCCACAACATTAGTTATAGATATTTGTTATGACGCAAACATAGAAGCAGTCTCCCAGTGGAGTATTAGTTATAGATATGTTTGGGTGGCGGTCTATATCGTTTGACATGATGCATACATAAATAATGTCGTGAACGGTTCTTATATCATATTGCTGTGAATTAGTTCGATTGTCCAGATATCATTGTTTACCCAACAACATTCTATTCTTATGGAGAGATAACTCTAATGAAGCTATCTCGTTTATTTTGCTTTTCATCATCGCTAGCTCGCAGCACCGTTTTTTACTTTTGTTATTTTAAATACATATTTTCCCACCATATGTTTGCTTTTAATTTTTTGCGTTGACAACCTTTCTATACCATAAAAGGGTTTTGTGTGCACGTACTATTAATTTACTTAACATTTTGTATTCCTACTGGTTCGTAACCTTGCTTATCAATCGAGTGAAATCCTTATTGTTGTTTACAATCATCTTTCCACTGGAGGCCCAAAATATCATCAATTTCTTGAAATTTACGGTTAAAGAGGCTAAGTTTATAAAAATATATTTAAAACTTTTAGAAGAACGAACTACTCTAAGGAACTAATTGTGTTCTCCTTGTATTCGCAACTTTTAAGTAATGGGGCCCATTATAGGAATCTGCTGAAACGCTCTTGCATATACTACTGAATTTTTACATACTAAAACAATGTGGAAGAATAGATAAATGAATAGTGTCAACTCTTGAAATGTCAACACGGAGGATGACAACTCATACAAAAGGAAAAGCATTGTAATCCTCCGGGGATCTACGCGCTGTGTCCTCCGCCTCCGCTGCGCGAACGTGCCCCGTGGTTCCACCTTATCTCCTCCCGTTGCTTCCACCTTCCTTCGTTTTTTTCCTGCTTTTTTTCCTCCTGTCGCTCACCACCGCCGCCAGTACCAATGGATTCACGACCGGCCCGGCCTGCTGCTCTCCTCCCCTCCTGTCGCCGGCCGCCGTCGGCCGCCGCCGCCCCTCCTCGACCTCCCGCGCCGGGTCGTCGCCCCTCCACGACGTCGCGCGCCGCGCCGCTCCTCCCGGGGCGCCTGAAAGATCGATATGTGACTAGAGGGGGGGGGTGGTGATTAGGCGACTACCAAATTTTAATTCTTTTTCGATTAATTAGGGCTTGAGCGAAGTATAACAAGGTTGACTAGATGTGCACTAAGTGATAGCAACCTATGTGATACAAGCAAGGTAATAAACATAGCGGAAGCAACAAGTAAAGGATAGAAATAACCGCAAAGTGGAGACATGGAGATGTTTTCCGTAGTTCTTTCCCAAAGGGAAGTACGTCTACGTTGGAGGAGTGTGGAGCCACCTAGGCGCTCCAATAGCACGGATGTGCTCACTCTATTCTCCGTGAGCTTTACTTTGGGGGTTTGGCTCATCCACTATGAAGTCCTTTATGGCGTGACCAAGCCGGTACACAAGGTTGGGGAACTCCACAATGAGTTGGAGCCTCCCAACAATGCCTCGGACTTCCTCGAGACTCACAATGGCACCTAGGGTTACAAGCAACCCAAGATGCAAGTTCCACACGGAGAGTGTGGGGGGATTTGAAATTCCTTCGGTGAAGATGTAGATCTAGACCTCCTCCTTCACTCCACAAAGTATCAAGACGTTTGGCTGGTTGGAGTGAGAGATCTAGTAGGTTGAAGCTTCAATAAAATGGAAGCAGAGAGGGAGAGTGCTGAAGCTTGGTCTTCAAGGAGGAAGAAGACTCCTTTATATAGACTCCTCCAAAAGTGGCCGTTTGCACAGCCCAGATTCGCGGCCGGTACTACCGCTGGGGGGCTGCGGGTACTACCGCTGCCTTTCTTCGTCTTCAATTCAAACGGCTATCTTCGCTGGGACGCGCTCCTGTCTTCAGGGCGGGTACTACCGCTGGAGGCAGCGGGTTACTGCCGCTGCGGTACGCTGCAGCTACGCTCGACGAAACAGAAGGTGAAACAGGAGCGGTACCTCGGGCGGTACCGCAGCGGTAGCTGGAACCTTGGCCAGCTCACTTCTGACGAATCGAAACGCACGCAGCGGTACCGCAGGAACGGGCAACGGTACCACCGCTGCCCAGCGTACTACCACTTCAGTACCGCTGGAGCTACCGCTGAAAGAAACAGAACTGAAAAAACGGGCGGTACCTCCAGCGGTAGCTGCTGAAGCGAGGCAGACTGCGCAGCGGTACTACCGCCGCGCCAGGCGGTACTACCGCTGCCTGGAGCAGAAAACTGCTAAGACCAATTTGCAAGCTCTATTCGATGACGCTTATAACAATAATTCCTGGAAGCTCAAAATACATCGTTAGATACATAATTGTGTTATCACTAACACCAAAACATCATCTAGGGAAGATGCACTTTCAATCTCCCCCTTTTTGGCGTTAGATGACACACAATTATCGCAAGGCAAAAGATTTGTAAAAGATTAGACGGAGCTCCCCCTAGACATGTGCTTTATTCATGAAATGCTTTTGAATGCACAAACGCACACAACCTAGGATCAATGCTCCCCCTAGCTTTTGCAAACTTTGCAAATAATATAAGATAAAGAGCTTGCAACAAAAAGGAAGACAAGAACATAGAAACAAAGGCTAAGCAATTGAGGTTCACATGTCTTACACCACATGGAGAGATCCACAACTGAAAATAAAAGGTGTTCACAAGATAGAGAAACATACGAAGAAGAACAAGCTTGTGACACACAACCCTAGCGAAACACCCGGATGAGCTACTAGATGTCTCTCCCTTTGGCATCGAGACACCAAAAAGGGAAAGACGGATGCTAACGCCCCATGGGTCACTCGAAACCGACGGAGGCTGCTGGGAGGTGACTTCATCTTCTTCATAATCTGCCCACGTGATCACCTTCCCGGCACTGTCCTGAGCTTGCCACTCCTCCCATGGAGTGATGTTCTTCTCCGAACCGGACTGCACTTGCTTCCTTGAGCACGACGGTGAGCATTTCAGCTTGGCGAGCCTTCATCGTCCCTCATAGACATCATATTGGTGCCTCTCAACTTTCTTGGTCAACTTGAAGATCTTCTTCATAGAACTAGCCATCCAAAAGAAAGGCCCTTCCTTCTAGTGTGAGGGGACCGACTTCATCCACAACTTCTTTGCTCTTCTTCTTCGGATGGAGCTTGACAAGGAGCCGCTTACTCTTGTGGGGATCCAATCCTCCGCATCCCCAAGCTCCGCAACATCGTTCTCCTCAACCCACTTCCAAATGATGATACGCATGATGAGAGGAGAAAGTGATGTCTTCTTCTTGATAATGACATCCCAAAGTTCATGCCAAATGAAATCCATGGACATCCAACTTCTTTCCCTTGCCTTGCATCTCCCTTGTGAGGAGCATTAGATTCTTGAGATACCCATGAATTTCATCAATGTTGCCCACCTTTGGGTTGATGGTCTCGCGATAAATCCGGTGCATGATGTCCCAAGTGGGGAAAGAGTCCCTTTGACTTGCGAACCTTCCACTTCTCAGCGCTCTACGGCTCTCCGGGTCATATAAGGCAATAGCTTCTCAACTTCTGCAGCCTGCACCCGTATGGTGTACACGGAAGTGAGTATCATCAAAGTCCTCGTAGAGGATGGAACCAAACTCCTCATAACCAAGCATCTGAGCAATGCGGACCACTTCTCTTCAAACTTCTTCTCCTTTGTCATCCATGTTATGGTGCGCTCCGTCTCATTTCCAAAGTGAACGGTGGCTAGAAACTAAGCCACAAGCTTTCATCAAAATCTTGTTCCAACTCCATCATGGGAAGAAGCCCAAACTCTTCGCAAATATCAAGAGCTTCTCCAAAGTAATCAATCTTGTCCCTCATGTGATCCATATTGATGAAGTGTTGCTCCACTAGTTTTCAACCGGTTTCTTCAACAAGATTCATGTAGCATTGTTCTTGGAACTTGTTGTGAAAGAAAGGATTGTTGCCCCGAATGGAGGGAACTTGATCCATCCTCTCAATCACATAGCAATTGACAGCCCACTTTGACCGCAAAATCCTTGTCCGAGATTTGACTAGCAGTCTTGGTCCTCTTGGGCAGGTCTTCTCCGAGGTGGAAACCTCCGGCGAGTCACGTGAACCCCATCAATCTCATCTTGAACCTCATCAACACCCTCGGTCCTTGGTTTCTTGCGCCCGACAGACTTGATGCGACCACGAGACGCACTTCCTGTGAATAGCATGGGAGGGACAAGCATATAGGTAAGAATGCACCATTTCATTATTTTGGAGAAAAAGAGCACTGTCTACAAAATTGTATGAAATTAAAACTAGAGGGAGAGTGCCAAATCTAGTGTTGGAGATGTAACAAGAGGTAATATTATGGCTTAAAAAGCACTAACATTATCTAGGGTTACTCCTCTAAATCTAGGAAGAGGAACTTTCAAATAGCCACAAATTTCGCAACAAATGATAGACAAGGTTCTAGATCCACAAATACACACATCTACCTACTCAATCTACCACGAATCCAAGAGGAACACCACTAATTTCATCTCTATCCATCAACTAGATGAGAGAGAGGGATAGGGCATACCGGAACTCATGGCGGAGGATCGAGGAGGAGGAGAGGTGCAGGAGGCGTCCCAAGCGTGGAGGAGGAAGCTCCGGGCCTGGGAGGGCTCCTTCCCGGCGGAGGAGTGGCCGGCGGCGGCGGGATTTGGAGAGGAAGAGGGCACGGGGAGGAAAAATGAGTGGGGGAAATAACCCCACATCGAGTTGACCCCGTGCCTTATCCTGGAAAATCCGCGAGCGGTACTACCGCTCGATCCAGCGGTAGTACCGGTCCCGGTATTTACAGGCCTCGTGGCGATACCGCGCTGCACAGGGTGCAGCGGTAGTACCGCCAGGGGGACCGGTAGTACCGGCCGGCGGCTGGGGAAAATCAGCTAGGGCTCAAAAATGACCCCGAAGCCGATTTGACCGCCGTTTCCGACCATCCAAACAACCAAGAGCATGAAAAAGGCATTTTAGAGAGAGATGGCTGTTTTTAAGAAAGGTGTGGCTTGGGAAGAAGTAGCAAGTATGAGAAGGAGAAGAAACTCAAGTTTGCAAAAACAAACGAAACCCAAGCTTGAGTTCTCTCCCCAAAAGGAAGTCTAAAGCACCAAATAAGATCCAAATAAAACCAACTCCTCATAAGGAGGAGGGCGGTGGCCTAGGCCACCATGTATGAGCAATTATCAACCCAAAACCGCGAAGATATATCTTGGGTTCAAGGCCAATACTCATCGTTTAAGCACAATTTGTCACCGGAGTGACAAATGAAGCACGAATTGTCTATGTGCGCATAATAGAAGTAGTGTTGACTCATGAGTTGAGCTACACTCCCCCTATGTCCATGCATGCATCTAAACTAGTTACGATGTCTACTATGGGTATTTGTGCAAGGCGGTCAAGCAAAGTTGCTCGCATCAATGACATTTAGTTCATTCCTCAACTCTCGAAATCTTGGTTCATCAAGGGCCTTCGTGAAGATATCCGCAAGTTGATCCTTGGTTCCTACAAAAGAAAGGTCAATGTTGCCCCTCTCCACATGCTCCCGGATGAAATGATGACGAACTTCAATATGCTTCGTCTTGGCATGTTGCACGGGGTTGTGGGCGATCTTGATAGCACTCATTGTCGCAAGAGGGGCACCTTGGAGAAGTTATATACCATAATCCTTCATAGTTTGCACCATCCATAAGAGTTGAGCACAACAACTTGCGGCGGAGATGTACTCGGCTTCGGTGGTGGAGAGAGCAACACAATTTTGCTTCTTGGAAGACCAACACACCAAGGAGCGGCCAAGAAATTGACAACTCCCGGATGTAGACTTCCTATCCTTCTTCTCTCCGGCATAATCCGCATCCGAGTACCCCAAAGATGAAAGCTTGAACCCTTGGGATACCAAAGACCAAAGTTTGGGGTATGAAGCAAATATCGAAAGATGCGCTTAACCGCCACTAAGTGGCTCTCTTTGGGAGCCGCTTGATACCTTGCACACTTACCCACACTAAACATAATATCCGGTCTAGATGCACAAAGATAAAGCAAAGACCAATCATCGAGCGATAGAGTTTTTGATCGACATCGTTACCCTCGGTGTCGGTGTGGAGGTCGACGGTGGACATGGGTGTCTTGTAAGGTTTGAGCTCCATCATCGTGAACCTCTTGAGCATGTCTTGGCTTGTAGATATTTTGCTTCAAATCCTAGGAAGTACTTCAATCCCCCATCATGGACATCTCAAATTTGCTTGTCATTAGCTTTGCAAACTCATCATTGAAAGCATTGTTAGTAGAACCAAAATGATGTCATCTACATAGAGTTGGCATATGAAAAGATTGCCACCCACCTTCTTGGTAAAGAGGGTGGGGTCAATAACACCAACTTGGAATCCACGGTCTACAAGAAACTCCGAAGGTTCTCATACCACGCACGTGGGGCTTGTTTAAGGCCATAGAGCGCCTTGTCGAGCTTGTAAACATGGTCCGGATGGTTGGGATCCTCAAACCCGGGAGGTTGCTTAACATATACCAACTCATTAATAGGACCATTAAGGAAAGCACTTTTAACATCCATTTGTTGCAATTTAAAGTTATGATGAGATGCATATGCAAGCAAGATGCGAATAGATTCAAGACGAGCAACGGGGGCATAGGTTTCACCGAAGTCAACACCTTCGACTTGAGTAGCCTTGTGCCACCAATCTTGCCTTGTTTCGAATGACAATGCCGTTCGAATCTTGCTTGTTCTTGAAGACCCACTTGGTGCCGATGACGTTCTTGCACCCATTTGGCCTTGGCACCAACTTCCACACCTTGTTGCGCTTGAAGTTATTGAGTTCTTCATGCATGGCATCAATCCAATCATGATCTTCAAGAGCTCATACACCTTCTTGGGCTCGATGAAGGACACAAAAGCATGGTTGGTGCTAAAGCTTGCCAATTGTTTTCTTGTGACGACCTTGCTTTGGACACCTCCAAGAACTTTGTCCAATGTATGCTCTAAGCGAGTTAATTTTTGCTCTCTTCGCAATCTCTTTCTTCTTGGTCTCTCCGAAGTTTCTTGAGAGATGACTTGATCATTTCCTTCATCATCGGAGTCATGTGCATTGTTTTGATCTTGAGCTTGATCTTGATGTGGACCACTTGATCTTGTTCTTGATCATTGTGTGTGCACCATCTAGAGCTTGGTCTTGAACATCAAGTTGTGGAGAGGAACCACTAGGTTGATCTTGTTCTTGACCTTGCTCACTTGTTTGAGGGCTCGGAGTTTGTTCTTGGTTACGGGGAGGATCTTGAGTTGGTGATGGTATGACTTGAGGAGGAGCTCGAGGAGGATCTTGAACTTGAGGAGGATCCTCTTCAATGGGACGAATGTCCCCAATTGCCATCCTTCTTAGAGCGAGCTCCATAGGTACATCACCTACAACATTAGGATCAACTTGCCCCACTTGGGAGCCATTATCCTCATCAAACTTCACGTCACTAGATTCTTCAACTTGACCGGTGGTCTTGTTGTAGACTCTATAGCCGTGAGAGTTTGTGGAGTAACCAACAAAGATGCCCTCTATAGATCTAGTCTCAAACTTAGATAACCGGTTACCTTTCTTGCGAATGAAGCACTTGCATCCAAAGACACGAAAATAAGAAAGATCCGGTTTCTTCCCAAGAAGAATCTCATATGGGGTCTTGTTCAATAGCTTGCGGAGATATAACCGATTTGTTGCATGACAAGCGGTGGAGATGGCTTCGGCCCAAAAGTTGAACGGAGAAGCATACTCCGCAATCATGGTCCTAGCCGCATCCATAAGAGTCCGGTTCTTCCTCTCCGCAACACCATTTTGTTGAGGGGTGTATGGAGTGGAATATTGATGAGCAATACCCTCTTCACTAAGAAACCCCTCCACGGTGTAGTTCTTGAATTCGGACCCATTATCACTTCGAATTGTCATGATCTTCTCTTGATATTGACGTTGAGCCATGTTGATGAAGTCAATGACTCTTTGTTGAGTCTCACTCTTTTCTTGAAGAAATAGACCCATGTGTATCTTGAATAGTCATCAACAATCACCAAGCAATACTTCTTCCACCAAGACTATCATAAGATAATGGACCAAATAGGTCCAAATGAATGAGCTCAAGAATCTTGTCGGTGGTAATCTTCGTCTTTGATGGATGGGCTTCTCCATGTTGCTTTCCTAGAACGCATGATCTACACACACGATCTTTGGAAAACTTAATATCGGTTAGTCCAAGAATGTGATCACCACTTTGAAGATCATGGAGTGTTCTCATATTGGTGTGGGCTAGTCGGCGATGCCAAAGCCAACCCACATCAACTTTAGCCATTAGACAAGTCGCGGCCGACATGCTCTCTTTCGAGAAATCAAGCACATACATGCCGTACTCGACATGTCCAACAAAGACTACTTTAAGAGATCCCTTCACGGTGATGATCACACTCTCGTCATCAAAGTAACACCCATAACCACTTTTAGTAAGTTGATAGACGGAGAGTAAGTTGTAGCCAAGGGACTCAACGACAAGTACATTCTTGATAGAGACCTCTCTAGCAACAACGACCTTGCTCGTCCAATACCTTAAGCTCGCGGTTGTCACCAATTTTGACTCGTGAATATTGAGGTAGAGGAGGTTCAATATCATCCACCAAGTCAATGCGTCCGGTCATGTGTTGGGATGCGCCACTATCCACCGTCCATCGACCCGCACGGACGCCACTACAAGGAATCAAGACTTCGATTTAGGTACCCATTTTTCGATGGGTCCTTTCTTGTTAGTCACAAGGGTCTTTGGAACCCAAATAGTCCAATGATAATCATCACCATAAGAAGTGCCAACATATTTAGCATAAACATGACCATCTTTAGATTTCATAAGAACATAAGATGGGTTATATTTGCCGGCAAAGTCATTATGGGTAGGAAGGTCCCTTGTGACCTCACACCCACAACGGTGTTGGTCTCCTTCTCTTTAGCCAACTCCCCTCCTTCACAAAGATAATAGCTTTTGAAGAGGGAGAAGGCTTCTTCTTCTTGTTGTTCTTCTTCTTTGACTTGGTAGAGAAACCAAGTCCTTCTTTCCCAATTTGATCCTTTTTGTTACTCAAAAGGTCATTGAGATTCTTTTCTCCTTGGGCACAAGCCAAAATGCCCTTCTCAAGTTGAGATTTCAACTAGCATTCTCTTCAGCAAGATTAGCATGCTCACAACAAATAATAGATTTAGCAACAATTTCATTTGATGTGGATGCAATAACTTCTTTCACTTGTTGACCTAGGAATTGATCATGAGACTTCTCAAGTTTGGCAAAAGACTCTTTGAGGGTTTTGAGTTCCTCATCAAGTCTCTTGTTTTCCTTCTCAAGTCTAGCATGTTCAATGCCTAGCTCAAGCTTCTCATTCTTATGACTTTAGAAGTAGCAAGAGCATGTTCATGATCCTTTTTAACTCTAGACATGTCAATAGCATAGGATTCCTCGGAATTAGATAGGGCCTCCTCAAGAGACCTTCTACGAGTTTGCTCTTTTTCAAGAGCGATAGAGAAATCCGCTATCTCATTAGCATAGTCAACCTCACGGTTTGCCATGCCCGAAATGATCTCCTCCTTTTGATCTACAAGAGAGTTAGTTTCCTCAAGTTGCTCCAAAAGAGCATCAACATTCACTTTATCTTCTCCCTTAAGATTAGCTAGCCACAAGTCCACCTCATTTGGACTTTGGGGCTCCTTCACAACATTCTCTACACAATCCATAAGGAAGGAGTGTAGAGGTAATAGGTTTGGTAGAAGGAGTTACCGAGGTGGCTTTTGCCATGAGACATGTGTAGGGAATGGACTCATTCTCATTGGGGGATTCAAATAGGGATGACGGTTGTAGAGGAAGGTGTAGCTATGGCAATGCGAGCGGGCTCCAACTTCATCTTCATCTTCATCACCGGACATGTATTCTTCCAAAACTTTTCTATCTTGAACACACAAGGCATTGGACCCTCTTCTTCACGTAGTTCTTGTTGCCGTTGCCCTTGGACTTGTCTTTTCTCACAAGCTTGCCATTGTGGTCCTCTCGATTCTCCCAAGGACAATCGGCAATGTAGTGATTGAGATTACTACAATTATAGCAAGTCTTTGGACGGTCTCCTCTTGGTCTTGCAACGAAGTTCTTCTTAGCAAAAGGTCTTGATGAAGATCTCTTGGAACGGTTGCCCCAAAAGGCTCTTGAAGCAAGGGCCATGTGCTCATAATAGTCTTCTTGGTGTCCTCCGAATCCTCCTCTTCAACTCCATGTTCATACTCTTCTTCACTAGTGATGGCGTGGACTTCAAAGCAACATTTGGAGAGTGTCCCGCAAGTCCCTTTGCCGAGCATGAGCATGAATGGAGCTCTTGACCACCATTCCAATGGATACAAACTCGTTGAGCACGGTGTTGGATCAAGTGTTGAGAAGTCCGGTCTTGATCGAATGGTTTGAGCCAAGCTTGATTTGAGGGAGTGATTGCCTTGAGAAACTTGCGCTTGATCCAATTATCTTCAAATCTTCTCGAAGCCAAAATCATTCAAGGTGATGGAAAGAGCGGTGAGCCTTCGATAGAGATCTTCGGGGTGTCTCATCCTCATTCATCACGAACTCATCGGCTTCGTCTTGAACCGCTTCATACTTGGAAAGTTGAATGCTTTCATTCCCAAGAACAAGTTATGGAGTTTATCCCAACATTGCTTTGCCGTCTTGCACATCCGGATATGAGTGGTATAAGTTGGGCCGGCGGCCGTTTGATCATGTGCATGGCGGTGGCGTTGAGTTGATGATTGGCCTTCTCCGTTGAAGTCATGTTGATGGGTCTTGAGGATAGAAGCCTTGCTCTAAAATGTCAATCAGAAAACACAACAACTAGACATGTGTGATCGCATAGCATATTGCCAATTAGGAAAGTCTTTTGGATCAAGCTTAGGAGGTGCGCCCATATTGGCGATGTGTGGCGGAGAGACGTGTTGGTGGATTGTGTTATACACTTGTCCCGGTGGGACACTTGCATAACCCCCGGCTTCCTTGGGATTGAGTTACCCTCCGCGCATTCGTTTGTTTCGGATTGGCTTTTGCCTTTCCTCCACATTGGACTAGGAGAAAGGAAGAACATTACTCTCTGACTCCTTTTTCGCGGGGGGTAAATCATCTTAGGTTCCGGTTTCCTAGAAACTCCTTGAACATCTCCCGCATCGATTCCTTCATGCTTAGGTTGAGGTTGGTAGTGATCTCGGTATTGAGATTAGACATCTCACTCTTGAGATCACTAACAACCTCACCAAGGCGTTCATTAGTTACCGACGCGTTGGGTCAAGTTGTCCACATATTCTCTTAGGCGGTGAAGCCTTAGATAAGAGCCGAGGCTCTGATACCAATTGAAAGATCGATATGTCGACTAGAGGGGGGGGGGGGGGTGATTAGGCGACTACCAAATTTTAATTCTTTTTGATTAATTAGGGCTGAGCAAGTATATAACAAGGTTGACTAGATGTGCACTAAGGTGATAGCAACCTATGTGATACAAGCAAGGTAATAACGTAGCGGAAGCAACAAGTAAAGGATAGAAAAAACCGCAAAGTGGAGACGGAGATGTTTCCGTAGTTCCTTCCCAAGGGAAGTACGTCTACGTTGGAGGAGTGTGGAGCACCTAGGCGCTCAATAGCACGGATGTGCTCACTCTATTCTCCGTGAGCTTTACCCTGTGGGGGTTTGGCTCATCCACTATGAGGTCACCTTGATGGCGTTGACCAGCCGGTACACAAAGGTTGGGGAACTCCACAATGAGTTGGAGCCTCCCAACAATGCCTCGGACTTCCTCCGAGATCATCAAAGGCACCTAGGGTTACAAGCAACCCAAGATGCAAAGTTCCACACGGAGAGTGTGGGGGGATTTGAAATTCTTCGGTGGAGATGTAGATCTAGACCTCCTCCTTCACTCCACAAAGTATCAAGAGTTGGGCTGGTTGGGAAGTGAGAGATCTTAGTAGGTTGAAGCTTCATAAAATGGAGGAGAGAGAGTGCTCGAAG